>CM062817.1:1583292767-1584038614 GCA_031772625.1 Pinus tabuliformis
GTAAGGTGCATCATGAACGCGGCCGAGAAAGTAGCGCCAGCTCTTATGGACATTGTTTTCGCAGCCCAACTAAGCACGGAAGTCGGCCAACCGACTCTTCTCAAGCCCATGCTTGAAAACTGCAATTTCAGAGACCAGATTAAGAAGTAATTTCAATTTAGAAAGTTGTTTTTCTTTTTGTTTTACAGAATTAGAAAAAGGACGGTCATTTGAGAGCCGTAGCCTAAAATTTTGTAATAATACTATTATTAGGATTAGATAGTAGTATTTTAACCCTTCTCATTGCATTGGAGAAGGGTCCAGATATTTGTCAAAAACTTGTCCTCGGAACATGCACTTCTGCACCCTCAGAGGAGGTTTTGATGAATGGAAGGATCGTGATTTATTTATGTTTGCATTCTTATGTCAGCTACTGATGTTGCACTTCTGTACTCTTGGTAGATGTTAGAAGCAAGTAGAAGTAGATCATTATTGTTTGAAGTCTATGGGTAAGAATTAGTCATCAATGGTACTTTTATCTCTTGATTAATTTCGGCTTGTATTCTTAAAACGATATACAGCTGATATTGTTTGCATGTTAATGTATGAATATATAAGTTACAATTTGGCACTTCTGTACGGTGGATTTGTCTATTCATGTTTAATATGCGAATGATTTGATTATGCGATGTGTTGTTCACAACCGCTCTGCCTAACTTCTTATGCAGAATGGTTTATCTTTATTGATTTATATTCTGATATCAGTTGAATGATCTTTATCACCAGCTGCTGTTAGAAATCTTTCTAGATCGCATGATAAAAGAGACATCCCGGGTTAATGTAAATTCTGTGTGTTGTTTTCATTTGATTATAGTAATTTAGGCTCAAGTTTCCAAGATAGGTTTACAACAGTCTTTAGAACGTTTCTTAGAAGTAACCTAACCAAAATTCCACACACACACACATACACATCCCATGCATCGGGAAGCTGGTCCCATTATCCCCAGTCGGACCCGCTACTCCAAACGGGCAAGGAGCCGCCAACCAGGTTCCGGACCGGGTGGGTATCCCCATTGTTGTTGACCCGATCTCGGGCCACTCAACATTTCTGGCGCTAGAAGGAGGGCTTGAACATATTGTCTGTTGGGATATGTTTAAAACTAGAAGTCCTAGAAAAGGATGTCTACTCACAGAATTCCCATTTGGAGTTGCATCCAGGTTCCTACATCTTCCAACACTCCACCGGACGTGGTAAGACTATTATCTCAGGTAAAATTTAATGGTGAGAATAACTCTTCTGCATTTCATCACGCCTTATAGTTCATTCATAGAGTCTCTAGTGCTGATATTCAGAAAATTGACGAAGGCGTTCTGTGCAGGATTTTTACTCTCACATTCACAGCAGAAGCTAGGAGATGGTGCAGGAACCTCCCAACTGCATCAGTCCACAGCTGGGACCAACTTGTTAGAGCTTTCATCTTAGAGTTTGATTGCTATGAATACGACCAGGTATACGATGAGATCGACCATTTGCGGAAACACGACGAGCCCGTAAGGGATTTCAATATACGATTTCATCTTAAATGTCTACAATATGATCTTGAAGATGAACTCACAGATGAAGAATCTTCGGATTATGATGAGTGTTTCCCACCTCCTGCACCTGATCAGACAGAATTTAGCCTAGGAGTTTTGCATGCTCTAACATCAGAAAACGCAGGCGAAAGTGCTGAAGGGGAAGGTACCCTGACATCAGAAGTTGACTTTAATGTAAAGTCAGACAACATCATTTCAAATCAACAACTCCTGGTGCCAAGGTTAGATCCACCTACTGTTTCTCTTTCGAAAAGTATCGACGCAAAAAGGTACGATCTAAAGCCCGATGCTTATTGTGAATCTGATGAACGAGATTTGTTTGATGATTTTAAATACATTGTTCCAGATTGACATTTTTCTCTTTACCCCGATGTTTTTTGTAATGACACTCTTCTCCCTCATAGTATCAAGTCTATTCCAATAGAGGGCTATTCAAACGAGACATCGCTGGGTTTCCAAAATAAAGAGACCACTATATCACAGTCTACGATTCATATCAAACAAGAGCTGCCTCATCTCCCTTGTCTAAAAACATATAATGAAAAAGAGGAACCTAGGGAAAATTATGAAATCTTTCGTGATAGTTGCTTTGATATTTATGATGATATTGAATTGTCGCAAGTAACTCAACTAGGGTCTGGTTATAAGAAACATCTTAGATAAGAAACAGCTTTATCTGACCCTCATCTCAAAGCAAAATCTCATTTGAATAATTTCACTGTCCGAAGCGATACTCCTATCTACGATTCATATCCAGAGGAGATCTCCATCCCTGATCGCAATCATGATTCAATTCCTGATTCACAGAACCCGGCCAGTTCTTGTGAAAAATACAGAGTTTCAAGTAACTCCCAGATGTGCGACACCACTGTATATACAGCTACCCAATCTTTTCTTTCTCGCTTATTTTCTTTGTGTACGAAATTGAATCTCTCTTTAAAACTCCAAAATTTTGATAGATTAGATTTTGGTGATTTATGTATAAAAGCTTTCATTCCAAACGAGATCGCTAAACACTCAGAATTAACAATCGACGGGTCACAAGCCACCAAAATCGAAGAGCATATCTCACGGATTGGCTTGTTGTCCTTTCCATCGAAAGATCACCCATTCACAAAAGAAATTCATCCCAATTTCTACAATCCAATAGGTATTCAGTTGGAAGAAACCTATCACGAGAAAATAAAATCAAACAAGATTCCAACTGGATTCATGATTCCCTATCCCCTAAACAACAAGTCCTATCCATGGGGAATTCGATTCATTTTATTTATCCTGAGGCAATCCATGCGACTAGGAATAATAATGAATCGTTGGTTCCACTGGAAATACCATTTCTCTTAGCTATTTCCTGCACATAATTAGAATAGGAGTAGGAGTAGTTTAGCTAAAGTTATTAGTTTTGCTTCCAATAATTGATAGGCAAAGTTAGTTATATTCTCTACCTAACCCCAGAGAATAGTTGCCTCTCCCAAATAAAAGTTTGTTCTGGCAAAGCACTATTTGACGTTTGCGAAAGAAACCCTGTCTCTGTTAAAGATTTTGGAATTTCAGCTCTTATAAACAACTAAGCTTGTGGGAATTCGGTCTTTATTGTCAATAGATCTTTAACCCGGAAGATGGTGTTAGAATTCAAACCCAGAAAATTTTAAAGAAAGCTATCTCAGTGAGGAATTCGTGTTAGATCACCACAATAAAAGGTATCAATATTAGAATAAAGGTTCTCTGTGAAAACAGCCATTATCAAAAGTAGCCCTATCATTGTCGTCCAGAACTTTCTTAAGGAAAGAGAATTTGACTTCCTCCCTGCTGAAGAAGAATGCAATGATTCAGGAGAATAACCCGAAAGGATGCTATATCTCGAAGAATAAGAGGTCTCATCACGAGCCGACTTATCATGATCACAGATATTATAACTTGCCGACTTTGCCAAAACTGTCTACCAAAACAGGGCAACAACTCAAGATTGTTGCGATCAAAAGACAAGGGGTCTCATCACGAGCCATGTTGTTCAGCAAAAGTATAAATCAAGTGAATGACTGTGTCATAATTTGGCCACCAAACCAAGACATTGTTCTTTTGAGGATTTATTTAAAAAAAAAAAAAAAAAAAAAAAAAAAAAGCATCAAGAAAGGTATAATTCTTCTGAAAAAGTTGCAAGAAACTGAGGCAGGATAAAGGATCATTCCTGGATAATAGGTAACCCTGTCGAGGCTATGGATGCCTGCTGGCAGCAGTGGCTCTACCTGCGACAAAGGGACATTCTTTAAAAAGGGGCTGATACATAGAGAACACTTTATTTTTATGTTCTACAAGACCAAGTAATAACTGATCTAAACTCGAAAACAACCTGGGAATGCAAGTAATTGGAATAGAATGGGGCGAAGACAAAACATCATTGACGCTTTAAAGTATTATTTCTCTTATCCTTTTATAATAAAGTTCGAATTCCCTGAGAAATTTTTCGAAAAAGGTCTGAAAACGTCAATAGAAAAAGAGCAGAGATAACTGGTTCTCCCAAGTGAATCGCCAATTGTTGTGGCCAGCAACAACCCCCCCCCTTTTTTTGTTCAAACTAGTATCGACCACGATGCTAGAATGAATGGGGACCCTTAGTTACATTTCAAAAAAGAAAAATAATAATAATAAAGATTTCTTTTGAAATTGCAAGCATCAGCTTAGGAAAGGCTTCTTGGACAACTTAAGCCCAAACCTGTGTTCATAAAAGCAAATATTCAAGGTCGCAGCATGAAAAGGGTAAGAAACGCCCGCATTTCCCTTCCGAAGGCCAATATGCACATCATCTCGGCATTAATAAACCACGTCGCATCGCAATACGTTAACATCCATAGACAAAAGCTTACGAGTCCGCTGATTTGCGATATTGCGATGGCGCGATCGCACATCGCAGAAATGAGGCGGGGTACGTTAGCAAACATTGAACCATTGCGATCCGCGATGTTGCGATGCTGCGATATGCGATATTGCGATCGATACCTTTTGCGATCGCGCGGCATGCAGGATGCGTTGGCAGGTCATAAAAGCACCTTGATACGACTCCTTCGGGCACACCACCCAAAGAAAATCCACTTACTATAACCTGACTTGGAAATTATTGCGCTTTTAATGTTAGTAATGAATTAGTTGTCAGTTATTAAGTGGCATAAAGACGCGTGCCTTAATGCAGATTTACTTCACGTAAGGTGGCATATCTGATCTATCTCTTGCATTCAAAACTCTCCCATCACCTTTTTTGATCAATCTTTCCATTTCTCTCATAACCTGCAGGAGCGAAGTGCGAAGGAAAAAAATCAAACAGAAACGATAAGCAAGATGGGGAACAAGAACAAAGCTCAGAGCTCAGAAACAAGAGAAAAGACCAAGGAGATGGCGCCCCTTTACACAGATACCGCATGCAATAAAGATGCAGGAATTTCCACATGGGAAAGCATGTATAGACTGTTGGAGGAAGATAACCGTAGAATAATCAAGGCAACTGCTGCTGTCGCAGATGCACCACGCTCTTCAGAAGCATCCCTGGAAGATCTAGCATGCTCTTTCCTCGACAGAATAGCATCAAGGCCGAAGATCCTACCGTATACGGACATGATCAAGTGGGTTTTAGATGACGCAGAGCTGCATCATAGGCAATTCAAAGTCAAAGGACATGGGCTCGTAGGATCGTTCGCGGCTCAAGACCTGAAGCTCATGTATCACCTTCCCGAACCTCAAACGACCTACAATACAGATTTTGTTAGGAAGTTCGCAGCAGAGAATCCGGACCTATCAGACACTACCAAAGAATGGTCAAAAGGGATGAACCACTGAAGAAAAATAAGAACAGTATGTATAGCACCGGTTCCCTTACTTTTCCGTATTGTTTTGCTGCAGCCATGCTCTGTAGGCTATTCGGTAAGCCTGATATCAATAAATTTCCATCTGAATGGCTACCGTTAATTGATGCTGCGACTAACTCCGAGGTAATAGATTGGGCCAAAATCCTTTTTGACACTCTATACACGGCCATTCTTCACTATCGTTCTAAAAGATCCTTCTCCAAAAGGTTTTATCCCCCTTTTTATATGTTTGCCTACGTAATGGACTCTATCTGTTATGTGTCTAAATTCCCCACTATGGGCTGGCAATGGACTACCCAGGACCCATTGCCCATTCATGTCTACCATAAAGTCTTGTGGGATTCTCAGTTTGCCCCCCATTTTTACCAGATTTGCCACGGGCTCATACTGCCTATCCATAGAATGATATATGATAAAGACCCTCCGAGATGCTCTCCCAAAGCACAAAACGACATCACCTCCGTAGCAAGATGGTTTGGAGAAGAATGGTTTACCTACATTCGAGTTTTTGGAAGCACAGTACCTCCTCATGTCCTACCCTTGTACATCCCAGATAAATTGTTGGCTCGAGAAATCGCTTATCAGACTTGTTCTGAAGGTGGTTTAACTAAGGACCTAAAGAACAAAAAGAAGGCCATTTGGCCTCCATTCCCCGTCACATGTGGGGCCTTCTCTTTATTCGATGTGGGACACACTTTTGGTGAGGTGGAGAATGTGACGTGTCTCCAACTATTTAAACTCCCACCAAGGCCATTCGACCCAAATAAAGTCGCCCAGGAATTTACAACTAGCGTCAGGATAAGTGTGTTCTCTGGACAGAAAGATCCATTTGACGACCTCTTTTAGAGTAAGAACTCGATCAAAGAAGTTTTGCAAGAAGTTCAGTCAAGGTTGTCCCCAGAAAACCTCCAGAAATTCAAGTTGTATAGAGAAAGAAGGCTGGCTAACATTCCACTGGAAGTGCTGCGGATAGCTGCCAGAGAACCGACTCCAAGCGTCAGCCTCAGTGAACACTCCAACGCCTCCAAATCTGATTCCAGTGCCGTAAAAGAAATATCTCCAGATCCGGAAGAGTCTGTCCACAAAGAAGACATGAACGCAGAAACAATCAAAGACGCTGCTCAGTCAAGTTCGATGGCTCAGCAGCAAGTTGCCGTCTCGCCACCAAGAGGAATCCCCCCTCCCGTCACTGAAGCACCTCTGGTTACAGTAGAACTAGACAAAGAATGGGAGACCTTCAATGAACTGATAAATCTTGAAGGCCAAGTCCCGCAAACACCTGTGAGCAATACTCAGGTGGTGCAAGAGGTCTTCTCAACCATAGTCAGTGATACCGTAGAGACGGAGCATCTCCCTATAGCTCCATCCTCAGAACTTCTACTCGGCGTAGAAGAAATCCCTCCACTAGACGTATTTTACAGTCCACAGCACAAGGTAGTTGTGAGAAGACAAAGAAAGAAAAGGAAGCTTGAAAATGCGCTGGCTCAGAATGCTGCACACCTAGATGTCTTGTGGAAAGACCCGAATAACAATCCAACAGAAAATCTCACGAAATTGTCTCAAATTGCGAGAGCATATGCTTCTACAACTATCGACAAGGCCTCTGAAGTTCAACAGCTTCTAAAAGAACGTGAAAGTCAAATACAACTGCTGCAACAACAGTTGCGACAAGCCAATGAGAACGCTGAAGCCTCCAAGCAGCTTGAAGAGTTACAAGAAAGCTTTCGCCAAATGCAGGTGAGCCACCAAAGAAGTATTGAAGAAAAAGAAAAACAACTGCAGACGGTGCAAGAAATGCATAAGGATGAACCCAAGCTGACAGAGTTTATTTCAGAATCCATTGGCTTGAACGACCAATTGTCACAGCAACAGGAGGAAATGGTGCGCAAAATATCACAGTGGAGGGAGTTTTGTGAAATAAGCGACAAGATCACCAGCCAAGTAGTGGAACTACGGAATGACTATGACCAGGCCAACAAAAGAATAACAGAATACCTGGCTTGGCAAAATGACGAGGAAGGGAAAAGAGCAGGGGCACCCAAGATTAATGAAAATCATAAAGAACTGCTCCTTAACAAGTGGGACGAGCAAATAACACAGGCGGAGCAGGCGGCAGAATCAGCGGCAACACAGGCGACCATACTTATCGATTGTGTGAATGAAAATTTACACAGGGCCAACTTAGTTTCAGAATCCACTCCAGGGTACCTACCAATCGCATCGCTACTGGAGGCTGAATGGAAGCAGAAAGAACAGGCAAATGGGGAGACAATCCGAGCGTTGTCAAGGCTAAACTGGGAAAGTTACTGGACTTACTTAGTTAATCCCCACAGCCAATGCATGACAGTAAGGTGCATCATGAACGCGGCCGAGAAAGTAGCGCCAGCTCTTATGGACGCTGTTTTCGCAGCCCAACTAAGCACGGAAGTCTGCCAACCGACTCTTCTCAAGCCCATGCTTGAAAACTGCAATTTCAGAGACCAGATTAAGAAGTAATTTCAATTTAGAAAGTTGTTTTTCTTTTTGTTTTACAGAATTAGAAAAAGGATGGTCATTTGAGAGCCGTAGCCTAAAATTTTGTAATAATACTATTATTAGGATTAGATAGTAGTATTTTAACCCTTCTCATTGCATTGGAGAAGGGTCCAGATATTTGTCAAAAACTTGTCCTCGGAACATGCACTTCTGCACCCTCAGAGGAGGTTTTGATGAATGGAAGGATCGTGATTTATTTATGTTTGCATTCTTATGTCTGCTACTGATGTTGCACTTCTGTACTCTTGGTAGATGTTAGAAGCAAGTAGAAGTAGATCGTTATTATTTGAAGTCTATGGGTAAGAATTAGTCATCAATGGTACTTTTATCTCTTGATTAATTTCTGCTTGTATTCTTAAAACTATATACAGCTGATATTGTTTGCATGTTAATGTATGAATATATAAGTTACAATTTGGCACTTCTGTACGGTGGATTTGTCTATTCATGTTTAATATGCGAATGATTTGATTATGCGATGTGTTGTTCACAACCGCTCTGCCTAACTTCTTATGCAGAATGGTTTATCTTTATTGATTTATATTCTGATATCAGTTGAATGATCTTTATCACCAGCTGCTGTTAGAAATCTTTCTAGATCGCATGATAAAAGAGACATCCCGGGTTAATGTAAATTATGTGTGTTGTTTTCATTTGATTATAGTAATTTAGGCTCAAGTTTGCAAGATAGGTTTACAGCAGTCTTTAGAACGTTTCTTAGAAGTAACCTAACCAAAATTCCACACACACACACATACACATCCCATGCATCGGGAAGCTGGTCCCATTATCCCCAGTCGGACCCGCTACTCCAAACGGGCAAGGAGCCGCCAACCAGGTTCCGGACCGGGTGGGTATCCCCCTTGTTGTTGACCCGATCTCGGGCCACTCAACAAGATTGTATAGTCAATAAAGGGTTCATGTATTTCCATTGTACTTGAGGAACGGGTGAATTGTCAATGAATGATTTAGCTCTGGCTGGATTATATTTAAGGCTAAATTTTGTTATCTTTAATTTAACTATAATCAATATCTTTATACTCAATAATAACAATATTTGTTATTTATTAAATAAAAGTTATATATTATGTAAATATAATTTTAATTAAAATTATGTTTTGAATTTATTTTATTTATAACAAAATATTATATATTTTAAATTAAATTTATTATTTTAAAAAATAATTTGATTTTTTATTATTAATATGAAATTATGGAAAATTAAATAATTTAATTTTTAATTATAATTATATTTATAAAGATAAATAGCAAAAATTTAGGTAAAATAAAATTATTAATCATTATGCCATATATATAATTTGTAAAATTACTTGTGATTTAAAAAATATTAATTTTATAAACCTTTAAATTATAATATTTGTGAAAATAATATTTAATATAAACTCTACTCACTCTTTAGCTTATTAAAAAAAGACCATATTAACCTTTACACCTTTACTTGACTAAATAATTTTAGTATCAAATTAATATTACTCCTAACTTCAAAACTATAAAACAAAACTCCACACCTAACTTCAAAACTATAATATTAACAAAAATCCACATCATTTAAAAATTTGTTATTATTTTTTTTTCAATTTAAATAAATATTCAAAATATCTTAATATTTTACAAATAGCTTTGAACTTCAGGATTATTAAAACGACAGGGTTGGGTTACGATGAAGATATGACAATGACTCCAATTGTTTTATTCATTTTGTTATCGACTACTATATTTTAAATAAATATGTGTAATTGTTTTTTCTAATTAACTTTCTATATATATATAATTTAAAATATTCATTTTATTTTATATATTATAAAAATTTAAAGTGATAATGTTTTAGTTTAAAATGACTTTCTTATTCTGAATTATATATATATATAGATATATATAGATTTAAGGTGATAAAGTTTTAGTTTGAAATGACTTTCTTGTTTTTCGGTGGTGGTGGTGGTGGTGCAACAGTAAGACCAATATGGTCTACGGAATTTTAAGAAGAGGAAGATCTAATTGTAATTCTTTAGAATCTTATTTCTATGCTAAAAAATAAGGGAAAGAACTGCCCCAATATCACTATAGTTGGGTTGACTTAACAAGTCAAGAAGATTGGAAGTGTGAGAGATGTTAGGGAAATGAGAGCGGATGTGAGTAAGGACCAAACAATCTAAAAAAAAGCGCTTTTCATTCTCCACCATCTTAGTATTGCAAAGATGACAAATTCTATCTGCCCAGGGTGTCTTAGGAGTAGACCACCGCTCGGTTTCACTCTGAAGCTCAAGAGAATTAGTTATAATCTTAACAATGTTCATCTTTTTCTTCGAGTTGGTCAAAACAGAAAGATAATTCTGGTTCTCAAGGGTGGGGTTGATTATCTCCTTATAGTATCTTAGCTTAACTTTACCTTCCAACTCCTCATCATCCCATAGCTTATCCTTAGACTTGGAGGTGATAGTATCTTTGACACTATCCTTTCCTCCTATGACAATCTCCTCATTTATCCCCCATTGGTTGAGCTAAGACTGGGCATCCTTGTGTCACCCACGCTTGAGGCGAAGGTGTGGGTTTTGACTAAAGTTACAAGCAATTTTAGGAAGCCTCTTGGATTCCATGTTGTAAAACTTCTTCTTATACATTAGATAGTTAAAAATAACTTTGCTTTCAATAGGGGAGAGGCCAACTTTGATCAGGAGGATAGGATAGGGGGTATTTCCCTTGATCTTGAGATTGTAGGTTATGAATTACTTTTGAATCATCTTAATCTTTCTCCACGACTCTCTGGATATATTGCAACCCCATACTTCACAAATGTATAAGACAACAGGGGCGATGAGGGTCTCAAAGAGGACCCCCTTTTTCCTCCAAATACAAAGATCAACAACCTTACAATTATCTTCAGGCTCATAATAAGGTTTCCAACCTCCAATAATAATTTTCACAATGTTGTAATTCCAGTTGAGCTGATAAGGAATGTCAATACCCAAATATTAATAAGAAGAGACCTGCTCCAGGCAATTGTTATCATATACAAAATTTCCATGGTTGAGCTTTTTGGATTTAATTATCATGATTTTAGTCTTGTCGGTATAACCGCCATACACATCTTAGAGCAATAGTCATGAAGAGTCTTAAGTTTCTTATCTAGGTCCTCATGGCTTCTAGCAAGAAGAACAATATCATTGACGTAGAGGAGAATAGTAATGATAATACCAGCAAACTCGGTCCCCTTGCACCCCACGATTTTCAAACACTCCTCTAGCTTATTGATGTAAATACCAAAAAGGGTAGGGGAAAGGGGACACCCTTGATTAAACCCGATATTGCATTTAATATCTTTAGACCACCCTTCGTTGGTCTTAAGCTTGGAAAAAAATGTTTCATAGAGGTGAATCACAACAACCTTCAACTTAGAAGGAATCATTATCTCATCAAGTATTTTCCAAAGCTTATCCCAAGGAACAATGTCAAATTCGTTTCTAAAGTCCACAAAGCAACAAAAGAGATCGACTTTACTATTGCGAGATTCCTCAACAATGATCCTGAGAGTGACAATGGTATCTCCTAAAACTAGCTTACCCTTTAGCTCTTTTACCATGGTTTTCAAACCAATGGCTAATCTTCTTATCCAAAATGAGACCATAAAGCTTGTCTAACATGTGGCTAATCATAATGGTCATGTAGTTAAAGGGAACAATTTTGTCCCCATTTTTAACGATAGGCACAATATGTCTTTGTGTCCAAGGCTTAAGGAAGTCATGCTTTACAACCAAATTGAGAAGCTTGTGGAGATGAGGAATGATGATAGATCTTCCTATCTTTAATATTTTAGCTTGGTATCCTTAAACATCTGTAGCTTTCCCATTAGCGAGCTTATTAAATATCCCAGACTCAACATCCTCAAGAGAAAATATATCTTCCTTAATAGGAGTGCTAACGATGTTGTCCATGGTGTCAGAGAGGGGCTCTATGACAATGTGAAAATAGTCAAATTACAATGTGTGATTCATATTCTACTCCTATACAATAACCTTCACAAAATATTGCCTTTTTTTTTTTTTTCTCAATCTGGCTACTTCTATTATTGATACAAAAAAGTTACAGCAAGGCCGTGGCCTTGAGAGTTCTGCCCTGTGAATGGCATATTACAAAAAGCTCATGAGGTCAAAACAGTGTGAACCTTCATCAGTAAGTTGACTTCATCTTCGACACAACACAGATTTGAACAAAGCGGGGACAATACATTGGACCAACATGCCACAGTGCTGAGTGTAAACGACACATGGACGGACATAGACCTGAGACAAACAGTAACTGCGCGAAACAATACATAGTCATGATAAGTATAAACGACACATTGACAGTCAGAGACCTGAGACAAACCGTAGCTGCGAAAACAAAACATAGTCATGCTGTATCAGTCATCATCAGTGGTATAAGGCTCCTCGACGACTCTACATCCGTATTGAAGAGAGTCCTCCGAGTCCGAATGTGGAGCCACCGAGCCTGTGGGAACGCCACGAATAGGCGCACTTGGGCCTGCAGGAACGGTCGGGTCCAGCATTGAAGCACTCCCCATGACTTGGCGCAGGTTATCCACTGGATTCACATTCCTCTCTTCGGCAAGTGCTTCAGGATGGGCGGCTCCCAGATCCCTGCTATCTTCACATTTTTCTATGGTGACAGAGACTATGAAAGTGGAATTAGCGAGAGAGCATGGAATTCAATAACGCATAGTGGGATGAGCAGCATGCTCACATTCGACCCTCCAAATTCTTCCACGACCCCTACCTCTTCCGCCTCTTGTGACTGGTGGACTGCTCTGCCCAGGTTCTAGAGTTTCAGAAGAATGCTGAGAAGCTGCTCGGCCACCAGAGCCACCTCGTCTGCTCAATAACCTGGGCCTTTCGCGTGGCATTGCAGCGTTCAGAGGGTGAATGCAAATAGAAGAGTGCTCCGAACGAGACAACAACAGAATATCAGATGGATCATATGAACCTGGCGCACTAATGTGCCCGTGTTCGCTAGCAGAGAGACTCAGAAAAATGCACAACGCTGCAATCCAAGGAGCTGCAGAGGAATGCAACAAAGCCGCGGGAGCAGTGCGCTTATGGAGCGCCATGGCACTGTTAACCTTGCAACGGATGGACGAAGTTAATGTCTTCATAAATGAACTTGTGCGAGCCCAACTCGCCTGACCAGCATTAATACTCGTGGCGCATGGGGGCTGACACCTGCCCATGTGATACGCCTTCCACATAACCATTGAGCTGTTAACCACCCACATCCAGGGGTGAGTGATCCTGATGCACCAGGGATGTGCATTCCTTTTTGAGCTGATGATCATCTGCTTCTTCGAGGGGGCCTGAGAATTGAAGAAGTTGCTGGTTTACTCCTTGATTGGCCAGTCTGTCTGCGACTTTGTTGGCCGTTCGTCTGACATGCTTGAAGGTGATGCTTCGGGGATTTCTCAGCCTTTCCTCCAGTAGTTCCAATCTGCTGAGCAACCTCCAGCTGGAGGCGATCTTAGCTGCGGAAGTGCCTGCTTGGATTCTGGTCGCTGCTGTGATTAGGATAAGCGAGTCTCCCTCGACTTCTAAGGGGAAGAAGTTCTTTTGTTCTGCAATGCAGATCCCTTTCCAGAGTCCTTCCAGCTCAGCTGCATTATTAGTGTCTTTGCCAATTGATCCGTAATAGATATGCAGAGTTGTGCCCAGGTGGCTCCTGAAGATTCCACCAAATCCCGTCGGTCCGGGATTACCCTTAGCAGCCCCATCAAAGTTCAACTTGAATGAGTTGGTTGCAGGGGGGGACCAGTTGAGGGGCGAGGCAGAGCTAGAGGCTGGATTGGCTTTGATCTGAGCTAGAAAGGATAGATCCAGATTCCAGGCTTTTAGGATGAGGCATTCCTGTGGAGTGTCTGGCGCATCCGAATCCTTCCAGTTTCTGATGGCCAAAGTTTCTTGAAGATATTGTTTCAGGAGGAGCCACAGTGCATCGATTGGCCGGCTGATGTTGTTGAAGATTCTGCTATTTCTTTCTTTCCAGAGGATCCAGTAGAGGAAGCCCGGGATTAGATTCCACAGCGAGTTCAGTAGCGGGCTTTTAAAAGGTTGCTTTGTCCATGTACGAATGGTTTCTGTGATGTCTCCCATTCGATTTTCTGATCTCCTATTACAGTGGTCAATTCTCTCCCATAGTTGGGTTGCTAGTGGACACGTCTCCATTAAATGTCTGATGGATTCAGAGTGGAGATTGCAGTTGGGGCATCTTGATGGGCCAATAAATCCTCTTTTTTGCAGGTTATCCCAGGTAAGGATGCGTCTTTTGCTTAGAAGCCATAAAAAAGTGGAGATCTTGGGCCATATGCCTGGTTGCCAGACTCTTTCCCATAGTGGATCCTTTTCTGTTTGGGAGACTGAGTAGCGAAGCTGGTGAGCTTCCTTGGTTGTGAACATTCCTTTTGGCGTATGACCCCATCTCAGTTTGTCCTCCAGTTGTGAGCATTTGATTCTCCTGTAATTTAGTTCGTGCTCTATGTCTTTATACATTTCCCCATGCCAATCAGGTTGCCAAGTGCTTGCTGGTTTCCAAATTTGGAAGTCTTGGACCGTGTGCTGCTGCCAGAATTGATGGACGAGGATTCGATTTGCTTGTTGCATGGTAACCTGCCAGATTGGCTTGTGGAAGAGAGTGGCTAGTTTTGGAAGTTGTTGCCACGAGTCCTCCCAGAACCTTGCTGTGGTACCAGAGTGAATTTCCCAAAAACTGTGTTCTTGAATGAAGGTGCTATGGAGCTTGGCGGCGTTCCATATCAGAGAACCTTGTGTTGTAGTGCTGATTCTAATGAGATCATTCCATTGGCTGCCTGGAGCGTATTTTTCTTGCCAAAGCTTTGCCCAGGGTGTATGTGGTTTGGAAATCCAGTTCCACCAAATACGAGCTCCCATAGTATTGTTGCTTTGCAGAGGATCCCTTAGTCCAAGCCCGCCTTCTGTTTTTGTTCGGAAAACTTCCTTCCAGTTGACAAGAGCCCATTTCCTGTTAAGCCCAGAGGAGCCCCACAGAAAGTTTCGCTGAAGATTGCGTATAGCTTTGAGAGCCCATTTTGGCGCTGCAAGGATGGAGAAAAGATACAAAGGCATGGCCTGGAGAATCGATTTGATCAGGATGAGTCGTCCGGCCATATTTAGAGAGCGGAAGGTCCAAGAAGAGAGCCTTGATTCCAGCTTATCAAGGAGAGTTCTCCAGGAAGCGTGTTTGATGGCTGAGTCTAGCAAGGGAGCTCCTAGGTACTTAGAAGGGAGCGTGGCAATGGTGAACCCCAGAATACGAGCGATATTCCTTTGAGTGGTGACGGGGGTATTAAAGAAAAAGAGTTGGGACTTTGAAGCGTTGATGGAGGTGCCGGAGGCGTCTGAGAAAAGAGAGAGCAGAGATTTAAAGGCTTTGGCCTCTTGTGAGGAGGGATGACCAAATAACATGGTGTCGTCTACGAACTGCTGATGGGATAGGGGATTATGACCATGAAGGGAGATACCTTTGAGAGCTTGGGAGGAAATGGCTGATTTGAGGAGTCGACTTAAACCTTCTGCCATGAGGACAAAAAGGAAGGGAGAAAGGGGGTCCCCTTGACGAATACCACGGGAGGGACGAAAAGGCGAGGAGGGGGAGCCATTGTGCAGGGTAGAGAAGCTGGGAGTGGAAATGAGATTTAAGATCCATCTGGTCCAGGTGGAATTGAAGCCAAAATCCAATAACATCTGATGAATGTAATTCCAGCTAAGTTTATCAAAAGCTTTGGAGAGGTCTAGCTTTAGAAGCATACCTGGTTTTTTCAGAAGCTTAAGAGAGTGTATTACTTCATTTGATAGGATGATGCCGTCCATAATCTGCCGCCCTTCTACATACCCTGTCTGCTCCGGGGAGATGAGAAGAGGAAGGAGAGGTTTGAGCCTGTTTGCCAGTACTTTAGAGATGAGCTTGTAAATGACGTTGCAGAGTGCTATCGGTCTGTATTTGTCAGGCTTATTAGGTTCATCTCCTTTGGGTACTAGTGCTATGAAAGTTGCATTGAGGGAGGGTAGAATCCAGTGCATAGTTCTTGATTCTTCCACTAATTCCCAAACCTCTGTTTTGATGAGCTCCCAAAACTCATGGAAGAAATTGGCAGTGAATCCATCAGGACCAGGAGCTTTGCCATCCTTGAGTTGGGCTATTGCCTCTTCTACCTCCTGTAGTGAAATGGACTTGAGCAGATTGTTGTTATGATCCTCCGTTATGATTTTGGGTATGTGCTGCGTGATCTTTCTGATGGCGTTATCTCTGTTTCCAGGAGGCTCCCGAAGAATTTCCTGGAAGTAATCTTTGAATTCCTTCTCCATGTCTTCATGCTTTTCTAACCTTTCCCCTTGTTGATTATTTATGAATGCTATGTTATTATGCATTCTTCTTTGGATTGCAGTTCTATGGAAGAATTTTGTATTTTTCTCTCCCTCCTTGAGCCATTGGATTCTGGACTTCTGTCTCCAAAGGATTTCCTCTTGCTTCCTGCGGTCTTCAATTTGATTCCAGAGAATCTGCTCTTGATGCGCTTGCTCCTCCGTCCTACCATCCCTGATGAGAGTTTGTTGGAGTACCATCATTTGCTGTTCCAGCCTTTTTCGATTCTCAAAAATATTGCCAAACTGAGTGCGATTCCAGACTTTGAGGACTTGTTTTAAGTTTTTTAATTTCCATTGGAATTGGAACATTTTGGCCCCTGGAGGCAGGATGAATGATTGCCAAGCCTCATTTACTACTGTTTTGAAGTTAGGATGTGAAAGCCAGAAGGCTTCAAATCGGAAAGGTCTATTACTTCTTGTGCCTGGCCGCGACCATTGTAGCATGATTGGCCAGTGATCTGATCCACCTTGTGGCATTATGGAAGCGTGAAAGTCCCCTCCCAGGTGGATGGCGTTGTCCGAGATGAGAAACCGATCCAGTCTAGAGGCGATGTGTTGGGTACCCTTGCGCTTGTTAGTCCATGTGAAGACTCCATTGGAGGTTTGAATGTCCATTAGTTGATTGTTTTGAATGAATTCTCTGAGTCCGCTGCTGTCATTTTCTAGCCTTGTTCTGCCTCCCTGTTTCTCCTCCATTGTCTTGATGATATTGAAATCACCTCCACCAATCCATAGGGGGAACTGCCTGTTTGCATTTAGGATGGTAAGAGTATCCAAAAGTTCTAATTTTTGCTGAAGAGTCTGCGGAAAATATACATTTGAGAGGTGCCCATGAATGTTGGTGCCTATAAGATGGAATGATGCTTGGATTAGGTAATGGGTAGCATGAAAGTCGCTGAGAGTAAGAACCTGCGGGTTCCACAAGATAGCCAATCCACCAGAAGCCCCAGAGGCGTCTACTGAAACTGAGCAGCTGCCTGCCCAGACTTTATTGCGGATTCTTTCTATAGCAGTAGTGTTGCTTTTTGTTTCTTGAAGAAAAACTAAGGAAGGTTTTTCTTGCTGTATCAAATTTTTTATCATTCTGTGTTTTGAGGGGCTATTGAGTCCTCTCACATTCCAGGAGATGAGCTTCATGGGGAACAGTGGGGTTTAGGTTTGTAAAACTTCGTCAACTTAGGGAATCTGCCAGATTCCATAAGTAGTTCGCCTACTATGATTGTCCTTTGTAGATCTGTTTTGCGCCCTCTTTTCTTAGTTTCTTTGAGAATTTTTTTTCCATCCCATGGGCTCCCTGCTTGTATGCCCAGATTTTTGTTGCGCTGTGCTTTGGTTAAAACTCCTTCAAGCCTGTCGATTTGCCAAGGGGGTATTGAGTTGAACTCTTTCTGCTTGCATGCCGTTTCTAATTTGAGGATGTCTAGACCATCTAGGCTGACCTTCTCTGGATCTTCTTCCATGCTGGTAGGTAAACTTTGATCTTCCTCAGCTACTATTTCCTGTAGACTAAGGGCTAGTGCTGCATCTAGCTCCATTGCTGAGGGCTGCTGGTTGGGCTCTGGAACGGGTTTCTCGGAGGAGGAGGGGAGAGAGCCAGCATCTAGAGCCGGACTTTTGTCTGAATGAGAGCTGGAAATAAAGCTGGGAGGAAGGGGAGTGGGATTAGATGTAGGGGCGAAGGGAGCATCGGGAGATGAGGGGTGGGAGGGGTGCTCCTTGGATTCTGAACTTGGATTAGCTGGCTGATCTGGAGAAGATAGCAAAATGAATCGATTCTGGGAAGCAGGTTTAAAGGGGTTCTCTGGAACAGCTTGATTTTTCTTAGCATGCCGTCGACGATTCGGGACTTTAGTAAATCCTTCCAAGTCTTTACTGGCTTCCTTATCTAGGGGTTTGATCTGAGAGTTTAGAGGAAAATCTCGAAAGAGATGGCCATGTTCATGGCATTTACGACAACGAAAAGGGATATGCTCATAATCTAAAGGTTGGTTCCATTCAAAGTCATCATGATAGAGGCTTACCGAGTCGGCGAGAGCTTTGGTCAGGTGCATCTGGACACAGATCCGGGCATATGAGGTGTATCTTCGGGTTTTGGTTTCCTCAGCAACTTTGATGAAGCTTCCTAACTTGTTGCCGATGTCTGCTAGCGTTTCTTCTCTCCAGTATTCCACAGGCAGGGAGTACATTCGTACCCATACCGGAGCCCAACTGAAATCTTCCTTATCTGGGTTGAACCTAGGCTTCCAATCGCTTAGGTATAGGCCTGAGGAGTTGAAAAAGTAAGGTCCACCTTCGAAAATGCGAGATTTGTCCTCTATACAGTAGAAGATGGCCGTGAAGAAGCCTTTAGGTCCTAACTGCAGAGTCACCTGTCCTTTAGGCTTCCATTTTGAGGCTATCCATCCCTGCAGCGCTTTTTCAGTAGGCCAGAAACCGAGGAACTTGCCTATGAGCGCATGGTCCTGCATATACTGGATCTCGCTGTTGATGCGGTGACTGGGAAGGTCGACCTTTATTCTCTCTGCTGCTTTTGGAATGCAAGTGGCCGAGGTCGCTTTTGGCTGCGACGAGGATGGCGCTTGATTCGCGTCTTTTCCTTTGTCCTCTGCGTCACATGCTGCCGTGGGATCGGCTTCACTGTTCATTTGTCTTGCTCCCTGAACAGAATCTGGTAAGCCGCCAGGGTAGGTCAGAGGAATTTCAGGCTGTTCTTTGTCAGGGGCAGAGACTGTGTAAGGAGGGGAGGAAGATCCCGCCCCTCCTACAGGCCCATCCATTGAAGGGCGTTCAGGAGGAGTCCGGCGGCGTGAGCAGGGAAGGTCAGGGAAGTACAGGGATTAGGGTTGTGTCAATGCTTGCAGAGTGAGACGTTCGCATCTCAGAGCTCATTCATATGGTCGATATATCCACAAAATCTTGCCTTATTTATAACCACAATATACTATTAATTTTTTGAAATGTCTACTTCTTAAATAGTTCTCTTCTTTCTACTAGTGTCTACAAACTCTCTATAGAACCCATTATTAATATATATTTTCTTATATTTATTCCACATAAAAATTCAACAAGATCAAGAATCAACTTACTATGCATGCATCATCACTATCAGGATCATCTTGGCTTCATAATAATTTGTTTATGATAAAAGTAATTGTTATTGAATAATCCATTGTAGTGCCTTGATGGCACCTATCTATTGGCCACAATCGTTTTGACATGAATCGTAATCCACTCTTCCTTCTCAATTTTTATGTCCATGGTGGAGACAATTGGTCATTTCTTAATAGTAAAATAAATGACTCTTTGATACTATGAACCCTCCACATGAAACCTTCCAATAGAAGAGTGCAATTATTTTGGGAAGACTAGAGTATGCCACCTTCAACACTATATGGGAATCATAATCATTAATCCCTTTATTCAATCCTATGTTTATGCCATCCAATGATTGATTTCAATGAATTTTCCTAGCTTCTTGTTTCTATTATCACTAGTAGAAAAACAAAAATTAGTGACTAAAAAAACAACTAGAAATCGCATATAAATGACTATGTTTGGTCACATGGCCATTAGTGATTAATTTACAATACCTTATCTTTGTAACCAATTTAGTCGCATTTAACTTAGTTGTTAATTGGATGTCTCAATTTTATTGTCTAGTAGTATATGTAGTCATGAATTCAGTCATTGATTTAGTCATAATTTCCACATTTAATGACCAAACACACTACTACATGATCACTCGAGGAAACCAATTAATGATCAAAGAAATATGACCAAAATTTTGGTCGCAAGATAAGATACTATAAATTAGCCACTAATAGTCATTTACATGAAAATTTTAGTCTTCAGTTGAAACAAAATAATGACCAAATAAATATTACCAAAATGGTGGTCGCGAGATAAGATACTATAAATTAGCCACTAATAGTCATTTATATGCAAATTTTAGTCGTCATTCGTGGTCACAAATTTTTCATTTCCAATAGTCATTTTCTTTTTTGTAGTTTCATATTCATTCTATAAATGAATAATTTAGTGGTGTATATTCATTTCATATACTTTCATTAATAATAATTATAAACGACTAATTTAGTCATTGTATATTCGTTTTATTTGTGTTAAATATTAGTCAACATAAATTAATTAATATAATTTTGGAACTATATCAAAAAAATATCATACAATATTCATGCCCATCTAATGATTCACACACGACATCAAAATACATTTCATGAACACATGGGTAGGATATCTAGACTTCAATCTTCTAAAAAAAAAAATCCTCAATTTCACAACCACAAAACAAAACACATATTTGAAATGCAAATGCAAATTATGAAAATCACACCCAAAATTATATTTACAGAAAAATATTTTCAAATTGGCTAGATTTACAATATGGGAATTCCTTGCCCTCGGCCACTCTCTCACAACTCTCATCCACTCTAAAATGCCTCATAAGATTACATAATTTTATACAAATAGATCTTAACTAAAATTGGTTTCAGATCCTAAACTAACTCTTAAAATCTTTTAGATCCTAAAATCCTCCTAAGATATCTAACAATGAGATAATCTTGGTTGAGATCCACTAAAGGTTGATCTACTCATCAAATATAACCCTAAA
Source organism: Pinus tabuliformis (assembly GCA_031772625.1). Classification (NCBI taxonomy): domain Eukaryota; kingdom Viridiplantae; phylum Streptophyta; class Pinopsida; order Pinales; family Pinaceae; genus Pinus; species Pinus tabuliformis. The sequence goes on from CM062817.1 coordinate 1,583,313,809, forward strand.
ATCTCCTACTCCTCAAGAATTCTCCTCAAATATTGTCTTACATGTCAATGAGGAAACTATCTCCTCATTTCTCAAGTAAGTGTATATAATCAATTCTCTATTTCATAAATGAAACTAATTACTATATTTTATTTACATTAATTTGACTCAAATTAGATCAAGAGAACCCACTCCCTTCAGTAAAGATAGAAAGACCTCCTAGGTATTGTTGTTGCCTAGAATGCTCCTGCATTAGACTCCCTAAGTAAAAAAATTCATGGAATGTTGTTCAAGTGCTTACTTCTATTGGTTGTACCCTTCACCTTTATTGTCTGACATTTTTCAATTGTAGGTGCATCTACTATAATTTCTTCTCCCCCTAGATCCCAAACTTTATTTGGTTTCTATCCATTTTCCTTATTTCGACAATCATATTTGAAAACCTATGTTTTGATGTTGAACTTCCTCATTTGTTGTTGATGTGTTATTGTTATCCTTGATCTTCCCAGTTTCCATAATTTATTTTACAATGCTCCATTTTCCTTGTTAATGCATTCGCCTGCAATCAACTAATTTTCTTGGTTGGTTATTTTCTTCACTTCGGTATGCCTCCTCTTAGGCAATTTCCTCATCAGAATACATAACTGATCAATATCTATGTCTAATATACCCTTTTATTGATCCATGATGTCGACACTATGCCATTGTAACCTTGGTTCAAAAATTGAAAATTTCATGTTCTTTATTTCCCTTTAATTATTCATATTCCATTCTTCATCACCAAGCATCTTTCGAAAATCATTTAAGGAACTTTTTTTCCTTATCCATGGTTACTTTACAAAAGATAGACTTTCATCCTTTAAATTCTCACCTTTACCTGCACCTGTAAAATATTAAATACCCAAAAATTGCAATCAATCATGAAAATGACTACTTCCTTCTCTTCATTGTTGTTAAAAAACATGCAGTTTGTTGTTCACCCATGTGCATTAGCTTCTTTTTCAACCTTTGTTCCATCTTCTATAGTTCGCCAATGATATTTGTTGCTTTCTTCCTATTGGTTTGAATGAAATAAAATTTCATTCTTAGGTTCTCTCATCAATATTTCTAGCAATTTAACTTCATCATCAAATTCCATTAGCAATGCATGTAGAAATTAATGTGTAGATATGAAACTTTCATGTAATTCACTAAAAACACAAGACTCAAATCTACTCTACTGCTCTATGGAATTCAATTCATGATCAAGAGATAAAATCATAAACATGCATCAAGAATTAATGCACATACACAAATATTTATCTAAGGGAAAGAAACTGCTCAAAACCCCTTCCTATCTGTATTGCATTAATCAAAGAATATGGATGAATACATATGCTTGCTCAAACCTGAGCATGACCTATAAGTGTATAATCTATCCCTCTACCTGACTTACTATCTTTGGCCAACACTTATCCAGTTTTCAATCCCTCTAAGCTCCTATTTACTTGTGATGTTCCTTGAGGAATTAAGCCCCTATTAATTAGGAAATTACTCAATCGGATTGCGCAATTCATTTAGGTTGATCCTTTGACTGCACGCACCACCTGTACACCTCAGAATAGTCTACAACTGATAGTACAATTCCTTGGAACCTCCACCTCAGATGGGTAACTTGAATTCTATGCATGAAACTACTATTTTGCGTTGATTGATCAGTTAACTGGTTGATCACTAAGTCTGGATGAAGTCACACTGCACAACTTGACCTTCCACTAGTTCCTCTAATAGTTAGAACTAGTTTAACTGAAAATAACTCAATTTAACTGAATCAGATTGCTAGAAATTAGCAATCACTCATGCTCAATTGAACTCAAGTATTCCATCTCGAAATATCTAATCTAATTGGATGAGACAAGCCATGTAACTCAAGTTAACTCATCCAGTTTGTTTGCTGAAATGGAAATTCGAATTTTCTCTAGTTTGACAAGGGCAAGTCAAACTGAGATTTTTCTTGCTACATTTTCAACACTCCCTCTCAGCAAGCAAGGGACTATCAGATGACCTAATCCTGCCTCTATGGAACTCGATTTTTCCCTTTGAAAAATCCTTTGTCAAAATATCTACATCTTGTTCCTTTGCTGGAATGTAATCAAACAACATTATTCGTCTTTGCACACAATCTCGTAGATGGTGATATTAGATATCTATATGGTTGGATTGATCATGAAAGACTGGATTTTGAGAGAGCTTGATGCAACTCTGATTTTCACATTATATCACAGTAGGATCCATCATCTGAATAAATAGTACCACAAGAATCTTTCTCATCCAGATCGCCTCACATGTTGCTTGATTTGCAGCCATCTATTATGCTTTTGCTGAGCTGAGTGCCACTAATATTTTCTTCATGCTTCATCAAGAACCCAACACTAAAAATTCCTCCCAAATTACTCTTCTAGTCTAATGTACTCCCTGCCAAATATGCATCTGTGAAGCCACACAGCTTCACTCCCTCTTTTCGTCTGTACCATAGTCCAAACTAGGTGGTGCCTCGAGGCACCTTAGAACATGATTAGCTTCCCTCAAAAAGAAATTGGTTGACTTGACTGTAACTTGACTTGACTGTAATTTGTGAGTTCACCAAATACATTAGTGAACCCACAAGCTTCCGATAGATGGTAGCCTCTACTACTTCACTTGAAGTAGCATCCTCTTTCCTCCAACTGGTTGCTAGAGGTGTCTCCATGGGTTTGCAACTCTCCATGTGAAAAATCCTTAGTATCTCATTATCATACTTTCCTTGAGAGACAAACAATTCCCCATGTCCTTTCCATACTTCCAATCCATGGAAGTCGTGCATGATTCCCATATCCTTCATTTCAAATTCTCTTGTAAGGTCCTCCTTGCAAGATCTTATCAACTTATCATCACCTTGTTGGAAATACTGAGGGGGGGGTGAATCAATATTTCTTTTTATGTTGTTCTTTTTATCACCAAAACATGTATATATATGGAACACAAAAATAGATAGCTGAAATAAATTCTTTTATTAACACAAACAGTGCAATGAAATAAATACAATATATAGTTGGTTGCAATCAGTTGCCAAGCACCAACTTGGACTTTTGTGAGGCTCCAACCTCCAGAGCACCAACTTTGTTCTTCCAAGGCAATAGTTCTGCACTTAGGAGCACCAACTCCCAAGGATTCCAGTCCTTTCAGTTCTGAGGCTCCAACCCCGTGGGCTCCAACCCAAACCTGGTATAAACTGTTTTGTTGTAGTTCTCTACTCCCAAACCTACTGAGATTCTGCTTCACTCCCGTTCTCCTACTTCTCCTCCCTCTGCTCCCTCTTCCTGAACTTCGGCTTCCTCTCACACTGATTATCTGCACACACTTCCTTTATTTTTTTTGTATTCCTGTTACCTCTGACTATTCGTTTCCGCTTCCCACTGACTCTTCAGCTTCTTCAATGCTTGCTTCAGCTTCCTTTGCACTGGCTTGTCCTTTGGCTTCCCTCTTCTCCATTGATTTTGTTTTTTGGTTTCCTCTGCGCTGGCTTTCCATTAATTTTCCTGGCTTTTCGGTTGCTGTGTGTTAAAACTGTAATAGAGCCCCATTTTTTCAATGATAACAGGCATACACAGAGGCAGCATTGTTTAACGGACATGCCACGTCCCAATCGCAATCACAATCGGCATTATTTCAGCCTCCTAAATTATCGGGAGAATTCCTTAATGTATTTTTGCCTCCAAACCCCATGCATGGCAAATATTCAACTACACAGGAAAAATGAGAAAAAAACAGGTGAAAACGTTAAAGGGCGAACTTCAAGAATTATCACACCTGCATCTATACTGTATCGGGTTCATAGTGAAATCGCAATCGGCGCTTGTAGGAGGACAACCCTTTGTGTATCATTGTGATGGGCGGATGCGATACATTATTAACCCATAGCACAATGTTGCAGTGGGTCCGCGTATATATGTATCGCAATCGGGGGTTTCCCTTGGTGGAGGTTCGATGCGATATCGCTAATCGCTATCGATGATTGCAATAGGCCGCTTAATACTTTATAACGCCCACTCTCGAAGTGTTGATGCGATATATGTCGGCAATTGCAAATCGCAAAGGTTCAGGTCTAGACCTTAATCTTATAGCGATGCGATAATATGTGCCAAACCCAATAAGACTTAAAACTCCCGTGCATAAAATTTCAAGTCCACTAACCTGAATCCGCTAAGTGTTTAGCGTGATTTCTCTGTGTAAAAATCATTCAGCAATAAACAAGTAAATACATAGGGGTGATTCTATATGGGTTCTACGGGTCCGATAGCGTTAAAAACTTCTGCCTCCGATAGTGTATTTACAATACACCCAAGTCTTCCGCCTCCGATAGAGGATTCTTTGGCATTCTTGCTCTGATAGCTCTGTCTGCTTCCTCCGATGGCTGCGATAGCTCTGATTTCTTCCTCCAATGGCTCTGTCTGCTCTTTACTTTGTTTGCTCCTCTGATGACTCTATCTGCTCCTCTGATGGCTCTATTTTCTCCTCTTGGCTCCTCGAATATTGCCATATTGACATCAATGACAATCTATGTCAACAATCTCCCCTTTTGTTATTGATGGAAATATTATTCTTCTCTCCCCCTTTGACATCAATGGAAAAGGAATGCATACGGACTCCCCCTGTCAAACTGCTCCCCCTGTAAAACTGCTCCCCATGTCCTGCAACATCTTTATGAATGAAATTAAGTGATGCTAAGGAAATAACCCCCATATTTTGACGAAGATGTTCAAATGCTTCTTGAGGAAGAGGTTTTGTGAAAATATCAGCTATCTGCTCCTTAGTATTGATATATTCCAAGATGATGTTTTGTTCAGCTACTTGTTCACGAAGGAAATTATACTTGATTGGTATATGTTTGGTCTTTGAATGCATCACTGGATTTTTGCTGAGACTGATAGCACTTGTTTTATCACAATAGATGGTAATTGGTTGATCTGTACATATGTTGACTTCTTTTAGAGCTTCCTTCATCCATAGTATTTTAGTACAATAGTCTGATGTAACTATATACTCAGCTTCGGCTGTGGATAATGATATGGATGTCTGTTTTTTGTTGAGCCAAGATACTAAACAGACTCCTAGGAAGAATGCATTTCCACTAGTACTTTTCCGATCATCTACACATCTGACCCAATCAGCATCGGTGTATGCAGTTACAGTCAGTGTTGAGATCTTAGGGTACCAAAGACCGAAATTAGGAGTTCCTTTCAGATATCTGAGAATTCTTTTTACAGCTAACAAATGGGATTGTTTAGGAGAAGATTGAAATCTTCCCAACATTCCTACTACCTGCATTATGTTAGGTCTTGTAGCAGTTAAGTACAGAAGGGCTCCAATTATTAACCTGTAATGAGTTGCATCTATTGGAGGGGAGTCACCGTCTTTGCTTAATTTGCAATTTGTGGTCGTAGGTGTGCTCATGGGTGGACAGTCTTCCATTACATATCTTTTAAGAATGTCTTTAAGGTGTTTGGCTTGAGATATAAACAATCCTACTATGGTTTGAGATACTTGTAGTCCAAGGAAGTGAGATAACTCTCCTATCATTGACATCTCGAATTCTCTTGACATGTTTTGAGAAAATTCATGGCTCATTTCATCATTATTGCTAGCAAAAATCATATCATCAACATAAACAAGTGTGACTAGTAGCTTACCTTCATCTGTCTTTATGTAGAGATTACTCCCTGGCACTCCTTTCTTGAAGCCTTGTTGTTGAATATAGTGATCCAATCTTGCATACCAAGCTCTGGGAGCTTGTTTCAACCCATATAATGCCTTTTTCAACTTACAGACTAAGTCTTTTCCTTTCGTTAGATCAAATTCTTCTGGTTGCTCCATGTAGACTTCTTCCTTGAGTTCCCCATTCAAAAATGCCGACTTTACGTCCATTTGATAGATTTTGAATCCTTTTGAGCAAGCAAATGCCAAGAACATCCTGATGGCTTCCATATGAGCTACTGGTGCAAATGTCTCTTCAAAGTCAATTCCTTCAATTTGTGAATAGCCTTTGCAGATAAGCCTTGCCTTGTTTATGATAACCTATCCTTCTTCATTCATTTTATTTTTGAACACCCACTTGGTTCCTATTATGTTTTTGTCCTTTGGACGAGGTACCAGCTCCCATGTCTCATTCTTCTCGATTTGGGACATTTCTTCTTCCATGGTTTTTACCCAATTAGGATCCTTGCTTGTGCAAATGTTTCTGGTTCTATCATGGATGAAAGAGCAATAACGTTTCTCTTTGGTGTAATTATCGTCCTTCTTCGAGTTTGCATCCCTTCATCTCTATTGCCAATAATTTTCTCTTCTGGATGATATTTCTGGAGAAACTTCATCTTTGAAGGGGTATGATATGGTTCTTTTTCCTCTTCTTCTTCTTCCTGATCTATTTCTTCTTCTTTAGGTTCTTCTTCTTCAATGAGAATATCATATTCATGTTCTTCAATTTCTTTTTTGGAAGGTCTTCATTAATCTTTACATCAATGCTTTCCACTATTTCTTTAGTCGAAAATTGTAGCACTTGTAGGCTTTGCTCCGTGTACAGTATCCAAGGAATATCCCTTCATCAACCCAAGAATCAAACTTTCCTGGTGAGCCAACATTGATTTTTATGAAGCACTTGATTCCAAAGATCTTGAAGTACTTTACTGAAGTAGGTCTTCCTTTCCATAATTCATAAGGATTTTTTTCACAATTTGGTCTTAATTGAGTTCGATTCAAAGTATAGACAGCTGTCTCGGCTGCTTCTCTCCAGAATTTTGGCTGCAAGTCTACTGCTAATAACATTGTTCTTGCCATTTCTTGAACTGTCTCGTTTCTTCTTTAAACTACCCCATTTTGCTGGGGTGTTCTGGCAGCAGAGAATTCTCTTTTAATTCCATGTATATTACAGAACTCATTACATTCTTTTGATGTGAATTTTCCCCCTCTATATGTTCTGAGGCACTTAATTTTTGAGTCCTTTTCACTTTCTACAAGTGCTTTTAGATTCTTAAAACACTCAAATGTTTCAGATTTATATTTTACAAAATATATCCACATCATTCTAGTATAGTCATCAACAAATAAAACAAAGTACATTTCTCCTTGGAGTGCTTGATTTCTAGTTGGTCCACATAAATAAGCATGGATGATCTCCAAGGGCTTTGATGTGGAGAGCTCCTTGATGTTATGGCTGGTTTTGGTTTGCTTTCCATGTTGACAGGGACCACATACTCCTTGATTTGGTTTGAATAGCTTATGGATGTCTCGTACAGCTTTAATCTTGCTGATATTGATCAGATTTTCGAAGCTTGTATGACCAAGTCGCTTGTTCCACAACCAACTTTCATCTATCTGACTCAGATAGCATTTATTTTCTTGAATATTGTTCAGAATGTAAATGTTGTCTGGTGTTCTAACCCCTTTTGCCACAAGTTCCCCTGAGGAAGAGTTCCTTATTTCACAATCTTTGGTGCTAAACACAACATTATGTCCCTGATCACAGATTTGGCTGACACTTAGAAGATTGTGTTTTAGCTCGTCTACTAGTAGAGCATCTTGAGCTTTTCCTTTTCCATTTATGAGGGTAACAGTTCCTTTTCCCACAATTCTGCCAGATCCACTTCCAAAGGACACATTTCCTTCCTTTTTGCTCACTGAGACAAACTTCATTTTGTCCCCTGTCATGTTTCTGGAGCACCCACTATCCACAAACCAATGATTTTCATTATTTTGAGCATATAGAGCCAGGCCACATTTATCCATGTTGGGATTATCACTGCTTTCTTTTCTCCTTTTGAGTGGGAAGTTTTGTTCATAGTGTCCATTATTGTAGCATAATGAGCAAATCAGATCAAATTTGGTCAAGGGATCAAACGAATTGAAGGTTCTGATTTGTCCCTGCCTTTTTGGGGCATATGGTTTGATTATTTGATCCTTTAGCTTTGGTGTTTCACTCTTGTGAGCCATGCAATGTCTGGCTTGATGACCAAAGTTTTTACAATGAAAATAATGTCCAAGAAAGATAGTTTTGTACCTGTTATAGTAGCCATGGTTTGAGTCAATTTCCTTCCTTGGAATTACTCCCGCTTCATTTTTTGGATTTGAGATGGTCCTTTGATGGAATACTGGTTTGTATTTGCTGTAGTATCCATGATTCGAATCCATATTCTTCTTTGGAGTTATTCTCTCTTCATTCCTTGAATCTGGGATGCACCTTTGATGACATATTTTTCCTTCTTTTGGGTTGCTGGAAAGTGCATCGACATAGCTTTTCACATTGTTCTTAGTGCTTGATGATTCTCCTTTAAAGCCTAATCCAGACTTGTCATGTTGAGGTTTTTGACTTTTTAGGATAGTCTCAAGTATTTGAGAGATTTTCCAACCCTTTTTACTTGCTCCAATTCCTTCCTCAGAGATACTATTTCGGCTTCACGTTCTTCGCAAGTCTCTTATTTTTCTTTTAGCTTTGTTTCCAAGAGATCTTCTCTTCTTCTTGTTTCCTCGTTTTCTACTTTGAGAGAAATGATTTTATTCCATAATTTCTCATTTTCTTCAATGGCACTTATTAACAGTTCATCTACATTCCCTTCTAGCCCTGAGTCATCTTCATTTGTGAATGCCATGAATAATGTTTCTTGGCTTTCATCATGGTCACTTTCCTCATCTAATTTCCTTTTGATGAATACAAATTCATCCTCATGAGACTCATCTTGCTTAGAGAAGAATTTCTTCTTATTGGTCCCTTTCTTTTTGTATACCCTTCTTTTAGAATTTCCTTCATCATCACTATCATGTTTATGAGGACATTTTTCAGCATAATGACCTATTTTTCCACATTTGAAACAGATAATAGGGTACTTACATTTTAGCTTAGATCCTTTCTTCAACTTTCGTACAAATTGAGCCAATTCAGATTCCACATCGGAGTCATCACTATAGTCATTCATTTCTTTCCCCTTCTTTGATTTTGAAGCCTTGAATGCTACATCTTTGGAGAGTGGGCCACCTTTCCTCATCTCACAGGCAGTGAGGATTCCATGGAGTTCATCCGTCTTGAGAGTATCTAGATCCTTTGCTTCTTCTATGGCGCTTATTTTAGAGTCAAATCTGTCTAGAAGAGATCTTAATACCTTTTGAACAATGGTACTTTCTTCAATATTTTTGTCCAATCCTTTAAGGGAGTTGACCACTTCAGCTACTCAGAGGAAGTATGATGAAATATCTTCCTCATCTTCCATCTTCAGACTTTCAAATTTCCTTCTATGAGTTTGAAGCTTTGCCTTCTTGACTTTTGAGTCTCCATCGTATAAGCCAACTAGCTGCTACATCTTTGGAGAGTGGGCCACCTTTCCTCATCTCATAGGCAGTGAGGATTCCATGGAGTTCATCCATCTTGAGAGTATCTAGATCCTTTGCTTCTTCTATGGTGCTTATTTTAGAGTCAAATCTGTCTAGAAGAGATCTTAATACCTTTTGAACAATGGTACTTTCTTCAATATTTTTGTCCAATCCTTTAAGGGAGTTGACCACTTCAGCTACTCAGAGGAAGTATGATGAAATATCTTCCTCATCTTCCATCTTCAGACTTTCAAATTTCCTTCTATGAGTTTGAAGCTTTGCCTTCTTGACTTTTGAGTCTCCATCGTATAAGCCAACTAGCTTATCCCACATTTCTTTGGCAGAGTTACAATTCATGACTTTTGTGAACTCAAAATCAATGATTCCACTAGTGATGGAGTTCAAGGCTTTTGCATTTGTAATGTAGGCTTTCCTCTCGTCTTGATCTATTGGAAGAGTGGGAGGAATTTGGTACTCATTTTGAATGAAATGCCAGACTTCAGGTCCAAGGGACATTAAGTAGTAGGTCATTCTCTTTTTCCAGAAACCAAAATTAGTGCCATCGAACAGAGGAGGTCTTCCTGATGCTTCGTGATTTCTCATCATGGCTATAAATCCTTCTTCAAGTTATTAGGCTAATATGAAGAAGCCCGCTCTGATGCCAATTGTTGGAAATACTGAGGGGGGGGTGAATCAATATTTCTTTTTATGTTGTTCTTTTTATCACCAAAACATGTATATATATGGAACACATAAATAGATAGCTGAAATAAATGCTTTTATTAACACAAACAGTGCGATGAAATAAATACAGTATATAGCTGGTTGCAATCAGTTGTCAAGCTCCAACTTGGACTTTTGTGAGGCTCCAAGCTCCAGAGCACCAAATATATTCTTCCAAGGCAATAGTTCTACACTTAGGAGCACCAACTCCCAAGGATTCCAGTCCTTTCAGTTTTGAGGCTCAAACCCCGTGGGCTCCAACCCAAACCTGGTATAAATTGTTTTGCTGTAGTTCTCTGCTCCCAACCCTTCTGAGCTTTTGCTTCACTCTTGTTCTCCTACTTCTCCTGCCTCTCCTTCCTCTGCTGCCTCTGCCTGAACTTCAGCTTCCTCTCACACTGATTATCCGCACACACTTCCTTGTTCTTTTTTGTTTTTGTATTCTTGTTGCCTCTGACTATTCGTTTCTGCTTCCCACTGACTCTTCAGCTTCTTCAACGCTTGCTTCAGCTTCCTCTGCGTTGGCTTGTCCTTTGGCTTCCCTCTTCCACATTGATTTTTATTTTTGGTTTCCTCTACGTTGGCTTTCCATTCAGCTTCCTGGCTTTTTGGTCGTTGTGTGTTAAAACTGTAACAGAGCCCCGTTTTTTCAATGATAATAGGCATACATAGAGGCATCATTGTTTAATAGACATGCCACATCCCAATAGCAATCACAATCGGCGTTAGTTCAGCCTCCTAAACTATCGTGAGCATTACTTAATGTATTTTTGCCTCCAAAACCCGTGCATGGAAAATATTCAACTACACAGGAAATATGAGAAAAAAATAGGTGAAAACGTTAAAGAGAAAACTTCAAGAATTATTACACCCGCATCTATACTGTATCGGGTCTACAGTGAAATCATAATCAACGCTTGTAGGAGGACAGCCCTTTGTGTATCATTGCGATGGGCAGATGCGATACATTATTAACCCATAGCACAATGTTGCAGCGGGTCTACGTATATATGTATCACAATCATGGGTTGCCCTTGGCAGAGGTCCGATGCGATATCGCTAATTGCTATCGGCAATTGCAATGGGCCGCTTAATACTTTATAACTCCCGCTCCCAAAGTGCTGATGCGATATACATCGGCAATCGCAAATCGCAAAGGTTCAGGTCTAGACCTTAACCTTATAGCGATGCGATAATATGTGCTGGACCCGATAAGACTTAACACTCCCGTGCATAAAATTTCAAGTCCACTTTCCCGAATCCGCTAAGTGTTTAGCGTGATTTCTCTGCGTAAAAAGCATTCGGTGATAAACAAGTAAATACGCAGGGGTGATGTTATATGGGTTCTACGAGCCCGATAACGTTAAAAAATTCCGCCTCCAATAGTGTATTTACAATACACCCAAGTATTTCACCTCCGATAGACGATTATTTGGCATTCTTGCTTCAATAGCTGTGTTTGCTTCCTTCGATGGCTCTGATAGCTCCGATAGCTCTGATTTATTCCTCCAATGGCTCTGTCTGACTTTTGCTCTATTTTCTCCTCTAATGGCTCTATCCACTCCTCTTGGCTCCTCGAATATCGCCATATTGACATCAATGACAATCTATGTCAACACACCTGTTAAAATAAAATCATCAACATGTAAGAAAATAATCATCAATCCACCTTGTACCAAAATAGGATAAAGGTTGCATCGACTCCACTTTTGGTGAAGCCTAAACCAGTGAGATAGTTATCGATCCTAGTGTACCAAGAACGAGGTGCTTGCTTGAGGTCATACAATGCTCGCTTGAATCTGCACACATGGTACTCTCGATAAAATGTCTCAAAACCTTCTGGTTTCTCAATGTACATCTCTTCCTCAATAAATCCATTGATGAATGTTGTCTATACATCCATTTGGTGGATCTTCCACCCCATCTATGCTAAAAAAGAAGTTATAGATCTAATGGATGAATACCTTGCGACTGGTGCAAAGGTTTCCTAATAGTCAATTCCCTCAAGTTGAGAGAATTCCTTGGCCACAAATTTGGCCTTATACTTCTCTATGCTTTCGTCTGCTACATTCTTTACCTTATAAAGCCATCTCAAACCCACCACTGATTTATTTTCTAGTCTTGGGATCACTTCCGAAACACTATTCTTTACAATGGAATCATATTCCTCTACCATTTCATCGACCCATACAGGTTTCTCTACTGCTTCCTCGAAAGAGGATGCCTTAGTCTCAACCAAATCAATCATTAGAGCCATGTAGTTAGTGTACTGATTTAGTGACCTTCTCTTCCTGCGCTAAGAATTGGGTGCTCCCACAATCTCTCTACCATCATGCAATAGCTTCTCAGCTTCTTTATTTCATTTTCTTCCTTCTCCAGATGTTTTTTCTTGAGTGATTGTCTCCACCCTTTTTTCATCAACTTGTGGTTGCTCCACAACTTCCTAAGGTTCCTCCTTTGGAGCTAAAAGCTCCTAATCTAGTTGCAACTGAAGCTTCCTCTCAAGAGAACATCTCATTGCCTTATCCTCATCAAACTTTGCATCCCTTTGAACGACTATCATACTAAGGGATGGAAGGTACACATGGTAGTTGTGAGGAGATTCTATGTAACCCACAAATACCCCCAACTTAGTTGTTGGCTCAAGCTTCTTCCTAGAGTCTTTGGAGACATGGAAATAAATAGATGCTCCAAACATCCTGAAGTGAGACACATCCAAATTTCTCCCCAAGAAAGCCTTCTCTAGTATAATTATTCCTAGAATCTGATGAGGACTCTAGTTCTGCAAGTATACTACTATGTTGCATGCCTCTACCCGCAAATCTAGTGGTAGGCCTTGGTCATGCAACATCACCCTCATTTCTCCCATAACACTATGATTCTTCCTCTCAGCCACACCATTCTATTGTGGGTTTTGGGGTGTTGTCAAATCCCATCGAATTCCTTCTTTTGCAAAAAAAAATTTAAACTCATTCGACACATAATTACCTCCATTATTTCTCCTGAGAACCTTAACCTTCTTGGCGTTTTCCTTCTCTACCAGTGCTTTGAATTCTATGAACATGGAGAATGTCTCATCCTTCTTATGCATGAAAAATATCCAACACTTCTGTGAGAAGTCATTTACAAAGATAACATAATATTTGTGCCTAGCAGTGGAGGCTTTTGAGAAAGGTCCACAAACATTAGAGTGAATCCTTTCAAGGACTGCATGTGCTTTGTTCTCCCGATCATGGAATGAGGCTTTCATGTACTTCCCCATGGTACGCCCTTTGCATGTATCTTATTTCTCAAGTGATCCTTTGGGGAGGCCTATGGTTATCTGTTGCATAATATTTAGGGCACCATGATACAAATGGCCAAGTCTTCTATGCCATAGTTCACCGACATCATGACTCTACGCCTTCTCTGCCTTCGTGCTTACAGTCTTCCACATCTAGATTGTACAGGTTCTTCACATGAACCTTGATCCACTTAACATGTCCTATGGCTATGTGCCTTAGGAATGCTTTCTCTTTACTGAATATTACATCGTAACCACATTCTTCCAACAATGCAATTGAAATGAGATTTTTCTTTAGGCCTGGAACAAACATGACATCCTTGAGTTTGAAAGGGGAGCCTGACTCCCTATGAAAGGTGACTATACCAATACCAATCGTGTTATACCTTCCATCCTCTCCCATCTCGATGTGCATCTTCAGGAGTTTCTCCTCTAGGTCACTGAAAAAATATTTGTTTCTCGTCATGTGGAATGAGGCACCACTATCCAAATATAACATGCTCTTGATCACTGTGCTCACCATGCGTGTGATAAGGGTGAAGTCAAGTTAAAACTGTGAAGCCAAATATTCACCTTCCTATCATCTTGAGGTCTTGTTTATTGTCTTATTATGTGGACACTTCGTGGCATAATGCTTGAATTCATGACAATTGAAGCATTTAATTTTGGATAGGTCTTTCTTCTTGCCCCCTTGACTGGACTCTGGTTTGGATTGGGATTTCTTCCCTTTCCCCTTATTTACCTTTTGATCCAAGGCACAATTTTCCTCATCATCATACTTGGATGAAGTTCCATCTTTGGTATTATACCTTATCTTCTCCTGTACCAAATTATACCATAAGAATTCTCAGTTTGGTATTTTCTCCCTCCTGTTCACCGAATCTTGGTAGCTATGCTAGCTCTTGGGAAGGCCTAGAAGGGCCTGGTAATCTAGGTGGATATTGGTGGCCACCTGTCTATTCCAGTTGGACCCTGTTGTGGCCAGCAACACCCCCCCTAGTTCATTTAAGTGTGTCCAAAATACTAAATGAATGGGGACCCTTAGTTAAATTTTAGAAAGGAAACAAGAGTTTCCTTTCTTCAAAATAAGGTTACCATCCTAAACTTAGAAAGGTCTTTTGAATATTTTTAACCTAAGTCTACGATAAGGGAAATATCTTTAAAACTGCGTTGCAAAAAAGATAGGAAATGCCTCCATTTCTCTATAATATCGGTATGCGCAAGACATTCGTGTTAAGCATAATATCGCATCGCAATAAAGTAATTCTCATAAAGTAAAACTTCAAGATTTACCGACCTGCGATAACGCCATCGCAAGATCGCATATCGCAGAAATGAGCTGACAAGATTCAACCAACATTAAACTTCTGCGACCTGCGATTTTGCGATCGCTGCGATATTATATTCGCGCGATCTGCGATGGTGCGATTTGCGATGGCACGATCTGCGATGTTACGTAAGCAAATCATAAATCACTTCATCATGAATCCTTCAGGCACGCCATCCAAAGAAAAGCCACTTACCATAATCTGACTCAAGATCATGCGCTTTTAATGATAGTAAATGAATTAGTTGTCAGTTATTAAGTGAAATGAAGACGCGTGCTTTTGTAAATAATTACTTCACGTAAGGTGGCATATTTGATATATCTGTTGCATTTAAAACTCTCCCATCACCTTTCTTGATCAGTCATTTCCATTTCACTCGTAATCTGCAGGAACGAAGAGCTAAGACGATTCAAAGCCAAACGCAGGAAGAAATGGGAAAGAAAAATAAAGCTCAAGGCTCTGAGGCGAAGGAAAAGACGAAGGAGATGGCGCCTTTGTATACAGACACAGCCTGTAACAGAGACGTAGGGATATCGACATGGGAAAGCATGTACAGGCTGCTTGAAGAAGAAAATCCTAGAATAATGAAGGTTGATGCTGTCGCGGGCTCACAACGCTCTTCCGAGGCGTCCTTAGAGGAGCTAGCATGTTCATTTCTTCACCGGATAGCAGCAAGGCCCAAAATTCTACCATATACGGATATGATCAAATGGATGACTGTGAAATGCATCATAAACGCGGTCGAAAAAGTAGTACCAGCTCTCATAGATTCTGTTTTCGCAGCCCAGCTCAGCGCAGAAGTCAGCCAGCCGACTCTCCTCAAGCCCATGATGAACACTTGCAACTTTAAAGACCAAGTTCAGAAGTAGCCTTATTTTAGAATGTTGTTTTTTCTTTTAAATTAGATTAGAAAGAGGACGGTCATTTGAAAACCGCATCCTAAATTTTGTAAAAACACTATTATTAGAATTAGGAAGTAGTATTTTAACCCTTCTCATGCATTTAGAGAAGGGTCCAGAAATTTGTCAAAAACTTGTCCTCGGAACATGCACTTCTGCACCCTCAGAGGAGGTTTTGATGAATGGATGGATCGAGATTTATTAATGTTTGAATTTTAATGTCTGCTACTGATGTTGCACTTTTGTACTCTTAGTAGATGTTAGAACAAGTAGAGATAAATCATTTTTGCTTGAAGCTTATGGGTAGGATTAGTCATAAATGGTACTTTTATCTCTTGGCCATTTCTGCTTATATTCTTAAAGTGATATATAGTTTTCAGTTGTTTATATGTTACTGCATGAATTTATGAGTTACCATTTGGCACTTCTGTACGGTGGAGCTATTTATTTATGTCTGATATATGAATAACTTATTATGCGATATGTTGTTCACAACTGTTTTGCCTAACTTTTTATGAAAATTGGTTTATCTTAATTGATTTCTATTCTTATGATAGCTGAATGATCTTTATTACCAGTTATTGTTTGAAATCTCTTTAGATCGCATAATAGAAGAAATACACCTCGGGTTAGCATAGATTAGATGTGTTGTTTCTCATTAGATTACAATAGAATAGAGTTAGTTTAGAAGTTTGAATTAAATTAGCTTTAAGTACTCTTAGATCAGCATCACCCAACTCTACACACACACACACACCCTTAGATTGGGAAACTGATCCCATTATCCCCAGTCGGACCCACTATACCAAACGGATAAGGAGCTGCCAACCAAGGTCCGGACCGGGTGGGTATCCCCCTTGTTGTCGACCCAATTTTTGGGGCTTCAACATATTTGGCGCTAGAAGGAGGGCCTGAACATAGTGTCTGTTGGAATGATTTTCAATTGTAACATCTGAATCAGGATGTTTGCTCACAAACTTCCCATTTGGAGTTGCATCCATGTTCCTACCTCTTCCAACACTCCACCTGAAGTGGTAAGACTCTTGTCTCAGGTAAAATTCAATGGTAAGAATAATTCTTCTTCTTTTAATCATGCTCTTCAATTTATTCAAAGAGTTTCAAGTTCAGATATTCAAAGAATTGATGAAGGCGTTTTATGCAGAATTTTTACTCTTACATTCACGCCCAAAGCTAGAAAATGGTGCAGAAACCTCCCAGTTGCATCAATTCACAGCTGGGACCAATTCACAGCTGGGACCAATTCGTCAAGACTTTCATTTTTGAATTTGATTGTTATGACTATGACCAGGTATATGATGCAATTGATTATCTACAGAAACAAGATGAATCTGTTAGGGATTTTAATATGCGATTTCATCTTAATTGTCTGAAGTATGATCTTGAAATTGAACTCATGGATGAAGAATCTTCAGATTATGCTGAGTATTCCCTACCTCCTATGTCTGATCAAGCAGAAATTAGTCCAAGCTTTGTCTCATTTTCTTCTAATATGAATGAGAATTCCAATTTGAATATACAAATCAGCCATGATGAAGAAAGTTCCCAAAGCCTAGGAGTCATGCATGCTCTAATGCAAGAAGACAAAAGCGAGGATGATGGAGGAAAGCCTGCCTTGGAACCAGGAGATGACTTTGATACAAGGTCAGATAATATCGTTGCAAATCAATGAATGCAGATGCCAAGGTTAGAACAACAAACTATTTCTCTTTCAAAAAGTATCAGTACACAAAGGTATGATCTAAAGCCTGATGTCTATGATGAATCTGATGAACAAATATTTTTCCATGATGATATTTTCAAATGCATTGTTCCAGAATCACATTTTTCTCTTTATCCTGATGTTTTTAGTGATGATAATTTTTCCCCTCTCAATATTAAAGATATCTCAAAAAGTACAGAGGATTATTCAAATGAGCTATCATTAGGTTTTCAAGATAAAAAGACAGCTATAGAACATCCTTTGATCATTTTCAAACAAGAACCACTTGACCTTCCTTGTCTGAAAATATATGACAAAAAAGAGAAATCTAGGGAAACTTGTAAAATCATTTATGATAGCTACTTTGACAACGATGATATTGTTGATTTATCCCAAGTAACTCAACAAAGCTCAGATAATGAGAGATATTCTAATTCAGAAATCATATCAGTCAATCCTCATTTCAAAGTAAAAGATCATTTGCATGATTTTACTATCCAAGACAATACCCCGATCTATGATTCATATCATGAGGAAACCCCCATGCCTGTTCACAATCATAACTTGTCTTCTGATTCACAAGACGGAATTCGAAATTGCTCGGATCCCATAATTCTGGCTAGTTCTTCTGAAAAACAAGATATTCCAAGTCAATCCCAGTTGTGCTGTAACACTATTTGTACAGATAATCATTCCTTTCTTTCTCACTTTCACTCATTTTGTACAAAATCGGATTGTGTTTTAAATTTTCAGACTTTTGATAGATTACTATGGTATGTTGAGCACCTTATCAAAGAACATTCGAGAGATGTGCTACCATTTTGGAAAGCTAAACTGTGTCAAGGAAGTATAAAACTTTTTCAATTTCAAGATCATTCAATATTAGACTTCCTTAAAAAACTTCTTTGGCATCCAAAACACCATCAACGAAGGAAAGTACCTTTCGAAACTTGTCAGCAATCCGTGCCAATTGATAAATCTCTTTCTAGAAATTCCCATCTATTCTTCATTGATTTATTTAGTGATTTATATATGGAAGAAATTGCTAAAAGCTTGACTTTAACGCACAGTAGGTTACAATCCATTGAAACTAAAAAATCATATTCGCAACCTGGCTTGTCATCTTTCCTATTACGAGATCATCAATCCATAACAGAAATTCATCCTGATTTTTATGATCCAATAGGTATCTAGTTGGAAAGAAATTTTCATGAGAAAGAAATTTTAGACAGAATTCCAACTGAAGTTACACATTATTATTCCACATCCAACATTAACAGTCCAAGAAAAATTTTGTTCTTAACACTGATGTTTGAAAGTTACATATGTGTAGGAATAAAAATGAAGATATGGTTCCACTGGAAATATCATTTCACCTAGTTAGTTTTCTGTATATAGTTAGAATAGGAGTAGGAGTAATTCAGCTAGGTTATTAGGTTTACTTTTAATAGTTGGTAGGCAAAATAAGAGAAGAGATTATCCCTATTTTATACATAACCCTAGGGAATGTCTACCTCTCATTTCGTTAAATATTTTTCTCCATAATAAAATTTGCTATGGTTAACAGCATTTGACATTTACTAAAGACACCTGTTTTCTATCAAGATTTTGAACTTCTGCTTCTGAATAGCAAATCTTTTGGAAACTTTATCTTTATTATCAATAGAACTTTAACCCAGATATGATACTAGTTTCAACTCCAAGAAATTTGAAGAAAGCTATCTTAGTGAAGAAATTGTTTTATGTCAGTACAATGAAAGGTATCAATAATGAAATAAAGATTCTCTGTAGAAATAGCCATTTCCAAAAAACTCTATTATTGTCGTCCAGAAATTTCTTAAGGAAAGAAAATTTGACTTCCTCCCTGCTAAAGGAAATCGCAGCATTCAGAGGAACAATCCAAAAAAACACTATATCTCAAATAATAAGAGGTCTCATCACGAGCCGGCTTATCATGATCACAGATATTATAACTTGCTGACTTTGCCAATACTATCCACCAAAACAGGGCAACGACTCAAGATTGTTGCAATCAAAAGACAAGGGGTCTCATCACGAGCCAGCTTGTTCAACAAAAGTGTAAATCAAGTGAATGACTGTGTCATAATTTGGCCACCAAACCAAGACATTGTTCTTTAGAGAATAAAAAAGGAAAAAAGTGTCAAAATGGGTTTTTCTCTGAAAAGTTGTAAATAGCCTTAAGCAGGATAAAGGATCATTACTGGGTAATAGGTAACCCTGTCGAGGCTATGGACGCCTGCTGGCAGCAGAGGCTCTACCTGCGACAAAGGAGCATATTTAAAAGGCTGCTACACAGGGAAGACTTTATTTTAATTTTCACAAGACCAAGTAATGGCTGATGTAAATGCAAGGACAAGCTGAGGATGCAAGTAATTAAAATAGAAAGAGGTTGAAACAAAATATCATTGACAGTTTGAAGTATAATATGCTTTATCTTTTTATAATAAAGTTTAAGTTTTCTGAGAAAATTTTTTGTTTCGGAAGTTTGAAAACGTCAATAGAAGATCAGAGATAACTGGTTCTCCCAAGTGAATCGCCAATTGTTGTGGCCAGCAACACCCCCCCCTAGTTCATTTAAGTGTGTCCAAAATACTAAATGAATGGGGACCCTTAGTTAAATTTTAGAAAGGAAGCAAGAGTTTCCTTTCTTCAAAATAAGGTTACCATCGTAAACTTAGAAAGGTCTTTTGAATATTTTTAACATAAGTCTACGATAAGGGAAATATCTTTAAAACCGCTTTGCAAAAAAGATAGGAAATGCCTCCATTTCTTATAATATCAATATGCGCAAGACATTCGTGTTAAGCATAATATCGCATCGCAATAAAGTAATTCTCATAAAGAAAAACTTCAAGATTTACCGATCTGCGATAACGCCATCGCAAGATCGCATATCGTAGAAATGAGCTGACAAGATTCAACCAACATTAAACTTCTGCGACCTGCGATGTTGCGATCGCTGCGATATTATATTCGCACGATCTGTGATGGTGCGATTTGCGATGGCGCGATTTGCGATGTTATGTAAGCAAATCATAAATCACTTCATCACGAATCCTTCGGGCACGCCATCCAAAGAAAAGCCACTTACCATAATCTGACTCAAGATCATGCGCTTTTAATGATAGTAAATGAATTAGTTGTTAGTTATTAAATGAAATGAAGACGCGTGCTTTTGTAAAGAATTACTTCACGTAAGATGGCATAATTGATATATCTGTTGCATTTAAAACTCTCCCATCACCTTTCTTGATCAGTCATTTCCATTTCACTCGTAATCTGCAGGAACGAAGAGCTAAGACGATTCAAAGCCAAACACAGGAAGAAATGGGAAAGAAAAATAAAGCTCAAGGCTCTGAGGCGAAGGAAAAGACGAAGGAGATGGCGCCTTTGTATACAGACACAGCCTGTAACAGAGACGCAAGGATATCGACATGGGAAAGCATGTACAGGCTGCTTGAAGAAGAAAATCCTAAAATAATGAAGGTTGATGATGTCGCGGGCTCACAACGCTCTTCCGAGGCGTCCTTAGAGGAGCTAGCATGTTCATTTCTTCACCGGATAGCAGCAAGGCCCAAAATTCTACCATATACGGATATGATCAAATGGATGACTGTGAAATGCATCATAAACGCGGCCGAAAAATTAGTGCCAGCTCTCATAGATTCTGTTTTCGCAGCCCAGCTCAACGCAGAAGTCAGCCAGCCGACTCTCCTCAAGCCCATGATGAACACTTGCAACTTTAAAGACCAAGTTCAGAAGTAGCCT
Source organism: Pinus tabuliformis (assembly GCA_031772625.1). Classification (NCBI taxonomy): domain Eukaryota; kingdom Viridiplantae; phylum Streptophyta; class Pinopsida; order Pinales; family Pinaceae; genus Pinus; species Pinus tabuliformis. The sequence goes on from CM062817.1 coordinate 1,583,334,905, forward strand.
TATTTTAGAATGTTGTTTTTTCTCTTAAATTAGATTAGAAAAAGGACAGTCATTTGAAAACTGCATCCTAAATTTTGTAAAAACACTATTATTAGAATTAGGAAGTAGTATTTTAACCCTTCTCATGCATTTAGAGAAGGGTCCAGAAATTTGTCAAAAACTTGTCCTCGGAACATGCACTTCTGCACCCTCAGAGGAGGTTTTGATGAATGGATGGATCGAGATTTATTAATGTTTGCATTTTAATGTCTGCTACTGATGTTGCACTTTTGTACTCTTAGTAGATGTTAGAACAAGTAGAGATAAATCGTTTTTGCTTGAAGCTTATGGGTAGGATTAGTCATAAATGGTACTTTTATCTTTTGGCCATTTCTGGTTATATTCTTAAAGTGATATACAGTTTTCAGTTGTTTATATGTTACTGCATGAATGTATGAGTTACCATTTGGCACTTCTGTACGGTGGAGCCATTTATTTATGTCTGATATATGAATAACTTATTATGCGATATGCTGTTCACAACTGTTTTTCCTAACTTTTTATGCAAAGTGGTTTATTTTAATTGATTTCTATTCTTATGATAGCTGAATGATCTTTATTACCAGTTATTGTTTGAAATCTCTTTAGATCGCATAATAGAAGAAATACACCCCGGGTTAGCGTAGATTAGATGTGTTGTTTCTCATTAGATTACAATAGCATAGAGTTATTTTAGAAGTTTGAATTAAATTAGCTTTAAGTACTCTTAGATCAACATCACCCAACTCTACACACACACACACACACCCTTAGATTGGGAAACTGGTCCCATTATCCCCAGTCGGACCCGCTATACCAAACGGATAAGGAGCTGCCAACCAAGGTCCGGACCGGGTGGGTATCCCCCTTGTTGTCGACCCGATTTTCGGGGCTTCAACAGAGCCTTACCATTGTTTCTTTTCAGTTTCCTTAATTGTAGCACAACTTACCATTTTTGGCAGTTTTTCAGGTCCTAAACTTCCATAGTCATTTTAAGGCAATAAAAGGTGTTTTTAGGGAAAACAGAGAGACCATAAAAGTGCCAAAGCAATTTTCCATTTTTTTTTGGCATCCTCTTTGAAATATTCGAAAAGAGTTATTATGATAGCCAAATAGAGATCATATGCCAAAGATACGACCCTAGGAAGTTGACATTCCGACTTACCCCAACGGGGCCCATAAGATTTTTGCACTTCATCTCCTAGGGTTAGGTTTTTTGATGTTTAGGGTTTGTCATTGTTTCTCAATGATAAAAATGCCACTGAGCCTCATTGTAACAAAGTTCATAGACATGTAGCCACCACATCTCTTCTCAGATATAAAGCTACCATCGCTCGAGCTAGTTTACTTCCATTTTCTATGTAAGCATTTTTAATTTCTTTTGATATTAATGAAACAAATTTTTATTTCTAATGCATCTTTTTATTTGTGTCTATATCTAAATTTTGTTGCATTCTTGCATAATTTAATATCACTAGGTATTCAAATAATCTTCTAGAACAATAACACCAAGTCCACCAAGTTCATCATGACATTCTGTGACCCTGCTCAGGTACTGTTGAATAGAGTCATTCTTCTACATCTTGATATTTCTAAGCTTATCCTTGAGCGTTGACTCCATGTGGTTGCTACTCTTTTGGAACAAATCTTTTAGTGCTTGCCACATTGCATATAGATTTTCTTTCCCATGGAGGTTTGAGACAATGTGGTCCTTTACTCCCTCCAATATGATTCTCCTCACCTTGGCTACACACTTCCTCCATTCTTCTAGATCTTTGACATCATATGATCTTGGTTTTGGAATGCCAATCTCGACAAATTACTTCAACCCATTTTCCTCCAATACCGCCTCCATGTGGTCCTTCCAAGCAACAAAGTTATAATTTCCCTTAAGGGAATACTTAAGTCTTAGACCATAGAAATCAGTCCTGCTAGCTCTAAAGAATTGATCCTACGAATTAAATCCTCTTGCAATAACAACTTTAAAATTACTATTCTACTGTGAATCCTGCTATGATATCATGTAGAAATTAATGTGTATATATGAAACTGCTCATGTAATTTACTAAAACACAAGACTCAAATCTACTCTACTACTTTTCAGAACTCAATTCATGATCAAGAGCTCAAATCATAAACATGCATCAAGAATTAACAAACATACATAGAGATTTATCTAGGGGAAAGAAACTGCTCAAAACCTCTCCCTATTTGTATTGCATGAATCAAAGAGTATGGATGAATACATATGTTTTCTCAAGCCTCAGCACAACTTGCAAGTGTATAGTCTATCCCTCTGCCTGACGTGCTGAATTTGGCCAACACTTAGCCAATTTTCAATCCCTCCAAGCTCCTATTTCCTTGCGTTTCTCCTTGAGTAATTAGGCCTCTATTAATTAAGAAATTCCTAAATTGGATTTCGCAGTTCCATTAGGTTGTTCCTCTGACTGCATGCACCACTCGTACAACTAATAATAGCCTACAACTGATAGTACATTGCCTTGGAACGTCCACCTCAACTCGGTAACTCGAACTCTCTAAATGAAACTATTCCTTTGGTCTGATTGATCATTTAACTGGTTGATCACTGAGAATGACTGAAGTCACACTGCACAACTTGACCTTCCACTAGTTCCTCTAACAGTTAGAACTAGTTTAACTGACAATAACTCAATTTAACTAAAGTAGATTGCTATAAATTATCAATCACTCATGCTCAACTGAACTCAAGTCTTCCAACTCGAATTATCTTAAGCTAACTAGGTGACACAAGCCATGTTACTCAAGTTAACTCATCCAAGTTGTCTGCTGAAATGGAAATTCAAATTTTCTCTAGTTTGACCAAGGCAAGTCAAACTGATATTTTTCTTGCTGCATTTTCAACAATGCATATGATTACTACTCTTCATATCTCTAACCCTATTTCTGGATGTTATAGGCTATTTTGTCACATCTAGTCAATAAGCCTTCAAGCGGGATCAATTCACACCCTTCAACATATTGTCATCATCATCCTGAGTTTCTACCTGAAAACACCTTGTTTCAGTCATTTTAAGGACCAACGCTCCCTAGCCTCCTACTGGACAATGTTGACAACTAGGTTGCTCCATTGTGGATTGCGTTGATCACCTACAGGTTGCTCCACTATGCACTTGCTTTGGTTTTAGAAATTCTGGAGAAAGAGAGAGAATCCTAAAGCCTCTTCTTCCATAAGATTCTTGGATTTGTTGTAACCATTTACCTCAGATAAAAGTCTCGAATCCTATCCTATCCTACCTTGTAGTTTTCATCCCTTATCCCTTGATCTCATCCTCCCATCAAGAGTGGATCTCAAGCCCTAATTGGTAAAAGGATAAGAATTCATGAACTACCTCCTTCACCTATATATTTACTGCCATCCATAGGCAAGAGGTTGGCTTTTGGAAAGTGATTTTACCCTTATGATTTTGTTGTGAGAGATATATTTCCATGCATTAGGGTGATTTGACATGTACTTTGTGACAAGGAAAGGACAAGCCAACTTGGAGGAGTTCTTTTACACGATCAACACCTATTTTTGGTTGTAACTCACTCCATTTATATTAATTTAAAGAGTTCTTTGTTTTCCTATATATGATGTTATGGTTTCATATATTTCAATACCATGTTGATCTATTGAATAAAGTGATTAGATGATGTGGCATATATTTCATGGATCCTTGGCTTGTGTTATCTGATTGCGCAGGTTCTAATAATAGCATTTGGAGCTAGGATTGGAGCATTCAAGCCAAAGTAGGAGCAAAGCATGTGATAGATTCTAGGTAGGCTTCATCCCGTTATCTATTTACTTTAAGGAAAAAATTAGTTCCTTTTTCTTTGTATTGTTTTAGGTTAGTCTACCGGGCTTAGGGAAGATACTTTTTTCTGTAGCCGTAGATTCTGCATAACAAATTGCAGCCCCACTAGGGAACGACGTATTCCCTTATTGGTTTATTTTCCATTATGTTTGTCTTACCTCTTTTCCTGACCTTTAGTGTCTTATCCAGTTAAGAACAAACCTAGGAAGATCTTTCATCGAGTCTCAATTGCAATCCTTGTACCAGAACTTTGCATCCCTAGACCAACGCACCCTCCGGTCCTCTAATAGAGTGTTTCACCTCAACACAACCTTCTTTTTGCCTGTGTTGCATAGCACTGGTGCCTTCTCTGCACCTGTGTTGATCCTTTTTCATGCACAAGTTTTTCTTTTCCTTGATTTTCTCTGTGATCTAGCCTTGATTCCAGCTATTCTTCTTTGATTTTTTGAGTGTCTTATGGTCCCTCTAAAGCATCATTTGGTTTTATTTTGTTTTGATACCTTTGATAAGGATTTGTTTAAATATTTTCCTTTGTTCTTATCATTAGGTTGTTTTCAAACTGATTTTGTTTCATCATTGAGTGCTTAGACGAATTGGTGTTCTAGTCATCGTTTTGAAAATATTGTTTGAATCAGTGATTAGGCTTTGCATATTAGTTTTCTTCATTTTTCAAAATTAAGTGACCTCAAAAGAAAAATATCTGCATTGGAATTTAGAGTTTTGTGTGTGCATTGAAATTGGAACAGTTACATTGAAAATGGAATTTCATTTTTCATATTGTTTGTTACATACTCTTTGTCTCTTCCCTTAAATAGATTTTCATTGAATGAGAAAGATTCCATTTCCTCGTGCTAGTTTTCATTTTAGGATATTCAGGTGAAATTCGCGGTGAGCCCCAAAACTGAAACTTAATTGAAGATAAACAGTAAAATTTATTGAATCAACCTAAGGAGCATTTGTAACATTAACGCAAACATTTAGAGGAATAGGCTAGAGACGTGTTCTGACGTCATTAAATGTAGGAGTTGTCATTGTTTTCTAGCATTGTATCTTGGGGGTGAAATCCAATTCCATGTATGTGAGTGTATAGGATCATTCTCCATGTACCTTTGGGTATATTGGATGGCACTCCATGCACGTAAAGTATATGGAAACACTCTCATTGAATAGTTACACATTAGATAACACTACTACGAATTGTACTCCCATGTATCATCAAGTATATTTTGGGAGTCCCCTATAGGTTGATATCCTCGCCATAGGTAACCGAGTTAGCCACCTCGTATACCGTGATACACTGAACATAACATTTAGGGAGATTGGTTTCCGTATGTTAAGTCCTTGTTTCACCAAGGTGTATATTGCAGTTCATGGTTGCTCAGTAATCCTTTACGCCTAGATTACCCTTTTTTAAATTGTTTTTTGTGTTAGTTTCTAAAATTTATTATCCAACATGGAAGAACAAAATCCCCTACTCCGTCGTTCACATAGAATGCAAAATAAGCCTCCACTTCCACCAGAGGCTACTCTTGGTTCTTGTCAAAAGCATAAGAAGATGAAAAGTACTGAATCAAGAAATTTGGGAACTAATTCTAGTCCTCCTCCTAAATCTGAGCAACCAAAATCATCTTTCCCTTTTAGTACTGAGCCCAAGATCAGTTCTACTTTTGAAGGTGAATCTAACACAATCAAAACCAAAGCCCTTGAAACCTTATTGCCTGAGCTCATTGAGCTTGACTTTCCTGAGTTAGATACTTTACTTCCTAAGGTTTTTTGAACCTAAGGAACATCATCCATCTTCACCTGTTACTTCAGGTTCTTCCCCTTCTCCTCCTTTGTCTCAGACAAAGCCTCCAACAATATATCTTAGACCTGACGATGAACCCATTCCGTATGGACTTGTGTGTATTGAAGAGATCCCGCAAGAAGAACCTTGTCTGTCTACTCCTATTCATTGGAGTGGGCTCCATTTTTATTAGACTGATCCTGTTCCTCCTCTTTAGACTTCAACACAAATTCATTTACTTGATTCTTTGGACTTACCCACATATTTCTCGCAACAATCTTCATTGGGATTGTTAACCATCACTGGATCTGATTTGATCTCCCAACCCATGTCCACCTCTTTGGTTGAGACATCAAATGTTGCTTCCTCATCCATGTTTGCAAAATCACCAGAGGCACATCTGGAAGGTGTCCCATCCATCCCACTTGGCTATTAGTCTTTATCTGGTACCGTCTATGGTGGAGCTTCTAGTCCTTGGACTTCTCCCATGTCATCCATTTTGAGAATTCCATTTGGTACTTATCTTATGAATGATACTCAATCTTCTCCTTCTCTTCTGCCTACACCTATGGTTGAACAGTGGGTTGGCCCTTGTGTTAGTAGGCAAGGTTATATTCAACATCCTAAGTCTCCTTATGTTGGGTGCCCTCCAGTTGGATTGCAGTTGCCTCCATCATCCCCTCCTCCTATGGAAGGGGGAAAGCTCATTGTTGGTACACCTCAATTTGGTTATAATCCTCCTTATACTAGGATGGCTGCTATTGTTTGGAAACCTTCTTTTCCCATCTAACCTAGTTCATTTTGGGACTGATTGTTGAATCCTCAAACTATGCCATATTCATCTCAAATTCCTACCCATCCATCCATACCTCAACAAGTTCAAATACATGTAAGTCAACCTTCACAGGTTGTTATTACATCTCAAACTGTTCCGTTGTTATTCGGTACCCCTTAGGTTCCACTTACCCAGCCTTTACAAGGTACCTTATAGTCTCAACCACTTGGGCAAGGTACTCCTCAAATTCCAATAGGACAAAATGTTTATAGTTTGGCACAACCCCAATCGAACCCACCTTATGTCAAGATGATGCGAAATCCTCCAAGGAATAATATAGACCTTATCAAGGTGTTTCTCAAGTTCTTTTTCAAAGCCAACCTATCCAAACCCAAACATTCCAGCCTTTGCATGACTATCCTTGTGTTGGTCACTAAGGTTACACGTATGCATTAGGGGAATTTTGAGGTCTAAAATAGGCCTCCTAAGAAAAATGTACAACTAAAAAAAACTTTATAAGAACCAATAGGATTCAAGATGATGATTTCAACCATGGGGGATGATTCACCATTTTTGGAGTAAAAAAGTAAAAAGATTAAAATATAATAAAATAATAAAACTACTTTTTCAACTCATATTTTCAACTTATCTCTCTAAGGTTTTACTCAAATTTCAAGTGGGATTACTCGTTGGATGCAAAATTTAATTCCTCATCCAAGGAGTACCTATGTTCCATACTTTCAATAGACCTTGCTACACAAAAAATGAGAAATACATGAAAAAAAAGTGATTGCAATCATGTTTGTCATGTATTTCCCATTTTTCTTGTAGTAAGGTCCATAAAAAGTATGCAACATGGGTACTCCTTGGGTGAGGAATGAAATTATACATCCAAAAAATGTTGTTGCTCGAAATTTGAGTAAACCCATAGGGAGATAAGTTGAAATACGAGTTGAAAAAATAGCTTTTTCTTTTTTCCCTCTAAAATTTGATGATTTAATTTAATCTTATTTTATTATTTCCACTATTATTCTATAATTTTCTTAGGAGGCCCATTTTATACCTAACTAAGCCACTATTATTTTATTATTTCCTCAATTATAACATATTTGAGGACTTGACTTAGTCTCCATCATCTATATTGACCATCGAGGTGTTGTAAAACTACTCCGCCCAAAAAAAGGCTTTGCTTTTAGCTATAAGATGTGTAGATCCTTTAGATTCCAACCTAGTTGTTTTCAGTCATGAAAATTATACCCCTCGCCTTCCATCTCAATTGACCTTTATCATTCAGGTCTTCGTCAGTGGTAAGAACATTCATCGCTCTATTGTGGAAAAGGGAGCCTCGACCTACATTATGTATATGTCTTGTTGGAAAGTGATTGGTTTAACTCAACTGAGTTAGTCACCTAGCACATTGAAAGATTTTGATGCGAGAACATATAAGCCTTGTGGTATTCTGAATTCTTTACAAGTAGAATTACGGGACAAACTATATCCATAAAAGTGGAAGTTATTGACAGACCTATTAATTATAACCTTTTATTGGTTCGTACATGGGATTATGCCATGACCGCAGTCATTTAAACTTATTTCCATATGATCACCTTTCCTCACAAGGGAAATATTATGGCCATTTACCAACTCACCTTTTTTGCCTCTGATTCTCATGTTACCGGAAGTGTCCCTCTTGTAGGGGAAACTCTACATTCCTATCAACATGTTAGGGTTGGATTGTTTAAGGATTCCTTGCTTATGGGAACCTTTTCACTTCCTCCTCCTTCTCTTCCTGACAACTCATATTTGTTTGCTTACATCAATATGATATCATCCTCTATTTTCCAGGCTTATCCATGTATTGTACCAGATGAAACTAGCATCCATAGCTTTGGCGACTGAATTTCGCTTAGCCCTATTGAACTATATTAAGAAACTATCTATTCGGATTGTGTGGCTTATACCTTTTATTTTTTCAATTGGGTTGATTTATCATTCTATTATGACACATCTTTTGATCCATTCTCTCGATTATTCTCTACCGATGAGAGCATCATGGAGATCATGATGCCAGACGATGCACTGTGGGACAATCATCACCATTGTTCCTCCTTATCAGATTCCATTGAGGATAATCTCAATGATGTGTATCTACCAAATTTCATCGAATATTTTATGAGTTCCATTTCTATCCATGAAGTTAATTCCAAAAAGAATCTCCTGAATATTGAAGAGAGGATACCTCTTAACATCTTTGTTAAGTCAGATGTTGTCAAAAATCTACACATTGGTGCATCTTTCTCTCCATCCAAGATTGAGACTTATAAATCCCTATTTCCGGAGTTTTGTGATGTTTTTACCTAGACTTGTGATGAAATTCCAGGTATCGACCCAAATATAGTATTGCATGAGATTAAAATGTATCTTGATGCTAAACCAGTCTGGCAGCGCTTTCGTCCAGTCCATCCCAGGAACAGTGCAGGGATAAAGACTGAAGCTGAAAATCTCCTCTGTGCTGGTTTCATATACCCTAATCCTCTCACCAATTTGGTATCAAATATTGTCCCTGTCATGAAGAAACAATGCACAATCCGTGTATGCATCAATTATTGGGATTTGAATCATGCTTATTCAAAGGACAATTACCCGACCCTGTTCATTGACCAGATTCTTGATGACTGTACTAGTTGTGAAATCTATTCGTTTATGGATGGTTTCTTTGGATATAATCAAATTCACATTATTTGAACAGATCAACCTATGTCTGCATTTATTTGTCTGTAGGGTACATTTGACTAGTGGAAACTCCCATTCGGTCTAAAGAATTTTGGAGCCACATTTCCATGGGAAATGGATTATTCTTTTCATGATATTAAACATATCATGCAAACCTATTTGGATGATCTCCCTACTCATTCCAAGTATCGAGTTGATCACCCAATGCATATTAGGGCCATTTTCCTACGGTGTATACACTATAGAATACGACTAAACCCACACAAATGTGTGTTTTGCGTTATTTCAGGTAGGCTTCTCCATTTTGTTATTTTGAAACATGGAATTTGTATCGATCCTTTGAAAGTACAAGCAATCATCGACTTGCCTGCACCTTCTTCACTCATTTAGTTACAACGACTTCAAGGGAAAACTAACTTCTTGCGACGTTTCGTCCTAAATTACACTAAGTTGACCAAAGGAATCACTCACCTGCTTAAGAAATGGGTTCCCTTCCATTGGGATAATGCAACTCAGAAAGCATTTGATGCCTTGAAAGATGTTCTGGTTCAGGCATCTCTATTATATCCCCCTGATTACCAGTGTGACTATTTCCTATATCTTGTTGCTACCATTTCTACTATATAAACAATATTGGTCCAAGATGATACCGAGATCAGGTATACCCACATAGAAAATTTGGCTTTGGCGACCTTTCAAGCCATTCAAAGGTTCTTCCATTACATATTGCTCCAGAAAACTATAGTAGTTTCATATTTCAACCCTATGACATACATTTTATCACATCATTTTCTTGGGGGAAATACTCTAAATGGATTGTCATCCTGTAAGAGTTTGACCTGGAATTCATCAAATCCAAATCAAAGAAATCCTTGGTTTTCGTTGAGCTTATGTGCAACCTTCCTTCCCCTGATTCCAAATCGGCATTTGATGATTCTATCCCTACTGAGCCATTGTTTATGATTTCGTTATCTGACCCGTGATATGGAGAAATTGTAATTTTTCTCTAGACCCATACTTTCTAGTATGATACCTCTCACACTAAGTAACGACATATTTGATACCAAGCCAAGAATTACATCATCATTGGCGACACTCTTTATTGATGTAGTATTGATACGATTTTATGAAGGTGCCTCACGCATGAGGAGGTCAAGAAATTCCAATGTCACTTGGGGGCATGTGGTGGTCACTTATTTGGCTATGATACCACGTAGAAGATCTTACGCGCTGGTTACTTTTTTCCTATCATTTTTTGAGACTGTATTCTTCTTGTCTAGAAGTGCCATGCATGCCAAATTTATGATCATATGACCCATGCTCTGCCCACTCCATTGCATCCCATTATTATCATCTGACCATTTGCGAAATGGGGTATCGAATTCATGACATGTAACCCTTACTCGGCTAGGGGGTGTGGTTATATGATTGTCACAGTAGATTATTTTACTAAGTGGGTCGAGGGGATGCCTACATTTAAAAACACTGTTGAAACAAATGCATACTTATTTTTCAATCATGTTATCACATGGTTTGGTATTCCACAAGCCATATTTACGGATCACAGAAATCATTTATGGAATCATATGATGGCTGAACTAACTACAAAGCTGATACTTTTTCACAAAAGTTATAATCAATACTATCCTCAAGCTAATGGAAAAGTTGTGGCTATCAATAAAGTTCTCAAAACTATTCTTCAACGTATGGTAGGGGTACATAAATCAGACAAGAATTTTCTCCTTTATGCTGCATTGTGGGCATACCAAACCTCAGTGAGGGTTGGTACCATATTTACACCCTTTCAGTTGGTTTATGTTTAGGAAGTAATCCTTCCAAACGAATGTGAGATTCCATCACTAAAACTAGTTGTTAAACTTATTTTTGCCACTTATGTAGAAGAGGAATGTATTTTACATCTGACCTGATTTGTTGAAACGCGACACGATGCCACTATAACTAATGAAGCTGATGAAAGATGTATGAAGATGCAATACGGAAAAAGTGTCAAGCCTCATGTCTTCGTAGAAGGAGACCTTGTTCTTTTATATGAACAATAATCTGATAAGTTAGGCTCAGGAAAGTTCCAACCTATGTGGTCAAGTCCATATATTTTAAAGTGTGTCCTTGCAAAAGGGGCCTATGAGTTAGTTGATTTCGATGGGATCCCACTGGTGTAGCCTAAGAATGGTTTGTCACTTAAAAAATACTATACTTGATCTCATGCTTAGTAACATTGTGTACATATTGTCTATAGGTATGTCAAGTGTGTTTATAGTGTGTCTCTTTAGAGTTTCATAAGGTTTATGTTGATTCCTTTTTACATTTGGTTTGCAGATGTTGGCATCCCTTGAACTGTATTTTTGTTATGCTGATGATACTAGTCGTAGTAATTAGAACCTATCCTCTGCAGCGTGGGATATCTTTGCTCCAAGTGGTGAGTTAGTGAGTCTACAATGGTTTTGTATTGGTCGCTCTACAAACAATATCCTTGAGTATAACATAGTGGTCGAGCTATTGTCTGATTCTATTTCACATGGTATCCTCTATTTATTCATCATACTTGACGCACAATTCGTGGTACTACAACTTGCTAATGTTTATTCAGTTAGAAGTCCTACATCGTGTGTATGTTTTTAAGGGTTCGCCTTCTAGAAAGACATTTCAATTTCATACAATATGAACACATTTCTAGAAATCTAAATACATTGAAAGATGCACTTGATAATCATGTTTTAGATAGATACTTGCAACGAATGTAAAGAAATTTCACATCACACCATTGAAGCTACAATAGGAACACAAAAAAACTAAAGATATATATATAAATTTTGGTTTTACAAAATTCGTGCTAGAGACACATATGGCCGCACGACCCATATACACAAATACATGCAAATATCTAAGTAGACTAATCAAAGTGCTCATGATAACAAGCCACTACACAATCTATCTTGCATAGTAGCCAATCAATACGACTAGGCACTCCAATGGTGTGTTTCTAAAGTCGCAACGGAACATGGTTGATCATGGTCTCATCTATCCCATGAGTTAACCCCTCCATGTGGCGCTCCACCTTAGTTAGGATCTTGGCTACATTTAGATCCCGTAGCACATCCCATCCTACTGCATCAACATGTGTTGGTTCTACTGCTGCTTGTGGCTATTCTCCTGCACAACAGAGATATGAAGCACCTATCAGTTGAACAGGCCCAATATCTGCATGACAAATCAATAGTTTAAGTCTCAAAAACATCAAAAACACAAAAAAAATTATAAAAATTTCAAAAATTCAAATGGTCAAAATATCTTACCTATAACATCCCATTTCTCACCCTTAGGAAGCACGAGCTTAGGGTCATCATAGAAATTTATCCCTGCGTACGGATAATCATTGACCATAATGAATTGTCTGTGTAACCACCCAAAGAAGGCTTGTGAGAAGTTGATCGCTGACGGACCCACATCTTGGGACATATGATATATCCACCTCCTCATCTATGGTACCATTAGATCAATGGGCTCAAGCATAATCTGTTGAGGCTGAAGTAGTGGAATCCATTCTAGGGAAAAAGAGACTAATATGGAACTATATCCAAAGTTTTTCAACTTTCCCTCTCTTGCTTTAGTAAGTTGTTCTTTCATATTTATCAATACCCCCTCACTCCAATTGAATATTTTTGGCTCTAAGAAATCTACACCGTACTTTATGTATGATCTGCTGGCCACATGTAGTGTTGAGATACTCACCAATCTGGCAATAATGAACAAGATCATTCTTAAGGGAAAACTGGCTACATCTTTTACACTAATATTTCCATCTCTAGTTGGTTTGGATCAAGGTTTTCAGTAAGTAATGATATAGTCTTTCACTATTTATCCACCCCTTCTCCCACCTAGGAGAGATATGGGGGCACCTCTCCTAGATAAAATGGTCAGAAAATATATGTCATCTACTATGATATTGAGAAGATGTTCTCCAAATTGGAATGCTTGTGCTTGCAAATCCCATGCATGAACAAGATATTCTAGTAGCTCCATTTTTTTCCTCATGCAAAGAAGCCAGAAGAATTTCAATAATCCACAATCCTTTAGTGTCTGGATGGTAGCAGGATCATTAGCTGCATTTAAATATTTTTCTTCATGTTCTCTTTCTCTCCAGATAAAATCCATTTTATGCTAATGGAGACCTGAAACATCAAAGAGAAACTCATTTGGATCCTTTCCATGCAACAAAACTTAGGAAATTTGAAGGGAAACTGGCAAACAAATTTGGGATTTGCGCCCAACACCGCCCCAAGGAAGGAGATAGAGTGTTGCACCCCTACTTGCAGTGTATCTTGACTTAGGTGTAATGCAATTTTTGACTCCCTGGGATTGTGTTGAACCCAAAAGCCTTAAAAAATACCTAAAACTTGCATGAATCATACAATGGGACCATGAATTGAAAGAGAAAGGTATTATATCCTAGCTGGAAGTGACACCACTTGAAACGATCCACTAGATTGAGCGCAATCAGCTATAGAAGATCAAGGGAAAAAACTACTTAGAACTCTCACTATTGAAGGTAAATGTGAAATGGTAAATATGAATAGTCATTTTGGATATTGATGGTTGTTTCTTCCATTATTTTATTCACATTTAATGTTTTGACTTAGTAAAAACCTATTTTTATCATGAAACAAGTATTTTTAATCCTTTTTGTGATGTTCTAAGCAGGTCAACAACTTTGATGGATTTTTCCATGCTTTGAACAAATTGTTTTGACCAAGGAGTATACTTTTATCACTTTCTCGGAATCCATAAAATTACAAAAAAGGAACCCATTGGAGTCCTCTTTCAGCTCTTTTTAGACTCCCAAAATATGAAAATATTACTGATCACTTGTCTTTTCAAACTCGTTAAAGTAAATGAAAAGACATCTACTTAGTATAAGGTTAACCCTTTTCCAGACTGAGATAGAATACTTACGAAAAGGAATACCTTAGTTGAACATGGCTAAGAGTCCCTCTCGGGTATTATTTTTTTCCTTTTCGGACCTAAGGGATTATCTATGAAAAGGAACATCTAGAGTTTTCTTTTCTTCCTCTTTTTGAAACTCTCTAAACATGAAAAAGTTGTCGAGTTTTACCTTCGTTGGACTTATTAAAACATCAAACATCGATGGACTCATCGTTCATGATGGGACCGAACCACTCCTTCTCCGGGTTCGTTAAATATTCTCAGAGGGATTTGTCCAAAGGATGAACTTACAGATCGAGCATATGTTATCCTCCTCAATCTTGTTAAAAAATAAAGAGGTATTGACTAGTATGGTTGGGGAAATTGGGAAAACTAGGAATTCCATTTTGTTAATGGAAGCAAGTCACTCTTGAACATGACACTCTTCCACTTCATATTCGTGGATTTTGGGTTGGAAAATATGTTTTTCATTTGGTTTATCATACCGTTTCAAAGTCTCTTCTTTTGGTTTTGGGTCAATGCTACCAACTCCATTCAGTGTCGCCGATGTGTTCGAGAGAAGTCATTTAGTTAATATCTACTACAATACTCTTCAACCTTCATTCCTTTTTTTCCTTTCCTAATCCAATTTCACATCAACATCGTTTTGATCATTTTGTCTCAAATCATCATACTCATTTCATGTCATTGATGGGGGGTGTATCAAGTCCATCTTGCAATAGGTCACTTCCTGTCGACATGAGCTCATTATCCAGGAAGTTGACTTAGAAATCATTGCGGGTGAGATCACCCTAAGGTCTTGGGTTGAAAACCCCAACACAGCAGAGGGGAATCAACAACAAGAAATGATTAGGAAAAAACCTAAATTCTTATTCTGCTGAACTTTGCAGGAGTTTCCTTACCCAGAGGTCCTACATTTGGGTAGATCCCACAGGGTGCAAACCCTCAGCTTCTCTTGATGTCTTTGAAACCTGAAAATTATTCAAATGAAACATATACAATAGTAGAAACATAAAGCATGTTCATGATATTCACTTTAGATCATATAAATGAATGAACAATTACACATCAATATAAGATTCATAAACAAATTACAATATAAAGCAATGCATAAACACGTTTAATATCGAGAACAAAAAAACATTTCTTTATTGAAGTAAGCTACAAGAAAAGTGGAGAAATACGACCTGAGTCTTTCTACGGCTCCAAGAGGAACCGTCCTCCGGATCTGTCCTTTCCTGGCCTCAACAATATTCCTCCATAATCATACACAAGGATATCTCAAGAAAGATGAAGGATATCTCCAACAAGGAAACAAGGGTTTCTTGAAGCTTTGGGGAGTGCAGGAGGCACAGGGATTTCGTCAGACTCGATCAGGGATAATATCACTATAGTATCAATATCTCATATCTTCTCCCTTAAGGCCTTCCCATGGAGGTTTATTTATACTTCTCCAAATTAGTTTTTTTAGTTGGGAAACAGTTGGGCCACAGGCTATAGGAGGTGAGTAACAGGTAAAACCTGTGAACTCCGCCTGAAATTAAGGAAATTTATTATTTTTAAGTGTTTTAACACATGTACGTGGGTTGGGTATATTCAGACCTGCATGTACACACTTTTATCACGGGGCAAAGAAGCATATAGGGAATAAAACACTTTTTTAAAATTTTGGACCAAGTTTGGAAGGAAGGGCTGCTCTAGGCCATAATCAGAGCATCAGATCTACCAAGAGTGGTAAATGGTGCTATAATAGATGCTCCCTAATATATGAGGTCAGAAGGGTTACATTATGGCCGAAATGTATTAAGTGTATAGAAGGAATCATGCTGAAACCGAGGAGGATTTCACTAGAATTCAGCCTAACAAGCCAGTGAAAGAGATCAGAAAGAAACCGTTATCTGAGGCGGGCATACTCATGCTCAGAAATAGTAAATCATGTTTTCATGTCAAGTACAAAAGAGGATCCAATATGCATACAAGTATAAAGGAACTGAAAATACATAATGGATCATCTAATCATAAACAAGAAAGTACATGTCTGAATATCACATATAAAGAGCTGATCAATGATGCTGAAGTATGAAGCTGATCACTGAAGTCAAAAACTAATCCAAATAGTACCAAGTCAACATGGTGGAATAGATGGTACTACACTGCAACTCGGGTGCCAACATATAGGATGTCACTGTAAGGAACTACAACATATAATGTGGATGGTGTCAACTAGTAGAAATAGGAGCAACTGACAAGTGAACCAAGACATGTTGATGCAAACTCAAGGTCTTCATCGATCGTCATGGTACATTTCTACACAATGGGAATAAATTATCTAAAGTCAACCATGAGAGAAATTGTTTGATTACCGGTCATTGAGGTATACCATTAAAAAATGCGAAACTACTCACCGATAATGATGATGAGAGTCAATGTACCTAGTACAATCTAACAAGTGTGAATAAATGAGCTGTAGTTGAACACTTGGAAGAATCTATCAATCAGGAGAAAATGATGTTTTCCAACTGTTGATAGTGAAGGAATCTGCCACTGATGATTGCAAACCCTAAGGTACTGCCAAATGGACTCTAGATCTCTTTCCCAAAGCAAGGAGCTAAAGTTGATGGGAAAAAATCCACTAGAAGGAAGGCATTAAGGCATCCTTCATCAATCTAGTGCGAGTGTAACTCGTAAGCCAATAATGTGGAAGGAATCGGACGAAAAAAAATGTAGTAACCCAACCAAAGCACGTTTTCGGCGTACACAAGATGTAGCTAGCAGACAATAGAAACCCTCTGACCCAACCAATAATGAAAGCTGACAGAGAGGCGAGGAATCCACCAATAGGGTCAAATGGAAACTAAGGCACTGCACGAATCCTAGTGTGTGATAATGAAAGCTGATGTCAAACATAAGGGAAACCACTCAGTCAAAGATCCACGACACTGATCGATGTTGAGCACAAGGTGACCTATCAATAATGAAAATAGAGCCAGGGTATGACTCTAGATCTACCCTCAGAGCAATTTGTCATAGTCGATAAGAGCAAGACCTGCCAACAAGAAGTCAATGGAGACCTTCTCAAACCGGCACGAGCAAAGGATCAACATAGCTGATGTGATACCAAACAAGACTCTGACAACTAGGGATGGTCGACTAAAAAATAGGTCAAGAGACACCGCAGAGAGGCTGACTCAGGTTTACTTGCCTTGAACAAAAGCAAGACTCAACTGTGATTACATGGCAACATATGATAACTTTGTATAAGTTTGTCATGCAGGAGGCATAGGAAAACTCTCCATATGATTGGAAGAGATAACCAATCGCAGGAGTACTGACTCAATAACAAGGTTAAGGCTCTCTTAAGTCAAACTAAAGCCACTCCAATGGAGGAAAGACTTACTTTTTGAGTGCTTTATTCAAGGGTGATACAACTGACTCTAGCTTCCATCAATCATGGAAATAATTCCCTGTTCCCACTCCTTTTTGGGATATATATATTTTTTGTCTTTTTCATTTATGTGAAGCCTGAAAAAGAATAAAAGAATTCTATAGTAAAGTGGAAATAGCGAGTGTCAAAAAAGTAGATGCTCTAATTCCTGGGAGGGGAACATTCCTATGCTCAATGCAAGGTGGAAAAACTGGTCAATGACACTCAAAGGAATGTTCTTTCCATGGGTAAAAGGGTGTGTCAAGTTGTAGAGGCTAAGTGATTGAAAGGTTGATTTTGGAGAAGATGTGGTCGAAAAGGTGGCTTAAACATGAGTCCAAGTGAAGCCAGATCAAGGCCAAAATGTGCAAATAGGCCATATGCAATGTAGCGGTACAAATCAACACAAAGGATCCTCTAGGGTATAAAGCTAGAAAATAGCGAAGAAGAACGAGAATGAGGCTTCAACGCACAAGTCATGGTGGGACTAAAGAGGACTCTCGAGCCTAAAAAGTTCAGTATGGGTGCCAAGTGACAACAAGGTACTATCTAGGGTGCCCATGAAAAGGTAGGCTCTACTGCACAAGTCATGACACTTCTAAGCAATGAGAAGGTTTTGCATCATATCTTGGTGGGGTCGATCCTAAGGCCAAAAAATGGAAATGGAAACTGATAAATGCACAATGCAGGTGAAAAACCTATCCCATATGCCAGTTTCGAGACCTAATACCTGTTAGAGTGGATCAACCATAAAAATGTCCAAAGGAGAAATATTCCATGTTCTGTAGACATAAATAAGAACATTAGACAAGAAGTTAATACATCCCATATATAAACTTCAGATAAAAGCTTGTGTTATAGAATACAAAACTGGAAAATGCATACATTATATATACAACATGATACAGGGAACCATGCATCCTTGCGGCTTACACATAATAGTTATTCTATACAAACCCCTTGCAAGGTTCAGGCCATGGACTCCTTTGGTAGTTAAAACTCATGGCTTCAAAAAGTTTCTCCTGTGAAGGAAAATCAAATTCCAAGAAATCATGAGAACTACAAGAATCAAAAGAGGGAATTAAGGTGTCCCATGTCCCCATAGGAGGAATCACTCGGTCAACTGCTAGGACCAAGTCCCAAGAAGGAAAATAATAACTCAAAGGATCCTTCTTAGAAGCAATTGAACATTCAGGATTCAACACCACATAATTCACCTGTGGCGGGGTAGAGTATACTTGAACACTTGGAACAAACTGAGGGGTATTCTATAGTAAATTCAAATTAGGGTGGTGATTATCAGATGCAAGCTAATCAATAGTGACAATATTCCCGTTATGAGGAAAACACATCACTCGAAAGAGTGAACAGACCACAACATTCATAACATAGACATAATCACGCCCAAGTAGCATATTAAAGTCTAAAGGGCGATCAACCACCATCATATCGGTAAAAACATTCTTTCCACCTAAAGTAGTAGGCAATTGAGGAATAACACCCATAGATTCACCAGGTCTTCTATCATAGGCTAACAACTGACTATCAGCTATCAACAACTTTGGAGAATCCAAAGCTTTCCAAGTCAAGGAGGATATAATACTTGCAGAGGATCCTTCATCCACCATTCATTGATAGACGTTTATGGGATTAACTATAACCTTTATCTAGAAAGGTGCATCGAAAGGAAGACGAGGATCGAAAAGATTATCCCAATCAAAGGAGACACTCCTAGAACTTGGAGGGGGAACATTCGAAGAAACTATAATGCCCCCTATACTAGAAGACTCTATACTAGAAATCAAACAGACTCTATTTTTAGGCACTTCATCCCCCAAAACAGGAGTGTAATTAGCCAGAGATTGCACTGGCTCGACTACTTCATCAACCAATGGTTGATGAGACTGTCGAGAAACCATAATAGATTCAAGAGTAGAAGAACTTTCAGACTCTGACCATATCCTTTGTACCTCTAGAATACCAAGACACAAATGAGTAAGATGGTCTCCCTTACATATCTTACAAGTGAACTCAGGTTTAAAACTTCTACGCTTAGGTTTTTTATCAAGATCCTTTCCACCAACATGACTAGCAGTGGCTTGCAGAGAGTCCCGAACATGACTTACAGGGGTCAGTGACTCTTTCCCAAGACAGATAGGACTAGTGCCCCCAAACCTACTCAGAGAAATAGATGAGACAACAGAAATATGACTCATAGAGGTAGGTGACCCATCACTAGTATGACTTGCAGTGACTAGACTTATGCTCCCAGTGTGACTTGCAGTGGCTGAAAGCTCATCTCCAACATGACTAGCAGAGGTTGACGATAAATTGCTAGTATGACTTGCAGTGACTAGACTTATGCCCCCAGAGTGACTTGCAATGGCTGAAAGATCATCTCCAACATGACTAGCAGAGGTTGACAATGAATTTGTAGAACTATTCTTCTTCTTTGTCTTCCTATTTCTCCTCTTTTTAGATCTCTTATTACAAAAGGGAGGAGAAAGAGGAATCCCAGATTTCTCTTTGAAAGAAGATGAACAATTAACACCCATTTGATGCCCTTGAAATAAAGCATTCATCTGGGAAGCTTCAAGAGCATCAGGAATATTCAGAGTGGACCACAGCCAACCAAGTCGAACATTCAATCCGAGTGTTGAAATGTGGCAACAAGAATATTCCAATTTAATTTGTCCTTGAATTAAATTGTGAATTAAAGTCGAATTTAGTCTTAACACCTACTTGGAAATAATTAATTAAGATATTATGTCTTAATTAGTTGGATAAATTCATGTTAGAAGTCTTTCTGAAGTCATGCAAGAGTTATCCCTTAAATTAAGGAGATAAGCCTTAAATTAAGGAGATAAGGGTGAGTTATATTTGAGTTGTAATTAGTTAACTCAGTTTACTGAGTTAAGTCCAGTTAAATTAGTTCCAAACTATTTGAGGAACTCATAGAGAGTTAACGGTCAGTTGATGCATGCATGCACTCAACTAGTGTACTCCAGTTAACTGAAGATTCCCTCATCAGAAACTCATGGATGTCTATTCTGAGAAAGACCCAGTTGAGATTAAATACAAGGACAGTGTACTATTATTTGCATGTGTTTTCTTATAAAGAAAACTCATGAATGCAGAAGGAATCATTCCTTGAGGATTACGCAGTTCTGATAGTGTGTGAGATCAGGTGATCATCCACCTGGTAGATGAGTTTTCCACTTTGTTGAAGGAGAATCATCCCAGAGGAACAACGCAAGGAAATAGGAGCTTGGAGGGGAAAGAGGAAGGCTTGAGAGAAGCCAGGATTTCCTGTGAGCATCTGTGAGGATTTTACTGAGAACTGGCTAGCTGTGAGAGCTAAGGCTTTGTATAATTCCTATATATTTCCACCTTGTATGATAATACAGATAGTTGGGTTTTTAGCTGAGGTTTTCCCCAAAGTATTTTCATGTGTTTCATGTGCATTGATTCTTCTTATTCTGGTTATATTGTTCATCTCGATCTTTAAGCTGCCACAAATTGATAGTAGAAGTAGGTTATAGTATTCTGCTTTGATTTATATTGCATTATCAGGTTAACCTACAATAGATTTTATACATGGTATCAGAGCCAAGTTTATCGGAGCTGTGAACAGTATACTGAGAAGAGAGTTCGAAGTTTGAAGTTCGGGGTTGCAGGTTGGTGGGCTCTAGTATTGTAGCAATAATGCTACAACTCCTGGAGCTTCCTTCTCTAATTTTGTCAACCCGGTAGTTCGTAACAAACTTGGAAGCGACGGTGCTGTATGCACAAGTACTAGCTCTTGTCGCAGCTGTCACTTGGTCAGCTGGCACAAGTCCACTAGGGCTCAAGCCAACTTCTATATGCTCTCAGAAGAAGCTTTTTAAGTGATGAACAAAAGCTATCTCAAAGGAAATTAACCTATTTTGCAAGAATGAACTGAAAGCCAACAAAACATGGAAACCCTAGTAAACCCTAATTTGACCAGCTTAATCCTTACGATGCAATGGTGGGAATGCAACTTCTAAAAATGATGCCATTACTTCTAGTGAGATGAGATGCATGAGTATAAACTACTTTCATCTAAAGAGAACATGTTTTTATATTTTTGCTCAAGTGGTTGGAGTTATTATGACTGTGCTTCTTACTGGGTCTTGACTGTGCAGGGATAGTGAAAGGGGAGGAAAGCTTGGAAAAGGTCAGGAGGACTCTGAGAGGTTCTAGGGGATCCATAACATCATTCCACAGAAGTTCACAACGTTCAGATACCTGGAAACCGTGGTTGCAAGCTTCTACAAGATGTTTGCAAGGGATCCTACAGGAAGCTCGGGATTTCTACAGGAAGTCTGCTAACTTATACAGGATGTTCTGCAATCAGAATTTTGGGTGATGGAGGAGTGAATGAGCTGGATGGGTGGATAGGTGGGATGAGAGGGGAGCTTGTGATGGCTTATGGAAAGAGAGATGAGATGGGGAGGGGGTGTGTAAAGCTGGTTGGTCGATATAAGGGTAGAGGCAATGGAAGGCCGAAAAGGTAAACAACGTGGATAACAGAAGAGTTGGTGGGCCAATGATCTAGCTGGGAGGTAAGGAGATGGCTTAGGCACAGCTGAGAAGGATAAGGAAATAATAGAGTGGTGCTGCGCAGTGTAAATGAAACAAATCACCTTTGTCTTGCACAAAACCGAGAATTCATCAACCTATTCTAACTGTTTTATTGAAAACCAAAGAACAGCAATGTAGTTTTAGAGAGAAATCGTGCATGGTGCTGAAACAAAGAGTTATTGCTCAAGATCTAAATGCATGGACACTTCTACCAATGTAAATATTACGTTAAAACTTGCATGAACATCTAAAACTGTGTTTTTGGTGGTTGGCACGGTCTACACTCCCAATCTCTAAACAGAGGTGGAAGTGAGTGTACAATCAACCTTTTCTTGGAACTCTGATGAATTCTAATCCTCCTACTCTAATCTAAACTACTGAAAGCACTTTATCCATAAAACTAACCTACTTAATCACAACAAGAAATTCGAATCGGCAAACTGTATTTTCCTAGTGCATGTAAAGGAAAAGAAATGGAATGTTGAGAGGAAAGACAAGTAACAGTACAAAGAAAGGAGGCCTATTGCTCTCAGGTTGGGCCCAAACCTGAGAGCTATAGCTCCTCTAAGAACTCAAGATTGAACTCAAATCTGCCTGCCTTTTATTAAATGATCATAGTCAAAAGTCTAACAACATGCCAAAAATGGCTTACAAAGAGCAAAACAGAGCTATAGCTCGTGATCCAAAATCTGCAACAAAGGTTCAAAAGTTCCCATCGAAGGCCACAGCCTTAATATTTATAAATCATGAGGGCCAAGCTGGCCTCCTAAATTAGTGGGGCTTGGCTGTCCAACTAAAAGTAAACTGTTGTTCCTGTAGAATCCGTTGGCTACCTTCTAGCTCGGTGGTGATAGCTGTTGCGGCATGGAGTTGGGGTGGAGATCACGAGGAAGGTCATTCAAGGCTTTGGACAACCTTCCTACAAACCCGCAATGCCACCTGGGCTGTCTCCTTGCCTCCATCTGCGTGGTTTTGCTCCATTTAATGTCAGAAAGACCTGAAATAAACATGTATTAGCCACATAGGCATAATGACTGCCCTCCTTCTTACGAATAACACAAATATACTAAGAAATGATGCATAAGTGATAAAAAATGAAGGGTTGAGCAAGGTAAGTAGGCCAAATGAGCCCAAAATGTTACCAAAATTTGGGGCTCATAATCACCCCCCAGCTAAAATATTTGCTCATCCTTGAGAAACTAGTCCAACTCTTCATCCTTCATTGCCTTTACTGCCACCCTTACATCCCAAGCCTCTATAGTAGTGTCCTCCTTGCTGATATGAAACCCAGCCTTTGTTTTCACCTCTTCCCATTGTTCATTATCATCTTTCTTTGTGCTACCTTCCATCAATCCTAGCAGCAGTGGTGGGCTTAGCTTAAGGTCAATCCAGCTGGCCTGGAGGTTTTGCATGGATTTATTATAGAGGCCCACCCGTACTAGAGCTTCCCTCATCCGAGTTGGGGTATGATACTCTCGGATTTTCAGACTGTGGGCCAATGTATTCCATCTGCGAGTGCATGCTTGGACAACGTTGTCTCCTAACAGTCTCTCCATGTCCTCAAAATGAGCTATGGCTTGGGCCTGTTGATCCATATATCTCAATGAAGCTTGAGGGTCAGTGGAAAAATGTTGGTGTGCTGATATTAGTGCAACTGGATCCCCCGGTTCTGGTCTGATGAGCAATGGCTCATTCAGCTCCCGGTTCATGACCGCTTTGGCTTTTGCTGCTCTTTTGTCCTCATGGTTCAGCCATGAGGCAAATGCGATTAATTGCATATCTCCCAAGGCCGTATTGGGATCCCATGAAACTACATTAGGCAGGGCCAAATTATGGAGGTAGAACTCCGCTAATTTGGCCTTATCCTCTGATGAGCTGGTGCTGCATACTTCAGTGAATTGATGCGGGTATTGGAGCTGAGAGATACCTCTTTGCGCCAAGGTATTGATTTGAAATTGCAGCCATTGGTCCTTCAAGTACAGGCCATAGGATTTGGCCGGCTGCCTGCATTGTATAGCATCCATGGCCCAACTGGCCATGCAGGCCAATTGTGCCTCTTTCTGCTGCAGCTGTTGTCTGAGAGCTTGCACCTCAATTTGTGCTTGCTGTTCTGCTTCCTGTAGATGTGTGGTTGGTTCCCCAAGACTGGTGTGCAGTTCCTTTTTGCCTTGCTGTTCTGCTGTGGTGTCATTGGAGGGTGTAGCTGTCCCTGTCCTTAGCTCCTGTAGCTGCAATCTCAGCTTTTGGTTTTCCTCCTGTAGGAACACTCGTTGGAAATTTGCCACGTGTTTAGCCATGGACAATTCACTTCTTGTCTCCTTGAGCTGCTCCTGCAAGGGACCTATGTCCGCCACACCCTTTGACTTAGCTATTTTCATCCACGTGTGTGTACGGACTCTTTCTTCCTCCAATGCAAAAAACAGTGGCACAGTAAATTTCTGAGGTATAATTTTGCCAGCCTCTAAGAAGTTGTAATATGAACTTAGACTTGGCTGAGGGCTGGGCTCTGGTATATGCTCTTTCTCCACTTCTTTTGGTGGCTCTACTTCGCCCTCCCTCGGTGGTGATGAGGGTGCTTCTCCTTCCATCCTCTCAGTTTCTTTAAGCCTGGCTAAGGTTTCCTGTAGAGCATCCTCAGCATCCTGTAGCCGAGCTTCTGTAGTCAATTGGTCTAACCTTTCTTTCCAAGTAGTTTTCTTCGGGCTCCCCCTCTCATAGGTGACTGAGATCCTCGAGGGGGACCTCTCCTTGGGCGAAGTAGAGGCATCTTCGATAATGATTGGGCTGTTGGACGGAGGCTGTGTCTTTCCCGTCTTTATTCTCACACTTCTTCTAGCTTTAAAATATAGAGGGGTCTCCCTCTTTCTCTTCTCCTTTGGCTTAGGAGGTGTACTGAGGGCGGCCAGCACAGCTGCTGCCTCCCTTTCAAGAATGTCATCTTTCTTCTCCTTGGGTTTTGCTTTTTCAGGGCTTCCTGTAGAAGACCCTGTTTTAGTTAATTTCGGGCTTCCTGTAGAAGGCCCTTTTTCAGCTGATTTCGGGCTTCCTGTAGAAGCCGGTTTCGGTTTTCTTGTAGGAACAGGGGGCACCGCTTTGGTTTGTTTTGCTGCATGAGTTTTACTTTTTGGCTTGGTTGTGGTTGTTGTCGAGGCACTTTTGCTGATGTGGACCTTCTCAGCCTTGTCCACTCTGCTTTGCAATCTTTTCTCTCTAGCTGTCAACATGGGTGTGGCACCCTTTTTCTCTTGTTTCTTCTCTTGATTTTTCTTCTGCTCCGTGGTCGTGGTCTTCTGGCCTTTGTCTTTCTTCCCTGCATGCACGGACTCCTTCTCCTCACTGCTAGATGAACCGAGCTCTTCGGTCAGCATTTTTATATCCCCATCCTTGGTCAAATTTCTGAAGGCTTCCCATGAGAGAGGAACCTTGTATGTGTGGAGCGCATCCTCCACGAGGAGATTGATGAGTCCATGGTGGGCTACATGGTCTGGTGTGCCTTCTTTCAACTTGGTGGCACACTCAATCAGAGACTGTAGTAGAAAGTAGGGGAGACTGAGTTTGTTTTCTATAGGTAGGTCCATCTGGTGCCTTAATTCCGTGAGTAACCGAGAATGGTACCCATATACAGTGCTAAAACGACCTTCGCAGGTGATGTACTTCATAATCTGCAGGCTAACTTCATTCCACGGTGGCAGTAAACTGGTTCTACTAACCCCATTTTTATCTTCTGAGAATTCCTCCTCTGGTGGAAAGAATTCTTTCTTAGCCTATTGGCCCAATTTCCTTTCTTCTTTATCCCATGGTAATCCCATTGGGAGCTCAGTAACTCGGCTGATAAATTGTGGAGTGAGTCTGAGACTCAAACCCCTGAAGTTAACGGTGGCCAATGTTTTGGATTTCGGCCTCAGAGCTTGCAAAAACTCCTCTGCCACCTCGTCGTCATAGCCCTGCAATTTGTCACAGAATGATATCCATTGCGCTCGCGTGAAGAGCTCCACCACCTCAGGATTTTCTCTTAGCTTTGTGGAGTCGGTTGGTTCCCTTCTGATGAACCCACCCGGCATGGTGAAAAATCTGCGACGTTAACTGGAGGTGGCGGGTGTGGAAGAAAATTGGCTAACTGGGACAGAGCGTAGAATTACGCCTCTGTCATGCATACAATTCACGAAGCTTATCCCCCGAGGACCTTAACACCGCTTAATTATACTGACATCCTGTAGGACGACAATTCATGCAACGACAAATAATATTTGCAAAAATTTTCTACGACCAGACTATAGACGTCGATTCCGCCACCCTCAAAACCAATTGCATGGAAGGTTCAGGCTTACCTTTTGAATCTGCCACCATTTGACGTGAGGAACCCAATTTCCTGTAGAAACAGCTTTCCTGTAGAAGCAGCGAACGAATTCCTGAAGATACTGCAGTGGGTCTGCGCTCTCTATGCTGCTTAACAGGCGTTCGAACGGCCAAAGACTCGGAGTGTCGAGCTGCAGAGGGATCCGGATGATCATTCGAGTTTCAAACAGTGAATGACAAATGTGTGGGGTGGCAATCTAGCTGATTAGATTTGAATTTGGCAGAATCCGTGGCGCCGGGGTGAGCTGTCCCTGTCGGACCATTGGACGACGTCACTCCATCATTTTTCTGCAAGTTCCCTTACTGCCGCATCATTCCCCACAGATCCGCCGTCGTCATTTCTGTTAAACCCGTTTCTCGATGACTGGATGGCTCTCACGTGTGCACTGCTCGTTCCTTTTGCCACGACCACCGTTAAAACATCCGACTAGACCACTGACTGGTCGACGTGGCCAGTCGAATGGCCATACAACCGCTCAACCCATTCACTTTTCACTTGCAAACATTTTCAAAGTAAAATTCATGCAATTCAACGGAATAAAGGGTCAAGGCACTTACCTGTGCGGCCACAACACGATTTTTCAAGCTCTTGGACGACGATGAGTGGATTTATTTACTGCTGGTGGATTTGCACAGGCTCGGAGGTTCATATTCACAGGCCGTTGACGATGAATTTGAGGCTTCGACTGCATGCGCCCGCGTGATATTTGCATGTTGCAGGCGGTGGAATGGTGTGCACTGTAGTGGGCTTAACTGCTACGGGACTTCTGCAGGATGTCCTGTAGCAGTTTTTCCTCCTCGGGTGCATGCTGCACACCGAAGGCAGTGGCCTAACGATCACGCTCACAGAGCTCATGGATAGCTGGGATGGATGTGGTATGACATCTCAACGTTTTTTTCATTTCCAAAAATTGCTTTCTCTTGATACTCAATGATCTGCTTTGATGGTGCAGGTATATTCATTGCATGTTGACAGGGGTGGTAGAAAGAGGTGACAGCAGTGTGTAAGGGTGAGAATAGTAGTTTGCATGCGTCCTCATATAATCAGTTCTGGGCCGTCAAAAACCTCTACAGGAAGTTTCCTGTAGAAATACAGAACTTCCTGTAGAAAGTCTGTACTTCCTGTAGAAAGTCTGTAACTTCCTGTAGAAGACTAGGTTGTGATGAAATCGTGCCCATACCTTGGAGAAGATGAGTATTCTTGGAGGAGGTGCTGGTGAGGTCTCCTGGCAGCATGATAAGGGTCTTTGACTCTGAGTTGAGAGACCTCCTCTCCTTCATAGAACACCTGCAACCTGCATGCATTTCCACATTATAAACTTGTTGTCCCTGTCTTCTTCTGCATACTGTTTTTTTTTTTTTTTTTTGAAAGATAGCAGGGGCGCCTCAATGAGGTTTTCACCCTTGCCATCTGCCTTAAGCGCCTCAGAGAGGTTTTCACTCAAGGATCTTTTTTCAAATCTTTTTTTTTTTTTTTGAAAGACAATAGGGGCGCCTCAATGAGGTTTTCACCCCTACCAACTGCCTTGGGAGCCTCAGAAAGGTTTTCACCCAAGGATCTTTATTATGTTTCTTTTTTCTCTTTTTTTTTTTTTTAGATCTTTCAGGGTATGCCCAAAGCAGAGGCAGAACCCTTCTCTATGACCAACACTGACTTCTCCATGGTTTTGATGAACTCTTGTCTTGAGAGAGGTTTCCTGTAGATCTTCAGTCGATGCCCATTGACAAGCATGGGGATGGCCTCCTCATCAATGGTCCGAATAAGAACAGATCCATTGTCATGACATTTTTCCACTGCATATGGTCCCAGCCATCTGGTTCTCAGCTTCCCCTTGAAATCTTTGTGCCTGGAGTCATACAACAATGCCCAATCTCCTGGCTGGAATTGCTTGTCATTGAGGTGTTGGTCATGCCACACCTTTCTCTGAAGTTGAACCACTTCTAAGTGAAGGAGGGCCTGCATTCGGTGCTCGTCCAGTCCATTCAGCTACAATAACCTTTCTTGTTGTGCATGGCTGAGATCTAGGTCCAGCTGAGCTGCCATCCTCAAAGTGTTATATTCAAATTCAATGGACAACAAAGCTTTCTTCCCATAGACCAGCTCATAAGGCGTGAAGCCGGTGGTGGTCTTCTAGGTGGTGTTGTAAGCCCAGGTGGCCTCAACCAGGCGATCTACCCAATCTTTCCTACTGCTGCTCACCACCTTAGTCAAAATCCCTTCCAATGCTCTGTTGGTGACTTCCACTTGCCCATTTTCCTATGGATGATAGGGGGTGGAAGTCCTATGCTTGACTTTCTGATGAGCTAGTAGGTCTTCAATTAAGTTGGATGTGAACTGGCTTCCTTGATCGGTGACCAGCTCTCTTGGGTAGCCAAATTTGTAGAAGATGTTCTCTCTTAAGAACTCAGCCACCTTTTCTTCTGTTGCTGCTTTGATTGCTTTAGTCTCTGCCCACTTTGTCAGGTAGTCGGTGCACACGATGATGTAAGACCTTTGCCTCGAAGGAGGGTTGATTGTACCCACAAAGTCCATACCCCACTTCTCAAATGGCTCAAGAGTCACTTGAGGTTGGAGAGGCATCTCATCCCTTTGAGTCGGTTTCCCCATTCTTTGGCATCAGTCACATTGGCTGATATACCTTATGACATCTTGATGAAGTGTGGGCCAATAGTAGCCTGCCTGCAGGATTTTGAAGGCAGTCCTCTTCGCTGCAAAATGTCCTCCACAAGGCCCATCATGACAGGTGAGGAGGATATCAAAGACTTCCTCCTCCCTTACGCAACACCTTAAGATCCGATCAGGGCCAAGCTTGAACAGGTTGCCCCCAATCCAAGTAAATGAGGCACTTTTTCTGATGATTCTGCTCTTCTCTCTTGAAGATAGGTGCGGAGGGAACTGTGCTGAAACAAGGTAGTTTGCTATATCAGCAAACCATGGAGAGAGTACTGAGATAGCAAATAGATGTTCATCGGGCATCTGGTCATCCACTGTTCCATCCTCATCTGCAGACAAATCCAATCTAGATAAAAAGTCAGCAACAACATTTTCTTTACCTGGTTTGTCAACAATGGTCAAATCAAACTGCTGCAACAAAAGTAACCATCTAATAATACGAGCATTCACATTTGGTTTATTCATTAAATATCTAATTGTAGCATGATCCGTATGTACAAAGGTTGGATAGCCAGTGATATAATGTCGGAACTTGTTCATTGCATGGACCACAGACAAGAATTCTTTCTCGGTTACAGTGTAATTCAGTTCAGCTTTGGATAAGTTTTTGCTAACAAAGTAAATGGCATATGGAAGTTTTTGTTCAACTTGTCCTAAAGCTGCCCCTATGGCTTTGTTTGAGGTATCAGTGTGGATGTGGAAAGGTAGGGCCCAGTTTGGGCCTCTCAAGATTGGGGCAGACACTAACTTGTCCTTTAATTCATTCAGAGCCCTCTGACAATCGTCAGTCCATTTAAACTCCACATCTTTTGCCAACAGGCCAAACAATGGTGAGGCTAGCTTGCTGAAGTCTTTAATGAATCTCCTGTAATACCCTGCTAATCCTAAGAAACTCCGAACATCCCTTACCTTTTGGGGAGGTGGAACCTTCTTGATGAGAGCAATTTTGTTAGGATCCACTTGTAACCCTTGGCAAGAAATGGTATGGCCTAGCACGGTCCCTTCAGTCATCAAGAATTCACATTTTTCAGGACTAAGGGATAGGTTCACCTCAATGCATTTGGTTAGGACTTTTCCCAAATTGGATAATGCTTTCTGGAAGTTGGACCCATAAGGAATGAAGTCATCCATATAGATTTCCACCGCATCATGGACCAGCTCCGAGAAGATGCTCAAGACGGCTCTCTGGAAGGTAGCAGGAGCATTGCATAGCCCAAAGGGAAGAACTCGGTAGGCAAAGGTACCCCAAGGACAAGTGAAGGTGGTCTTATTTTGGTCTTCCGGGCTGATTTGGATTTGGTTGTACCCGCTAAACCCATCTAGGAAAGAGAAGAACTTCTTTCCTGCCAGTCCATCCAACACTTGATCTATGAAAGGTAGAGGGAAATGGTCTTTCTTGGTAGCTTTGTTCAGTTCTCGGTAGTCCACACAGATTCTCCACTTCCCATTTTTCTTGGGAACCAACACCAGAGGGGACACCCATTCACTATCTGAGATGGGGTAAATGAATCCGGCATCCAACAGTTTTTGCAATTCTTCCTTGACAATGTCCTTAAGGGCTGGATTCATTCTCCTCTGGGGCTGCCTAACCGGTTTACAATCCTCTTTGATGTATATGTGATGGGTACAGACCGAAGGATGGACTCCTTTCATCTCCTTATAGCTCCAAGCAAAAGCATCTAGATGATTGGCCAACAGGCTACACAGCTCCTTTTCCTGGGAGGGAGATAGGGAGGAGCTGATCTTTAACGTTCTCTCAGGACCAAACTCTACATTCTTGACTCTGGGAGTGACAGGGTTAGTTGCACAAAGGTCCACTAAGGTGCTGGCTTGGGCATCCTCCACCAATTTCTCTAAGGATAGTGCACTGGGAGGTGGATTCTGGATCAAGGTCTCAATCAAGTCATCCTCGGTTGGGGGGTCTCTTCTAGTGGTGTCTAGGGTGCACAAAGGTGCCGAGTACACCTCGTCTTCTTCTCCTTCCTCCAACCAAAGTGGTAAGTCATGCTCTAAAGAGGGTTGGGAAGGAGGGTATAGGACTAGCTGCTTGGACATAGACCATTCTTGATGGTCATGTTTCCTGCACAACAACTTATGTATGCATCTGCAGTGGCTAACCAAGGCCTTCCCAAAATAAGAGGATATCCAGTAAGCTTTGCCTTTGGTTGCAGAACCAAGAAATCTGCAGGGTATTCCCAAGAGTCGACAGAGACCAAGACATCCTCCACAATCCCTTCGGGAGTCACGGTGGAGCGATCTGCTAGTTGCAGAACTGTCGAGGTCTTCCTCAAGGAACCCTGAAGATTGAGTTTGAGCATGGTATCCCTGGTCATCACATTAATGGCAGCCCCCAGATCAATCAAGGTGTGAGGTATAATGGTGCCATTGATGTGGACATCTACTACAGGACTTCCAGGATCTAGGTACTTTTGGCAGATGACTTGTCCTAACATAAGGTCAGCCAGTTGTCCTATGACATTGATGGTTGAAGCATCTCTCTTTCGCCTGCCTGGGTGTTTGAAACACTTTTCCTTAACCAGTTTGTTGTATATTGGCACATCCTTGATGGCTTGAAGAAGTGGAATTTTCACACACAACTGCTTGAGCTCTCCCAAAAGCTCATCCTCCTCTGGGTTGGGTTGTGTGGTGGCTGCTAGTCTCTCAGGAAAGGGTGGAATAGCCTTTGGTTCACTTTCCTGTTTGTCTTCCTCGTCCTCTGGGGGAGGAGGTTGGCGATCCGGAAGAGTCTTTCCAGATCAAAGATTGATCTCCTGGATCTCCACAGCATAGGTAGGGCATGATGTTTCCCCAGTGTATACCTGCTGGGCCTGTCTATTGTTGGGGTTCGGGTTCGATTGAGAAGGCATTTGAGGTTGCCTTGGAGGAGCAGGAGGTAATGGTTGTGGTTAAACTGGTGGTGGAGGCAAAATGGCGGGAGGAGTGTTGTACTGGGGCCTCCACCCCGACTGAGGTGCATTCCACTGAGGCTGTGGCTGGGCATGTGAGTGATATGAATGAGTAGTGGGCTGAGTAGGGTACTGAGGTGGATAAGACCATGGAGGGGGAATAGACCAGGAAGGATGAGCAGGGGGACCCCAGGAAGGCATAGGAGTAGATTGGTTGGGGCTGTAATAAGCTTGGGGTGCCCCTTGCATCCCCTGCTGATAAGGTCTAGGTCCTTGTGGCCTCCTTTGGTTGAGGAAATAGAGAGGTTCAGTGGGGGCTTCTGTCCCTTGCTACATGGCTTTAAGCCCAGGTAAGGTTGGACATTGATTTGTGGGATGGTCCTCCTCACAAATGAAACACACTTCAACCGAATGCAATGGGCATTCGTTCTTAGGGTGTCTCCTTGTGCACCTAGGGCAGAAGATAGCCAAGGCCCTCTCAGCTTCTTCCTTCTTCTGCTGGATCCTGAATGTGTCAAGTTGCATGGCAATGGTATGTCTCACCTCACTCTTGAGATCTTCTAATTGATTTGCAAACTCATGTTTGGAGAAAGGAATACCATCTGAGAGGAGGTTTCCTCTACCTCGTTTCCGGGCTGCCCTAGAATGGTTTCTAAAAACAGTCTTTATGTCCTCATAAGGCAGTTGGTAAATATCTCCTCCAGCTAACATGTGAAGGGTATCTAAGAGGTCTTCAGGGACTCCTCGGATCAGGACCAACTTGAGGGATTCAGGGTCAAGTGTGCACCTGGCCCGTTTATAGCTAAGTTGGAACCTTTCCTCATAATCCTCTAAGGACTCATCAGCTCCCATGGTCATCCGAAAGATTTCTCCCTTGGTTTCCTTGGACCTACAGTAGTCCCGATACTTGGTATTGAGAGCTTGCTGCATCTGAGCCCAAGTAGTGATACTGTTCCCAGGTAAGCCCATGAACCAGCGTAATGCTGCATCCTTAAGGGTTGAGGGGAAGAGTTTCAGCTTCTGCTCATCTTCAGTATAGTCATAGGTTCGGCAAAGGACAACAAACTCAAACAGGAAGGTGTCAGGATCTTCAGTAGTCAGTCCATGGAAGTGAGGTAAAGAGGAGGGGCTAATATTCTTCATTTTCATGTCTCCATTGGTTTCTCGGATGGGGAAAGCACCTTCTATTCTCTCATCTTCTTCCCTATTGTCAGCCATAGCTTCAGATGGAGTGGTCTCTAACTCTTCTTTTGCTATAGGATCTTCGTATATCTCAGGAGGTTCACCTATAGGTTCTTCTTCATCACTTTCACCAAAGAACAGAGAAGGGTGACTTCGTGATGTGGTGGGGGTGTTGGGTAAGAGTTTTCCTGTTTTATCACGGTTCCTACGAGGCATGAAATGGACAGACTTCTTTTTGATTGCTTTTGTTTTTTCTTTGGTACCTACAAAAACTGAAACAGATTGATCTACAACTAACTATCTTTGCTGAAATGAAAATGCAGAATTGAAATGAAAGCAGGAAAGAACTAGTCTTCTCTGCTCAAATGGAATTACAGGAATGGAAATTCTAGTTTACGCTTGCAAAATTGAAATGCTAATCTATGCTTGCAAAAATGAAATTGCAGAATTGAAATGTTAAGCTATGAAAGCAAGAAATGTCTATGCTACTTTTGCAGAATGGAAATGAAATAAACTACTTAGCAGAAGACAAGAGTAGGAAAATAGAAGAAAAGCAACAATTACTAATACTCTGACGCTTCCCCGGCAACGGCGCCAAAAAGGTGGTGGGCTCCAGTATTGTAGCAATAATGCTACAACTCCTGGAGCTTCCTTCTCTAATTTTATCAACCCGGTAGTTCGTAACAAACTTGGAAGCGACGGTGCTGTATGCACAAGCACTAGCTCTTGTCGCAGCTGTCACTTGGTCAGCTGGCACAAGTCCGCTAGGGCTCAAGCCAACTTCTATATGCTCTCAGAAGAAGCTTTTTAAGTGATGAACGAAAGCTATCTCAAAGGAAATTAACCTATTTTGCAAGAATGAACTGAAAGCCAACAAAACATGGAAACCCTAGTAAACCCTAATTTGACCAGCTTAATCCTTACGATGCAATGGTGGGAATGCAACTTCTAAAAATGATGCCATTACTTCTAGTGAGATGAGATGCATGAGTATAAACTACTTTCATCTGAAGAGAACATGTTTTTGTATTTTTGCTCAAGTGGTTGGAGTTATTATGACTGTGCTTCTTACTGGGTCTTGACTGTGCAGGGGTAGTGAAAGGGGAGGAAGGCTTGGAAAAGGTCAGGAGGACTCTGAGAGGTTCCAGGGGATCCCTAACATCATTCCACAGAAGTTCACAACGTTCAGATGCCTGGCAACCGTGGTTGCAAGCTTCTACAAGATGTCTGCAGGGGATCCTACAGGAAACTCGAGATTTCTAGAGGAAGTCTGCTAACTTCTACAGGATGTTCAGCAATCGGAATTTTAGGTGATGGAGGAGTGAATGAGCTGGATGGGTGGATAGGTAGGATGAGAGGGGAGCTTGTGATGGCTTATGGACAGAGAGATGAGATGGGGAGGGGGTGTGTAAAGCTGGTTGGTCGATATAAGGGTAGAGGCAATGGAAGGCCGAAAAGGTAAACAACGTGGATAACAGAAGAGTTGGTGGGCCAATGATCTAGCTGGGAGGTAAGGAGATGGCTTAGGCATGGCTAAGAAGGATAAGGAAATAATAGAGTGGTGCTGCGCAGTGTAAATGAAACAAATCACCTCTGTCTTGCACAAAACCGAGAATTCATCAACCTATTCTAACTGCTTTATTGAAAACCAAAGAACAACAATGTAGTTTTAGAGAGAAATCATGCATGGTGCTGAAACAAAGAGTTATTGCTCAAGATCTAAATGCATGGACACTTCTACCAATGGAAATATTACGTTAAAACTTGCATGAACATCTAAAACTGTGTTTTTGGTGGTTGGCATGGTCTACACTCCCAATCTCTAAACAGAGGTGGAAGTGAGTGTACAATCAACCTTTTCTTGGAACTCTGATGAATTCTAATCCTCCTACCCTAATCTAAACTACTGAAAGCACTTTATCCATAAAACTAACCTACTTAATCACAACAAGAAATTTGAATCATCAAACTGTATTTTCCTAGTGCATGTAAAGGAAAAGAAATGGAATGCTGAGAGGAAAGACAAGTAACAGTACAAAGAAAGGAGGCCTATTGCTCTCAGGTTGGGCCCAAACCTGAGAGCTATAGCTCCTCTAAGAACTCAGGATTGAACTCAAATCTGCCTGCCTTTTATTAAAAGATCATAGTCAAAAGTCTAACAACATGCCAAAAATGGCTTACAAAGAGCAAAACAGAGCTATAGCTCGTGATCCAAAATCTGCAACAAAGGTTCAAAAGTTCCCATCGAAGGCTACAGCCTCAATATTTATACATCATGAGGGCCAAACTGGCCTCCTAAATTAGTGGGGCTTGGCTGTCCAACTAAAAGTAAACTGTTGTTCCTGTAGAATCTGTTGGCTGCCTTCTAGCTCGGTGGTGATAGCTGTTGGGGCTCAGAGTTGGGGTGGAGATCACGAGGAAGGTCATTCAAGGCTGTGGACAACCTTCCTACAAACCCGCAATGCCACCTTGGCTGTCTCCTTGCCTCCATCTGCGTGGTTTTTCTCCATTTAATGTCAAAAAGACCTGAAATAAACATTTATTAGCCACATAGGCATAATGACTGCCCTCCTTCCTATGAATAACACAAATATACTAAGAAATGATGCATAAGTGATAAAAAATGAAGGGTTGAGCAAGGTAAGTAGGCCAAATGAGCCCAAAATGTTACCAAAATTTGGGGCTCATCATCACCCCTCAGCTAAAATATTTGCTCATCCTTGAGCAACTAGTCCAACTCTTCATCCTTCATTTCCTTTACTGCCACCCTTATATCCCAAGCCTCTGTAGTAGTGTCCTCCTTGCTGATATGAAACCCAACCTTTCTGTTCACCTCTTCCCACTGTTCATTATCATCTTTCTCTTTGCTGCCTTCCATCAATCCTAGCAGCAGTGGTGGGCTTAGCTTAAGGTCAATCCAGCTGGCCTGGAGGTTTTGCATGGATTTATTATAGAGGCCCACCCGTACTAGAGCTTCCCTCATCCGAGTTGGGGTATGGTACTCTCGGATTTTCAGACTGTGGGCCAATGTATTCCATCTGCGAGTGCATGCTTGGACAGCGTTGTCTCCTAACAGTCTCTCCATGTCCTCAAAATGAGCTATGGCTTGGGCCTGTTGATCCATATATCTCAATGAAGCTTGAGGGTCAGTGGACAAATGTTGGTGTGATGATATTAGTGCAACTGGATCCCCCGGTTCTCGTCTGATGAGCAATGGCTCATTCAGCTCCTGGTTCATGACCGCTTTGGCTTCTGCTGCTCTTTTGTCCTCATGGTTCAGCCATGAGGCAAATGCCATTAATTGCATATCTCCCAAGGCCGTATTGGGATCCCATGAAACTACATTAGGCAGGGCCAAATTATGGAGGTAGAACTCCGCTAATTTGGCCTTATCCTCTGATGAGCTGGTGCTGCATACTTCAATGAATTGCTGCGGGTCTTGGAGCTGAGAGATACCTCTTTGCGCCAAGGTATTGATTTGAAATTGCAGCCATTGGTCCTTCAAGTACAGGCCATAGGATTTGGCCGGCTGCCTGCATTGTATAGCATCCATGGCCCAACTGGCCATGCAGGCCAATTGTGCCTCTTTCTGCTGCAGCTGTTGTCTGAGAGCTTGCACCTCAATTTGTGCTTGTTGTTCTACTTCCTGTAGATGTGTGGTTGGTTCCCCAAGACCGGTGTGCAGTTCCTTTTTGCCTTGCTGTTCTGCTGTGGTGTCATTGGAGGGTGTAGCTGTCCCTGTCCTCAGCTCCTGTAGCTGCAATCTCAGCTTTTGGTTTTCCTCCTGTAGGAACACTCGTTGGCAATTTGCCACGTGTTTAGCCATGGAAAATTCACTTCTTGTCTCCTTGAGCTGCTCCTGCAAGGGACCTATGTCCGCCACACCCTTTGACTTGGCTATTTTCATCCACGTGTGTGTACGGACTCTTTCTTCCTCCAATGCAAAAAATAGTGGCACAGTAAATTTCTGAGGTATAATTTTGCGAGCCTCTAAGAAGTTGTAATATGAACTCAGACTTGGCTGAGGGTTGGGCTCTGGTATATGCTCTTTCTCCACTTCTTTTGGTGGCTCTACTTCGCCCTCCCTCGGTGGTGATGAGGGTGCTTCTCCTTCCATCCTCTCAATTTCTTTAAGCCTGGCTAAGGTTTCCTGTAGAGCATCCTCAGCATCTTGTAGCCGAGCTTCTGTAGTCAATTGGTCTAACCTTTCTTTCCAAGTAGTTTTCTTCGGGCTCCCCCTCTCATAGGTGACTGAGATCCTCGAGGGGGACCTCTCCTTGGGTGAAGTAGGGGCATCTTCGATAATGATTGGGCTGCTGGACGGAGGCTGTGGCTTGCCCGTCTTTATTCTCACACTTCTTCTAGCTTTAAAATAAAGAGGGGTCTCCCTCTTTCTCTTCTCCTTTGGCTTAGGAGGTGTACTGAGGGCGGCCAGCACAGCTGCTGCCTCCCTTTCAAGAATGTCAGCTTTCTTCTCCTTGGGTTTTGCTTTTTCAGGGCTTCCTGTAGAAGACCCTGTTTTAGTTAATTTCCGGCTTCCTGCAGAAGGCCCTTTTTCAGCTGATTTCGGGCTTCCTGTAGAAGCCGGTTTCGGTTTTCCTGTAGGAAATAGGGGCACCACTTTGGTTTGTTTTGCTGCATGAGTTTTACTTTTTGGCTTGGTTGTGGTTGCTGTCGAGGCACTTTTGCTGATGTGGACCTTCTCAGCCTTGTCCACTCTGCTTTGCAATCTTTTCTCTCTAGCTGTCAACATGGGTGTGGCACCCTTTCTCTCTTGTTTCTTCTCTTGCTTTTTCTTCTGCTCCATGGTCGTGGTCTTCTGGCCTTTGTCTTTCTTCCCTGCGGGCACGGACTCCTTCTCCTCACTGCTAGATGAACTGAGCTCTTCGGTTAGCATTTTTATATCCCCATCCTTGGTCAAATTTATGAAGGCTTCCCATGAGAGAGGAACCTTGTATGTGTGGAGCGCATCCTCCACGAGGAGCTTGATGAGTCCATGTTGGGCTACCTGGTCTGGTGTTCCTTCTTTCAACTTGGTGGCACACTCAATCAGAGACTGTAGTAGAAAGTAGGGGAGACTGAGTTTGTTTTCTACAGGTAGGTCCATCTGGTGCCTTAATTCCGTGAGTAACCGAAAATGGTACCCATATACAATGCTAAAACGGCCTTCGCAGGTGATGTACTTCATAATCTACAGGCTAACTTCATTCCACAGTGGCAGTAAACTGGTTCTACGAACCCCATTTTTATCTTCTGAGAATTCCTCCTCTGGTGGAAAGAATTCTTTCTTAGCCTATTGGCCCAATTTACTTTCTTCTTTATCCCATGGTAATCCCATTGAGAGCTCAGTAACTCGGCTGATAAATTGTGGAGTGAGTCTGAGACTCAAACCCCTGAAGTTAACGGTGGCCAATGTTTTGGATTTCGGCCTCAGAGCTTGCAAAAACTCCTCTGCCACCTCGTCGTCATAGCCCTGCAATTTGTCACAGAATGATATCCATTGCGCTCGCGTGAAGAGCTCCACCACCTCAGGATTTTCTCTTAGCTTTGTGGAGTCGGTTGGTTCCCTTCTGATGAACCCACCCGGCATGGTGAAAAATCTGCGACGTTAACTGGAGGTGGCGGGTGTGGAAGAAAATTGGCTAACTGGGACAGAGCGTAGAATTACGCCTCTGTCATGCATACAATTCACGAAGCTTATCCCCCGAGGACCTTAACACTGCTTAATTATACTGACATCCTATAGGACGACAATTCATGCAACGACAGACAATATTTGCAAAAATTGTCTACGACCAGACTGTAGACGTCGATTCTGCCACCCTCAAAACCAATTTCATGGAAGGTTCAGGCTTACCTTTTGAATCTGCCACCTTTTGACGTGAGGAACCCAATTTCCTGTAGAAACAGCTTTCCTGTAGAAGCAGTGCACAAATTACTGAAGATACTGCAGTGGGTCTGCGCTCTCTATGCTGCTTAACAGGCGTTCGAACGGCCAAAGACTCGGAGTGTCGAGCTGCAGAGGGATCCAAATGATCACTCGAGTTTCAAACGGTGAATGATAAATGCGTGGGGTTGCAATCTAGCTGATTAGATTTGAATTCGGCAGAATCCGTGGCGCCGGTGTGAGCTGTCCCTGCCAGACCGTTGGACGACGTCACTCCATCATTTTTCTGCAAGTTCCCTTACTGCCGCATCATTCCCCGCAGATCCGCCGCCGTCATTTCTGTTAAACCCGTTTCTCTGCGACTGGATGGCTCTCACGTGTGCACTGCCCGTTCCTTTTTGCCACGACCACCGTTCAAACATCCGACTAGACCACTGACTGGTCGACGTGGCCAGTCGAATGGCCATACAACCGCTCAACCCATTCACTTTTCACTTGCAAACATTTTCAAAGTAAAATTCATGCAATTCGACGGAAGAAAGGGTCAAGGCACTTACTTGTGCGGCCGCAACACGATTTTTCAGGCTCTTGGACGACGATGAGTGGATTTATTTGCTGCTGGTGGATTTGCACAGGCTCGGAGGTTCATATTCACAGGCCGCTGACGATAAATTTGAGGCTTCGGCTGCATGCACCCGCGTGATCTTTGCATGTTGCAGGCGGTGGAATGGTGTGCACTTTAGTGGGATTAACTGCTACGGGACTTCTGCAGGATGTCCTGTAGCAGTTTTTCCTCCTCGGGTGCATGTTGCACGCCGAAGGCAGTGGCCTCACGATCACGCTCACAGAGGTCATGGATGGCTGGGATGGATGTGGTATGACATCTCAACGTTTTTCTCATTTCCAAAAATTACTTTCTCTTGATACTCAATGATCTGCTTTGATGGTGCAGGTATCTTCATTGCATGTCGACAGGGGTGGTAGAAAGAGGTGACAGCAGTGTGTAAGGGTGAAAATAGTAGTTTGCATGCGTCCAAACCAATCCTTGGTCGTTATATCTCCTCATATAATCAGTTTTGGGCCGTCAAAAACCTCTACAGGAAGTTTCCTATAGAAATACAGAACTTCCTGTAGAAAGTATGTACTTCCTGTAGAAAGTCTGTAACTTCATGTAGAAGACTAGGCTGTGATGAAATCGTGCCCATACCTTGGAGAAGATGAGTATTCTTGGATAAGGTGCTGGTGAGGTCTCCTGGCAGCATGATAAGGGTCTTTGACTCTGAGTTGAGAGACCTCCTCTCCTTCATAGAACACCTGCAACCTGCATGCTTTTCCACATTATATACTTGCTGTCGCTGTCTTCTTTTGCATACTGTTTTTTTTTTTTTTTTTTTGAAAGATAGCAGGGGCGCCTCAATGATGTTTTCACCCTTGCCATCTGCCTTAAGCACCTCAGAGAGGTTTTCACTCAAGGATCTTTTTTCAAATCTTTTTTTTTTTTTTTTTGAAAGACAATAGGGGCGCCTCAATGAGGTTTTCACCCCTACCACCTGCCTTGGGAGCCTCAGAAAGGTTTTCACCCAAGGATCTTTATTATCTTTGTTTTTTTTTTTTTTAGATCTTTCAGGGTATGCCCAAAGGAGAGGCAGAACCCTTCTCTATGACCAACACTGACTTCTCCATGGTTTTGATGAACTCTTGTCTTGAGAGAGGTTTCTTGTACATCTTCAGTCGATGCCCATTGACAAGCATGGGGATGGCCTCCTCATCAATGCTCCGAATAAGAACAGATCCATTGTCATGACATTTTTCCACTGCATATGGTCCCAGCCATCTGGTTCTCAGCTTCCCCTTGAAATATTTGTGCCTGGAGTCATACAGCAATGCCCAATCTCCTGGCTGGAATTGCTTGTCATTGAGCTGTTGGTCATGCCACACCTTTCTCTGAAGTTGAACCACTTCTGAGTGAAGGAGGGCCTGCATTCGGTGCTCGTCCAGTCCATTCAGCTGCAATAACCTTTCTTGTTGTGCATGGCTGAGATCTAGGTCCAGCTGAGCTGTCATCCTCAAAGAGTTATATTCAAATTCAATGGACAGCAAAGCTTTCTTCCCATAGACCAGCTCATAAGGCGTGAAGCCGGTGGTGGTCTTCCAGGTGGTGTTGTAATCCCAGGTGGCCTCAACCAGGCGATCTACCCAATCTTTCCTACTGCTGCTCACCACCTTAGTCAAAATCCCTTCCAATGCTCTGTTAGTGACTTCCACTTGCCCATTTGCCTGTGGATGATAGGGGGTGGAAGTCCTATGCTTGATTTTGTGATGAGCTTGTAGGTCTTCAATTAAGTTGGAAGTGAACTGGCTTCCTTGATCAGTGACCAACTCTCTTGGGTAGCCAAATTTGTAGAAGATGTTCTCTCTTAAGAACTCAGCCACCTTTTCTTCTGTTGCTACTTTGATTGCTTTAGTCTCTGCCCACTTTGTCAGGTAGTCGGTGCACACGATGATGTAAGACCTTTGCCTCGAAGGAGGGTTGATTGGACCCACAAATTCCATACCCCACTTCTCAAATGGCTCAAGAGTCACTTGAGGTTGGAGAGGCATCTCATCCCTTTGAGTTTGTTTCCCCATTCTTTGGCATCAGTCACATTGGCTGATATACCTTCTGACATCTTGATGAAGTGTGGGCCAATAGTAGCCTGCCTGCAGGATTTTGAAGGCAGTCCTCTTTGCTGCAAAATGTCCTCCACAAGGCCCATCATGACAGGTGAGGAGGATATCAAAGACTTCCTCCTCCCTTACGCAACACCTTAAGATCTGATCAGGGCCAAGCCTGAACAGGTTGCCCCCGATCCAAGTAAATGAGGCACTTTTTCTGATGATTCTGCTCTTCTCTCTTGAAGATAGGTGCGGAGGGAACTGTGCTGAAACAAGGTAGTTTTCTATATCAGAAAACCATGGAGAGAGTACTGAGATAGCAAACAGATGTTCATCGGGCATCTGGTCATCCACTGTTCCATCCTCATCTGCAGACAAATCCAATCTAGATAAAAAGTCAGCAACAACATTTTCTTTACCTGGTTTGTCAACAATGGTCAAATCAAACTGCTGCAACAAAAGTAACCATCTAATAATACGAGCATTCACATATGGTTTATTCATTAAATATCTAATTGCAGCATGATCCGTATGTACAAAGGTTGGATAGCCAGTGATATAATGTCGGAACTTGTTCAATGCATGGACCACAGCCAAGAATTGTTTCTCTATTACAGTGTAATTTAGTTCAGCTTTGGATAAGTTTTTGCTAACAAAGTAAATGGCATATGGAAGTTTAGGCCTCTCAAGATTGGGGCAGACACTAACTTGTCCTTTAATTCATTCAGAGCCCTCTGACAATCGTCAGTCCATTTAAACTCCACATCTTTTGCCAACAGTCCAAACAATGGTGAGGCTAGCTTGCTGAAGTCTTTAATGAATCTCTTGTAATACCCTGCTAATCCTAAGAAACTCCGAACATCCCTTACCTTTTGGGGAAGTGGAACCTTCTTGATGAGAGAAATTTTGTTAGGATCCACTTGTAACCCTTGGCAAGAAATGGTATGGCCTAGCACGGTCCCTTCAGTCATCAAGAATTCACATTTTTCAGGACTAAGGGATAGGTTCATCTCAATGCATTTGGTTAGGACTTTTCCCAGATTGGATAATGCTTCCTGGAAGTTGGACCCATAAGGAGTGAAGTCATCCATATAGATTTCCACCGCATCATGGACCAGCTCCGAGAAGATGCTCAAGACGGCTCTCTGGAAGGTAGCAGGAGCATTGCATAACCCAAAGGGAAGAACTCGGTAGGCAAAGGTACCCCAAGGACAAGGGAAGGTGGTCTTATCTTGGTCTTCCGGGCTGATTTGGGTTTGGTTGTACCCGCTAAACCCATCTAGGAAAGAGAAGAACTTCTTTCCTGCCAGTCCATCCAACACTTGATCTATGAAAGGTAGAGGCAAATGGTCTTTCTTGGTAGCTTTGTTCAGTTCTCGGTAGTCCACATAGATTCTCCACTTCCCATTTTTCTTGGGAACCAACACCAGAGGGGACACCCATTCACTATCTGAGATGGGGTAAATGAATCCGGCATCCAACAGTTTTTGCAATTCTTCCTTGACAATGTCCTTAAGGGCTGGATTCATTCTCCTCTGGGGTTGCCTAACCAGTTTACAATCCTCTTTGATGTATATGTGATGGGTACAGACCGAAGGATGGACTCCTTTCATCTCCTTATAGCTCCAAGCAAAAGCATCTAGATGACTGGCCAATAGGCTACATAGCTCCTTTTCCTGGGAGGGAGATAGGGAGGAGCTGATCTTTAACGTTCTCTCAGGACCAAACTCTACATTCTTGACTCTGGGAGTGACAGGGTTAGTTGCACAAAGGTCCACTAAGGTGCTGGCTTGGGCATCCTCCACCAATTTCTCTAAGGATAGTGCACTGGGAGGTGGATTCTGGATCAAGGTCTCAATCAAGTCATCCTCGGTTGGGGGGTCTCTTCTAGTGGTGTCTAGGGTGCACAAAGGTGCCGAGTACACCTCGTCTTCTTCTCCTTCCTCCAACCAAAGTTGTAAGTCATGCTCTAAAGAGGGTTGGGTAGGAGGGTATAGGACTAGCTGCTTGGACATAGGACCATTCTTGATGGTCATGTTTCCTGCACGGAAACTTATGTATGCATCTGCAGTGGCTAACTAAGGCCTTCCCAAAATAAGAGGATATCCAGTAAGCTTTGCCTTTGGTTGCAGAACCAAGAAATCTGCAGGGTATTCCCAAGAGTCGACAGAGACCAAGACATCCTCCACAATCCCTTCGAGAGTCACGGTGGAGCGATCTGCTAGTTGCAGGACTGTCGAGGTCTTCCTCAAGGAACACTGAAGATTGAGTTTGAGCATGGTATCCCTGGTCATCACATTAATGGCAGCCCCCAGATCAATCAAGGTGTGAGGTATAATGGTGCCATTGATGTGGACATCTACTACAGGACTTCCAGGATCCATGTACTTTGGGCAGATGATTTGTCCTAACATAAGGTCAGACAGTTGTCCTATGACATTGATGGTTGAAGCATCT
This sequence comes from Pinus tabuliformis, assembly GCA_031772625.1. NCBI lineage: Eukaryota > Viridiplantae > Streptophyta > Pinopsida > Pinales > Pinaceae > Pinus > Pinus tabuliformis. The sequence goes on from CM062817.1 coordinate 1,583,379,161, forward strand.
CTCTTTCGCCTGCCTGGGTGTTTGAAACACTTTTCCTTAACCAGTTTGTTGTATATTGGCACATCCTTGATGGCTTGAAGAAGTGGAATTTTCACACACAACTGCTTGAGCTCTCCCAGAAGCTCATCCTCCTCTGGGTTGGGTTGTGTGGTGGCTGCTAGTCTCTCAGGAAAAGGTGGAATAGCCTTTGGTTCAATTTCATGTTTGTCTTCCTCGTCCTTTGGGGGAGGAGGTTGGCGATCCGGAAGAGTCTTTCCAGATCAAAGATTGATCTCTTGGATCTCCACAGCATAGGTAGGGCATGATGTTTCCCCAGTGTATACCTGCTGGGCCTGTCTATTGTTGGGGTTCGGGTTCGGTTGAGCAGGCATTTGAGGTTGCCTTGGAGGAGCAGGAGGTAATGGTTGTGGTTGAACTGGTGGTGGAGGCAAAATGGCGGGAGGAGTGTTGTACTGGGGCCTCCACCCCGACTGAGGTGCATTCCACTGAGGCTGTGGCTGGGCATGTGAGTGATATGAATGAGTAGTGGGCTGAGTAGGGTACAGAGGTGGATAAGACCATGGAGGGGGCATAGACTAGGAAGGATGAGCACGGGGACCCCAGGAAGGCATAGGAGTAGATTGGTTGGGGCTGTAATAAGCTTGGGGTGCCCCTTGCATCCCCTGCTGATAAGGTCTAGGTCCTTGTGGCCTCCTTTGGTTGAGGAAATAGAGAGGTTCAGTGGGGGCTTTTGTCCCTTGGTACATGGCTTTAAGCCCAGGTAAGGTTGGACATTGATTTGTGGGATGGTCCTCCTCACAAATGAAACACACTTCAACCGAATGCAATGGGCATTCATTCTTAGGCTGTCTCCTTGTGCACCTAGGGCAGAAGATAGCCAAGGCCCTCTCAGCTTCTTCCTTCTTCTGCTGGATCCTGAATGTGTCAATTTGCATGGCAATGGTCTGTCTCACCTCACTCTTGAGATCTTCTAATTGATTTGCAAACTCATGTTTGGAGAAAGGAATACCAGCTGAGAGGAGGTTTCCTCTACCTCGTTTCCGGGCTGCCCTAGAATGGTTTCTAAACACAGTCTTTATGTCCTCATAAGGCAGTTGGTAAATATCTCCTCCAGCTAACATGTGAAGGGTATCTAAGAGGTCTTCAGGGACTCCTCGGAGCAGGACCAACTTGAGGGATTCAGGGTCAAGTGTGCACCTGGCCCGTTTATAGCTAAGTTGGAACCTTTCCTCATAATCCTCTAAGGACTCATCAGCTCCCATGGTCATCCGAAAGATTTCTCCCTTGGTTTCCTTGGACCTACAGTAGTCCCGGTACTTGGTATTGAAAGCTTGCTGCATCTGAGCCCAAGTAGTGATACTGTTCCCAGGTAAGCCCATGAACCAGCGTAATGTTGCATCCTTAAGGGTTGAGGGGAAGAGTTTCAGCCTCTACTCATCTTCAGTATAGTCATAGGTTCGGCAAAGGATAGCAAACTCAAACAGGAAGGTGTCAGGATCTTCGGTAGTCAGTCCATGGATGTGAGGTAAAGAGGAGGGGCTAATATTCTTCATTTTCATGTCTCCATTGGTTTCTCGGATGGGGAAAGCACCTTCTATTCTCTCATCTTCTTCCCTATTTTCAGCCATAGCTTCAGATGGAGTGGTCTCTAACTCTTCTTCTGCTATAGGATCTTCGTATATCTCAGGAGGTTCACCTATAGGTTCTTCTTCATCACTGTCACCAAAGAAGAGAGAAGGGTGACTTCGTGATGTGGTGGGGGTGTTGGGTAAGAATTTGCCTATTTTATCACGGTTCCTACGAGGCATGAAATGGACAGACTTCTTTTTGATTGCTTTTGTTTTTTCTTTGGTACCTGCAAAAACTGAAACAGGTTGATCTACAACTAACTATCTTTGCTGAAATGAAAATGCAGAATTGAAATGAAAGAAGGAAAGAACTAGTCTACTCTGCTCAAATGGAATTGCAGGAATGGAAATGCTAGTTTACGCTTGCAAAATTGAAATGCTAATCTATGCTTGCAAAAATGAAATTGCAGAATTGAAATGTTAAGCTATGAAAGCAGGAAATGTCTATGCTACTTTTGCAGAATGGAAATGAAATAAACTACTTAGCAGAAGACAAGAGTAGGAAAATAGAAGAAAAGCAACAATTACTAATACTCTGACGCTTCCCTGGAAATGGCGCCAAAAAGGTGGTGGGCTCCAGTATTGTAGCAATAATGCTACAAATCCTGGAGCTTCCTTCTCTAATTTTATCAACCCGGTAGTTCGTAACAAAAAGCGACGGTGCTATATGCACAAGTACTAGCTCTTGTCGCAGCTGTCACTTGGTCAGTTGGCACAAGTCTGCTAGGGCTCAAGCCAACTTCTATATGCTCTCAGAAGAAGCTTTTTAAGTGATGAACGAAAGCTATCTCAAAGGAAATTAACCTATTTTGCAAGAATGAACTGAAAGCCAACAAAACATGGAAACCCTAGTAAACCCTAATTTGACCAGCTTAATCCTTACGATGCAATGGTGGGAATGAAACTTCTAAAAATGATGCCATTACTTCTAGTGAGATGAGATGCATGAGTCTAAACTACTTTCATCTGAAGAGAACATGTTTTTGTATTTTTGCTCAAGTGGTTGGAGTTATTATGACTGTGCTTCTTACTGGGTCTTGATTGTGCAGGGGTAGTGAAAGGGGAGGAAGGCTTGGAAAAGGTCAGGAGGACTCTGAGAGGTTCCAGGGGATCCCTAACATCATTCCACAGAAGTTCACAACGTTCAGATGCCTGGCAACCGTGGTTGCAAGCTTCTACAAGATGTCTGCAGGGGATCCTACAGGAAGCTCGGGATTTCTACAGGAAGTCTGCTAACTTCTACAGGATGTTCTGCAATCGGAATTTTGGGTGATGGAGGAGTGAATGAGCTGGATGGGTGGATAGGTAGGATGAGAGGGGAGCTTGTGATGGATTATGGACAGAGAGATGAGATGGGGAGGGGGTGTGTAAAGCTGGTTGGTCGATATAAGGGTAGAGGCAATGGAAGGCCGAAAAGGTAAACAACGTGGATAAAAGAAGAGTTGTTGGGCCAATGATCTAGCTGGGAGGTAAGGAGATGGCATAGGCATGGCTGAGAAGGATAAGGAAATAATAGAGTGGTGCTGCGCAGTGTAAATGAAACAAATCACCTCTCTCTTGCACAAAACCGAGAATTCATCAACCTATTCTAACTGCTTTATTGAAAACCAAAGAACAGCAATGTAGTTTTAGAGAGAAATCGTGCATGGTGCTGAAACAAAGAGTTATTGCTCAAGAACTAAATGAATGGACACTTCTACCAATGGAAATATTACGTTAAAACTTGCATGAACATCTAAAACTGTGTTTTTGGTGGTTGGCACGGTCTACACTCCAAATCTCTAAACAGAGGTGGAAGTGAGTGTACAATCAACCTTTTCTTGGAACTCTGATGAATTCTAATCCTCCTACTCTAATCTAAACTACTGAAAGCACTTTATCCATAAAACTAACCTACTTAATCAGAACAAGAAATTCGAATCAACAAACTGTATTTTCCTAGTGCATGTAAAGGAAAAGAAATGGAATGCTGAGAGGAAAGACAAGTAACAGTACAAAGAAAGGAGGCCTATTGCTCTCAGGTTGGGCCCAAACCTGAGAGCTATAGCTCCTCTAAGAACTCAGGATTGAACTCAAATCTGCTTGCCTTTTATTAAACGATCATAGACAAAAGTCTAACGACATGCCAAAAATGGCTTACAAAGAGCAAAACAGAGCTATAGCTCGTGATCCAAAATCTACAACAAAGGTTCAAAAGTTCCCATCAAAGGCTACAGCCTCAATATTTATACATCATGAGCGCCAAACTGGCCTCCTAAATTAGTGGGGCTTGGATGTCCAACTAAAAGTAAACTTCTGTTCTTGTAGAATCCATTGGTTGCCTTCTAGCTCGGTGGTGATAGCTGTTGGGGCTCGGAGTTGGGGTGGAGATCACGAGGAAGGTCATTCAAGGCTGTGGACAACCTTCCTACAAACCTGCAATGCCACCTTGGCTGTCTCCTTGCCTCCATCTGCGTGGTTTTGCTCCATTTAATGTCAGAAAGACCTGAAATAAACATGTATTAGCCACATAGGCATAATGACTGCCCTCCTTCCTACGAATAACATAAATATACTAAGAAATGATGCATAAGTGATAAAAAATGAAGGGTTGAGCAAGGTAAGTAGGCCAAATGAGCCCAAAATGTTACCAAAATTTGGGGCTCATCACAGGTGCAAATCGAATTCATATCATACTTCAAGGTTGGCCAATGGCCTTCTATGGCTTGAGACTCGAGGTAGCTCAAATTACATATCATGGAAATATATAATGGAGGTTGTATTAGAAGACAATGGCTTGAAGGAATTCATTGATCAAGAAATCCAAAAGATAGCTTCAACTAATGGACAAGAGTTGGTTGAGTGGAAGAAGTGTGTGGTGAAGGCGAGACGAATCATCGTTGAGGGACTTCGAGACCATATTTTCTCAAGTCTCCATGGGAAGGATACTCCATTTTCAATGTGGAAGACATTGAAGGACCTCTACTAGAATAGTAGCGACCAGAGGAAATTGGCACTCAAGGATAAGCTTTGAAGAATCAAGATGGAGAAGGGAAATACTATTTCCACATATCTGAACAAGCTCACCGCCTATAGAGATGAACTTGGCAATGTGGGAATAACTATTGCCGATGATGATATGGTGAGTCTCGCTCTCCTTGGTGATCTGGAATTTATCTATGACAAAGAATTAAAGGTATTATAGAAGAATGTGCATGGATGTGCCTATGTTACTTTATGCAACAGATCGATAAGATTGTTAAATACATAGACATTGAAGTAGTTAGAGAAAACACAATAGGAAAACATGTAATACAACAAGTTTAATAAGGAGTTCACCCAATGCTCCTAGGCTACGTCTCTTGGTCCTAATTTAAGCTTTGATCTAGTTAGAATTCAACAACAAAATCCAGCACAAGCTTGTCTAACCTTAGTAACCTAGAGCTCTGATACCACTTGATCTAGAATTTATCCAAGACAAAGAATTAAAGGTATTATAGACTCATGTGAATGGATGTGCCTATCTTACTTTATGCAACGGATCGATAAGATTGTGAATTACATAGACATTGAAGTAGTTAGAGAAAACACAGTAGGCAAACATGTAATACAAAACGTTTAATAAGGAGTTCACCCAATGCTCCTGGGCTATGTCTCCTGGTCCAACCTTCATTGGTGGCCTCTCTATTATGTTTTCAAAGCAAAGCTTTTACAACAGTGAGCTCAATTTGAGTCTCACTCAATAGATATGAATCAGTAGGACTGGAGTACACAGACTCTCCTTACTGAAACTTGACATCTACTGGTCACAGTAGTATGAGCCCAATCTGAGACTCATACATGACAGGCCTATGCTGACGAGTTCGCTTGAACCTCTCAAGCCTTCTCTAGAGTACACAGATTCTCTAACTCTCTCTGGATTTGTCTCAATATTGCCTTTGCTCTGCAGGTCAGCTTGACTTACTTTCTCTGTTCTTTGCTCTTAGCTTTCTTACTTGCTTTTCTCCTTTCTAGTGCCTTGCTTTGTTGGCTTCAAAGCCAATTTTCTTTCTGACTGTTCGTTTCCACGTCCCAACGTTTTGGTTCTTCTGCCTCTGTCTGTTTGAATTCCCCTGTTTTGTGTCATCATCACTGTGTAACGCTTCACAAGGAGGTGGCCACTTGTTTCATAACGAACTGAGCGTCAGTTCTCTTGGAAATGTTTGAACGGTTGTTATTTCCGTTTAACTCCCAGATTGCCTGTGAACATGATTCTTCTGCCAAATCATCATTCATGCTGGACTTCAATATTTATATAACTCAGCCTGTTTACCCCCGTTGAATTCAGTCATCCGTCATATTGCATGTCCGCCGCCGATCTGGAGCCTCCATATCCTACGGTCTCCGTCCATATCGGGTGGGTAAGTTGCATGACGTTTACCCGTCTGATGTGAGCGGTTTTCTCTCTATTCCACTGGACGCGTGGCACCCAGTGTGTGGTATCAGACGGGACTCGGTTGAAACCTCTTACCACTTGAAGCCCTTTCGATATCTTGTCTGTTTTCGTATGGGACCTGCCTCTGACGGAATCGGCGAATTTCGTACGGTTTTTGACTTTTCAGTTCTGATCACTCGGGGCTTTTCCTTCACTGAGGGGTTTGCCCGATGATATGAGATTAGCGACTTGTCACTAATCACATATCAGAAACCTCCCCCGATTCACCAAAAGACCTCTCGTTTTGTTGTTTCGTGGCAGCGCACATTACCATGGGCCAACAGTCTGCGCGCTTGACCGAGGGTCCTCATTGCTCCACGCTGCTTATAAATTACAACTATTCCGAGCGTATTTCTGATAAGCTCGACCTTTGTAAGTCTTTGAAACTTTGGCATGAATTTTTCAGAGTCATGAAAACTTAGAGAGTGTCTTAGGATCCAATTTGGATCACTTGGCCTTCCAAAGAGTTGAAATAGCTACCAGGACTTTGTGAATATGAGGGAGAAACTTCCCGATTGGGAACGACTGTGGTCCGATCTGATGCAGGAGGAGATCAGGAGGAGCACATGAGATGGTTCTTCATCCAAGGATGATGATGAAGAAAATCTGGCCTTACCAAGTAAGGCAAGGAAAGGGAAGGGGAATGCTTCCCATTCCAAATCGAATTCTTCTCATGGAGGGAAGAAAGGTGACAAGTCTAAAGTGAGATGCTTTAATTGTCACGAGATGGGACATTATGTGACTAATTTCCCATCGAGGAAGTCCAAGAATGGATCCTCGGAAGGATCGGAAGGTGAGGCATTAGCCTCTCAGTTCGAAATGGACTTTACCCTCATCGCATGCATGGTGTCATCAATGATGGGTTGTGTCTGGTATCTTGACAGTGGAGCCTCATTCCACATGACCAGTGATAAAAGTTTATTCAGAAACTTGGAGGAGAAATACCTCAAGATGCCCATAGAGATGGGTGATGATGGAAGGTATAGTGTTTCAGGAATGGGCATGGTTACTTTTTTCAGAGGGAGCATGGAGCTCCTATCACCTTGACAGATGTGAAGTATGTGCCTGGACTAAAGAAGAACTTGGTATCAGTCACCATGTTGGAGGACAAAGGCTATGACATTGTCTTTAGTAAAGGAAAGGCGCTCCTAAGACACATAGCCACGGGTCAGACCAAGAGGATAGAGATCTGGGTTAAGAATCTCTATAAACTGAAGGTATATGATTATGTAGCATTGAGTACGAAAGAAGAATTGGTGTAAGGCCAAGACATTGGTGAGTTGTGGCATAGGCGATTGGGCCATTTGCATCATGGGGCTTTGAAGACAATGCAACAGATATCTACAAGACTTCCCAAAGGTAAACTTGAGCAAGTTGACACATTCAAAGGCTATACCTTGGGAAAGTACAACAAGTCTTCCTTTCACGAGGGAGACAATCGAGCAAAGGCTATCTCAGATCAAGTTCATACTGATGTGCGTGGACCATTCTCGACAGAATCCACAACGAAGCAAAGGTATTTTGTGATTTTCATTGATGATTATTCTCGTAAATGCTGGATTTATTTCATGCAGAAGAAGGACCAAACCTTCACAAAGTTTTGTGAGTTCAAAGCTTTGGTCGAGCAAGAATCAGGGAAAAAGATAAAGGCCTTGAGAAGCGACAATAGTGGAGAATATGTCTCTCAAGGTTTTGAGGACTTCCATGCAGCAGAAGGAATTAAATGAGAGTTCAAGGCACCTCATAACCCATAGCAGAATGGGGTGGCCAAGAGGAAGAACAAAACTATTGTAGGGGCATAACGGGAAATGCTGCATGACCAAGGCCTACCACTTCACTTGTGGGCTGAGGAATGCAACAAAATGAGCTATTTAAAGAATAGAAGCCCGCATCACATACTTGGGATGAAGAAACTAGAGGAAGCTTTCTCCGGTAACAGACCAGATGTGGGTCACTTCAGGATCTTTGGCTCATTAGTATATTTCCATGGGACAAAGGATGCATGAAAGAAGATTGAGCTGACAACAGAGTTGGGGATACTTGTGGGGTACACTGATACACCTCACAACTATCAGGTGTACTTTCCTACCAGTTGAAGGACAGTGGTTTGCAGAGATCTCAAGTTTGATGAGCAGAAGGCCATGCGAGTTTCCCTTGAGAGGGAGCTCCAACTATAGGATGTGGAGGAACTATTGGTTCCTAAGGAGGAGGAGCCTCAGACTGATGCGGAGCATCTGCATGCAGAGGTTCTAGGAGTGGAGACATCCAGTCAAGCAGTGTCTTCCAGAGATGGACGAAAGTGCACAAGAGAAGCTGACATATTGTTGGAGGATGCGAGAGAGAATGTGGGAGCACCATCTTCTCAGTGCAGACAGAGGAGGTCACTTGAGAGGTACACTGGATACATGGCCCTTGTTGGGGAATGTGTTGAGACTGAGCCATCTTCCTTTGAGGAAGAAATGCAGAAGCCGATTTGGGTTGATGTATGATGGAGGAGTATGACTCCATAGTTCGTAATAGTGTTTGGGACTTGGTTCCAAGACCGAAGAACAAGTCAGTTGTGAGTTCTCATTGGCTTTACAAGGTAAAGCAAGTTGTTGATGATGGGAGGATCATGTTGCTGCAGTATATTTTGACAGAGGAGCAATATGCTGACATTTTGATAAAGGCATTGTCAAAGTGTAAATTTGAGTTCCATAGAGACAGGACCGGGGTGGCAGATAATCCCTTTCTTGTTGAGAGGGAGTGTTGAAATGTGGCAACAAGAATATTCCAATTTAATTTGTCCTTGAATTAAATTGTGAATTAAAATCGAATTTAGTCTTAACAACTACTTGGAAATAATTAATTAAGTTATTTTGACTTAATTAGTTGGAGAAATTCAAGTTAGAAGTCTTTCTAAAGTCATGCAAGAGTTATCCCTTAAATTAAGGAGATAAGCCTTAAATTAAGGAGATAAGAGTGAGTTATATTTGATTTGTAATTAGTTAACTCAGTTTACTAAGTTAAGTCTAGTTAAATTAATTCCAAATAGTTTGAGGAACTAATAGAGAGTTAACAGTCAGTTGATGCATGCATGCACTCAACTAGTGTACTCCAGTTAACTGAATATTCCCTCATCAGAAAATCATGCACGTCTATTTTGAGAAAGACCCAGTTGAGATTAAAGACAAGGACAATGTACTATTAGTTGCATGTGTTTTCTTATAAAGAAAACTCATGCATGCAGAAGGAATCATTCCTTGAGGATTGCGCAGTTCTGATAGTGTGTGAGATCAGGTGATCATCCACTTGGTAGATGAGTTTTCCACTTGGTTGAAGGAGAATCATCCTAGAGGAACAAAACAAGGAAATAGGAGCTTGGAGGGTAGAGAGGAAGTTTTGAGAGAAGACAGGATTGCTTGTGAGCATCTATGAGGATTGTACTAAGAGTTGGCTTGCTGTGAGAGCTAAGGCTTTGTATAATTCCTATGTATTTCCACCTTGCATGATAATACAAATAGTGGGGTTTTTAGCTGAGGATTTCCCCAAAGTATTTTCATGTGTTTCATGTGCATTGATTCTTCTTCTTCTGGTTATATTGTTCAGCTCGAACTTTAAGCTTCCACAAATTGATAGTAGAAGTAGGTTATAGTATTATGCTTTGATTTATATTGCATTATTGGGTTAACCTACAACATATTTTCTACACCGAGAATATTCAAATTGGCCATCAAGGGGGTACCAACATTTCCAAAGAAAGGAAAAACACAAGGATCCCCTTTTGGAAGGGTATCTTGGTTGGTCTCTACAAGGTTAGGGGCCATCAATAGGATTATTCGAAGATCCTTCCCTTGCAGGAATGTATGAATGAATTTCCAAGGAAGAGAGATGCACAATCAAAACCTTCGCCCTTAAGGAGGAAACTCCACAACTTTGAAAAGAAAGGACAAAAGCCTTTCAAGATCAGTGGAGTGGTAGGTTAGTCACTCAGAATCTGATGTCCAAATGTGACGTGACAAATCCACCTAAAGCCAACTAAATACAAAGAGAAAAGAGCACTCGATAATAAAGTCCCTAAAGATGCAACCAATCAAGCAAATTCCAAGTATTTCTTCTTTGGGTGATGCAGACTGAACACCAAAATAGAAGAAAGCGAAATACGGGACCTTCTGAAGATAGTTTGGGAGAATAACGGCCCAAGCCTATCAGTGAAGGTAACAGAAACAGTTACGTTGACCTCCATACAAAAGCCTTTTCCAGTGAAAGCACCCAAGCTTTGCAAGGGTACCCTCCATAAGTACTAATGAATGTGATGCAACGTCTGCCTCAGGTGCCATGGGATTCCCCTCCACAACTACCTATGTGATCCCTAGGAAAGGCAACTATGGGCACCAGTCTGTATCAAAATCTAGGCAGAACAGTCGTGAGGCGGGATCCAACAAGTAGGAGAGGGGGTATCTCTCTTTCTTGTCTTCACTCTCCCTCATGCTTAACTCCTATTCACGTAGCTTTCCTAGTATTTCTAAGGACAATGGATTTCACTCGTTATTAAACTTCTATGTTTGATAATTTGAGTGGCCTTGGAGGGTTAACTCTCCACTCACCTATTCCAAGGCCCTAAAGAACTTAAACTTGTTGGTGTTTGTTAATGACAAATTAAAAAATTTATAGTTCTTTTTATTAAATCGCTTGATTTTAGATGGTTGTTCTTTAAGTCATGGGTAAAATGAGAGTGAAACTAATGATGTTTTGACGCACAAGAAACCAATAGAAACTTAAATATATGCATGCAGTTATTTTCTTCAATGAAAAGGGATTTCTATAGAGTTCTACGAATAAATTTATACAAGAAAATTTTTCTTTTTACAGAAAACACACTCCACACACCCAAAAGCCAACAAAAAGACTCAAATGCCTGCAATGCAAACTATCTTAATGCAAATTATAATGATAGTGCATGAATGCTCATACAATAACAAAAAGTGTTTCTTTATAAGATCAATAAGCCAACTTGACAATAAAGGGGGAAAAAATTTAATAACAAATTTCCCTCAAAACCAAGCAAAACAAATTGAAAAATATCACAATTGCTCAATAAAAACAAAACAAAAGAAACCAAAAGCCAAAATCTTGGAAAAAGAAAAGCAAAGCAATGTTTTTGTCTTTTTCTTTTAAGGAAAGAAACTTTTGAGGTCACAAAAATCACTACTAAATTCAAAAGACCAAAAAAGAAGCACAAGGAGTCCTTATATCTTGCAAGTTATAAAACTCATTAATAAATGAAACTTGAAACAAGAAAGACTACAAAATCACACAAACTGATCTGAATAACAGCAAAAGATTTCAGCAAACTGACAAAATGTCAAGAAAGAAAATATTTCAAAATTGCCAAAAAGACTCTCAAAAAGGCACGAAAAGCAACAAGGCCAATCAAAAGGGAAAGCAAAGAAAAGAAACTTGAAATCTGGGCTGCAAACGAAATCGAAATCAATTTCTTGTTATGGAAAACCAAAACATCCAAGAACTTCAGACAGAAGCCTTGAACCCAAAATACAAACCTGCTTAAGAAGCAATCCTAGGCCAAATAGGCTTTTCAGTGAGAGGGAGATTTGAAAAAGAAATCTTGCAGGAGAACTGAGTTCTTCAAATAGTAGATGACCATAAAACAATAGAAATGACTAGGCAGTAGACATAATTGGGCAAAAATATTTGAAAAAACAATTCAAAAAATTGTATATGCGACTGTGTAAATACACAGAAGCATGCACACGTGTTTCTAACACAAGAAAATTACATATACGTGAGTATTCTTGACGAAACCCGCATATATACGCAACTGTAACCCAAGAAAATAGTGTATACAAAGCTCAATTACGAAACAACAAAAATCAAGGCCTGATCTAGAAGATCAGACTTGATACTTGGGAAGCTAATGAGTCAAATAATACTTGTAAAAGAAAGAAATCAAGAAAACAAACCCTAATCGAGAACAAACAACCCAAACTAAGAATAAAAATAATGTTATCCCCAGCGGAGTCACCAATTCTGTTGTGGGTGAGATCACCCTCGGGTCTTGGGTTGAAAACCCCAACAGAGTGGAGGGAAAACAACAACAATAAATGCTCAAGAAAAAAACCTAAATTCTTGTTCTACTGAACTGTGCAGGAGTGTCCTTACCCGAAGGTCCTACGTTTGGGTAGATCCCGCAGGGTGCAAACCCTCAACCTCTCCTGATGTCTTTGAAACCTGAAAATGATTCAAATGAAACATATATAGTAGTAGAAACATAAATCATGTTCATGATATTCACTTTAGACCATATAAATGAATTAAAGATTATGCATCAATATAAGATTCATAAACAAATTACAATATAAATCAATGCATAAACATGTTTAATATCGGGAACAGAACAACATTTCTTTATTGAAGTAAGCTACAAGAAAAGTGGAGAAATATGACCTGAGTCTTTCTCCGGCTCCAAGAGGAACTGTCCTCTGGATCTGTCCTTTCCCGGCCTCAACAATCTTCCTCCATCATCATACACAAGGATATATCAAGAAAGATGAAGGATATCTCCAACAAGGAAACAAGGGTTTCTTGAAGCTTTGGGGAGTGCAGGAGGCATAGGGATTTCGTCAGAATCAATCAAGGATAATCTCACTATAGTATCAATATCTCATATCTTCTCCCTTAAGGCCTTCCCATGGAGGTTTATTTATACTTCTCCAAATTAGTTTTTTCAATTGGGAAACAACTGGGCCACGGGCTATAAGAGGTGAGTAACAGGTAAAACCCATGAACTCCACCTGAAATTAAGGAAATTTGTTATTTTTAAGTGTTTTAACACATGTACGCAGGTTTGGTATATGCGGACCCACGTGTACATTATTTTATCGTAGGGAAAAGTAGCGTATAGGGAATAAAACACTATTTTTTAGATTTTGGACCAAGTCTGGAAGGAAGGGTTGCCCTAGGCTAGAATCAGAGCATCAGATCTACCAAAAGTGGTATATGGTTTTATGATAGAAACACCCCTTGGTACCTTGGTGCTTTCATACATCAATGACAAGTTTCGTCACTCTCAGTGACAAGTTTACATCATTGGTCTTTGACCGAAAGATTCTGTGTGGTGTTCGACATCAACTCATTTATTCACACCATACATATTGAACTAGAGTACCTTGAGAGTCATTAACATCATTGGTGGTTTCTCTCACATTATTAACGTCTTCATCATCTGTCGATAATCATATTGTGTCTACCATGTTTGACTCCAGCTCATTGATTCACATGGTTAGACTTGTACATTGGTGTCATGTGAATGACATAGAAGACCCCAAATCTAGTTTCATCCATCTATGCTACGATTTTAGGGGTATTACAATATCACAATGTATGATGGCTATGATCATACATACATTTATCCAGTCATGGGTCCACCATCAATCATCTATGGATGTGTCTTTTGATCATTATACATGTAATGTTAGCTTCTGTACTAAGCATGGGTATGCCTCCCTCAGCAAAGATGTCATGATGTAAATGTATTGTAACATGTAATTCTCTCTCCAGATGTTCTTGATCCTAACTTGTCACAAGGTAAAGCGCTTCAGTCATCAGTTGTGATTTTTGATATTGCACTTTAGGGGGAAATCTGTTATAGGCTATTTTTCACATCTGGTTAATAGGCCTTGAAACGGGATCGATTCACATCCTTAAACATTTTTTCATCATCCTTGCACAAATACTTAAGCATGACTCATTCTTATCCCTAAGTTTCTACTTGAAAACACCTTGTTTAAGTCATTTTAAGGACCAATGCTCCCTAGACTCCTACTGTACAACGTTGACAATTAGGTTGATCCACTGTGGACTATCTTGATCACCTACAGGCTACTCCACTATGCACCTATGTTGGTTCTATAAATTTGAGAAAAAGAGAGATAATCATGAAGCCTCTTCTTCTAGAAGCTTCCATGATCTGTTGTAACTATATCTCAGATAAAAGTCTCAAATCATATCCTATATACCTTATAGTTTTCATCTCTTATACCTTGATATCATGCTCCCATCAAGAGTGGATCTCAAGCCCTAACTGGTAAAAGTATAAGAATTTGTGAACTACCTCCTTCACCTATATATTTACTGCCATCCATAGACAAGTGGTTGGATTTTGGAGAGTGATTATGCCCTTATGTTGTTGTTGTGAGAGATATCTTTCCATGCATTATGGTGATTAGAGATGCACTTTGTGACAAGGAAAGGACAAGTCAACTTGGAGTAGCTCTTTTACAGGATCAACACCTATTTCTGGTTGTAACTCACTTTATTTCTATTAATGCAAAGAGTTCTTTGTTTTCATATATATTATGTTATGGTTTCATATATTTCAATTCCATGTTGATCTATTGAATAAAGTGATTAGATGATGTTGCATTGATTGCGTGGATCCTTGGCTTGTGTTATATGACTGCGCATATTTTAATAATATTTTAGTAATAATCCTCAAAATGATCTCTCTGAGGATTTATCATTTTATTCTCGTTACGCCTTATAAGGTAATCATATTGAAATTTGAATAGATTATATATGTGTGTGTGTGTATCAAGTCCCAATAGCACAATTGGTTGAGAAAAGGTTTCGTTAGTAATGTAGCTTGTGTTAAAACCTCACCGGGTCGCTAAGCATGTGCATTGGGGGTAGACATCTGACTTATATATATATATATATATATATATATATATATATATATATATATATATATATATATATATATATATATATATATAGTTTTGCTTCTGTTTCATATAAATCACATGATCCATGTGACTACCTACTAATACTGGAAAACACATTTAGGTGTTGAGATTTATTTGGGCAGAGTTCAAAAAGTGGAGGCAATGTTCACAACCAAATCAATCCCTAACCTGTACAATATTATATTTTTTTTCCAATCTTCCACTCAAACAAAATATACATAATAGCTAGTAACAATCATGGTTATGATATTACTGATGAGTAGCTGATACATGACACAACAAATCATACGACGATTTCAAACAATATACGCTAATGACTTATGATTCCTGTGTTGGCTCATTGTCACCTTCCATGGATTTTTATCATAGAAGTTGGGTAATTTTTTTGTCTTTGTTATATATACTGATGATGTTGCACAAATGTCTAAGGATGGGATTGGAATTGAACTATTATTTAACATTTGTAGTTCCTCTGTAGATATACTGAGGGTCAAGATATATTACAATGTATTCACACATATATTGATTGGTTGAATCTCATAGAAGGAATGAGAAATCATTTTAGTAATTGCAAAATGGGTTTCTCCACCAGTGTGGGTAAGTATGAGCTAGGGCGTGAGCTTGGAGAAGGAATGTTTACCAAGGTGAAAGTGGCTAGGAAAATTGAGACAAACTTAAATGTTGCATTCAAGATCATAGATAAGCATATGATATTCTGCTACAACCTTATGCATTAGGTAGGATTTGATTTTCTTCTATGCATGATTAATTCTCATAAAAAAAAAACCCTTGATTTGATGAGATTTTTCTTGTCATTAAATTTTCAATTTGGTAATTCAATGCCCTAGCCATACTTGTAAGTGAGTGGACTTGTTTTGATGAGATTTTTCTTGTTATTAGATTTTCAATTTGGTAATAAAATGCCCGAGCCATACTTGTAAGTGAGTGGACTTGTTTTGATGAGATTTTTCTTGTTATTAGATTTTCAATTTGGTAATAAAATGCCCGAGCCATACTTGTAAGTTTTATTTTGAGTGTTTTTATTTTATTTATTGATTTTTTAATAACAACATTGTCATGGTGATTCAAAATTCATGTACCAAAACTTTCAGAAATCATGATGAAGCATTACACATCTTATTGGGTTATTTCTCACATATTCCATTGATTGCAATGTGACTAGATAAATACAAAGAACTCTAGGAAACATTATGTTATTGGAGGACATGAAGCTCTAATTTTCTTAATTAATTTATGGAAATAAAAAATCTGTGATTAAATATGTTGTACGTAGTCAACCCTCTATCACTTTATTCGTTGGGAGCATGACACCAGAGGGTTCTCGTATCAATTTTTGTCACATGTTAGAGAGAGCACGTAATTTTGGAGATATTTGACTTCGGGAATGCTGAGAAGATTAGAATCGTGGACCTCTGTCAATGCAGAAGTCGAGCCTATTTTCGGTTCCGCAAAGATATATAAGTAATAGAGTCTCAACCTCTCTATATGCCCTGACTCCCAACTTGGTCGAGGTCTACCAGCGAAGTCAAAGTGGACGCAAGTGGGCCATAGTTTTCCAAAGTGAGTTGGTCAGACTGTGGAGAAGGAAAGAAGGCCTGTCGAACATTACACCTCCGACTACCTCCAACGAGACCCGTGATATGTATAATGTACATATATATGTCTTCGGTTGGGAGTTTCTTTATTTTCTAAGAAATTCAAGAAAGCAAGTTATGATATTTTTGGACTTGCGATGTATTTAATGAGATTTATTGAGATGTAGTGGATCAACATCCAAGTACTTCATCTTGAGTGCATTGTATGCCACACACACCTGCAAACATACCATCCAACAACACAAGTCATGATTTCTAAATAAGATTCCAACACTCTCAACTTCTGACTTCAAGTCAGAGATGAACTCTGACTTCCTTTAGCGAGACTTGTGATATGTACATATATATGTCTTGGGTTGGGAGTAGGGGTTAAATTTGACGTGTGTATACCCATTTTGTTGGAGGTACTACACACCTAGGACCTTCATTACTCGCACATGTGGACACTTATTTAGAGCATGGGACTACATGCAAGATCCTTTCTGCATGATTTACTCCCTAATTTTCTCCTCCTTTCACTTCGCAACTGGCTAGCTCTTCTGCATGATTTACCCCCTAATTTGCTCCTCCATTCACTCCGCAACTGGATAGTTCTCTCTAGAACTTGCTGTAGGTGTTGAGTCCTCTCATTGATCACTACTATGGCGCATTACCTTGGGATCTTCACATAGTAATGCTATATCATGAGCATTGTAACCTATTTTCTGAATCAATCATTCCTTTTTGTTCTTTCGATTCTTTTAGTGTTTTTGCTCTGCAAATCTGTGTGTTCAACCTTTACGACCTAGATTCATCTGTGCAGGTTTTCTAACACATTTACATGGTATCAGAGCACTCAGGTTGCTAGATAAAAGGTGTAACAATACTTTATTTTGCAGGTATTACAGCTTGGAGATCGAAGATCGACAGAAAAATGGAGTTTCCCAAAGCATCGATCCTAACACCGTACAACTATCATGAATGGAAGGACCAAATGGCTCGATACCTTCATCAGAAAGGGTTGTAAAGGATTACCATGGTTGCAAAAGTGGAACCCACTTCAGCCATAAAGAAATCCAAGTACCTCAACCGCATGGATGAGGCCCACGGATCCATATGCATCTCCCCATAATTGCAGTTTCATCTATTTGCCTACAATACTCCCAATGGTATTTGGAAAAATGTTGAAGAACTCTATGGGAAACAGGATGAGATGAAAGAACATCTGCTCGAGGTGGAGCTTCTCCCATTGGATCCATGCGACTATGATAGAATTCAAGACTTCTTCACCAAATATAATGATCTATTGCTGCAACTCAAGGGTTGTGGAATTGACAAATCCAAGGAGGAGAGTCGCCAATTTCTCTCTATTATGTCAAAGCTCGGACCAGAATACTCCGTCTTTGTGTCTACATTTCATTCAGTAAGGCTCACAATAGGTAAATCCTACACTATGCCTTCTCTCAAAGAGTTCATGGAGTCCCTCACTTTTGAGCAAGATAAACTCATTGGCATGGGGAAAATCAAACCTCCAAAAGTGCATGCACTTGTTGTGCATGATGGCAGCCACAATAAAAATCATAGATATGATTCAAATCAGAAAAATCAGCAGCAAAAAGACAAGGGGAAAGCGCATTCCCATCCAAAGAAGGAAGGGTACACCAAGCCCTTCAATCACTCCTCCGACTCCAGAAATGAGAAGGGGAAGAAAGGAGATAAATGCACCTATTGTCACCAAGGATTCCATCCAGAATCCTCCTACATGAAAAAACAAATTGACCAAATGGAAAAAATCCTTTAGAAGCATAACCTTGGGGACCACATTGAGGATCCGCCACACGGGAAAAGTAACAATTTTCATGCTTTAGTTGCAATTAACTCTTCCCCTGATGCATGGATTATAGATTCTGGTGCATCACATCATATGGCTATGGCAAAGGAAGTTTATTCCTCTTTGGATGCATGCAAAGGACCTCCCATCCTCATGGGAGATGACTCACCAATTGAGGTCACCTGAAAAGGTAGAGTGGAACTTTTACACGAAAGCTTTGAAGATGTGCTTCATGTTCCAAAACTTTCGGTAAACCTGTTTTCAGTTTATCAGATCATTCATTCCGGCACCGGAAAGAGAGTGGAATTCACTCCAAATGCAGTGAACATATATGAACTACATAGCAGCTCCAAAATTGCAACCAGCGAGTTACACAATGGAGCTAGACTGTATACATTTTCTGAATTTATTGAATCTGAATCCTCCTTATTGCTTACACATGTTGATGATAGTAGTAGGCTTTGGCACGAGAGGTTTGGTCACTTAAATTATAGGTATATGCAGTATCTAAGCAAGCATGAGATGGTGGAAGTCTTGCCAACTATCAGTTTCTCCAAAGGAGTTTGTGAAGGGTGTCTCCTTGGAAAACATCCTAGAGAAAAGTTTGACACCGACAAGATTCACAGAGCATCCTCTCCTCTAGATCTAATCCATAGTGATTTCATGGGGCCTTTTCCTCATCCTTCCATCAACAAAGCAAGGTATGTTCTTACATTTATTGATGATTTTTCAAGATATACTTGGGTGTATATTCTCAGGGCAAAATCTGAAGTTTTTGCGCACTTTGAAGATTTCAAAGCACTAGTTGAGACACAGTCAGAGAGAAAGATCAAAACCCTCCATACAGACAATGGGGAGGAATATGTTAACACAACACTTTAGAACCTTTGCCTTGAGTTTGGCATACAGTTGCAGCACATGGTTCCATACACTTCGCAACATAATGGAGTTGCTGAGAGAAAGAACCGATATCTCAAAGAGATGGCTTCCTGCATACTGCATGCTAAGTCACTACCTCATAAGCTATGGGTTGAAGCACTTAATTGTGCTAACTACATCTAGAACAGATCTCCTCATAGATCTATCAAGGATTAGACCCCCTTTGAGGCTTGCACTAAACCGGAGGTCACCCACTTCCGTGTTTTCGGCTCCCGAGCATGGGCCAGGATCCCCTCTGAAAAGAGGAAAGCTCTTGATCCACAAAGAATTGGGTGCATCTTTGTTGGATACCCTGATGGTGTGAAGGGATACTAACTCCTGATTTCCTCTACGGACAAGCTCATCATTGAGCGAAGTGTCAAATTTGAGGAAAGTCTCTTGCATGGACCTCAATTGCCGCATGCAGACACCTTTTATCTACCTCATGTCTGAGATGATGACTCAGTACACTTAGATGTAGATACAGAGCATGCAGATGCCAAGGTAGAGCATGCATATGATGATCCACATCCAAGCCCAGATTGGGCTTCCAGAAGTGAATAAACTTCCCCTGTCATAAATCAGAGAACAAGGAGCTTAAGTGAGATATATGCACAAGACCACCCAGCTACTAGAAATGGTCTTGTGGGGGATAATTCTGATCCGCAAAGGACTAGATCAAAGTTTAATAAGCCTACTCTTGCCCTCATTGCCACTGAACCAATTTCATCCCAACATTGTCATTTGGTTTAGTCTTCTGATCCGCAGTCTTATGCTAACGCTGCTGGGCATCCCTCTTGGGAGTTCGCCATGGAGGAGGAGTACAACTCCCTCCTTGAGAACCAGACCTAGGATCTGGTTCACCTTCCTTCAGGAAGGAAACTTATATGATGCAAATTGGTCTATAGGACCAAGAGTGCTGCAGATGGGAAAATCACCAGACAGAAAGCCAGGCTAGTAGCCAAAGGCTTCCAGCAAGTGCATGGCATTGATTATGATGAGACCTTTGCTCCAGTAGCAAAGATGGATTCCATACGCCTTGCACTTGCCATTGCAGCTACCCACGGGTGGGAACTACATTAGATAGATGTGAATAATGCCTTTCTTCATGGAGACCTATCTAAGGAGATCTACATGGAGCAGCCACATGGTTTCATTCAGGATTCATCTTTGGTCTGCAGACTGAAGAAGTCTTTCTACGACCTTAAGCAGGCCCTGAGAGCTTGGTATGCAAAGATGGATTCTTTTATCTTATCACAAAACTTCGAAAGATGTAAGTATGATCCAAATGTTTACATGCTTAGGACACATGATTCTCTTCTTATCTTAGTTTTGTATGTGGATGATCTCTTGATCATCGGCAGCTTGACTTCAACCATTGCTGCAGTCAAGAGGGTCTTGCATGATAGGTTCTTGATGACGGACATGGGTCCATTACACTTCTTTCTTGGTCTTGAGATCAGCCAGGATGCCACAGGCATCAAACTCTCTCAGGCTAAGTATGCGCGGGATCTCCTCGAGAGATTTCACATCACTCACTGCAAGTCAACACCGACTCCTTTTCTATCTAGGGTCCGCCTTGAGGATGGAGGTGACACTCCATTAGTTGACAATAATCTCTATCGACAGCTAGTGGGGAGCTTACTGTACCTCACCCACTCCAGACCAAATCTCTCATATGCAGTAGGGGCAGTTTCCAGATACATGCAGGAGTCGCATGAGCTACATACACCCTGATCATTACATACAAGAAAAAGCAATACAACCAATTACAATCAAAGAGGGTAAAAATGGCCATCTATTTCATTATTTCTACAATTATAAACCGTCAACCATTTACATTTAAGACTACCACGTCTTTGCCACAAGGGCTCTACAGTACCATCTCAAAACCTAAACCCTATAAAAATCCAAAAAAAAACAACCCGCTAAATAAAAGGTAAACCTATATACACAACGGCCATTTACAAACATTTTTCGTTCAGTTAACCAGAGATTTCAATGCCCTAACTTTGGGTTTAGGCTCACGCTCCTTGGGTACAATGATAGTTAA
This sequence comes from Pinus tabuliformis, assembly GCA_031772625.1. Taxonomy (NCBI): domain Eukaryota; kingdom Viridiplantae; phylum Streptophyta; class Pinopsida; order Pinales; family Pinaceae; genus Pinus; species Pinus tabuliformis. The sequence goes on from CM062817.1 coordinate 1,583,400,383, forward strand.
CACGTCGTTTTCCATTGAAGCCTTCATCTTGTCCATCTTGGTATTCTCTGGTAGCCGGAATCGCTGCAGAAATTAGTGCAAAATCAACGTCAACAGTTGTTTTTTTAGTAAACACTTATATCACATAATTTGTATTGATGACCTCAGTTACTCGGGCGCTGAGATGTTCAATAAATTTTGAGTCCATAAGAATTTGAAGTGTTTTTCCTGTTTTTCTTCTACCATCATTGACAATAGCTACATTCTAAATTTCTACATGGAGACTTTCATAATTAGTTGGATTCGTGTAAAGAGGTCATAAGCAAAGACGAAATTAGGTGCTTTGCTAGTCAAATATAATTAAATTTTTTACAAAATCGTAAATATTTTTCTTTGAAATTGTGAATATGGGTAAGTAAAGTGTGAAAACTATGATATTTAATAAGTGGATTTGTTTTGAAATTCCCAAGTTGATAAAAAAAAATTATTCAAATTTCAAGACAGTCTATGTTTCTTTGAATTTTTTTCAATGAAAATGAATTCATTATTTAGATTAAAAATATTAATTACCACCTGAATATTATTTTACCTTTGTGTAATAAATATGTAAAAACAGTGAGTCAATTTATCCTATAGTGTGTAATATTTATAGGCGAGATAACTGCATTAGAGTGGGAGATAATGTGTGTTTCGTACCATCATAGCCTGAAGATCGATTCTGCCAGTAGAGGTGATTGGGAATCTCTAGAATTAGATTTAATAATCAATGAATATAAATATGTCACCTTTGCAGATTTAACTAGATTTACTAATTTTCATAGATATAAGAGAAGTCAATTTATTGATATTTCGAAATTCAACTGTTTGATTTGTTTATATTGATTGATTTTTGGAAATATACAATTCAATTACTCTAAAATATATAATTATCCGCTACCATGAAATAGTTATAAGCGGATTTAAACAGAACATATTCGTGAATGATAGAAAGTTTAAAGTGACGAAGAAAATGTGTGATTTTTTTTTTGTCTAATTTTAATTGCAATAATATTTATGGTCACTATTTTAATTTGAGAGTATATATATATATATATATTCACTTTATAATATATATTTTTGTTATTTTTTAGAAATAAAAAAATTACAGATATGTAGATACATATTTTCCATTTATTTTCTTACTATTTCTATTTTAAAAAGAAAAAAAGATGAATATTTCAACAATTCGGAAAAATCAAGAAAAGTTTCATCAACTAATCTGAAATGAAAGTGTAGCTATGACACTTGAGTTGATTGGTACAATACATCATATAAATTTTACAAATTACTGAAATTAAATGAAACTTGTATAAATAAATATTAAAAATCATATGATAGGCAATTTAAAAATAAAACCGTCATAAAAAAAAATCTCTGACGAGTGACCTTACCGGTCAAATTTAACCTTTGATCAGACCATTTGTTCAAAGGAAGCCCCATAAATTCCATCAGGTTCGTGTTAGCCTCCTATACTAATAGGTGCCATTTTTCATGATTGACTGTGGAAGTGCCAAATATGTTCATCCTTTCCATGCTGTAAAGGTTCCATATTTCCAAGCAATCACTACTTTTGTTACAGATTAAGGGAGGGCCAAACAGCTTAATCTTGGCCTCTCTAGGTTTAAATTTCCTGTTTTAGAGATAGAGAATGAAAATCTGTCCAAACTGTTTAATCTTGGCAGATAAGTAGCTAGGTAGAGAAACAAGGGTGCTCAACTGCTTAATCTGAGCCCCTGGTAGATATAAGGATAGATTTAGATAGGAGGATAGCTAAAAGAAAAGAAGAAAAGCTAGGTTTGCTAGTCTAAGTCCACCCATCCAAAAAGAAGACAAACTGTTAGGCAAGTAGGCTGGGTAGGCAGTTTTGAGGTTGCAGAATGAAGATTTGTGATAAATTTTGTGTTTCAAAGTGTTAAATCTACTTCAGATAACAAGTGCAAGGCAGTTTTCCCTTGGAGTAGCTCAAGTGAGGCATGACTAACTTCCCCTTCATCCTTTTTCCCAAGTCATTTACTAATTTCCCCAAGTATATTGAGATCTACTCAATACTCCTAGATTACTCCATTAAACTCCTTTTTTTCCCTTTAAAAGCCTAAGTTTCCTATACTTAGCACTTTCTTCTCAAATTCATATTAATTTCTAACTCTATTATATAAATCCCATGATTTCCCCCTCCCCTTATTAAAAATATATTAAAAAACCCCAATAGATACATATCCCCTCCTTTGGTTGAAATATAACCATAGATATTGTTTGGGAATTACTAAGTTTACTTGAAACTTAGTAAGAACCCTCCTCCGACCTCATAAACCCTTCTTTAATGCAATTCACCCTTCTCTAATGCATTAAACCTTCCTCCGATCTCATAAAATCCCCCTCCAACGTGATATCGCAGTCGGAGATCGCTATTGCATTGTTGGCCCCTTATGATTGCTCCCCGATGACAAACCTCCGATGTGATTGCACAATTGCATATCGCAGTATATATATGTGCCCCTGTTTATGTCTCTAATCCATTTCCTCCGATGCGATATCGCTATCGCATCCGATGCGATATTGCTATCGCAATCTCCCTCTATCGCAACCTCCCTTTTTACAGCATATCGCATGTTTTTCCATATATCTCCGCTTTATCGTAAATCCATCATTTTTCCAAAATCTATCGTTTTACCGCATTTCTCCATTTTTCCGCAAATTCCATGTTTTTATCACAAATCATATATTTATAGCTATATCGCATTTTCGCTTTTCACAATCGCATATGTACAAAGGCCCATGTCCCATTGACCTCCGCCGATGCGATACAGCGATTGCCCGACCGTCGTCCGATTAACCCCGCCCATCCGATGGTTTATATTCATCCGCATCACCCCATTTCGCATTGCTATCACCCATCGCTATATCTCCCCCGATGCGATATCGCAAGGCCTTCGTCGATGCAATATCGCTATCGATCGTCGCAAATAACACATGTCTCATATATTATGACCCCTTGCTCCCCCGCCAATGCGATATTGCGACTTAACCTCCGCCGTTGGATCTGCCCTCGCTATATCCAATGGCCCGCATTTATTCCTCTCTACAGTGATCGCTCCCGCCCGCTAATTCATCAAATTTCCCGTATAAAGTCGTTTTTGCCTTTTAAAAGGTAAAAGGGCTATTTTCTCATATTTTTCATTTGGCGCCTGTGCGCACTCCAGGTTCAAAGGAAGACTGGTCATTCTTCATCTATTTTCATCTCTTCCATCCAGAAAAGCTCCGGACAGCGAGCTTGCGGCCTCAAGCAAAGTTGCCTTAAGATACTCCTCCTCTTTTTGATGTTATCCAGCGCCGAAACACTTCTAAATCTCGTAGAAAGCAGTAAAATGGATGCGGTGGCAGTTCTTTTGCCTTATAGTAAAGCAAGGGCGGTTTTCAGCATTAAAGAGTATCAGTGGAGCATTAAAGAGTATCAGTGAAAGATAAAAGCCAAAGCAGAGCATTAAAGTGGATCCCAGCAAAGTCAGAGAGTATCAGAGGGAAATTAAAAGCTACATCAGATCAGATTAATGCAGATTGAAGCCGACTAAGAGGAGCAGATCAGAAGTTAAAGAGCAGTTATTGCAGACAGTCGGCGCAGAGCCACCAAGGACGCCTTTTGAGCTATATTTTGAAGGAGCTGCCTCCAGCGCAGCATATGCTAGATATTTTTATTCTTGCTTGTAGGATAAGTTAGGTTAACTTATATATTTTCTCAAATCTTGATGAGATCTTGTTTGTAGATATTTTGCCCATAAATACCTCCCCAAGCGAGGTATTGAGGGTTGGTTGTTGTTGGTTGTTATTTCCTTTCTGAACTGTGTTGTAAACTCTATGAATATTCTGAATAAAAGGCCACTGGAATGCGTTGTTGCTGAACTCGGGATGTGGGATTGATGACAGGCAGCTATATTACTGAATTCTTGAATCAGTCTATGGATCAATAAGTCTTTCTTACTTGTGTTTTTCAATTTCTATCTTTCTATATCATGCATCTTTCATAATCTAAATATCAGGGAAAAGGAATGGCCCAGAATTTTCTTAACTGTAATCTGTGTTCAATCTCTGTTATTTTCTATGTTCTCTTCATAATTAGCACAAACAGTGAATCCTTAATTTCTCCTGTTTCCCTAGTTATCACATCTTGATTACAGGCTAAGAAATCCTTAATTGCTTCTTGGTCTTAATCATTCACTTTCCCTCTGTCAGATGAAGGATTCTTAGTTGCCCTTCACCTCTGACCCCATTCCATCTGATTTCAACTTGCAGATTGTTCCATGGTTGATTCCCTGCTCTGTAGTGATTCTTTCTGTCAAAGAAACCATATCCAGCTCATCCTCATGGACTCCATAGCCCAATGGATTGAACTTCTTAGATTTGCACCCTTTTCCTTTGAATGACACCATCCATCCAACCAAACTTAAAACAAAACCCTTGTACTTGATAACTAGCCTAAAATCTCATCAAAACAAAGCTAAATCATAAAGAGAGAGCCCTCTCTGGTTGCAGGTAGGCTAGGACCTGCAACTAAAATATTGGTCTGTGGTTACGTCGGCCATATTCCCTTAGGAGTCAAAGGGAACAACCTGAGTGATAACATCATTGGCGACTCCACTGGGGAACTGAATCATTTGTTTATTACTGTAAATCCAAATACTTGACCAGTTCGCCTCTTAAATAAATCATAAAAGTTGTTTTGAAAAATCCCAAAAAATCAAAATAATCATAAAAATCTCAAAAAAAAATTGTTTCCTGGAGAAAGTAATCCTTTTCTTCAGAGTTATTTTCCATCTTTAGATATGATCTGTGATGGTGGACAGGGATCAGACACACCAAAGGTTAAATCATCCACCTGGTGACTCCACATCATTTTCACAATCAAGACTCCACTGGAGAAATGAACCCAAAAGAACTCTATGAAAAGATCAGGCTTTTGACCTGGATTATTATCCAAGAGATTATGTTCTTTCTCATCCATAAGATTTTTCTATGTATATTGTATTTTAGAGATAATTTTTATAATTTTCCTTTGAGAAATGTTGATGAAAAGTCTCCTTGTACATCTGAACAACATCCTTCTAATTCTTTTGAAGATCATCATACAGCCAAGGAGAACCCAAAAATCAAGTCCAGTCATCCAATCCCTATACATATTCCCGTGCCTCATAAAGTTCCTGATAGATATAAGCCACTCATTTTGCCTCTCGCACTCAATCCTTTACCTAACGATCATCCCAAGTATCTCCCAAGATTTGATGGAGAGAATGGTGTTACTGCCCAAAGGCATATCCAAGTTTTTGAAGATCATCTTAACATATTTGAAGTAGAACATGGGGATGTTAGTATTAGGCTTTTCGCTCTTTCTTTGCAAGGGAAAGTTAGGACTTGGTTCAAATCCTTGCCTGAGGCAAGCATCTCAAATCTTGAGCAGTTTCTCAAGCTCTTCCTTGATAGATGGATAATCAAAGTCAATCTCCTCTTGCTCATAGATGAATATAATCAGTTAAAAAGGCATCCAGATGAAACAGTTCAACAATTTTCAGACAGGTTCAATCAGATCTATCATTCAATACCATTAAATGTAATACCTCCCCCTGATTTAGCTCTGCTGCATTATCCAAGAGCATTTGATTCAGAGAATGAATTTCATTTGAGAGAAAGGATCCCATCCACTATGAAACAGATGCAGGACATAGCGGTGGACGTAGAGGTAAATCTGAAGATTAGGGAAGAGAAGCGGAAAGCAGAGGAAGAGGAAAAGCTTCATAGTTTGATAAAGAAATCAGAGGAAATGATGCAGAAGATCGCATTGAAAGTTGAATGTCTTGAGCGCCAGGACACACCTATTTTGCAGAAGGAAAGAATTGATATTCACGAGCAAATTTTTGCCAAATCAGATGACATATTCATAGAGCAATATGTGGAGGAATCTCCTGATCTACTGTGTGAATATAATAGCTTTTCTTCTTTCAGTTGTTTGCCCAAATATGATCAATATGATGAATATTATGCTCCTCAAATCCAAATTAACCTTGCAGAGGAATCAGAAGCTATTTTGGGAGAAAGCAATGTTCAGGTTCAGCAGCCTGAATCCAGTGATTAGCTTGTTCATTTCAGCTATGAAGAGGGGGAGGAAAATGCAGAAAATTTTGAAGCCAGCGAAGGAACTTTACCATTTTGTTTTGAATCTTTTCAGTTTATCAGGGATAACTATCATGAAATTAGAAATCAAATGTCATCAAGTGTTGATATTGACCATCTAGAGGATAATCAAATCTTTGCTCATAATGCATCACCTCTAGTTTTGCAGCCCCAAAGTGCCACTGAATGTCAGATTTCAGAAGGAGACTTGGAAGCAGCAACTTATGATCAAAAGATCCAAGTTGTTTCCCTGCCGCTCTGTTTTGAATCATCTGAACTATTTAAAGAAAGGGAGGAGCAGCATGTGCAAATATGTCAAGTTCCATCTGAACCTGTATGTAACAAATTGCAAGAATCATTCCAAGTTTTGTATAATCCATCAGCTGACAGGTTGAATGATGGAAGAAATCAGATCTCTTCTCCATTAGCAGGCTGTAAGGGTCAAAATCAAGATGGTGGTGATTTCCCAATTCCAAGGCATGAAAGTTATCCAAAGCATTTGTACAGTTGTTTGATTCGGCTCAACAATTGTGTATATATTTTGCAGGACCCTTTTGTACAGTTTCTAGATTCAACAAAGGAGATCAGGAATTTCCTTATCTTCTCAAAGGTTAACACAGCTATATCTAATTGCAAGATCTCTATTTTAAACACCAGCAAGTGCAAGCAACAAAGGTCACTGATGTATATAATGCTTAAGTGGCTGCACTGGCTATTTCATTTCACCTAAGCAGCAAGCAGAAGGCTGATTAGAGTAAGTAGGTAGGATTTCAGTTTTTTGTTTTGGACAGTAGCTTGCTGCAGTTGAAGCCCAAAGAGAAGGCCCTAAGCTCCTCAAATATGCTGTCATTTATATAAATAAGGCAACCAGCAAAGGGAAGTTTTCAGAATACAGCAACAGTTGAATATAAGGCCATCTGACCTGCTGTTCTTGACTTTTCACAAGGAAAATCCATCCCCATGTGGAGCCATTGTTAGCCTCCTATACCAATAGGTGTCGTTTTTCATGATTGACTATGGAAGTTGCCAAATATGTTCATCCTTTCCATGCTGTAAAGGTTCCATATTTCCAAGCAATCAATACTTTTGTTACAGATTAAGGGAGGGCCAAACAGCTTAATCTTGGCCTCTCTAGGTTTAAATTTCCTGTTTTAGAGATAGAGAATGAAAATCTGTCCAAACTGTTTAATCTTGGCAGATAAGTAGCTAGGTAGAGAAACAAGGGTGCTCAACTGCTTAATATGAGCCCCTGGTAGATATAAGGATAGATTTAGATAGGAGGATAGCTAAAAGAAAAGACGAAAAGCTAGGTTTGCTAGTCTAAGTGCACCCATCCAAAAAGAAGACAAAATGTTAGGGAAGTAGGCTGGGTAGGCAGTTTTGAGGTTGCAGAATGAAGATTTGTGATAAATTTTGTGTTTCAAAGTGTTAAATCTACTTCAGATCACAAGTGCAAGGCAGTTTTCCCTTGGAGCAGCTCAAGTGAGGCATGAATAACTTCCCCTTCATCCTTTTTCCCAAGTCATTTACTAATTTCCCCAAGGATATTGAGATCTGCTCAATACTCCTAAATTACTCCATTAAACTCCTTTTTTTCCCTTTAAAAGCCTAAGTTTCCTATACTTAGCACTTTCTTCTCATATTCATATTAATTTCTAACTCTATTATATAAATCCCATGATTTCCCCCTCCCCTTATTAAAAATATATTAAAAAACCCCAATAGATACATATCCCCTCCTTTGGTTGAAATATAACCATAGATATTTTTTGGGAATTACTAAGTTTACTTGAAACTTAGTAAGAACCCTCCTCCGACCTCATAAACCCTTCTTTAATGCAATTCACCCTTCTCTAATGCATTAAACCTTCCTCCGATCTCATAAAATCCCCCTCCGACGCGATATCGCAGTCGGAGATCGTTGTTGCATTGTTGGCCCCTTATGATTGCTCCCCAATGACAAACCTCCAATGTGATTGCGCAATCGCATATCGGAGTATATATATGTGCCCCCGTTTATGTCTCCAATCCATTTCCTCCGATGCGATATCGCTATCGCAATCTCCCTCTATCGCAACCTCCCTTTTTACAGCATATCGCATGTTTTTCCATATATCTCCGCTTTATCGTAAATCCATCATTTTTCCAAAATCTATCGTTTTACCGCATTTCTCCATTTTTCCGCAAATTCCATGTTTTTATCGCAAATCATATATTTATCGCTATCACATTTTCTCTTTTCGCAATCGCATATGTACAAAGGCCCATGTCCCATTGACCTCCGCCGACGCGATAAAACGATCGCCCGACCGCCGTCCGATTAACCCTGCCCATCCAATGGTTTATATTCATTCGCATCGCCCCATTTCGCATTGCTATCACCCATCGCTATATCTCCCCCGATGCAATATCGCAAGGCCTTCGCCGATGCGATATCGCTATCGCTCATCGCAAATAACACATGTCTCATATATTATGACCCCTTGCTCCCCCGCCGATGTGATATTGCGACTTAACCTCCGCTGTTGGATCTGCCCTCGCTAGATCCAACGGCCCGCATTTATTCCTCTCTACAGTGATCGCTCCCGCCCGCTAATTCATCAAATTTCCCGTATAAAGTCGTTTTTGCCTTTTAAAAGGTAAAAGGGCTATTTTCTCATATTTTTCATTCGGCGCCTGTGCGCGCTCCAGGTTCAAAGGAAGCCTGGTCATTCTTCATCTATTTTCACCTCTTCCATCCAGAAAAGTTCCGGACAGTGAGCTTGCGGCCTCAAGCAAAGTTGCCTTCAGACAGTCCTTCTCTTTTTGATGTTATCTAACGCCGAAACACTTCTAAATCCCGCAGAAAGCAGTAAAATGGATGCGGTGGTAGTTCTTTTGCCTTATAGTAAAGCAAGGGTAGTTTTCAGCATTAAAGAGTATCAGTGGAGCATTAAAGAGTATCAGTGAAAGATAAAAGCCAAAGCAGAGCATTAAAGAGGATCCCAGCAAAATCAAAGAGTATCAGAGGGAAATTAAAAGCTACATTAGATCAGATTAATGCAGATTGAAGCCGACTAAGAGGAGCAGTTATTGCAGATAGTCGGTGCAGAGCCACCAAGGACGCCTTTTGAGCTATATTTTGAAGGAGCTGCCTCCAGCGCAACATATGCTAGATATTTTTATTCTTGCTTATAGGATAAGTTAGGTTAACTTAGATATTTTCTCAGATCTTGATGAGATCTTGTTTGTAGATATTTTGCCTATAAATACCTCCCCAAGCGAGGTATTGAGGGTTGGTTGTTGTTGGTTGTTATTTCCTTTCTGAATTGTGCTGTAAACTCTGTGAATATTCTGAATAAAAGGCCACTGGAATGCGTTGTTGCAGAACTCTCGATGTAGGATTGATGACAGGTAGCTATATTGTTTAGAAAATCTTCGGCAAAATCACATAACCAATCTTTTGTCGACGCGTTTCGAACCAACCAGTGTGGTTCATCGTCAGGACAAGTTTAAGAACCAATCCGGCTAAGCTGATTAAATAGAGTGTGCAGAGACTCCAACAGCTATATTGCCAACGGCTAATTTTGACCTAAGGATCCTAGTCAAACCACTAATTTAATTATTAGCATTCCTATAAATAGCTACAACAGGTAAATTTGTTAATTTATATCTAAAATAATCTATAATTATTATTATTCTAATATTATTTAAATATAAACAAATGGTATTAAAATATGTCATTCTTAGAATTTAGTTATATTAGGTAATTGCTCTTTAAAATATACTATTCTTCATTTATTATTAAGATATAATGGTCCATTCGAATAATATATGTTTATTAATAAATCTATATTTACTAAAAAAATTCCTAATTCCAATATTAATAAAAACCAACAAATATAATCCTTATTACATTATTATTATTCTAATGAACAATATTAAATATAAATTTGTTATATATTTATATTTAATATATATTAAATAAATTTATATACAAATAAATTTATATTATATATAACAAATAAACAAATATATTAAATTTAATATAAAATAAATTATATTATTATAATTTAACAAATATATTAAATCTGTTATATATTTATATTTAATATATATTAAATAAATTAATATAAAAAAAATAAAAATTGAATTTATATTATATATAACAAATAAATTTATATATTAAACAAATATATTAAATTTAATATAAAATAAATTATATTAATGTAATTTAACAAATATATTAAATTTAATATAAAATAAATTAAATTTATATTATATATAACAAATAAATATATATTTAAATTAATGACTTATATTCATTAGATAATCACTCTACATTCAAAAATCTGTTATTCCAATTAAAGTTAATCATGTCATTAGGTAAATATAATATTACTTATAAGGTTTAAAATGGTTATTTAGACATTAATTAAAGGGAATTACAATTCTAAAGATATAGAAGGGGAATGAAGAGGCTAGGAAGACAAGGCTGGGACCCAACAACTGCTAATCCTTCAGCCATCATCCCTATTAAGATTGTTCGGCCTTTTCTCAATCTCCAGGGCCTCTCTAAATTTGCGATGGTGAAACTGCGCAACTTTGGCAATGACTTGAGCCTCCTCTATACATACGTGATGCATAGTCTTCTCTGCATTCTCAGCCAGGGCTGAGGACTTGGTCCTATATTACTGAATTCTTTAATCAGTCTATGGATCAATAAGTCTTTCTTGTGTTTTTCAATTTTTGTCTTTCTATATCATGCATCTTTCATAATCTAAATATCAGGGAAAAGGAATGGCCTAGAATTTGCTTAACTGTAATATGTGTTCAATCTCTATTATTTTCTATGTTTTCTTCATAATTAGCACAAATAGTGAATCCTTAATTGCTCCTGTTTCCCTAGTTATCACATCTTGATTACAGGCTAAGAAATCCATAATTTCTTCTTGGTCTTAATCATTCACTTTCCCTCTGTCAGATGAAGGATTCTTAGTTGCCCTTCACCTCTGACCCCATTCCATCTGATTTCAGCTTGCAGATTGTTCCATGGTTGATTCCCTGCTCTGTAGTGATTCTTTCTGTCAAAGAAACCATATCCAGCTCATCCTCATGGACTCCATAGCCCAATGGACTGAACTTCTTAGATTTGCACCCTTTTCCTTTGAATGACACCATCCATCCAACCAAACTTAAAACAAAACCCTTGTACTTGATAACTAGCCTAAAATCTCATCAAAACAAAGCTAAATCATAAAGAGAGAGCCCTCTCTGGTTGCAGGTAGGCTAGTACCTGCAACTAAAAGATTGGTCTGTGGTTACCTCGGCCGTATTCCCTTAGGATTCAAAGGGAACAACTTGAGTGTTAACAGTTCGGAAAGCTTGTGTCACATCAGTGGAAGGAATGAGTTATTTGTTCAAATGTAGCCCCATAAATTCATCAGGTTTGGAAAGCTTGTGTCACATCAGAGCAAGGAATGAGTTACTATCAGACCATTTGTTCAAATGCAGCCCCATAAATTCTATCAGATTTGGAAAGACCACAAGAAATGAGTTACTATCAGACCATTTGTTCAAATGCAGCCCCATAAATTCCATCAGGTTTGGAAATCTTGTGTCAAATCAGTGGAAGAATGAGTTACTATCACACCAATTGTTCAAATGTAGCCCCATAAATTCCATGAGGTTTGGAAAGTTTGTGTCATATCAGTGGAAGGAACGAGTTACTATCAGACCATTTGTTCAAATGCAGCCCCATAAATTCCATCAGATTTGGAAAGCTTGTGTCACATAAGTGGAAGGAATGAGTTACTATCACACCATTTGTTCAAATGTAGCAGTTAGGAAGATGCAAATCGGTCAGAATCATCAGAAAGCAGTAGTTGGACAAAATATTATCTGAGTTTGAAAGTCGATTTTTTAAGAGTTCAGAAAATTAAGATTTGAAATTTATTTTATCCTTTAAATAAAATAATGCAAAATGAATTATCTTTGGGTGAAGGTCTCCACCAGTTTCCATCCAGCATCCCACTGATAGAGTAAGGTACAGATTGTCCTTCACCGAAGCTCTCCACCAATTTCCAGGAATGTCTCCTCCAATTTCCATCCAATGTTCTGCTAATGGAGTAAAGTGCAGGTCTTCACTCTCCACCAACTTAGAGGAAGGTCTTCAAGATGGAAAATATAGATTTTCCCTACACGGAGTTCTCCACCATTGTCAGTGAAGGTCTCCAGCAATTTCCATCCAGCGTCCCGCTTATACAGTAAAGGACAGATCTTTCTTAGTCGAAGGTTTTTACTAATTTTGTTTTTGTTTTTGGTGATTGGATAAAAACATAGATCTATCTTAAATATAGATCTAACATAAATTTAGATGGATCCAATTTTTTTCCAGTGTAACAGATTATACTGGGCTATAAAATGGACCTCTTAGCTCAATAAAATGATATTAAATAATTATCTTATTATCATTTTTTGACTAGAACTAAATGATGTTTTAAGCATTTTTAACATGTTTTACATAGGTATAGAATAAAGGGGATAACTTAAGTTATTGCAGAAATAAAAACATCTATTATTACCCGGTGCCATGTTTTGATTAAGGTATCCACATCCGGATGGGAGCCCAGGAAGGACAATTGTGAAACTAGTGGAGTAAAAAACAAGATGATTTGGCCTGTAACTACCTCATTTAGACATCAAATTTTACATGCGATAAGATTGTATTAGATAATTTAGTTAGCATTCCCAAATTATGAACGACCTATTGAACCATCGTCTGGACATAGGTTCCCCTTTTGTTATATAAGTATGCACTCTGTTTGACTAATGATATGCATAATAGATAGTAGACAACATGTGACCTTCTCTGTAATTTGATTTCATTTAATATAAAATATTCCTATTTGGTTTCAGATTACTTGCTAAAGCTTGTCCCCGTGAATTTATAAGTCAACAAGTGCAGGACGAACCTTGAGTTGGGCCCATTTGAGGTAAATCCTTGTGCTACATGTATTTTTTTGTTTATTTAGCATGACATAGTTTATGTATTTGATTTTTCTTCAAAGTTAGTAGATAATGGTGGTGTTTAATCTATTAAATTCGTGTTATTTCTTTTTATTACGGTGGGTTGGATTTCTGAATGGTTTATTGAATTTTTTTTGGCCATGTTTTGATTTTAAGTTTGTAAGGTGATGATTTTGTACTTTTGTTGTAAAATCCTTGACAGTTGATACGAAATTATAGGTTTGGATATTCATTTAACATTAGTAAGGATAGCGACATCCATCTAAGTGTTGAGTTGTGATTTCTATAGGTAAAGTGCCATCTAATTGAATTGAAGTACCAAGTTAAGCCCTATTCAAAACTTAGGCCTTGTATCACAAGTAGGTTTCCTTTAGTTTGGTTAGCCACATGTAGAAGTGGTAGGAATTTTGATTCTTGTATATAACACTGAGATTTCCTTGAGTTTGATTAGCTACATGTAGAAGTGGTAGGAACTTTGATGCTTGTGTATAACACTGAGAGCATCGCAAGTCATTAGACCTTGAATTGACAAATAAAATGATAATTGAATACAAACACCTTCTTAAATAGGAATTAAATATTTACACTCTGAATAACACAAAAGTATTTGGACTCAAAAGATTATAAGGTGTTGGGCCAAAAATATGGAGCATTTATCAAAGTTTATGAAAGGCCAAGATTTTTTCGGCTATTAATTTTGTATGTAGTCTAGGTGTTTAATGGTAAGCTAGAGAAAAAACAGCATGAGACTAAGCAATGCTATATTTCTTGACTTGGGAATTAGAGCTCAGATTTAGAAAAATGTTGCAATGATAGATCCTCAATATATTTGTTTGTTGAAAGGTTGAAAGAAATTATATGGGTGGAAGTAGAGGCCATCAGGATGTGATGCGGGAGCATGTGACTCAGAGGGGAAAAATCTTCCAAATTATTCCAAAAATCCAAAAAAATTTACAGGCAAGGGAGTGGGGTCCTTTAGCCTGCAATTTCTATGCTTTCTTAGTTAAAATAGAATAAATTCTAGCAATAAATCATGTTGTTTGTAACAGAGCTTTTTAAGCTTTAAATCATCCTGTAAAGCGTGTTTTCTTCTGTATCGGATAAGGACCGAGAGGGCCTATCCTTAGTTATAAATAAAGAGGTAGCAGAGCTCTCATCAGACAGAGGAGAGTGGCGGTGCTATAGTATTATCTTGGAAAATTTATTCTCTCAGTGTCTCTCATTAATGACTCTACCGCATGCATGAATAGATTGTTGTATAGTGCGATGGTGTTGAACACTTCCATTTCCACACACTGAGATTGATGTGTATTAATCCTTGACTTTATTTCCCTTTCATTTTATTGTTTATATAGTCTTGGAATTCAATTGCGCATATACTCTGGTTATAGCAAGAATTCTTACGGCTTTATTAACTGACTGTAATGGATTTACAAGTTTAAAGCGGTTTTGATTTTACAATTGCGCACATGGTTTGATATCATAAGTATTCTTGCTAATTTCCCATGAGTGGCTGTATCACATTTAAAACTTTACCACTGTAAGCATATCAGCGTCGGAAGATCCTTTGAGATAGTTACGAAGTCTTTCGATTCGATCCGAAGGAAGCCTTGGCGCAACAGGGACGAGCTCTGGAATCAGAAGTGAATTAACATAAATTGCTATTCAATGTATCGCCAGGTCCGACATTCGGAGGTGGAGCAATTGTTAAGTAAGCCAACTACCGAATAGTGGAGCCGTTGAAGTATTAAACGTTGCATATAATAGTATCGGTTCCGGAGGAACGGAAGACCATCGCTTGAGTGATCGCCGAACAACGGAACTGGCGACATATTAAAAGATTACATATAATTGTAATCAGATCCGTTGGGAAAGCCTTCGTTTGAGCCTCTGTCGAATTAGATATGTGTCGACCGAACCTATGTAGAGAGGTGGATATATTTATATAACCATCAACCATTATAACCAAGATTTTGGGAAATCCCCACCTGTAACTATCGCCGATCAAAAGGGAAGCTGTATATATATATATATAACGTATCATATATATATAATGTGGCATATGACCGTCAGGTGGATATCGCTTTAGACTTCACCGAAGAGCCACTGTTGATTAATAAGGCACGATAGAGGATTTTTGAAAAGAAATGAAGTATCATTTTAATGACTGATGCGCTCAATCCAGAGAGGGAAGGTGATCGAGATATTGAAGAGCTTGCTGGCAGATTGGGGAAGTTGACTCTAACGCCTGCATCCCCGCCATCATTAGTGGTATTAAAGCCCACAACTGACATTGAATTGAATCTCAGGAGCAGAAGAAGGATGGCTTTCAGAGTTGGAAGAGGACGACCTGCTGCAAATGATGAATTATTGGAAACAGTGGAAGAGTTGCGAGCTAGAGTGGATGCATTAACTTCAGATAGAAATATAGATGATGGAGATGTCAGTGAGCCCGAAATTGAAGCTGCTGAAGAGGAGGAAGCTATACAGGTTACTCCTGAGATGAGATTCTTTCAGTCAGTGTTAAAATCCACAGCTAGGCCATGGAACCAATTAGTACCAGTATATCAAGGAGGATTGAATCCAGAAGAATTGATCGACTGGATTAACAACATGGAGAAATTCTTCGATTACGAAGAAAGAGAGGATGAGAAGAAAGTAAAGTTTGCTGTCACTAAGTTAAAAGGCCATGCAACACTCTGGTGGGATGGTGTGCAGGTGGAAAGGAAGAGACTTGGCAAGCAACCAATCAAGAACTGGAGCCGAATGGTAGCAAAGCTAAGAGGTAAGTTCCTGCCAAGTAATTATCAGCAAACGTTGTTTAGACAAATGCAAAATCTTAGACAGAGAGCTTTAACAGTAAAAGAATATACAGAAGAGTTTTATAAAGTGAGTATAAGAGCTGGAGAAGCCCAAGACACAGATGAGAAGGTGGCTAGATATATGAATGGCCTCAGGATGGACATTGAGGATGAGATAAGCCTGCTGTCTCCTAAAACAGTAGAGGAAGCTTATTAGATAGCGTTGAAAGCGGAGGAAAATCTCATAAGGAAGCAGTCTGCCAAAGGGAGAGGGACTTTCAGAGGAAAAGGAAGTCAAGGTGGTAGAGGTAGATCTACAGTACCTAGAGATGGAGCTAGCAGTAGCTCAACCCAGCATGCACCCAGAGAAGGTGATGCGAGAGGCAGAGGGAGTTTTTCCAGAGGAAGAGGAGGCAGAGGAATAAGATGTTACAGGTGTAACAAGCTGGGACACAGAGCTTTTGAGTGCCCAGAGAATGCAGACACAAAGCAGAGGAATGCAATTGTTGCTGCAGCTGAAGAAGGAGCACCAGTGGCAGCGGTAGTAGAAGAAGAAAACACACCAGAAAGAGGAGAATCTCTGGTGGTTAATAAAGTTTTACTTAAGCCAGTGAAAGAGGTGGCTGCTGAACCGCCACAAAGGAAAACTTTGTTCAGGACAGTGTGCAAAGTCCAAGGGAAATGTTGCCAGATGATCATTGATAGTGGCAGCACTGATAATTTGGTCTCTACAGAAGTAGTGCAGAAATTGAAGCTGAAGACAATGAAGCATCCAACACCTTATAAGGTGTCATGGTTACAAAAGGGACATCAACTGTTGGTAAGTGAACAGTGTGAAGTGGAATTTCAAGTGGGAAAATACAAGGATAAAATTGTTTGTGATGTGATGCCCATGGATGTGTGTCACATATTGCTTGGAAGGCCTTGGCAATATGACAGAGGAGCCATACATGACGGAAAGCGAAACATCTACAAGTTTGGGAAAGATGGTGTTAATCATACACTGTTGCCTTTGCAAGAAGAAGAGGCGCAGGGGCAGAAGACTGATCCAAAAACTCTGTTACTTGGAGGGAAGGAGTACTTGAAGCAGATTGAAGAAAATGAGGTAAATTTTGCTGTAATTTGCAAGCCCAAGGTAATATTGAATTCTACTAAAATTTCTGAATTACCCATTGAAATTCAAGAAATGCTGGAGAATTATTATGATATTATTGTTGATGATTTGCCTAATGAATTACCGCCAATCCGAAAAATCAGTCATCATATAGACTTGATTCCTGGAGCAAGTCTACCTAACAAAGCAGCATATAGAATGACTCCTGCAGAGAATGAAGAAGTTAAGAAATAGGTGCAAGAATTGCTTGACAAGGGGTTGATTAAAGAAATCCTGAGTCCTTGTGCAGTGCCAACAGTGCTGAGTCCGAAGAAAGATGGAGGCTGGAGAATGTGTACAGATTCAAGAGCCATCAATAAGATTACAATCAGGTACAGATTTCCATTACCCAGAATTGAAGATTTAATGGATTGCTTATCTGGCGCAAAATATTTTTCAAAGTTAGATCTTAAAAGTGGTTATCATCAGATAAGGATAAGAGAAGGGGATGAATGGAAAACCGCTTTTAAGACCAACGAGGGATTACATGAATGGAGAATGATGCCTTTTGGGCTGTCCAATGCACCAAGTACATTCATGAGGCTTATGAATGAAGTCCTTAAAGAATTTATTGGTAAATTTGTAATCGTATATCTGGATGATATCTTAGTCTATTGCAGATCCAAGGAAGAACACTTGAGGCATTTAAATTATGTTCTACAGAAGCTGCAGCAAGAAAAATTATTGTTGAATCTGAAGAAGTGTTTATTTATGAAAGAGGAGCTGGTGTACTTGGGATTTGTTATCTCAGCTGAAGGATTGAAGATGGATCTATAAAAGATCAAAGCAATTGTGGAGTGGCCTTCACCCAAGAGTATTTTTGAGGTAAGGAGTTTTCATGGTCTTGCTAGTTTTTATAGAAAATTCATTAAGAATTTTAGTAAGATTAATGCACCTATTATTGAGACCATAAAGAAAGATAAACAGCCATTCAAGTGGACTGCTGAAGCAGAGAGAAATTTTCAGCTGTTGAAGAGGAAAATATCTGAAAAGCCTATTTTGGTTCTTCCTGATTTTAACAAAACTTTTCAAGTTAAGTGTGATGCCAGCGGAGAAGCAATTGGAGGAGTTTTGAGCCAAGAAGATAGACCAATAGCTTATTTCAGTGAAAAGCTAAATGATGCAAAAAAGAAGTATTCTTCTTATGATAAAGAGTTTTATGCAGTTGTACAGGCACTAAAGAAGTGGAGGCATTATTTAATGTCGAAAGAATTTATTCTATACTCAGATAATCATGCATTGCAGTTTATAATGTAGCAGCCAAAACGCAACCAAAGACATGCTAAATGGGTAGAATATCTTCAAGGCTTTCATTTTTTGTTGAAACATATAACTGGACAGTCAAACAAAGTTGCAGATGCCTTAAGTAGGAGGAGTATATTGCTGCAAGAAAGTCAAATACAGGTGTTGGGTTTTGATTTTCTTAAGGAATTATATAAAACCGATTCAGACTTTAAGGAGGCATTTGAGGCTTGTGAAAGTCCTGTTTTGGCGTACATGAGCAAGTGGCTGGATTATTTTATACAAGATGGACTGTTATTTAAGAAAAATCAGCTGTGCATACCCAACTGTTCAATGAGAGAGAATTTAATCAAAGAAAAGCATAGTGGAGGACTTGCAGGACATTTTGGTAGAGAAAAGACCTTTGAACAGCTCAACAGATTTTACTTCTGGCCGAAAATGAAATCTGAAGTAGAGAAGTATGTAAGAAATTGTAAAGTCTGTTAGTATGCAAAAGGAAGGAGCCAGAACACAGGGTTGTATATTCCATTGCCAATTCCAGATAGGCCTTGGGATATGATAAGTATGGATTTTGTGCTAGGATTACCAAAGACTCAAAGAGGCTATGATTCAATTTTTGTGGTAGTGGACAGATTTTCAAAAATGGCACACTTTATTCCATGTTATAAAACTAGTGATGCTTCTCACATTGCTAACTTGTTTTTTAAAGAAATTGTAAGATTACATGGATTGCCAAAAAGCATTGTTTCAGACAGGGATTCAAAGTTCGTGGGACATTTCTGGAGAACACTATGGAAGAAGCTGGAAACTAAATTAAGTTTCAGTTCTGCCTATCATCCACAGAATGATGGACAGACTGAGGTTGTGAACAGAAGTTTAGGTAATCTTTTGAGGAGCTTTACTGCAGAGCATCCAAAGCAATGGGATCAAGTGTTACCACAAGTTGAATATGCATATAATGATTCACTGAACAGGAGCACAGGACAGAGCCCATTCCATATTGTTTATGGAATGCACTCAAGGGGAATATCTGAACTAAGGAACTTGGGAAAAGAAGAAATGAGAAGTGTAGAAGGCGAAGACTTTGCTTCAAGAATGCAGGCGATACATGAACAGGTGAAACAGCAGCTACAGGACAGCAACATTCAATATAAAAGCAGAGCAGACATGAGGAGAAGAGAAATGAACTTTGAAGTTGGAGACTTGGTTTTAGCACACCTCAGGAAGGAGATATTTCCAAAGGGAGAGTATAATAAGTTAAAATCCAAGAAAATTGGACCATGCAGGATACTGAGGAAATTCTCTGCAAATGCTTATGAGATTGAATTACCACCTGGTGTGGGAATATCACCAATTTTTAATGTTGCAGACCTGTACAAGTATGAGAATGAAGCTGCAGATGATATAGCACAGGATCAAGAGACTCTGGAAATTGACTGGGTAAAACAGTTACCCACAGCGAAGAATTTACAGCCAGAAAGAATTCTGGACAAGAAAGTATATAAGAAGACAAGGGCACGAGAGTATTTACAGTATCTGGTGAAATGGAAGGGACAACCGATCACTGAAGCTACTTGGGTTACAGAAGACATTCTAAAGAAATTGGGCAAATCTGTAGATGAGCTCATGGACAGGAGCCCATGAAGAATTTTGTCCTCAGGAGTCTGATGTGGGAGCATGTGACTCAGAGGGGAAAAATCTTCCAAATTATTCCAAAAATCCAAAAAAATTTACACGCAAGGGAGTGGGGTCCTTTAGCCTTCAATTTCTATGCTTTCTTAGTTAAAATAGAATAAATTCTAGCAATAAATCATGCTATTTGTAACAGAGCTTTTTAAGCTTTAAATCATCCTGTAAAGCGTGTTTTGTTCTGTATCAGATAAGGACCGAGAGGGCCTATCCTTAGTTATAAATAAAGAGGCAGCAAAGCTCTCATCGGACAGAGGAGAGTGGCGGTGCCATAGTATTATCTTGGAAAATTTATTCTCTCAGTGTCTCTCATTAATGACTCTGCCGCATGCATGAATAGATTGTTGTATAGTGCGATGGTGTTGAATGGTTCCATTTCCACACGCTGCAATTGATGTGTATTAATCATTGACTTTATTTCCCTTTCGTTTTATTGTTTATATAGTCTTGGAATTCAATTGCGCATATACTCTGGTTATAGCAAGAATTCTTACGGCTTTATTAACTGACTGTAATGGATTTACAAGTTTAAAGCGGTCTTGATTTTACAATTGCGCACATGGTTTGATATCATAAGTATTCTTGCTAATTTCCCGTGAGTGGCTGTATCACATTTAAAACTTTACCACTGTAAGCATATCGACGTCGGAAGATCCTTTGAGACAGTTACGAAGTCTTTCGGTTCGATCCGAAGGAAGCCTTGGCGTAACAGGGACGAGCTCTGGAATCGGAAGCGAATTAACATAAATTTCTATTCAATGTATCGCCAGATCCGGCATTCGGAGGTGGAGCAATTGTTAAGTAAGCCAACTACTGAATAGTGGAGCCGCCGAAGTATTAAACGTTGCATATAATAGTATCGGTTCCGGAGGAACGGAAGACCATCGCTTGAGTGATCGCCGAACAACGGAAATGGCGACATATTAAAAGATTACATATAATTGTAATCGGATCCGTTGGGAAAGCCTTCGTTTGAGCCTCCCCCGAATTAGATATGTGTCGACCGAACCTATGTAGAGAGGTGGATATATTTATATAACCATCGACCATTATAACCAAGCTTTTGGGAAATCCCCACCTATAACTATCACCGATCAAAAGGGAAGCTGTATATATATATATATAACGTATCATATATATATATAATGTGGCATATGACCGTCAAGTGGATATCGCTTTAGACTTCATCGAAGAGCCACTGTTGATTAATAAGGCACGATAGAGGATTTTTGAAAAGAAATGAAGTATCATTTTAATGACTGATGCGCTCAATCCAGAAAGGGAAGGTTATCAAGATATTGAAGAGCTTGCTGGGAGATTGGGGAAGTTGACTCTAACACCTGCATCCCCGCCATCAAGATGGCACCCCATTGGAGGAATTAAATGACAGACAAAAATTGTATTACAAAAATATTAACCATTTTTTCTTTTTAGAAGCTTTGGTTGGGGAACAATATAAGACTAAGTCATAGATTGATTACATGGAGAATTTACATCATTTGCCAATTCTCAGTCAAATTACTAAGAAAGACTCCAATCCTTGAAAATTATTTTAAGTTTGATTTGTGTTGATTAAAATATACAGGGGTTTTAAACCGTGGTACATTATGTTCACCTCCAATCTCAAATCTAGAAAGGAAAAAATGGTGTTTAAAAAAAAGACACTCAACAAAAACTCTTAACTTGATTTCATTGGACCATAATGGTTCTAATACATAAAACGAGATTTGTGACACTAAAAAAACTTTATTTTTAATTGAATTAATCATAAATTGATTAACCTTTTTTTATTAAAGAATTTAAAATAAAAAGAAATAAGATTGATAAGATACTTAAAAATTTATTCTTAATTAACTTAATTATAAATTTTGTAAATTGATTAACAATTTTTTATTAAAGAATTTAAAATAAGAAGATGCCAAACTATTTTATTATGTCAAATATCATCCCATATCATTTGTTTTAAAAATGAAATTTTACATGGTGTAAGTTTGACATTTGTTTTATGTTAGGTATCACCCATATCATTTGTTTTAAAAATGAAATTTTACATGGTGTAAGTTTGACATTTATTTTAAAATAGTGAGAATTTAGTCCTTTAAATTTTAAAATAGTCAAAGTTTGAAGTTTATTATTTTAAGTGATTTGAATTTTATATATACACGTTGTGATATAATTCGGGTTAAAAATAAAATTATATTTGATGCAAGTTTTGAATTAATCCAAAAATAAAATTGTATTTGATGAAAGTTTTGAAGTTTATTATTTTTAAAGAGAAAATGTTATGGGTTTGAAATTCATTATTTTTAAAAGTTTAGAAAGTTAGGATTTGAAATTCATTATTTTTAAAAGTTTAGAAAGTTAGGATTTGAAATTTAAAAATGAAATTTTACATGGTATAAGTTTGACATTTGTTTTTAAATAGTGAGAATTTAGTCTTCTAATTTTTTAAATAGCCAAATTTTGAAATTTGTTATTTTTAAAAATCTGTGAGAAATTTGAATTTTATATATACACATTGTGATATAATTTGGATTAAAAATAAAATTATAATTGATATAAGTTTATATATATATATATAATACCATTATATGTTATTATAAAAAAAATTAATATGTATATAATTTATAATATATTGATAAGTTAAATATATGTAATTATATATGTCACCATAAAAATGAATGCCTAATAACGACATATTATATGGTGATTGGTGCGAATCCTCTAGTATAAGGAAGAGGATTACTGTGTGAAATTTGCAGTGTGCGAGGACATTCACCGTGTAACAAGTCTAACTATAAAAAACATAAAATTACCCATACACAACTAAAAAAAATCATGATCTTTATAATAGCGAGTCTTTTATTCACTATATTGATATACATTGTATTTAACTAAGAGACATACAAATATTTTCATCCAAGAATGAGCTAGAATGCGCACTAGCACTCTTTCCAAAGTGGACTATTACTATTTTTTATTAATCTCATACAATGGTGCATGCACAGAGACATGGTAAGTTCATATTCTAATTTAATGCCTCAATACGAGTTTGTATGGCATCGATCACAGGGGACACTTGGACTTATGTCCATTGTCCATCTGTAGACTTTCTAAATCTACGATGTTGGCTCTTAAGACTTCGAATGAGGTAACTTGATGTAGGAGCATGAGGCTTGAAGGAAAAAGGCTTCGAATTTGTTGGACACCTAATCCTTAATGGGTTAGTGTGGAAGCCGAATGGACAAAAGGAGTCCAAGAGACCTTGGGATGTGAAACCCAACGGTCACAACATGTACTATAAATGTAAATAATTTGTTAATAAAAATTGTACTCTCATGTTTTATCCTTTAGATTATGTTGGTTGCCCATGTGTGTTTAACATGGTATCAGAGCTGGTTCCTCCCTGCCCTCTTGAAATTTAAATCACTAGTTTTGAGATGCAGTGATTATGGGTGTTTCTCTACTTTGTGCAGAACTGTCCCTTTGTCTGTGCTATCTACACTTTGAAAATAGAAACAAAAAAAAAAATTGTTAGCCTGCAAATCCAAACGTTTTCTGTCAGCCTGCATTACCTGGGTTTGTCCTATGCTCTATTGAAATGCGGAGGTTCTATTGATACGTTGATGGTTAGTCTACACCTGCCTTACAAGTTTGTCGATGCAGCACTATCTTTGAAATCTCTGCGTTATTTTCTCTCTACATTTAGACAAAGCGTTATTTGTTCTCTGCATTATTCGTTCTCTGCATTCTTTTCCTACTGTGTGTTAGGCCTCTAAATGATGTCTCTGCCCACTCTTGTTGGCTACCAAATGCACTTGACAGTCCACAGTGAAACGCTTGTAGAAGACAACGTTCATTTTTATCATTAACCTGTCTGAGGGCGCTACTGTATTCTGCATTGAACGTTACTTCTTTTGATGTCTACTCTCCTCTCGCTTATCGCTGCAGACTTTTGGCGTTACATTCAATCATAGTCTGATCACTGCATTTCTCTTAAAATTATGCGTACCAATCAAATTTCTCTATACCTTTCTGGCTCACCCACCATCCTGAAACCGTCAGACGTTACATTCCTCCAATTCTGATTACGTTGAATCATTTTTTGATTGCGGGAGCTGGAGATGAGCTCGAGTTACATGTGCATAGTTATAACTCGATGGATCTAAGGTAGAGAGCATGAAGAAGTCAGAGTGCCCTTGCTTTTGATAGACATGTAACGGAGCAATTGTTCTCTTATCTGTGTGGATAATAGAGCGATAGGATGTGATTGCACATAATTTGAAGTGGTTGTGTGCATACTTCAATGCAATATACCTGTAGCAGAGCAATGACAGAGCGTATGGAGAGAGATAATTGACCTGCGTATGGATCAAAGGAGGACAGAGACATAACTGTATTTATGTGTTAACAAGTGTCCTGCACGGGGTGCTATTGATTGTATTGTCTCACAAGAATAGAAGCGTCTGCGTTGAAGCGCGCAAAAGTGGAGAGAGCGCATGGCACACACAATGTTATATACGACGAAGTTTTTATGACAGTGGCAGCTGCGTATATACTTCTGTTGATTCAGAAACTCCTTGTGCCAATTTTCCAGGTTGTCAAATGACTTGAGCACATTTACATCATACACAAGTACACAACAGTCCGCACCTCTGTAGAAAGCAACACCCACGCTCTGGAATCTCTCCTGCCTAGTAGTGTCCCATATCTACAATGTTACAAGTCTGTCATCAACCTGAAGTTCCTTTGACATAAAGTCCGCACCAATAGTCACTTTGTACTGGCTACTAAATCTCTTATGTACATACTGAGTCACTGAGAACAATAACCTTGAACAGGGCACACTTTCGAAATGACATTTTTTATTTTCAAAGAATTGGGTCGACGCAGCAGGATAAATTTGAGCAACAGGGACCTCCACATTTTCAGTGGCAGCTGCGTAGGCTGTTTATTTATTTGAGCTATAAGTTAACGCTATCTATGACATTAGTAAGCTATCTATGGTATGGTATTTTTACTACGCTGTCTCCGTCTCATGAATTTCATCTTCCATATTTCCTCCATCGAGAATCAACCTTTGAACATGAAAAGTGGTTAATGGTGTGTCTTCCCACGGCGGTGTATTGGTAAAGTGCTACGCTGATTCGAGCCCACGGTGGTAGCGGAGAAACACTGTTGGAGTACTATATATACCTCTGTTGAATGCGCTATAAATTTTTGTATTTACACTATCCATTCAAAATGCTGTCACTTTAAAGTGGAAAATCAGATGTGCCCCCCGATTTATGGCGTGACCTGAATTATCATTTCTAGACTATGCTGGCATACCTCGTTTTATGACTATTTTTTGTCGCTGAGCCATTGGAATGGTCAAATGTTGCTAATTTTATTTAACCTACCGATTTTCTTCAAAAGCGAAGGCGTTGGGGTTGAAAGAAATTTAGTTATGCACGTTTAATCATCAAAACAACAAAGCCAATGTTGATCATGAAAATGTTGAAGAAAGTCCATGCATTCATCCCAAGAAGCACTGAATGAGAGATCTCATAGGAGATGCATGTACATTGTAAACACATTTTTGTAGACAAAAAATTGAGCCTTCATGCTATAAAGAATTCTTCTTTTCCTCATTGTTGGGGTCTGCCTTGAATACTGCTTGATATCATCTGTTTTGTGAAAAAAAGACATTTATTGTGAAGAAACACTCTGCATTTGGTTTCTTAACACTTTGCCCATTTGTTTGGTTGAATAATGGCGAAAATTCATGGCTTATTAGAGTTACTAAAAACTCTAATCAAGTCCACTGCTGACAGCACAGTCAAAATTAACAAAGCCTCTCTTTCAGACATTCAAACATGTCTACAATATGCACAAGAAAAGATAGAGTTTTTGCAGCTTGAATCTCAGCTTCAGCAAGAAGAATTAAAACAAAGGAGTCATCATTTTGAACCTGTTTCTGTTCAGAATATTGAAACAGAATCCCATAAACAACGAGACAATAATGTTACAGTTGGTTCAGATTTAGTACCCAATAAAGCAGAAGTTGTACATACAGATGCAGAAAATCAGTGTGCACCTCCCAAGCCCATCATCAGACCTTGGGAACAGCTTGTCCACAACAAGCATAGAACTGGTCTTGGATATGACAAGGACTTGTCCTTTCATATTCCAGACTACTCAAAGCCAATTCAATTTCAAACTGCTGGATTTCTTGAGGATAATTCCTCTTCACCTGTTCTTCATGACAGTTCACCTCCAGCTATTCCAGATTCTGCCCCTCTTCCACAGCAACAACAACAACAACATATTGTGAAATGCCAACACTGTGACCGAGTTGGCCATTTGAAAGATCATTGTTTTGATCTTCATCCATGTAAGCATTGTCATAAAACCACCCATTCTTCACACAGATGCTTCAGAAACAAACGTCCTGCAAGAACAAAGATTCATCCTGGATGGATCGCTTCTTGGCAATGGGCATCAACAGTCAAGAAGATATTTTAAACACATGTCAGAACTTGTTCCAGAGTATTGAACAGTCTTGTAGTTGAGTTTTCTCCATCATCTCACCTTGTATCTGAGAGGGGGGGAAATGATGGTCATCTACAAGCTTCAAAGTCACATCAAGCGAGCCTGAGCCACAACCTGCCACACCAATTTCAGAGTTGTAGCCAGAAACAAAGATGCCCATGAACATGCTTTCAGTTGGTAATCTGGGATACTTTCTATAGCATAAGACTTCAGCTTCTTGCCAGTGTTGGAAGAATTCCAGGAACAAAATTGAGAACACTTCCTCTAGCAGAAGACTCCAGCTTCTTGCCAGTCTTGGAAGAGTTCCAGGAATTGCATTAAGCATTCCAGAGTTGTTGGTCATCCTTAAACCATCACAGGTTGAGACTTCCCTTTTCAGGTTGAAGTTCTCCCTTTTATGTGAGGTGAGACCTCCCTTTATTGATTGAAGGTTTCCCTCTTCAAAACGATAGGAGCACTTCCTCTAGCAGAAGACTTCAGCTTCTTGCCAGTTTTGGAAGAGTTCCGGGAACTGCACTAAGCGTTCCAGTGTTGGTGGTCATCCTTAAACCACCACCCTTTATACCAACATTTCAGAGAGCACATTCAGCCTAGTGCTGCCATGCATTTTTTCACATTTTGTATTACAACTCTCTTCTTTGACTCATACATAACCCTTCTGATTAAGGGGGGGAATGTTGGACACCTAATCCTCAATGGGTTAGTGTGGAAGCCGAATGGACAAAAGGAGTCCAAGAGACCTTGGGATCTGAAACCCAACGGTCACAACATGTACTATAAATGTAATCATTTGTTAATAAAAATTGTCCTCTCATGTTTTATCCTTTAGATTATGCTGGTTGCCCATGTGTGTTTAATAGAATTTTATTCCAAAAATACAAAAAAAATTTACAAGCAAAGAAGTGGAATCCTTTAGCTGTCACTTTACAAAGCTTTCTAGATAGGATTTGAACTAGAATTTAGGGATTTGGATTATCTTGTAATAAATTTAAGTAGTTAGGCTTAGTTGAGATTCTCGAGGAGAATATCATGCAGATTAGATAATATTAGGTATTTTTGATCCATTTATTGAGGATCTGATTGTTGATTTAATGGTATTTATGTAAGTTTTGAATTAATGAAAAGGGATTTGGCTGAGGAAGATTTCACTGTAAAATTTGAAGTCTTCCTGTATTTATGTGTATTCTGCGCATAAATGGTCAATCCCGGAGGTTTGAAGTTCCTTCGAAATATTTCTAAATGTTCCTGATTTCCAGTTTGGCCCTTTAAAACTAGATTTTATATAATCTAGGGTTATCGCGTTTAAATCTTCATTCACTATGTATTGAGTTAATCGGGATGTATTTCAAACCCATAGAGCTTAGTTAGTGTTATCCTGAATATAACTTAGACATAGTTTAAACTTGGCGGAAATGCTAAAAACTTTAGCGGAACGAAGAAAACCTGACAAAATTCGTGAGAACCCCCAGAGAAGATTTGAACCGTCTGATCGTCAGGCAACAGATCGAATGGTCATCACGTGTCAACAAGCGCATGCGTTAAATAGAATAGAAAGGCAGTCTTTGTAGGCGAAAGTTGTTTCTTGCGCGGTCTCAAGTTGGTAAGTTGTATTCATAATTTTCATGCGATTCCACTTAGCAGCTGACATGTAGCACGGGAAAACTGCTTTTCTCGCATGCTCTCGGCTCGTTAAACATCGCACAAGAATCCAACGAGATTATGCGTTAACCATTGGATAAAGCGGGATTGATCAATGGTGGAGATCATCCGACTAGTTTGCAAGAGGGGAAGCGATAATCGTCAAATTGAGTGTTGAGATCGACGATGGAGAATTAACGCGATAAAGGTTTGTGGAATGATGGACGCTATAAGGTTATAAACCAAAGTTTTAATTCTTTTTTATTCTGCGGGAAAAGGTGAAGGTTTGCCTTATTTCGGGTAAAAACAACAGTTCTATTGTTTTAGCAGAATAACTAAAATTAGAGATTGATGACTGATATTCCAAAGGAAATGTGAGAAGAAGTCCCGCCTGAACTAGAAGAGATCGTTTCTGGTTTTGAATGATTATCATTAACACCTGTAACCAACCCACCATTAGTGGTATCAGAGCAACTTATTAACATTGATCAGGATCTTAAGGATAAAAAAAAGAAGTCTAACATGGCTTTCAAAGTTGGAGGAAGATGTGGTTAAAGAAGAGGAAGACTAGTTGCAAATGTTGAAGTGTTGGAAGCTATGCAATAGATGCAAGCTAGATTGGAAGCAGTGGAAATGGGAAATCAAGAAGATGCAAATGATGGAGATGCCAGTGAGCCTGAAGTTGAAGTTGCAAAAGCAGAGGAACTTGCAAAAATTACTCTTGAAATGAGATTCTTTAAATTAGTGTTGGGATCCACATATAAACACAGAATTGAGGGTATAATTTATACAAGAGGTTTGAACCCTGAGGAGTTGATATACTGGATTAAGGACATGGATAAATTCTTTGATTATGAAGAAATGGAAGAAGGAAAGAGAGTGAAATTTGCTGTCACAAAATTGAAAGGACATGCAGCACTTTGGTAGGATGGAGTGCAAGTAGAAAGAAAAAGACTTGGTAAGCAACCAATTAGAAATTTGAGCAGGATGGTGGAAAAGTTGAGAGGTAATTTTTTGCCAAGTGATTATCAACAGACATTATTTAGATAGATGCAAAACCTTAGACATAGGTCTTTGACAGTGAAAGAATACACATAGGAATTTTACAAAGTGAGCATAAGAGCTGGACAAATTCAAGATACATATGAGAAGGTTGCAAGATATATAAATGGTCTCATAATGGAGATCTAAGATGAGATAAGTGTGTTGTCTCCTAAAACAGTAGAAGAGGCTTATCACATGGTATTGAAAGTTGAAGAAAAAATCATAAGGAAGCAATCTTTCAGAAGTAGAGGTACTTTCTAAGGAAGGGGAAGTCAAAGTGGTAGAGGAATATCTATAACACCTAGAGATGGAGCTAGCAACAACTCAAGTCAGCATACACCCATAGAAGGTGATTCAAGTGGCAGAAGGAGTTTTTCCAGAGGAAGAGGACGAAGAGGTAGAGGAAGATAAATAAGATGTTACAGATGTAATAAGCTGGGACACAGAGCCTATGAGTGCCCAGAAAACACAGGAACAAATCAGAGAAATGTAATTGTTGCTAATACTGAAGAGGAAGCAGCAAAGGTGTCAAAAGAAGAAAATATACCAGAGAAAGGGGAATCTTTGGTAGTTAAAAATTTTTTGTTAAAGCCAACAAAGGAAGTTGTTGAACCAGCACAAAGAGAGACTTTGTTCAAGACTGTGTGCAAGGTTCAAGGAAAATGCTGTCAAATGATAATTTATAGTGGTAGTACTGATAATTTGGTCTCTACAGAAGTGGTGGAGAAGTTAAAATTAAAGAAAAAGAAACATCCAACACCTTACAAGGTATCATGGCTTCAAAAAGGACATCAGTTGTTAGTGAATGAACAATGTGAAGTGGAGTTGCAGTTGGGCAGATACAAAGACAAAATTATGTGTGATGTGATGCCTATGGATGTGTGTCACATATCACTGGGAAGACCTTGGCAGTATGACAGAGGAGATATGCATGATGGGAAAAAGAACACATTCAAATTTGGTAAAGATGGTGTTAATCATACATTGCTGCCTATGGAAGAAGAGGATGCATCAAGAAGATTTGATCTAAAGACCTTATTGTTGAGTGGAAAAGAATACTTGTAGCAGATTGAAGAGGATGAGGTAAGTTTTGCATTGATTTGCAAACCCAAGGTAATAATGACTTCCACTAAAATTTCTGATTTTCCAATTGAAATTCAAGAGATGCTGGAGAATTTTGTCCTCAAGAGTTTGATGCATGAGCATGAGGCTTGAAGACAAAAGGCTTCGAATTTTTTTCCAAAAATATAAAAAAAGTTTACAAGCAAAGGAGTGGGATCCTTTAGCTGTCACTTTACAAAGCTTTCTAGATAGGGTTTGAACTAGAATTCAGGGATTTGGATCATCTTGTAATAAATTTAAGTAGTTAGGCTTAGTTGAGATTCTCAAGGAGAATATCATGCAGATTAGATAATATTAGGAAGTTTCGATCCATTTATTGAGGATTTGATTATTGACGTAATGGTATTTATGTAAGTTTTGAATTAATGAAAAGGGCTTTGGATGAGGAGGATTTGACTGTAAAATTTGAAGTCTCTCTGTATTTCTATGTATTCTGTGCATAAATGGTCAATTCGAAGGTTTGAAGTTCCTTCAAAATATTTCTAAATGTTGTTGATTTCCAGTTTGGCACTTTAAAACTAGATTTTATATAATCTGGGGTTATCGCGTTTAAATATTCATTCATTGTGTATTGAGTTAATCAGGATGTATTTCGAACCCACAGAGTTTAGTTAGTGTTATCCTGAATATAACTTAGACATAGTTTAAACTTGGCAGAAGCGCTAAAAACTTTGGCAAAATGAAGAAAACCCGACAAAATTCGTGAGAACCCCCGGAGAAGATCTGAACCATCCAATCAACAGGCAACAGATCGAACGATCATCGTGTGTCAACAAGTGCAGGCATTAAATAGAATAGAAAGGTGGTCTTTGTAGGCGAAAGTTGTTTCTCACGCAGTCTCAAGGCAATAAGTTGTATTTGGAATTTTCACGCGATTCCACTTAGCAGCCAACACGTAGCACGGGAAAACTACTTTTCTCGCGTGCTCTTGGCTCGTTAAACATCACGCAAGAATCCACATGAGATTTCATGTCAACCATTGGATCAAGCGGGATTGATCAACAGTGGAGATCATCCGGCTAGTTTGCGAGCAGGGAAGCTATAACCATCGGATTGAGTGTTGAGATCGACGACAGAGAATTAACGCGATAAAGGTTTGTGGAATGGTGGACGTAATAAGGTTATAAACCAAAGTTTTAATTCTTTTTTATTCTATGGGAAAAAGTGAAGGTTTGCCTTATTTCGGGTAAAAAAAACAGTTCTATTGTTTTAGCATAATAACTAAAACTATAGGTTGATGACTAATATTCCAAAGGAAACATGAGAAGAAGTGTCACCTGAACTAGAAGAGATCGTTTCTGGTTTTGAACGATTATCATTAACACCTGCAACCAGCCCACCATAATTGCTTCCACCCCAAGCCCTGAAGTTGTCAATCATTATGTGCCTTTCCTGTTATAAGTCTGGCTCTACAACTTTCTTCTAGTGAGACATGTGCAACCTCTGAGCGACATGTCAACCAACATGAAAGTGTAGCTTTATGGATATTGTCTTTTTTTGATGAGTTCACTCTTTTGTGGTGTATTTGGCTAAATTTATCTTCCTTCCGCAGGGTTTCATTCTCTTTTCTGGTGATGACATACCCTCTTCCGGCAGGAACCAGAATTGGCCGCGTATGGCCTTCTTCAGGTATTGGTACTTTGAAATATCTTAAATTATTTCATCAATTCAGTTCTCGGTTACACAGTTGTTCTAATACCATAGCCCTCCAGAACTTGATGGCGAGTTGTTGGTGTACTTATTTCTTTTGGTAAGGCTCAGATAATTTAATTGTAACCATATTAGATACTTCCAACACTTAGCAGGTAATAGTTAGGGTTGACTAGTTCGTTTTCCTTATTGAACATGTACACACCTCATTACTCCTCTAGTAGCGGGGCCTGTAACACCAAATATATTCTAACAGTCACTCTCCCTTTGGTTTACATGCTTTTACCTCTTCTTCTTCTATATGGTACAAGGGTTTATACCCATTTCTTTCTAGGTTCATTTGAGACACGGTAATGAGACCCGTTCTTTACTCCAGCTTCCGAGTGTGCTTGGATTCTTCTAAGTTGAAAGAGAACAACTCCATCTGAATTTTTTTCCATTGTTTGAACTAATCTTTTCTTTTGGAAAGATTATATATAATCGAACCTCCATAAGAGGCCAGACCTTCTATCTCTTTTCAACTATATACATTTATCTTTAATTGATTTCTCAGTTTGTTCATCATTATATGTATTGATTTGGATTTTCCTTTTTACGGGGTTGTTGGTTTATGCATATCGTAATATTCATTTGGTTCCCGAGCAATACTTTTTGTTTACATAGTTTGTTTAGAAGAAAGATATAAAGAGGTTACCTAGTAGGGTTGAATCTAAGTTGGGTCATTCTTTGACCTACTCAGTCCTACATAGAATTGTTTGGCAAGGGATTGTTTGGCCCCTTGGGCTCTGCTTGGGGTTGAACTAACCCAACCCATTACACCCCAGTTCTCAAATTTTCTTTGTGTACCAAAATTTCTTATGGAAATGACTACTATATCTTGCAACATTCAACATCTTGTTTATAGAAAGGAATATAATCAAGTATTTTGTATTTTTTTTATACCATTTATCAAAAAAATATTATAGCGGAGTTTTTCTTTTTGATTAAATGTCAAGACGGGCTTCATGCCCTGGTAATTTTCTTTAGTAATGGCATTCCTTCATTTTGCTTGGGTCTGTTCAATTTTAAAGAATGTATGTCACTATTTCTTTCATGACAAGAATATATATCTATATATATATATATATATATATATATATATATATATATATATATATATATATATATATATATATATATATATAGAGAGAGAGAGAGAGAGAGAGAGAGATATTTGCATCATACAACTTTTAGTTTTTGATGTAATAAATTTATGTAGTCTCCTATGATTTCTTGGGTTATGATTCAGAAACTGGTTTATTTTTTTTGTTTCAAAAGAAAAAAAACATAGTCATTTCCTATTTTTAATATTAAACCATTGATATTGTGCTCCTTGACCATGACTGGACCTAGATTAACTAGGACCGGTTCACTGCATAAGGTTGGGTTCACTGTACATAGTTATGTTGGGTTCAGACTACCTATGAGAAATTTTAATCTTGTAGTTCTATAAGCCTAATCGATATCCCATTGTCTATTATAAGTCCTGCAGTATTTTTTTACCTGTCTAGTCTTCACATCTAAAATAGATCTTACCCATAAATTTTTGGTTAAAGTGATATTATTTAGAGGTCCCATTTATCATACTCTTTTTAAAGGAAGACCATTTCCTATATCAAATACAATCTTGCTTATTTATCTCTAAAGAATAAACACACAACCCTTCTCTTTCACATAAAGAAAGGAAACACAAAAAACTCTTTTTTGTATAGGAGAAAAGAAATTATACAGTTCATAGAAAACTAGAAAGTATACTTATATTTTCAAATAGATTATAATAATTATCAGCAAGAAAGTCTCACCACTCAACCTCGAAGCTCGAAATTACGTCCATCCTCTCCCCCGAGCCTTTTCCACACCTGACAGTTTGGAATTTCAAATTCCAGTTATTGAGGTAACCTGTACCTAGTCCTCGAGACTACTCCAGTATAGTCCAGTACCATACACTCATGAATTATTCTGAGGATTCCACTGACTATAGGTTCATCTCAGTAATAGCTCCTTCCAACAACATTCTTCCTTTTTCTAATTCAATCTCTTCTTTCTACATATCCTCCAACCTATATATATCCTTGGATTCTTTTCCACTAAGCTCTGGATTTTTAGTTAGCCTCTAGGAACAAAGGAAATATTGAAAATTGATTCTAACTATCTAGGAATTCAAGATTTAATTTCTTTTTTATTAACTATTCTTAGTTCACAACCATAACTTTCCACACATCATATCATTGCATTATTTAATTTTCATCCACTTATCCTAATGTAAAGTTTTCTTATCATGCCTTATCAACAATTATAAATAATTGAGTTATTCAAAGTAAAATAATTAACTGTGAGCAACTACTCATAGCATTAGGGTGTTACATATTCCCACTCTCGTGCAAAACATCATCATCATTATTTAATATGATATTCTGGAACATATCTGGGTAGGCTTCCTCTATGAATTCTTCATCTTCCTAGGTGGCCTCTTCTAGGCTGAAGTGCTTCCACTGCACTTTAACCTAGATGATGGCTCACCTCCGTAGTGTTATTTCTCTCCATTCGAGGATGCACTAAGGTTCTACCAAGAACTCTCTGTCTAGTTCAACCTGTTACAACAACCGTACTGAAATTAATTTAAGAAAAAAACTCATTTTATCATGATCAATTTAATTCTTTAAAGCAATACCTAAACATCCTGCCAAAGAATCACATGTCTAGGGTCATACACACGTCGTTTCAATAATGAGACATGAAATACATTATGAAAATTTATATCACTTGGTAAGGCTGGTCTGTAAGTCATTGGTCCAATTATTTCTAATATCTGGAAAAGGACCACATAAGCGAGGGGCAAGCTTTGCATAACTATTCCATTTCAAAGTGCTTTTCTTGGGTTTGATTTGCACATATACATGGTTTCCAACTTCAAATTCTAGATACTTTATTTTTCTATCAACATAAGCTTTCTGTCTATCTTTGGTAGCCTTTAAATTTTGTCAGATTTTCTTTATTATTCCCTCCATTTCCTCTAGCATTTCTAGCCCTGGCATTAGTCCGTTTTCAGGACTGTTCCAATTTTTAGGTGTTCTACATCTTCTTCCATACAACACCTTGAAGGGGCTCATCTTTAATTTAAAGAATCCTAATACCTATTATTATATGCAAATTCTTCCAAATGCAGATATTCTTCCCACTTACTGGGTTGTGGCATAACATACATCCAAAGGATATCCTCTAGTACTTGATTCAGATGTTCAATTTTCCGATCAATCTGTGGATGGAATGCAACGTTGAACTAGATTTGGGTGCCCAACCCTGTAAATAGGGATTTCCAAAATGCGGAGGTAAATTTTACATCTCTGTATGATATAACTACCTTAGGAATACCATGCAACCAGAACACTTCTTTCATAAAAATTTCAACAATTTGAACTGACTTGAAGGTAGATTGTACTGGAATGAAATGAGTTTCTTTACTGAGTTCATCCACTACTACCATGATCGAATCGTTGTGCCTCTTACATCTGGGTAACCCGGTGATTAAGTCAAGTGTAATGACCTCCCACTTCAACTCTGGTAGAGGTATTGGTTGAAGAAGACCAAGAAGGTGTTGATGTTCAGCTTTTGTTGACATTCTATACATTTAGTCAAGTATTATGTGGTATCCCTACGCTTTCCAGGACAAAAATAATCCTTTTTAATGGCTGAAAACATTTTTTGATATCTGGGATGGGCATTGTAAGGAATCTTGTGAAATTTATCTAGAAACAATTACCTAAAAAAAATATGATTAGGGACATATCTCCTCCTAAAAGTTAATAACTGATCTTTGTTTATATCATAATTTGACTATTTTTCTTGGTTGTTAGCTTGATGCCATAAAAATTTATATTGAGGATCTCTTTGGGCAGCTTCTTTAATTTTCTCTAGAAAGTTAAATTCAATTTGATTATAATGTAGTTCATAAATACAACGCATTCTTTTGCTTAATGCATCTGCAACTTCATTTTATTTTCCTTTTAAATGCTTGATGACAAATTCATATTCACTAAGGAAGTCATTCGACCTTGCTTGACGGGCATTTATATTGGGTTGTTTGAAATGACTCGCCATACTATTATGGTTTGTCATTAACATAAATATTTTACCTAGGAGATAATGTCTCCACACGTTTAGTGTGTGAACTACCACGGTAAATTCCAAATCATACACAAAGTATCTCTACTCGTGCTCCTTCAACATTCATGACTCGTATGTGATCACCCTCCCATCTTGCATTAGTATTGCCCCCACCCCTTCTTGACATGCATCTGTGTGGAGCACAAATTCCTTATTTGGGTCAGCAATATTTAGCACAGGGGTAGTAGTTAGTATATGTTTCAATTGTTCAAAATTTTGCTGACACTCGCTGGTCCACATAAAAAAATTTCCATTCTTCTTTAAGGAGGTGATGGGGTACGCAGTCCGAGAAAATATCTCTATAAAACGACGGTAATACCCCACCAAACCCATACAAGAACGTATATTAGTTACATTTTTGGGCACCGACCACTCCATAATGATCTTGACCTTCTTGGGGTCAACCATTATTCCTTCCGCTAAAATGACATGCCCCAAGTACTGAATTTGATTTTTATAAAAATGACATTTACTAAATTTTGCATACAATTGGTGGTTTCGTAATGTTTTCAGTACTATTTGAAGGTGTTCCTTATGTTCTTCTAGAGTTTTTGAGTAAACCAATATATCATCTATAAAAATCAATATGAATTTATCCAAGAAAGGATGGAATATTCCATGCATCAAACTCATAAATTTCGTCGGTGCATTAGTCAGCCCAAAGGGTAGGACTAAAAATTCGTAGTGTCCATATCAAGTTCTAAAAGTCATCTTATAAATGTCCTCATCTTTCACCTAAATCTGGTGGTATCTTGATGGTAAATCGATTTTAGAGAAAATGGTTGCACCTTTTAATTGTTCAAATAGATTGTTAATTCGTTGCAAAGGGTACTTATTTTTAATAGTTAATTTATTAAGTTGCATGTAATCAATGCACAATCATAGCATGTCATCCTTTTTCCTTACAAATAACACCAAATCTCCCCAGGGAGATACACTGGGACAAATATATCCCTTATCAAGCAACTCTTGTAGTTGCATCTTAAGCTCGGTTAGCTCAAGTACACTCATGCAATAAGGAGCCATAGATACTGGTGTTTCTCCAGGAACTAATTCTATGGTTAAATCAATATCACGTTTTGGAGGTAGCCCTAGTATATTTTCAGGAAACACATCAGTAAATTCCTAGACTATTGGTATCTTTTCCGAAGTGGTGGCCTTGTCTTTAGAATTAGAATACCCAACTTGAACCGCATAAATCACACAACCCTTTCTGATGCACTTGCCTAATTGAGAGGTAGTAATGGGGCATAACTTCATGGGTTTTCTAACCCCTTGGATCTCTTCCTGAGATCAGTCTTCAACAAAATTGCTAATGGACTTCTCCTTAAAATTCACTAAAGACTAGTGCCCCTCCAATGACTCCATCCCAAGTAGTAAATCTTATGTGTTGACCCCCTAACTCAATGGAACAATTGGGCACCTTGGCATTTACCCTCCTCTTGGCCCTGTCGCTGGTTGAACTAGCCAGGAGTTTTTAAATTTATAAGTTTACAAAAAAAAAAAAATTCACGACCTTACGATTGACATAACTGAAGCTTGCACTTGGATCTACTAAAATAGACATAGGTTGATTAATTAACTTACCTTCCAGCTCTATCATAGTAGGCTGGTAATCAGCTTGGCAGTCTTCCAGCGCAACATTAGTGTTGGGCATACTCCTCATCACCTCCCTGATTATGGATGCTTCTTTCACATTAGCAACTTGTTCATATCTGGCATGTTGGGGGAAATTATTGTAATAGTGGGGTTCTCCACAACCCCATGATTGCAAAGGAGGATTTTGTACTTGTCTAGGCTCCAACGTGCTAGATGCTTCAGTAGAATTAGTTTCTGCTTTCCATATGGGATTTTGCTGATTTCTTCCAAGCTATTTACTTAGTTGATTTCACTGTACATTCTCAAAATTTGCAAATTTTATGCCTCTGAAATTCTTTGAATTCTTTCGCCCCTTCTTCTGAGACCAACTCTTGCCAGTGTCTCCTTTCTACTTCATCTGCTGGTAATGCATTCGAGCCTTTTGGATTGATTCATCCACGGTTTTAGGATTATCAAATTCTATTCTTTCCTTCATAATTGTAGGCATAATACTCATAAAACGTTGTACTTTGGATTTTTTCTCTTGGATATATGACACGTATCTTAATAAGGATGTAAATTTGGTCACCTACTCGTCCATAGTTATTTGTCCAAACTTCAAATCATGGAATTGTTTAGCCTTTTCATCATATAATTGCTTAGTCAGATATTTTTTTTGAGGTGTTTTTGAAATTCTTTCCATGTTACATCTTCTTCCTCAATCCCTTGCACTATATTTACCTCTTCTTATCATAAGGTGGCTTTCCCTTGAAGATGATAGATGACCAATCTGGGCTTAATGTTACTTCCATATTCGTAAACTTGAAAATATTTATTCATATTGATGAGCCAAGGTTCGGTAGCCTCCTCCACTTCACCATCAAAGGTTGGGGGTTTGATCTTTCTGAATTCCCCTACAATTCTAGTTTATTTTTCTTTGTTTTCCTTTGATCCGAGACATTGCCCGAATCCTCTTCATGGTCCACTCTGTTTCTGTATATTCTTTGGGTATGACTTCCTTCTGGAGTATCCTTAGTTTGATGTTGATGTTTGTAACAACCGTCCTCCCACATATACCCATGTAACCGACCAGCCAGGGTAAACAGGTGACGAGAAGTTACTAAGATATGATTCGACCTGCTAATTCACCTTGAGGAAGTCAAACCAATGGAGGCACACCATACAAACCTTCCACATCAGCAACAGGACTCCTAGTAACCATCCCAATCACTCAAGTAAATAGCTCCTAGGTCCCACTGAGTTTTTAGACCATTAAACTCTCGGACGCTCCCTTGATATGGGCATGCATGCATCTC
This sequence comes from Pinus tabuliformis, assembly GCA_031772625.1. Classification (NCBI taxonomy): domain Eukaryota; kingdom Viridiplantae; phylum Streptophyta; class Pinopsida; order Pinales; family Pinaceae; genus Pinus; species Pinus tabuliformis. The sequence goes on from CM062817.1 coordinate 1,583,439,538, forward strand.
ATGACCTTTGGACGCATGCACAACATGGGTATGCCACTGTCCAGGTACTTTTGTGCCCAGTACTATGCCCACGTCCCTGGGATTTGAGGCTCTTTTTCAGGCCCAGAGCCCAGGTCACTGCCCAAAACTCAATGACACTTTCAAAATCCATAAATTACATAATTACAAGACTTACAAATCAAAACTAAATCTAGGACTAGGTCTGACCATCCGCAACTGGGACTAACATTCTGTAAAACACTTAGCATCAATGCAATCTACAGGAAATGAATACAAGACAGAGCACAAATGACAGATAAATCATATGAAACACGACAAGAAGGATCACCACCTTCTCCCCTTAACTGTTTTGACATCAATTAGGTATTTCATCCATTATCCTTTCAGTCACAAGTAAATACATGAAATAACCATAACAATAACCAATCATATAACCTTGCTTATAACCAGCATTAAACCATGAAAATAACAATGATATAACAACCATTAAAGCCACATATTAACAAGCATAAAAGAAAAAGAACTTAGCTTTCATTAAATATAGGCAAAGTCAACCAGGTTCAGGATTTCCACGTACCACCCGACCATAGACATGGCTGAACCAAAATATTTCTTTCAGCCAATCACCCTCGTGCCATATTCCAAGCATGAATGTGGGATATCATGGATAAACTAATCCAAAAACAAGCAAGGGAATCCAAAGGTTAAACCACCTCTACCCTTACCAAACCATGATCTCACCAAAACCAACACCAAGATCAAAAAACAAAACCGAGCTAGGAATGCCTCTGGACTCCATCATTATCCTTGATGAATTTTCCATCTCCTTGTCTCACAGGCTTTACCGCAACCCACACCGAATCACTAGGCCTTAAACCGATACACCCGTCTCTCAGTCTTTACTGCAATCCACATTGGATCACTAGGCCCTAAACCGAGACACCAGTCTCTCAGGCTTTACCGTAATCTACACCGGATCACTAGGCCCTAAAATGAGACTCCACTCTTAGGCTTTATCGTGTATCCCGCCAAAACCGGTCAAGGGATTCCTAGGCCTTTGGGAATTTTCCTGAGATCACCTCCACCCCAAATTCTAAAACCATCCATCAATTCCAAAGCTCAAAACCGATAAAACAATCCCATCACACCATGGCTATCCAGAAAAAGGCAAGGCTAGGCTGAAAACCATTTTCATAACCTGGCAAGACCATGCCATCGACAGTAAGAGAACCATATACCAACATTCAAATCCATACATGTCAAAACCAACTAGGAAATTACACATGTAATATGTTACCTACAAGTATTGCTCCAGAAGCTACCTGATCCTACTCCTCCTTTCTTGATCTTTCCTTTGCTTTCCTTTCATTTCCCTTCCTTTGCTTGCTTTTCCCTTCCTTTCTCCAAAGCAAAACCTAAGAAAAAACTTGAGCCAAGAACTTCCCAACTAATCTTTAGAATCCTTTTTATCAATGAGGCCTCTATTTTATTCCCTTTCCAATATTTTCCTTCATTTTCCTCTTCACATGAAACCTATGACCTTTTGTTGAGCCTCAACCTTGCACTCATTTACCTATCCTCCCAACAGCTTTTTCCTATTCACTTCTCTCTTTTTCCATCTTTTCCTCCATTAACTTGTTCAATACATTGCATTATATGTCTTTTTATCATGATTTGTTAACTATGCTAATGATTGATTGTTGGATTAGAATTTTGGTACATATACAGCAATTCCGCAGCTGTTCAGCGATTCCGCAGCTATTCAGAGATTCCGCAGCCTTTTTGTTGTTTGCTATACTCCACGTGTCTTCTCAAGGAACGGGCCACATGGGCACGTTGGTATGGATGTATACATGGTTCGTATGCTATTGGTTGAGCCAAACCAGTCACGTATGCCCCCGGTCAACGCAGGTGTTCCCACGGTCAAACAGTTAAGTTCCAGACGGTGGCACGGCTCTGTGTGAGCAACTGAGACACGGAACCACAGCTGGCACTTCTTCCACGCCATGAAGACAGCAAGGGACAAGATCTAACCATAGATTTACTCCCCATGATGACCGTTTCCTCCAAATGTGCACGGAGTTGCCTGCGTGTTGCTGCGTAGTTAATTAGTTAAGACTGTAGTTGCTTAGTTTACGCAGAGGGCAGTTTGTCCCTGTTTCTCTAAATAAAGCGTTTGCCAACGCTTAGAGATTAGCTTTTCAATATTGTAATTGCTGTAATTATTTTGTTATCAAACTCTGTTTTAGAAGGCTGTTTCTACAGCACTTTTTCACTGTATTTTGACATGCTGGTTTAATATAAGAAGACCGTTCCTGTTCATCTTTACGTAGCTGATCTTTAGCTGGTTGAGTGGATGGAGGGCCCCCATATGCCACAACCTATGTACAGTAGTGCTTGATTTCATTTTCCTACCTTTCTTTGTTTTCATTTTCACATGTACAATAATGTATAGTTTGGATTTCTGCAATTTTTCATTTCTTTCAACATGTATAATATTGTACAGTTTGATTTCATGCCTTTACATTTCTAGCACTTTTCAGAACTGATCAGTTTTTTCTTGCAGGTGTGTTAGGAGCCCGGGATAGTGTGTTTTCATTTCTTTTTAATCACTGATGGTATTTGAAGTTGTCTTGTCTTAGCTGTTGATCTTTACCTTGCTTAGTTTCGTTGCTAGTTTACTTTATCAAGTTTTTGACAAGTTGCTTACTAACCTTTTGATGGTCTTCTCATCATAATTGACTAATCTTTATTGGACCAAAATATCATTGAGTGGCAGCTTGGTTTGATTAGCTTTTTGACTCATATTACTGATTCCTTCTTAACTGTTTTTACATGAACAATTTCAGCTAGAGGCAGATTGTTAAGAGAGAATGAAGTGTTATGATTTGTCATTTAAGTTTTTGCAGTTAAAGTAGTATTTTTCACTTTCCATTGAGTTAACATAGATGCTATTTTTGTTCTTATCAGCAGCATAGATAGTGGACTAGTGCCATTAGTCAGTTGTTTAATGCTTTGCTTTTATTTAAAGTTTCAATTCCATTTCAAGTTACTTTTCAAGCTTTCTTTTAAAAGTTCAAGTAGAAACCACCAACTGCACACACACTCACTCATTTAGAAACCACCACATACACACACATACTCACTCACTTGTTTATAAATTCATCACTCCATCTTAGGAAGTTAAATCCACCACAAACATCATCTAAAACGACAAAAAGAACTAGGAAAGGCTGCTTAAGTATATATTGTACACTTCACTTCATCAGCTTACGAGCCCCGGATTGACAATTAATGATAGCAATTTAGACAACACTAAATTGACCAAACATTTTGGCGTCGTTGTCGGGGAAGTGAAATTAGGTAGCCAATTTCTAAAAAAAATTAAGAAAATTTCAAGAAAGGAAAATTAATAACCTCTCAAAGTATGCTCTCCTCTTGCACCTAGAGTGATCTGGAGGATCAGAAAAGAGAAAGTTATTGGTTTAATAGTTCCTTGAGTATGCTCTCTTCTTGCACCTAGAGTGACCTGGAAGATCAGAAAGAGAATTATTACCCTAACTTGAAGGAAAATAAAAAATGACATGCATAGAGCTAGAGATTCTAGGGGAAGGTTTTTAGCTAGAGCAAAGAGTTCAATTTTCACAAGCCCATCCACTCCAAGAAATAGACAAGAGACACCTCCCTCATCTCCAACTGATACTCCTAGCCCTAGAATTCCTGGAATTCAAGAGGCAACAGTTGACTCTCCCACACCTTCTATTGAATTTGAATCAGAGAGAGATCCTTTCCTTTCTTCTGTAGGAAGACCTATTGTAATTGAAGAAGTAGAATCATCTGAGGAAGAAGGAGAAATCCCTTCTCATTCACCCTTTGTAGAGGAACCAGAAGACTCTGAAATCTCTAGGGAAACCATTATGGCAGAGGAAGGAGGTGGTAGAGGTAGAGGTAGAGGAGGTGGAGGAAACAACAATGGAGGAGGTAGAGGTCCCATTGGAGGAGGAAATAGAGATGGGGATAACTCATTTGGGTTTCCTATCGTTGATGAAGATTCCCGAGCTACTATGAAAAACATATCGCCATCTGTCCTCCCAAACTTCCATGGGTTGAGAACTGAGGACCCTGAAACATTTTTATTTGAGTTTGAAGTTGTGTGTCGAACTTATGACTATCTGGATGACACTCAAAAACTCAAATTGTTCCCTTCCACATTGAAAGATCAAGCCTTGAAATGGTTCATGGGGTTAGTCACTCAGTCCATTAGGTCTTGGAATGACATGAAACAGACATTTTTGGACAGATATTTAGATTACTGTATGCCTACCAACCATAAGGATGAGGTATTTAAAATGGAACAAAGAGAAGATGAGAACCTAGAAGATTTACTTGAAAGATTCCAATATAACTTAAAAAGAGCAAAAATGAGCAACTTGGATGAGGAGACCCTGAAAGCCCTCCTACTAAAAGCCATTAGGGATGAATGGATAGACATTCTAAACATGATGGGGAAAGGAGATATATCTCAACTTTCACTCGGTGATATAGCAGACCTATGTGTTCATCTCTCAAGGGGAAAATCAAAAACTCAAAAAGGGCCTAGAGATCCTTCTCTCCTTAGAGCCAATAAATCTGCAACAGGAACGGTAAGTAGGGCTGAGATCGGTAATATGCTTGATGAATTTAAAACTGACATCTTAGGGGGTCTTAGTGAACAATTAGACACCCTTAAGATCCACAATAAACAGAAAGCAGAAACCGAGGCCTTAGCCATCTTTTGTTCGAAATGTAGAAAAAAACATGCTTTAAGGGAATGTCCCTTGGAAGCACAAGTTGTGGAAACATGTGTAATTTGCTCAGAAACCCATGAGACCAAGGATTGTCCTTCAATCCCTGGGCTCAAAGCAGTCTTTCAAGAAGATCCAAGTACGCTTGAATCTCTCTGTTTTGTTGCAAGGAGACCTTGGCAGGGGCAGCAAAATCAAGGGTTTAACAACTCTATGAATTTCCAACCTCCACCAAATTGGAATCCTTGGCAACAACCTTGGCCACAACCACAAAATCCTTTCCAAGCATGGATGCAAAGCATGCAAAATCCTTATGGGAGATTTGCTCAATTCTATCAATATCCTCCACCCTTTCAGAATCAGCAAGCTCCCCAATTTCCAAATCAAAGTCAACAGCTATCATTGCCATTCCCTCAACAACAACAACCTCCTCCACAAAATCAAAATTCTCAACTCTTGCTTCAATCTCAACAGAGGCCAAATCAACTTCCTTCTCAGCCACAGCCAAACCCCAATAATAGGAACCCTCAAAATGCTTACATGATGGAAGGTCAACCATTCCCTACCTATATGATTGTTCCTCTCAATGAGGTACAACTCAGATCAGGTAGAATCTTAGATCAACCTTCTATAAATATTCAACAGCCAAGCATTTCTGAGGAAGAATCTCTTAAAGCTAATAAGGGTTCTGAAGCATCCCTTCAAAACCCAAACATTCAAAAAGAAAAAGAAAAAGAAAAAGAATCAACTCCCATAGTTGAACAACCTACATCTTTAGCCACACCTCCTTTTCCTGAAAGGTTACAAATTGACAAAGGAGTGGAAAAACAAATTTGGTTGCCTGACTATAATTTTCTAGATGAATTGAAGAATGTCTGTATCAAGATTCCCTTGTTACAAGCCATTAAAGAGATTCCCATTCTAGTAAAGACAATAAAGGAGTTGAGCCTTAAAAGACCAGGAAGGAAACCAAGAGATACCAAAAGGATCCACCTGGTAGGGAAAATTGCAGATATTATGATGGGAAAGATTACTATGCAGAAATATGTAGACCCTGGGAGCCCGATTGTCAAAACGCATATCAATGGGGTAGAAATACCAAATACTTTGATTGACTTAGGGGCTGCTATCAATATTATGAGTAGACAGACCATGGACCAGTTAAAACTTCCTAATCTTCTCTTTACACCTACTTTACTGCAACTTGCAGATAGATCAATCATTAAACCTGATGGTGTATTGGAAGACATTCCAGTCTCCCTAGACTCTTGGGAATATCCAGTTGATTTTATGATTTTAACTCCCAAGAACAATCTAGGAGGACATCCTCTTATTTTAGGAAGACCTTGGCTGGCCACAGCTGATGCTTTCATAAGTTGTAGGTCTGGGGATATGTATATCTCTGATGGTAATTCAACAAAGAAGTTCAATATGTATCCTCCAGCAAAAGCAATCACAGAAATAGGAGACAATGAGTGGATTGATGATGAAGATACTATACAACCTGTCTTTACCATTTCTGAGATTAGTGAAGATAGTCAAATTCTGAATACATTAGAAAATTTTGAACCATCATCAGAATATGACTCTACACAATTTCAGTTGAATTCCGACATAGAGTGTCTATCATCTAGACAAATGTCTCTTTTCTCTATGGAAGAATTTGGTAGTTCTGCCATTGAGATCTTTCCAGGAAAAACATTAAACATTAACAAAAACTTGGAAAAGTCCCAACAGGAGGAGCTAACCAAACTCTTGCAAAGACATTCTACCGCTTTTGCATGGGAGTATACCGACATGAAAGGAATTGACCCTAAGACTTGCATTCATCGCATTTACATTGAGGAAAACAGTAAACCTATCAGACAACCTCAAAGAAGGATGAATCCAAATCTTAGGGAGATAGTGAAAGAAGAGCTCCAGAAGTTGCTCAATGTAAACTTCATTTACCCTATTTCAGATAGCCGATGGGTTTCTCCCTTGGTTATAGTACCCAAAAAGAATGGTAAATGGAGGGTTTGCATTGACTACAGAGAATTGAACAAAGCGACCTTGAAGGATCACTTTCCTTTGCCCTTTATTGATCAAGTGTTAGATACTTTAGCAGGTAAAAAGTTTTTCTCATTTTTGGATGGTTTTAGTGGTTACAATCAAATTCAGGTAGCACCTGAAGATTAGGACAAAACCACATTTACTTGTCCTTGGGGAACTTTTTCCTACCGAGTACTCCCTTTTGGGTTATGCAATGCACCCGCTACATTCCAAAGGGCTGTACTAGGAATCTTTTCAGATCTAATTCATGATTGTGTAGAGGTCTACATGGATGATTTCACAGTTTATGGTAACACATTTGAAGAAGCATTAGAAAATTTGGAAAAAGTCCTAATTAGATGTAAAGAAACAAATATTTCATTAAGTCATGAAAAGTGTTTTATGATGTTAACTGAAGGGATTGTTTTAGGGCATCATATTTCAGGAGATGGAATTAAAGTTGATAGATCCAAAGTCGAAGTCATCTCCAAGTTACCTGTTCCAAATTTCCAGAAAGATGTTAGAAGTTTTCTTGGGTTTACTGGATATTATAGAAGATTTATTGAAAACTTCACCAAGATAGCATCTCCTCTCTTCAAATTACTTACCAAAGACTGTGAATTCAAATGGGATCCTGAATGTCAGTCTGCATTTGAAACTTTAAAGACTAGAATATCTGAAGCACCCATTTTGAGAGGGCCAAATTGGAAACTCCCTTTCCACATTTCTACTGATGCTTCAGATACAACTCTAGGAGCTGTTTTGGGACAAAAAGATTTGGTCCCTTATGCCATTTATTACACCAGTAAAAATTTGACTCCCACTGAGTTAAATTACACTGTGACTGAAAAAGAATTCCTAGCCGTTGTTCATGCAATCAACAAGTTTAGACATCATATAACCGGCTATGAAACTTTTGTCCATACTGATCACTCTGCAATTAGATATCTCATGAACAAACCCGTTACTAATGGCAGAGTTACAAGGTGGCTTTTACTTTTACAAGAATTCAACATTACTGTGTTAGATAGACCAGGGAAACAAAACACGGTAGCTGATTTCTTGTCTAGAATCCAAAACACTAATGAAGATTCTCCTGTAGAGGATAGATTTCCAGATGAATACTTGTTTGCAGTAACTACCAAAACTCCTTGGTATGCAGATATTGCTAACTATTTAGTTACAGGGAAGCTACCTCTACATTTATTTCCTAATGAGAAAAGGAAAATCATTCAGGAGAGTTCACATTATTCTTAGATTTCTAATGAATTGTTCAAAACAGGGCCAGATTATATGATCAGAAGATGTGTTCGGGAAGATGAAATGCCTGACATCCTCAAGGCATGTCATGATGAACCGTGCGGCGGACACTTTGCTGACAAGAGGACGGCCTATAAAATCCTTTCTTTAGGATGTTATTGGCCTTCTCTCTCTAAAGATGCAAAGCAATATGTTAGAAGGTGTGACAGCTGCCAAAGAGTTGGGAGACCAACTCTTTCAAATGAAATGCCACTACAGCCACAGGTATGCATCGAACCCTTTGAGAAATGGGCTCTAGATTTCGTTGGACCTATTAATCCACCATCTAAACAAAAGAAGTATATATTGGTTTGTACTGATTATGTTACTAAGTGGGTAGAAGCCAAAGCATTGCCTTCTGCCACTGAAAATTCAGTTGTTCAATTTCTTTTTGAGGATATTTTCACTCGTTTTGGTGTCCCAAGAGAAATTGTGACAGATCAGGGAAGCCAATTTACATCTAGAATGATGGAGAAGCTGATGGAGGAATATAAAATCAAGCATAGAACATCTACTCCATACCATCCGCAAGCAAATGGTCAAGTGGAATCTACAAATAAAGTTCTTGAAAGCATCATCACCAAGACTGTTCATCTTCATAGAAGAGATTGGGCAGAAAGGCTTCCTGAAGCCTTATGGGCCTATAGAACTACATGGAGGAACACAACAGGACATTCTCCCTATGAACTTGTTTATGGGAAAGAAGTCCTGCTCCCCATTGAGTTCCAAATCAAGACCTTCAAGATGGCAGTTCAGTTGGGGATGAGCCTATCAGAAGCCCAAAAGCACAGAGTGGACCAGCTAAATGAACTAGATGAAATAAGACAAGATTCAATTCTAAGGACCGATCTAGTTCAGCACCAAAGAACTAAATGGCATGATCGACACATCAAAGAAAGAAAGTTTCAGAAGGGAGATTGGGCACTATTGTTTGATTCCAAGTTTAAGGACTTCAAAGGAAAATTTCAAACTCATTGGCTTGGAACATATGAGATTGATGAAGTCTTTAACAATGGAGCACTTCGAGTAAAGACCATTGATGAGCTTCAGACTCCTTTCATTGTGAATGGCCACCGGTTAAAAGTCTACCACAAGCCACTCTCAAGGGAGGAATTTGTTAAGTTGTTCCAAGAAGATTCTGCAATGAGGCTGGTGGAGAAGAATTCTTCTCCTCCATCAGCCTGATCTTTGTTTCTTTCAGTTAAAAAAAAAAAAAAAAAAAAAAAAAAAAATCTCTTGTATAAGCCTGAAAACCAATCTTGGATTGGCAGTCTTATGCAGAAAATATAAGGTGCAAATCAGGGTCACCTGACACTTTATATTTTCCAAAAAAAATCTCTCTCTTTCCATCTCATCCATCTCATTCATCCCATCCATTTCATTCATCTCATCATTTTCATTCCATTTCATTTTTCCAGTCCAATCATTCCACCTCATTTTCATCAATAAATTCCCTCTCAGGACTATTCCATTCAGTCAAGTTGTTTTAATTCTCTTGGTGCAGGCAGAAAAGTGTTGCTGTAAATTCCACAACTAGGAGCCAATTCCGCAGTTGAGATCAAGATTCTACAGCTAATACACTCTGTTCCTGCAACAAAAATAAACTCTATTTCAAAAAGAAAAAAAAATCTGCAGTCAAAAGCACCAGCATCATTAAAGAACAAGGACACACAGCATATACAAAGGCAACAATAAATCAAAGGTTAGCATCATAATTACAAAGGGATCAAAATGCAAATACACGAAGGTATGTTCTAAATTTCTAACTAACAGTTATATCATTTATGTATGGTTTTCGGATTATGGTATTAGGCACTTAATGTAATGATTGAACGAGATCCCCATCCACTCCTCGTCCATTATGCTGCGTAATCCACCTCACCTCCGTTCTAACGGTTCCCTAATTGCTGATGATTCAAACTTGATACAGCCTGCTCCCTTGCATTAATTCTTCGTACCAGAATGACGTGTACTGTTGTACCACGGCTCTCCAACTGATCATTCCACAGCCAGGTGTACACAGTCACCCGACGTCCATGGGATTCGGCCGTTTCATCCTTTAACACCCTTCTACGCATGCATAACCCCATTTCTATTGTTGTTCACTCCCTCGATTCCATCGATTTCACTCTCGGTTTCATTCACTACTCTGTTTCACCGTAAACATACGCTGCTCTATTCTCCTCACCTCTCCGCTTAAAACCCTGACCATCAGTCTCGTAATTGCATCACGGCCATTCTGTTGTAGCCGTAATACCCACTGTTGAACACTGTTTTCCCGTATAGCTCTCTGTTCCAACCGTAATTTCCGCTGAGGAGCATTGTTTTTCCCGTAAAGTTTTTTTTCCTCCAGCGTCCAAACAGTATTGTCAGAGCAGCAAGAGAAGTTGGTAACCGAAATGGGCAAGTTATTAAGAGCAGAGCTGGAAGGTTCTAAGTTTCTAGACGGTTACCCACAAACAAGGAATTCCCTGCAGAAGGCCAAGTGGTTAAAATTTATTCAGAAATTCAAAGGATATCACAAAGAGGTGACCAAGGCCTTTGCTCGGTCGTTTGATGGGAAAACAAACACTGCGGAGATTGGAGACTTGCAATTCACTGTCACAGAGAGCAGCTTGGCTCAAGCAACTGCTTTGCCTCGTACTGGAGAACGTTGGTTCAAAAATCGAACTGTTGAAGGCCAAGAGTGGAAGAACATGTTGAAAAATCCAGGTATGGATACTACTATCTTCACCAAAGGAATACCTGTAAGTGTCATTAAAGAGGAATGGACTGCCTTACTTTTGTTAGTGCAGAAATTTTTAACATGTGAAGGCAGATTTGGTATAATGTATGTTTATCACACAAAGATAATGATGCATTTTATGGGTGAACATACCATCAATCTCCCTTATTTCTTGCTGTCTAGTTTAAGAAAAATGAGTGCCACTGTTCAAAAACACGTGGGAAACATTGAGCCCCACTTATACCACCATGGACTCATTAAAATCTTGATTGAGGAGCAGTTAAAAATCAGAAAGGATACATGGGAGAAATTCCTTGTTAGGAACCATTTTCAGGAGGCAGCTGAAGCCTCTAGTAGCTCTCCTAGAGTACCCCGAAGAAGTAGAAGAAAAGGAAAAGAAACTGCTGCCCAAGATACTGATGTAGAAGAAACTGTCCAAGAAATTATTGCAGAAACTCTTCAAGAAATTGCCCAAGAAACTGTCCAAGAAACTGTTCAAAAAGAGAAGGAAAAGGGAAGCAAAACAAAAAGACAAAAGAGGGATAAATGAAAAGCCATTTTGCAAACGCCATTCCCTTCACCTGAGCCATCAATTGAAGAAGATACCCAAACATTAGCTCATAGGCTTGCTCAGCTTCAGGAAACTGCCATCTCCAAGAAGAAAAGTACTAGCATACAGGTAAAAAGAAGTAGAAGGCTCATAGAAAAGAAAAGTGTAACTAAAGAAAAACAGTCCCATTTTGTTGATTTGAGCACACCTGAGAAGAGGCAAATTCGACTAGATATTGACTTAAGTCCTCCAAGAGAGGAAAGTCCTTTTCAGCAAGAGAAAGAGAGCAGTTTTCAAGGATTTGAATTTAGGCCAAGACAAACACCAGACATTGACCCTGTCCAGCAAGAAGCATATGATTATTTAGAAACATTAGAGCAATCTGTTGCTGGTCCTAGCACTGTCTTGCCCCTTGAACAACAGGTTCAATCTCTGAAGCAAGAAATATTTCAACTAGAAGTCCTAAATCGCCATATCAAACAGGAAAACGAAGAATTGAAAAAACAAGGTAAAGTGGACAAAATGATCCACGACAACACAATGCTTCATTTGGGTCTTTGGCAAAGAAGGAACAGAAAGTTGAAGAGAAAATGCAAGAAATTGAGCAGGGCCTTGGTCAACTTGAAATTCAGGTGCTTGGTGAAGAAACCGAGAACAAGTTTGGTAACAAGGAGGAAAAGGAGAAGGTTGGATGTCTTGGCAGAGGCATCTGAGCATGTGAACTGAAGGATTATGACAAAGTTCTAGTTGCATGAGGACATGCAACACCCTCAGAGTGGGGGTATGTTGAGCCTCAACCTTGCACTCATTTACCTATCCTCCCAACAGCTTTTTCCTATTCACTTCTCTCTTTTGTCATCTTTTCCTCCATTAACTTGTTCAATACATTGCATTATATGTCTTTTTACCATGATTTGTTAACTATGCTAATGATTGATTGTTGGATTAGAATTTTGGTACATATACAGCAATTCCGCAGCTGTTCAGCAATTCCGCAGCTATTCAGAGATTCCGCAGCCTTTTTGTTGTTTTCTATACTCCACGTGTCTTCTCAAGGAACAGGCCACATGGGCACGTTGGTATGGATGTATACATGGTTCGTATGCTATTGGTTGAGCCAAACCAGTCACGTATGCCCCCGGTCAACGCAGTTGTTCCCACGGTCAAACAGTTAAGTTCCAGACGGTGGCACGGCTCTGCGTGAGCAACTGAGACACGGAACCACAGCTGGCACTTCTTCCACGCCACGAAGACAGCAAGGGACAGGATCTAACCATAGATTTACTCCCCATGATGACCGTTTCCTCCAAACGTGCACGGAGTTGCCTGCGTGTTGCTGCGTAGTTAATTAGTTAAGACTGTAGTTGCTTAGTTTACGCAGAGGGCAGTTTGTCCCTGTGCCTATAAATAAAGTGTTTTCCAACGCTTAGAGATTAGCTTTTCAATATTGTAATTGCTGTAATTATTTTGTTATCAAACTCTGTTTTAGAAGGCTGTTTCTACAGCACTTTTTCACTGTATTTTGACATGCTGGTTTAATATAAGAAGACTGTTCCTGTTCATCTTTACGTAGCTGATCTTTAGCTGGTTGAGTGGATGGAGGGCCCCCATCTGCCACAACCTATGTACAGTAGTGTTTGATTTCATTTTCCTGCCTTTCTTTGTTTTCATTTTCACATGTACAATAATGTATAGTTTGGATTTCTGCAATTTTTCATTTCTTTCAACATGTATAATATTGTACAGTTTGATTTCATGCCTTTACATTTCCAGCACTTTTCAGAACTGATCAGTTTGTTCTTGCAGGTGTGTTAGGAGCCCGGGATAGTGTGTTTTCATTTCTTTTTAATCACTGATGGTATTTGAAGTTGTCTTGTCTTAGCTGCTGATCTTTACCTTGCTTACTTAGTTTCGTTGCTACTTTACTTTATCAAGTTTTTGACAAGTTGCTTACTAACCTTTTGATGGTCTTCTCATCATAATTGACTAATCTTTATTGGACCAAAATATCATTGAGTGGCAGCTTGGTTTGATTAGCTTTTTGACTCATATTACTGATTCCTTCTTAACTGTTTTTACATGAACAATTTCAGCTAGAGGCAGAGTGTTAAGAGAGAATGAAGTGTTATGATTTGTCATTTAAGTTTTTGCAGTTAAAGTAGTATTTTTCACTTTCCATTGAGTTAACATAGATGCTATTTTTGTTCTTATCAGCAGCATAGATAGTGGACTAGTGCCATTAGTCAGTTGTTTAATGCTTTGCTTTCATTTAAAGTTTCAATTCCATTTCAAGTTACTTTTCAAGCTTTCATTTAAAAGTTCAAGTAGAAACCACCAACTACACACACTCACTCATTTAGAAACCACCACATACATACACACACTCACTCACTTGTTTATAAATTCATCACTCCATCTTAGGAAGTTAAATCCACCACAAACATCATCTAAAAACGACAAAAAGAACTAGGAAAGGCTGCTTAAGTATATATTGTACACTTCACTTCATCAGCTTACGAGCCCCGGGTTGACAATTAATGATAGCAATTTAGACAACACTAAATTGACCAAACACCTTTCACCTTCCTTTTCTCCTAATTTCATTTATTTTCATAAATAAATGTGCTAAAATAACTTTTTTCCTTTCCAAGGTCTTTGCCTTTGCAAATTCCTTAGCCATAATAAACCGAATGGACACCCACACTAGGATGTCTTTCCTAACATTTAGCTTGGAATATGTGTCCCTTAACTGTGGTCTTATTTTTCCTATATTAACTTTTATTACATGACCTTTTAACCAGGGTTGTTACAATGTTCTGCTTCGTCTCTAGTTGTATGCTCAGGACTACATCGAGAGGTTTGATGGTTATGTTTGTCTGAGAGGAGTTTTAGGATCCTGTTCTATTCACACATTAATATTCCATTGTCTATTCTTAACCGAACCATTTTAGCTTACAATTGTTGAACAATTTCGAGTAACATACTTGTTTGGTGTTGTTTTTCTGCACCCCGCTGCACCCACATTTCTGGATTTTCTTCTGAGTTTGGCATGGAACCTCCACACCCTATCATTCTTGATGGTAACTATCATCCATCTCCTCTCCTCATCATGATTTGTTTACCTACTCACTCTCTTACTCTGTGAACATTTCAACACACTTATCATCACTACCATTGTGCGATGACGCCACATTATTGAAACCATCCTCTCATACCACTTGTAACAAGTCTAACCATTAAAAACATAAAATTATCCATATACAACTTTAAAAAAAAAATCATGATCTTTATAATAGCCAGTATTTTATTCACTGCATTGATATACATTGTATTTAACTACAAGACATACAAATCTTTTCATCCAAGAATGAGCTCGAAGGTGCACTAATGCTCTTTCCAAAGTGGACTATTACTATTTTTTATTAATCTCATACAATGGTGCATGCATGGAGACATGGTAAGTTCATATTCTAATTTAATACCCTAGTATGAGTTTGTATGGTGTCAATCAGAAGGGAAAGTTGGACTTATTTCAATTGTCCACTTATAAGGTTTCTAAATCTATGATATTGTCTATCGGAACTTTGAATGAGGTAACTGCTTCCACCCCAAGCCTTGAAGATGTCAGTCATTATGCGCCTTTCCTGTTAGGAATCTGGCTCTGCAAATTTCTTCTGGCGAGACATGTGAAACCTCTGAGCACCATATCCACCAATAGGAAAGTGTGGCTTTATGGATATTGTATTTTGTTGATGAGTTTGCTCTGTTGTGGTGTATTTAGCTAAATTTCTCTTACTTCCACAGGGTTTCATTCTCTTTTATAGTGATGGCATCCCCTCTTCTGGTAGGAACCATAATTGGATGCGTAAGGCCTTCTTCAAGTATTATTACTTTGAAAACTCATCAATTTAGTTCTCATTTACATAGTTTTTCTAATACCGTAGCTCTCTAGAACTCAATGGAGAGCTTTTGGTGTACTTGTTTCCTCATGTAAGGCTTATATAATTTAATTGTAACCATATTAGATACTTCCAGCACTTAGCAGGTAATATTTGGGGTTGACTGGTTCATTTGCCTTGTTGAACAGGTATAGGCCTCATCACTCCTCTAGTGGCAGGGGTTGTGACACCAAACGTATTCTAACATTCACTTTCCCTTTGATTTCTAGGTTTTTACCTCTTCTTCTTCTATATGGTATAAGGGTTTATACCCCCTTCATTTTGGGTTTGTTTGAGACGGGGTAATGAGACTCGTTCTTTACTCCGGCTTCCGAGTATGCTTAGATTCTTCTAAGTTGAAAGAGAATGGCTCCATGTGAAAGTTTTTTGAGTGTTTGAACTTATGTTTTCTTTTGGAAAGCTTATATATAATTGAACCCCCATAGGAGGTCAGACCTTCTATCTCTTTTCAACTATATACATTTATCTTTAATTAAATTCTCAATTTGTTCATCATTATATATATTGATTTGGATTTTCCCTATTACGGGGTTGTTGGCTTTTTCATATTCTAATATTCGTTTCGTTCCCAGGCAATACTTTTTGTTTACAGAGTTTGTTTAGAAGAAAGAAATAAAGAGGTTATCTGGTAGGGTTGAATCACCGTTGGGTTATTCTTTGACCCACACAGTCCTACATAGAATTGTTGGGCAAGGGACTGTTTGGCCCCTCAGTCTCTGCTTAGGGTCGAACTAACCCAACCCATTACGCCTCCATTCTCAATTTTTCTATGTGTACCAAAATTTCTTATGGAAATGGCTACTGTATCTTGCCACATTCGACATGTTGCTTACAAGAAGGAATATATTCGAGTCTTTTGCAATATTTGTTATCTTGTTTATCAAAAAAGATTATAACAGAGTTTTTCTTTTTGTTTAAACATCAGGACAAACATCACACCTTGGTAATTTTATTTAGTAATGGAATTCCTTCATTTTGCTCAAGTTTGTTTGATTTTAAAGAATGGATGTCATTGCTTCTTTCATGACAAGAATATATATATTTAAAGAGATTTGCATCATATAGTTTTTAGTTTTCGGTGTAATAAATTTATGCAGTCTCCTGTGATTTCTTGGGTTATGATTTAGAAACTGGTTAATTAATTTATTTTGTTTCAAAATAAAAGAAAACACAATCGTTTCCTTTTTTAATATTAACCTACTGATATTGAGCTCCCCGGTCATGACTAGGACTAGGTTAACTATGATTAGTTCACTGCCTAGGGGGGGTTCTAATAGTTGTGTTGGGTCTATACTGCCTCTGAGAAAGTTTAGGCTTGCAGTTACAGAAGCTTAACCGGCATCCCATTGTCTATTATAAGTCCTACAATATTTTTTTACAAGTCCAGTCCTCACATCTGAAACATATCTTACCGAGAAATTTCTGGTTAAAGTGATATTATTTCTGGTTGCGTTTAATCTATTAAATTGTGTTATTTCCTTTTCTTATAGTGTGTTGGATTTTTGAATGGTTTATTGAATTTAATTTTTGGGTCGTGTTTTGATTCTAAGTTTGTAAGGTGATGATTTTGTAGTTTTGTTGTGAAAGCCGTAGCAATTGCTACGAAACCATAGGTTTGGATAATCACTTAACCAAAGTAGGGATGGTGGCATCGAGCTAATTGTTGAGTTAGTGTTGAGTTATGCTCTATACACATAGAGTGCCATCTAGTTGAACCGAAGTACCAAGTTAGGGTCTATTCAAACGTAGGCCTTGTATCACCTGTAGGTTTCCTTGAGTTTGGTTTGCCACATGTAGAAGTGGTAGGAACTCTGATGCTTGTGTATAACACTAGGAGCCTCACAAGTCATTAGACGCTGGGTTTAAAAATTAAATGATAATTGAATACAAACACCTTCTTAAATAGGAATTAAATATTCACGCTCTGAATAACACAAAAGTTTTTAGACTACAAAATATTATAATGCATTGGGCCAAAAATATTGAGGATTTATCAAGGTTTATGAAACGCTATGTAACGCCCCAGGAAAATGTAAATATTTAACGTTACTGTGGTTAAAAAAACTGAATATGACATTATTTACTGTTTTGGAATTTAATAATAGTTACTATTATTGCTTTAATAAACAAGAAATTTTTTCTTGGTGAAGGTTGGCAACTTATGAAAGGGAAGTTGGGGAAAAACGGTTGCAGTGAATTGCAACCCTAACTACCTCTCATAACTGGAAAGGTTCCAGGAAAAAGAGGAAAAATATAGCTAGTCTGCGCTATAAGGACAGGCAGAGGAAAAAGAAAAGAAAAGAAAATGACTAAGTCTGGTGAGGACCAGATAGTCTAGCACTAGGTGCGGAATTTCTTGCTGAGGGCAGTGGCCTGCAAGAGAGCACGGGGGAGAGATTCTGGTCCCGAAAGACGATTCTAGAGGTTGGGTGGCAAATTAGAAGCAACAGACAAGAGAAGGTTCTGCTTTTGTAGGACTACGAGGATCACCACAACACAGGGAGCAGAGGTGAGAAGTTCTGTTGTAGTATTAATGGCACTCAGAATAGACAGGTATGGAAAATTCTAACTGTTGTGAATAAGTAAGTTTGTGTTGTCTGGAAATTGAAAACAAGAAATTTCTGTGTAGCTATGACTTAAAAAAAAAAAAAAAAACTGAGACAGTGTTATAATAATAACAGTAGACACCACCAAGACTGTGGGGAAAACAAATTCGTTTAACAAATGCTGCTATCTACATTATTCAAGGAATAAATGATGCACAGTACTAGGCTATGACAATCCTTATCAACTGTTTAAAGAAGAAAATAAGAAAATACATATAAGGACTATGGTCCTTGCAAATTATCTGAACAGTAAGATTAAGCGGGTTCCAGAACTTCGTTATAACCCATTAAAAGAACAAACAGAGGACTTGATGTAAGTTGTCATCGTCGTAATCTTTACTTTCAGCAAGAAATTATGATCACAATACCCAGGAATATATTTACAACAGTTAGAGCTCGATGGATAGCCAATCAGATTCAAAAACCCTTGATTCATACGCATACTTGGACATGTAAAAAGGATACATAAATAGAACAGTAAATCAATTGGGACAAACTGTAAATCTTAATGCCAAGAAAAAAAATGTCTAGGGGCGTAAATATATTTCGTAAAAATTTACTCATTGTAAATGGTGCCAATAATGCTATGAGCGTTTTACCCTAAGGTACCGACAGGGGAGGTCTATGGTGTGCTAAACTGGTGGCCGAGTCAAATGAATAGTTTGGTGAGTAATTTCTGTGATTATAATTATATAATGAACAGACAGAATAAATGAAACAACGATAGCCTTTTAAGTCATTCTTTCACTAAAACAAGGACCCAGTGATATTTCAGTAAATAGATGAGTGCGGCTAAAAAGCAAGTTCAAAACATTTCCATGAAAACAATAGCAAAAGAATCAAAGAAAGTCGTGGCGAACCTTTTAATGATTCTGCTAACAGTATACACCAAGTATGAATGAAACACAGAGTTGCGGCATACATCTAGATCCCTAACAACTGCTATGATGGAAAACAAGTGGAGATAGGATTATTAGCCTTGCCCAATCCTCTGGCATCAACCAGATAAATGAAAATACATATACATGTGGAACTATGACTGACAGAGTGAGTTCTGTAGAAGTAACCGTGACAGTCATAATGAAAATAAGACAAGTAATCTGGATCGAGGCTACTACAGCCGCGCACCTCCCATGTAATTAAGAAACAAATTTCTAAGGGAATCATTTAATCCATGCAACAAATGTAGCAGAACAAAAGCCAGTTCCTATTTAAACTCTTGAAATTCACATGTATTATCACACGGGAATTAATTCAAAGAAGGAACATTAATTTTCTAGTAACTGAATACTCTCAGGATTACCCTGGACAAATAACACTAGAAACATTGTTGTCCATTAAAAAGGAAAAGATACCCCGGGACGAAACCCTGGAAAAAGTAATTCAAAATTACAATAGACAACTTCTATTCCAATTTCACATGTAGGGTTCCAATACTCTTATAGTATATAGCCTGTTTAATAAGTAAAGGAAATCCTAATTACCATGGAATTGTAACCATATGGGAGCTCATTAACTGTATAAAACTAAATCTCTGTTCAAATTGCAACAAGACCAGCTTCGCCAGAACCATCAGTCTAAGGGTAAAACCCATTACCCGAGATTTTGGTGGTAGGTTTGGTAAAACGCTTCCCGTCAATGCACAGCTCTGGAGTATGGAGGAAAGGTCCCTGCCAAAAGAGACGAGGAACCATTAGTAGGATGGTAGGTAAACACTTGAACAAAAGAGCCTAAGGCAAAGAAATTCTATTCATTAAAAAAATAAAATAACTTCACCTGAACTTTGCCAAGCAGCACTAGCGCCATAACCTGATTCTATGAGCGCCAATGCATGTAGGGTCCCGGAGCCATAGCAGAGCAGAATGCAGAAAGCAAATAGTGGAAAATGGAGCAGCACCAAGAGTGAACCCCACATAACCAAACACATTATGATTGATGCAACCCAGCAAGGATCTGGAGCTGTAGATTACCAAAACCCCCTAACCACCGTCGATGGGGTGGCAAGCCCGAGATCAGAAACTGCAAGAAACAAACCTACTCGTGCCACACACAGGGCAGAGCATAAGAAAATTACGCAAAATCCAAAGCGAAGATCAAGTGTACAGATAACCCTGTGTACATTAAATGGTAATTGCCAGATGTCCCTCCATACTATCCTTTGCAGACTGCGAGGAGGCAGAAGTCTTTCCCAAGGTGGCCAGCAGTTAATGAACCTGAGTGTATAAGATGAAGCCTCGGACAGTGGCCAGAGAGTGACAGAATAGTTGGCAGATAAATGACATGGAATGTCGAAAAACGTAAAGTGTCGTGACATGTTACCAGGTGACGTGTTGAAAGGACTAATCCCTACTTGGTAATATCAAGTAAAAAAAAAAAATTATAGTGGAGACATTACAATTGGTATCAGAGCCCAGTTACAAAAAAAAAAAATAGTTAAAGTGTAGATTTACTTTTCCCATGTTAAAGGCAGGGAACCGGAAGACTGACAACATGAGAAGAGGGGACAATGTGTCACACAGATATGCGATGGGTCAGGGACCTGTACCTGGCCCTGAGAGTAATCTCGAGCTATGGGTACAGCTCGGAGAGGAAGCTCGCAATACAAACCAGGCTATTTTGGAGACGGTGCAGGAGTTGAAAAATGAAATGGCCCGGTTACGTGAAGATAATGCACGACTAACGATGGAACAAGAAAGAATTATAAAAAGCTTGTCTGACAAACAGAACCAGCCGCCAGCTAATCCTAGTGCGGAACAGCAGAGAATGTCGGAAGAACAAAACCATCATACAGAACCTGAAGGGTCAGAAGAGAGGGAGGAACGATCTGATAATGTATATGAATAGCAGACTTCAAAGAGGCAACGAATATAGTTGCAAGGGGAATTCTGGAAGATTAAACTGCCACACTTCAACGGGGAACAAGAGGAAGCAGCTAAGGCATGGTTGATAAATATGAACAAATACTTCCAGCTGTATGAATATGATCATAACCTGAAGGCATGATTGGCCATCTTCCAATTACAGGGAAAAGCGACCCTGTGGTGGGAAGAAGTCAAGATCGTAAAGGGAGTAAGCGAACAGACCATAACTTGGGAGAAATTTCAAAGGTACTTCAAAGAAAGATACTTGACCGAGCGTTTTTACGACGAAAAGGCAAGGGAATTCCATGACTTGTGGTTGGGGCAGCAGACCATGGACGAATTTATCACCCGTTTTACTTCCTTGCTTCATTATGTGCCTTATATTAGAGAAGAAAAAGCTAAGGTGCAAAGATTTGTTAGTAGTTTACCCCTGTATATGCGGGAAAGGATTGAGTTTGACAATCCAAAGACAATGGATGAAGTTATTCGTAAAGCCAGGATTTGTTACCAGCAGAGTAAACAGAAAGGAGAAGTTTCAGGCAAAAGATGGAATGAGAAAAGAGGTAATAAGTCAGCTGGAAACAGTAAAGGAAATCGCAGTGGTGGAAGCAAGGGAATTGGCAAGGGGCAGAACAACAGAACTATACAGAAAAACTCATACAAATCCAAGCCAACCAGTGAGTCCAGAGTCGGCGAACAGCCTGCAAGATTGGACAGCGAAGGGACAGCAAGACCCCTAGTACAGTGTTGGGGTTGTGGAGGGCCTCACTACGTCAAAAATTGTCCGCAGCGAAAGGGAACCGAACAGTTATCCCAAATCCATGAAGCATCAATAGTTGGCAATGTAGGACGTAGCATACCAAGGATTAATGCAGCCCTGGACGATCATCAGGCGGAGTACCAGCCGACCATGGTGGAATTTGAAGGTAAAATTTCAGACCTTACCGTAGCTGTTTTAATTGACCCTGGAGCCACATTAAGTTATATTAGTCCAAAGGTAGTAGAACATTGTAAACTGCAACCTATTAAATTCAAGAATTTGTGGCTAGTATAGCTGGCTACAGGGGCCAAGAGGCGAGTGCTGGCAAAAGTCAATGACTGCCCTTTAACAATAGCAGGGCAGCCAGTAATGGCAGATTTAAATGTGCTTCCCCTTGGTTCATATGATGTTCTGATCGGTATGGACTGGTTAGAAAAGCACTGGTCATTGGTTGACTACAAAACAAAGATTATTTATTATAGGGATGAACTTGGAGCTAGGCAAGAGATGCAAGGAATTAAGCGGCCAGTGCAGGTTCGGCCAATAACTGCATCCCAGTTAGCAAAATGCATTAGGAAGGGGTGTCATATTTACGCCATCCAAGTGGGCTATGCTGACTCGAAGGATAAAACAGCCACATTGGATAACATCCCTGCAATACAAGAGTTTACGGATGTGTTTCCAGAAGAGATTCACAGACTGCAGCCTAAGATGGATATAGACTTTACTATCGAATTAATACCAGGGGCAGCATCGGTATCTCGAGCACCCTATAGAATGAGTGTACCTGAGTTGACAGAGTTAAAAATGCAGCTACAGGAACTGTTAGACAAAAACTATATCCGCCCCAGTGTGTCTCCATGGGGAGCTCCAGTGTTATTCATTAAGAAAAAAGATGGGACCCTTCGCATGTGTATAGATTACCATCAGCTGAACAAACTAACAATCAAAAACAAGTATCCTCTACCTCGGATTTATGAACTTTTTGATCAAGTGAAGGGTGCAACAGTATTCTCCAAGATCGATTTGCGATCAGGTTACCACCAGATCAGGATTAAAAAGGACGACATAGCTAAAACAGCTTTTAGAACAAGGTATGGGCATTACGAGTTTGTGGTGCTACCCTTTGGGTTAACTAACGCCCCTGCAGGTTTCATGTGCTTAATGAACAGCGTGTTTCACCAATATTTGGACAGATTTGTGCTGCTATTTATCGATGATATACTGATATACTCCCGTACCATGGAAGAGCACAAGGAGCACCTTAGATTGGTGCTACAAACCCTCCGAGAACACCAGTTATATGCTAAGTTCAGCAAGTGCAATTTCTTCAAGGAAGAAATACAATATTTAGGCCATATAATCACAAAACAAGGGATCACAGTGGACCCTGAAAAGATAAGGACCATAATGGAATGGCCCGTACATCAGGTCCTTTATGGGGTTAGCCGGTTATTACAGACACTTTGTAGAAGGCTTCTCAAGAGTAGCGTATCCTATCACCTCCCTACAGAAAAAAGGAAGAGCATTCAAATGGACCTCGGAATGTCAAAGAAGTTTTAAACAGCTTAAGCATCTGCTCACCACTACACCTATTTTGAGCATAGTCGATCCTAATAAGGACTATGTGGTGTGCACTGAAGCAAGCAAGGAGGGCGTGGGAGGTATGTTGATGCAGGAAGGGAAAGTAATAGCTTATGAGTCAAGGAAACTAAAAGAGCATGAGAAAAAATATTCTGCCTATAACTTAGAGCTGGTAGCCGTCATACACGCCTTGAAGATGTGGCGACATTATCTCATGGGGAGGAAATTTTTATTACTGACAGACCACCACAGTCTGACCAATTATTTTAGCCAACCCACTTTAAACGCGAGACAAGCACGGTGGGCAGATTTCCTAAGTGGTTTTGACTTTGATATCAAACACTTGAAGGGGAAAGAAAACCGGGTGGCTGATGCCTTAAGTCGGAAGGTACAATGTTTGTACGAAATTTCCTTCAGCGAATGGAAAAGTCCCTTCGAGGAAATGATAAAAAAGGCAGCAGAACAAGATGCTGAATACCAGCAAATAAAACAGCAAGTACAACAGTCTACCAGCGAGAAGAATCAGCAAGGATATGAGGTAGATAATGCTAGAATGTTGTATTATAAAAAGAGGCTATATGTACCTAGTCAAAACAGTCTTAAAAATCTGATTTTAGACGAATTTCACATCAGTCACTATGCTAGACACCCAGGGTATTAGAAAATGATCACTGCACTTCAAAAAGAGTACTATTAGCCAGGTATGAAGAAGAATGTAACCGAGTATTTAGCACGGTGTTTGGAGTGCCAACAAATTAAAGCGGAGCATCAACATCCAGCGGGGTTATTGCAACCACTACCCATTCCAGAATGGAAGTGGGAAACCATTTCCATGGATTTTATAACAAGGCTGCCTAAGACAAAGAAGAATAACGATTCTATTATGGTGGTGGTAGACAAGTTGAGTAAAGCAACACATTTTATACCTGTGCAATCCACCTACAGAGCTGTACAGATTGCCCATATCTTCATGCAGAATGTGTTTAAATTGCATGGACTCCCGAAGACGATAATTTCAGATCGTGACATGAAATTCACATCGGCCTTTTGGAAGACATTATTTGCAGAATTGGGGACACAACTGAACTTCAGTACAGCGTACCACCCCCAGATCGACGGACAAACAAAGCGAGTGAACCAGGTGGTAGAAGACATGTTAAGAGCATATGTAATGCAACAACCAATGCAATGGGAGGAGTATTTTCACTTGGTTGAATTTGCATACAACAAACAGGTATCATACCTCGTTACAAATGAGTCCCTTTGAGGTCCTATATGGATGGAAATGCCGCACACCCTCAAGCTGCGGTGGACCTGAAGACAAATTAAGGTTGGGGCTAGAAATGCTTAAGGAAATGGAGGATATGGTGAAAAGGGTATGCTCTAATTTAAAGGTTGCCCAGGATAGACAAAAGAGCTTCGCTGACCGGAAGAGGAGGTTCAAAGAATACCAAGTCGGTGACCATGTTTATGTGAGGATCTAAGCCAGAAAGAGTACACTGTAATGGAGCGGGTGTGCCAAATTGGCACCCCGATATTGCAGACCATTCCAAGTCTTGGGAAGAATTGGGCCGATGGCTTACCAGCTCACCCTGCCAAGTGACATCCGGGTCCACAATGTCTTCCATGTCTCTATGTTAAAAAAATACGTTTATGATCCTAAACATGTGATCCGATGGCAGGATATACAGGTAAGGATTATTTCCAGTAGACCAGTCTAAAAGTTTTCTTTGGAAGAAACTGATTTAGAATATTGCATGTGCAGGTCGAACCGGAAGGAGAAGTCTTGGTCGAGCCGCTGAGCATCCTCGACCAGAGAGAAGTACAACTGCGGAAGCGAGCTATTACCCAAGTTAAAGTGCAATGGAAACACTTTGGGCCTGATGAGGCCACCTGGGAAGATGAAGAGCTCATGAAGAAGACTTATCCAGAGTTGTTCTTGGCCAACGGACATCGGGATGATGTCCAATTTCAGGAGGGGGAGATGTAACACCCCAGGAAAATGTAAATATTTAACGTTACTGTGGTTAAAAAAACTGAATATGACATTATTTACTGTTTTGGAATTTAATAATATTTACTATTATTGCTTTAATAAACAAGAAATGTTTTCTTGGTGAAAGTTGGCAACTTCTGAAAGGGAAGTTGGGGAAAAACGGTTGCAGTGAACTGCAACCCTAACTACCTCTCATAACTGGAAAGGTTCCAGGAAAAAGAGGAAAAAGATAGTTAGTCTGTGCTGTATGGACAGGCAGAGGAAAAAGAAAAGAAAAGAAAATGACTAAGTCTGGTGAGGACCAGATAGTCTAGCACGAGGTGCACAATTTCTTGCTGAGGGCAGTGGCCTGCAAGAGAGCACGGGGGAGAGATTCTAGTCCCGAAAGACGAATCTCGAGGTTGGGTGGCAAATGAGAAGCGATAGACAAGAGAAGGTTATGCTTCTGTAGGACTACGAGGATCACCACAACACAGGGACCAGAGGTGAGCAGTTCTGTTGCAGTATTACTGGCACTCAGAATAGATAGGTATGAAAAATTCTAATTGTTGTGAATAAGTAAGTTTGTGTCGTCTGGAAATTGAAAACAGGAAATTTCTGGGTAGCTATGACTTAAAAAAAAAAAAAAAACTGAGACAGTGTTATAATAATAACAAGTAGACACCACCAAGACTGTGGGGAAAACAAATTCGTTTAGCAAATGCTGCTATCTGCATTATTCAAGGAAGAAATGATGCACAATAGTTAGGCTATGACAATCCTTATCAACTGTTTAAAGATGAAAATAAGAAAATACATATAAGGACTACAGTCCTTGCAAATTATCTTAACAGTAAGATTAAGCGGGTTCCAGAACTTCGTTATAACCCATTAAAAGAAAAAACAGAAGATTTGATGTAAGTTGTCATCGTCGTAATCTTTACTTTCAGCAAGAAATTAGGATCACAATACCCAGGAATATATTTACAACAGTTAGAGCTCGGTTGATAGCCAACCAGATTCAAAAACCCTTGAGTCATACGCATACTTGGACATGTAAAAAGGATGCATAAATGGAACAGTAAATCAACTGGGACAAACTGTAAATCTTAATGCCCAGAAAAATAATGTCTAGGGGCGTAAACATATTTCGTAAAAATTTACTCAGGGTAAATGGTGCCAATAACGCTATGAGCGTTTTACCCTAAGGTACCGGCAAGGGAGGTCTATGGCGTGCCGAACTGGTGGCCGAGTCAAACGAATAGTTTGGTGAGTAATTTCTGTGATTATAATTATATAATGAGCATACAGAATAAACTAAACAACGATAGCCTTTTAAGTCATTCTTTCACTAAAACAAGGACCCAGTGATATTTTAGTAAATAGACGAGTGCGGCTAAAAAGCAAGTTCAGAACATTTCCATGAAAACAATAGCGAAACAATCAAAGAAAGTCGTGGAAAACCCTTTAATGATTATGCTAACAGTATACGCCAAGTATGAATGAAACACAGAGTTGCGGCATACATCTAGATCTCTAATAGCTGCTATGATGGAAAACAAGTGGAGATAGGATTATTAGCCTTGCCCAATCCTCTGGCATCGACCATATAAATGAAAATACATATACATGTGGAACTACGACTGACAGAGTGAGTTCTGTAGAAGTAACTGTGACAGTCATAATGAAAATAAGACAAGGAATCTGGATCGAGGCTACTATAGCCGCGCACCTCCCATGTAATTAAGAAACAAATTTCTAAGGGAATCATTTAATTCATGCAACAAATGTAGCAGAACAAAAGCCAGTTCCTATTTAAACTCTTGAAATTCACATGTATTATCACATAGGAATTAATTCGAAGAAAGAACAATAATTTTCTAGTAACTGAATACTCTCAGGATTACCCTCGAGAAATAACACTAGAAACATTGTTGTCCATTAAAAAGGAAAATAAACCCCAGGACGAAACCCTGGAAAAAGTAATTCAAAATTACAATAGACAACTGTTGTTCGAATTTCACATGTAGGGTTCCAATACTCTTACAGTATACAGCCTGTTTAATAAGTAAAGGAAATCCTAATTACCGTGGAATTGTAACCATCTGGGAGCCCGTTAACTGTTGAAAACTAAATCTCTGTTCAAATTGCAACAAGACCAGCTTCGCCAGAACCATCAGTCTGAGGGTAAAACCCCTTACCCGGGATTTTGGTGGCAAGTTTGGTGAAACGCTCCTCGTCAATGCATAGCTCCGGAGTCCGGAGGAAAGGTCCCTGCCAAAAGAGACGAGGAACCATTAGTAGGATGCTAGGTAAACACTTGAACAAAAGAGCCTAAGGTAAAGAAATTCTATTCATTAAAAAAAAAAATAACTTCACCTGAACTTTGCCAAGCAGCAGTAGCACCATAACCTGATTCTATGAGCGCCAACGCATGCGGGGTCCCGGAGCCATAGCAGAGCGGAACGCTGAAAGAAAACAGTGGAAAATGGAGCGGCACCAAGAGTGAAAACCACATAACCAAACACATTATGATTGACGCAACCCAGCAAGGATCTGGAGCCGTAGATTTCCAAAACCCCTGACCACCGTCGATGGGGTAGCAAGCCCGAGAACAGAAACTGCGAGAAACAAACCTGCTCGTGCCACGCACAGGGCAGAGCATAAGAAAATTACGTTGAATCCAAAGCGAAGATCAAGCACATAGATAACCCTGTGTACATTAAATGGTAATTTCCAGATGTCCCTCCATACTATCCTTTGCAGACTGCGAGGAGGCGGAAGTCTTTCCCAAGGTGGCCAGCAGTTAATGAACCTGAGTGTATAGGATGAAGCCTCGGACAGTTGCCAAAGAGTGACAGAATAGTTGGTGGATAAATGACATGGAATGCCGAAAAACGTAAAGTGTCGTGACATGTTACCAGGTGACGTGTCGAAAGGACTAATCCCTACTTGGTAATATCAAGTAAAAAAAAAAATTATAGTGGAGACATTACAGGCTAATTTTTTTTTGGCTATTAATTTTGTATGTAGTCTATGTGTTTAATTGTAACGTAGAGAAAAAACATCATGAGACTAAGCAATGCTATAATTCTTGACTTGGGAATTAGAGCTAAGATCTAGAAAAATGTTGAAATAGTAGATCCTTAATATACTTGTTTGTTGAAAGGTTGAAAGAAATTATATGGGTAGAAGTAGAGGCCATCAAGATGGCACCCCATTGGAGGAATTAAATTACAAACAAAGATTGTATTACAAAAATATTAACCATTTTCTCTTTTTAGAAGCTTTGGTTTGGGAACAAATAAGGCTAAGTCATAGATTGATTATAGGGAGAATTTATATCATATGCCGATTCTCATTCAAATTACTAAGGAAGACTCCAATCCTTCAAATTACTAAGGAAGACTCCAATCCTTGAATGTCTATTTAAGTTTAATTTTTTTTCATTAAAACATGAAGGTTTTTTAAACAATTGTGCATTAAGTTCACCTTTAACCTAAAATCTAAAAAGGAAAAATAGTGTTTTCTTAAAAAGAAAAGAAAAGAGAGAAAAGAAAAAGAGACTCAACAAAAGTTTTAACTTTTCATTGGACCATGATTGTTTTAATACATAAAATGAGATTTGTAAGACACTAAAAAGCTTTATTTTTAATTGACTTAATTATAAATTGATTAGCATTTTTTATTAAAAAATTTAAAATAAAAGAAATAAGGTTGATAAAACATTTAAAAACTTTATTTTTAATTAACTTAATTATAAATTTTATAAATTGATTTTAAATTTTTATTAAAAAACTTAAAATAAAAAAGATGCTATCATCCCATATAAAACAAACGAAATTTTACATGGTGTAAGTTTCACCTTTGTTTTATGTAAGGTATCAACCTAAATCATTTGTTTTAAAAATGAAATTTTACATGGTGAGGCATCATCCTAAATCATTTGTTTTAAAAATGAAATTTTACATGGTGTAAGTTTTACATTTGTTTTTAAATAGTGAGAATTTAGTTTTTTTTTTTTTAATAGAGAAAGTTTGAAATTTATTATTTTTAAAAATTTCTAAGTAATTTGAATTATATATATACACGTTGGGATATAATTTGGATTAAAAATAAAATGATATTTGATGATATTTTTTAAAGTAATCCAAATATAAAATTTTATTTGATGAATGTTTTGAAGTTTATTATTTTTTAAAGAAAAAATGTTATCCACTTTGAAATTCATTATTTTTAAAAATTTAGAAAGAAAAAAAAATAAAAATTACAAACAAAATAATATATAAAATAAACTAAATTATAAATAAAAAATGGAAATATTAATTTTGTTTTAATCTATATCAAATTCCACAGAGAAAAAATATTTATTTAAATAAATAAAAAAATATTTTAAAAATAAAACACTTTTAAACTCATATGAATATTAATAAACAATACATTTTAGATTCACATCTTCCTTCCGTGAAGATCTCCACGATTTCCACCCTAATAAACAATACAATACATTTTAGATTCACATCTTCCTTCGACGAAGGTATCCGCTGATAAAGTAGCAGTTGTGTAGCGCGGAGGAATTGTCAGGACGGTCAAAAGTGGTTGGAATCTCGATAAAAAATTTCTAGAACACCTAAAATTTTAAAGTTTAACTATTATAACTTAGATTTACAAAAATCCTTGTCAAATTTTCTCTAAATATAACTGGAATTTCCATAACTTTCCAGGCAATTCCTGCGAACGGCGATAAAGTATAGTTCTTCCTTCCGCGAAAGTCTCCTATTTGAACCATTATCGATGTAAGTCACGGGGGCGACGGCACACCCCATATATTCCATTAGGTTTGGAAAGCTTGTGTCACATCATTTGTTACTATCACACCATTTGTTCAATTGTAACAGTTAGGAAGATGCAGCCCCATAAATTCCATCCGGTTTGGAAAGCTTGTGTCACATCAGTGGAAGGTATGAGTTACTATCACACCAGTTGTTCAAATGCAGCCCCATAAATTCCATTAGGTTTGGAAAGCTTGTGTCACATCAGTGGAAGGAATGAGTTACTATCACACCAGTTGTTCAAATGCAGCCCCATAAATTCCATCAGGTTTGGAAAGTTTGTCACATCAGGGCAAGGAATGAATTACTATCGAACCATTTGTTCAAAGGCAGCCCCATAAATTCCATCAGGTTCGGAAAGCTTGTGTCACATCAGTGGAAGGAATGAGTTATTTGTTCAAATGCAGCCCCATAAATTCCATGAGGTTTGGAAAGCTTGTGTCACATTAGTGCAAGGAATGAGTTACTATCAGACCATTTGTTCAAATGCAGCCCCATAAATTCGATCAGGTTTGGAAAGACCCCAAGGAATGAGTTACTATCAGACCATTTGTTCAAATGCAGCCCCATAAATTCCATCAGGTTTGGAAAGCTTGTGTCACATCAGTGGAAGGAATGAGTTACTATCTCACCATTTGTTAAAATGTAGCAGTTAGGAAGATGCAAATCGGTCAGAATCATTGGAAAGCAGTGGTTGGACAAAATATTATTGAAGTTTGAAATTCGATTTTTTAAGAGTTCAGAAAATTAAGATTTGAAATTTATTTTATCCTTTAAATAAAATAATGTAGAATGATTTATAAATAAAAACTAAGCATATGGTAAAATGCAGGATGAATAAAAATAACGAGAAAAACTATTAGGACTCACATGTTTAGCCAATTTACTGCTAAGTGCTGCGGACACTACATTACTGCGTCTTCATTGTTGCTTAATGCCGAGTCCGAGCTGAGTGGAAATTCACATAACCAGATACAGATCATGTGTTTGCCATATAGTGCACAGATTTCCGATGTACCACACACTAGAATGTGGATTGTATAGCCAATAAATGGTTAATGTATTTCCGATGTGGTGCACACTTTGATATATAACGTACCAAACTCTTGCATCTGAATTGGCTCGTCAATGGTTGACTAATTTTGGCTGGATTATATTTATAGCTAAATTTTGTTATATATAATTTAATTATAATTAATTATTTTTATAATTAATACTAATAAAAAAATTATATATATGTGGATATAATTTTATTTAAAATTATTTTAATTATAATAAAAAAAATGTATTTTAAATTAAATTTATTATTTTTATTTTTAATTAAGATTTTAATAAATAATTTGATTATTAATATGAAATTAAGTTAAAATTAGTAACTCAATAATTATAATTGTAAAAATAATATTCACACATTTTATATTAATTTTTTTTAAGGCAAGTATTCAATTTATATTAACTAAAGAAAAATTACATAGCATACAATCGTGAGTGTGTAAACCAAAGATGAAGAGCGCAAGGAAAGCTTTGCAGTTTCATTGTTTGTATTACAAAACAACTATTGATCAAAATCATGCTTGTATTAATTGAAACAATGTGGTTGTTCCATGTGCATCCATAATGAAGCCTGATGTGCCACACGGGTGGTGTGTGGTCAAGCCACGAGCCCCTGATACGTGGTGTGCCAAAAAAGTGTGCCAACAAGCCATCGAGATCTGGGTTGTTCTTGTTCGAGGTGGTGGAGCAAAATTTCCTTGTAGAGAAATCAAAATGCGGAGAGAGGGCCAACTTGAGAGAAGTCATCTCGTCAAGTGTTACATTTTGCTGCATAGGACCTGCAACATTGCCATGCTAGAGCCACATTGCACTTGGGTTGTGCCATGAACCTACAAACTGGTAGCATATGTCAGGTTCTCCTCTAGGATGTAGCAAGCCCAGGCGTTGGGGTCAGGAGGAGACAAGGGAGTGTTAGCCACCAAAGGGATAGGAGCCTCGGGAGGAGGGGATGAGCCACAGGAGTGCGAGGGAAGGGTGAAGAGTAGGAGCTGACGGGCTGAGAGTGGGATGGGGAAGGCGCAAGGGAAGAAGATGAGGTGATGTTTGGCGGAAAATCCAAGCACAAAACTCTAGCAAGAAGCCCGAGGGAGGAGACACCATGGTTCTCGTGAGCGGACAAGTCAGCAATCCAAGCAGTCGTTTCTGTTCTCTCTTGAGCACGTTCTTTTATCTCGTGAACAAGGAGGTTCCTGAGTGCCAAATTCACCAAAATTTCTTATGGAAATGGCTACTATATCTTGCAACATTCAACATCTTGTTGATAGAAAGGAATATAATCGAGTCTTTTGTATTATTTGTTATAAAATTTATAAAAAAAAGATTATAGTGGAGTTTTTATTTTTGTTTAAATGTCTTGAGAGGTTTCATGCCTTGGTAATTTTCTTTAGTAATGTCATTCCTTCATTTTGCTCGGGTCTGTTCAATTTTAAAGAATGTATGTCACTGTTTCTTTCATGACAAGAATATATATATATATATATATATATATATATATATATATATAGAGAGAGAGAGAGAGAGAGAGAGAGAGAGAGAGAGAGAGAGAGAGAGAGAGATTTGCATCATACAATTTTTAGTTTTCGATGTAATAAATTTACGTAGCCTCCTATGATTTCCTGGGTTATGATTCAGAAACTGGTTTATTTTTTTATTTTTATTTTCAAAAGAAAAAAAACATAGTCATTTCCTATTTTTAATATTAACCTATTGATATTGTGCTCCTCGACCATGACTGGACCTATATTAACCAGGACCGGTTCACTACATAGGGTTGGGTTCACTGTACATAGTTATGGTGGGTTCAGACTGCCTATGAGAAATTTTAAGCTTGCAGTTCTATAAGCTTAACCGATATCCCATTATCTATTATAAGTCCTGGAGTATTTTTTGACTTGTCTAGTCCTCACATCTGAAACAGATCTTACCCATAAATTTATGGTTAAAGTGATATTATTTAGAGGTCCCATTTATCATACTCCCCTTTAAGGAAGACCATTTCCTATATCAAATACAGTCTTGCTTATTTTCCTTTAAAGAATAAACACACAACCCTTCTCTTTCACATACAGAAAGGAAACACAAAAGCCTACTTTTCGTATAGGAGAAAAGAAATTATAGAGTTCTTATAAAAATAACAAGTATACTTATCTTTTCAAATGGATTATAGTAATTATTAGCAGAAAAGTCTCACCACCTAGCCTCGAAGCTCAAAATTACATCCATCCTCTCCCCCAAGCCTTTTCCACACCTAACAGTTTGGAATTTCAAATTCCAGTTATTGAGGTAACCTATACCCCAGCCTCGAGACTACTCCAGTCTAGTCCAGTACTATACACTCATGAATTATTCTGAGGATTCCACTGACTATAGGTTCATCTAAGGAATACCTCCTTCCAGCAACATTCTGCCTTTTACTAATTCAATCTCTTCTTTCTACATATCCTCTAGCCTATATATATCCATGGATTCTTTTCCACCAAGCTCTGGGGTTTTTAGTCAGCCTTTAGGAACAAAGGAAATATTGAAAATTAATTCTAACTGTCTAGGAATTCAAGATTTAATTTCTTTTTTTATAAAATATTCTTGGTTCACAACTGTAACTTTCCACACATCATATCATTGCATTATTTAATTTTCATCCACTTATCCTAATGTAAAGTTTTCTTATCATGCCTTATCAACAAGTATAAATAATTGAGTTATTCAAAGTAAAATAATTAACTGTGATAAACTACTCATAGAATCAGGGTGTTACATCTTCCCCCTCTCGTGCAAAACATCATCATCATTGTTTAATCTGATCTTCTTGAAAATATCCGGGTAGGCTTCCCCTATGAATTCTTCGTCTTCCCAGGTGGCCTCTTCTAGGCTGAAGTGCTTCCACTTCACTTTAACCTCGATGATGGCTCACCTTCGTAGTGTTATTTCTCTCTGTTCGAGGATGCGCTGAAGTTCTACCAAGAAGTCTCTATCCAGTTTGACTTGTTACAACAACCGTACTGGAATTAATTTAGGAAAAAAAACTAATTTTATCATGATCAATTTAATTCTTTAAAGCAATGCCTAAACATCTTGCCAATGAATCACATGTCTAGGGTCATACACATATCGTTTCAATAATGAGACATGAAATACATTATGAAAATTTATATCACTTGGTAAGGCTAGACTATAAGTAATTGGTCCAATTATTTCTAATATCTGGAAAGGACCACAGAAGTGAGGGGCAAGCTTTGCATAACTATTCCATTTCAAAGTGATTTTCTTGGGTTTGATTTGCACATATACATGGTTTCCAACTTCAAATTCTCGATATGTTATTTTTCGATCAGCAAATGCTTTCTGTCTATCTTGGGTAGCCTTTAAATTTTGTCGGATTTTCTTTATTATTCCTTCCATTTCCTCTAGCATTTCTAGCCCTGGCATTAGTCTATTTTCAGGACTGTTCCAATTTTTAGGTGTTCTACATCTTCTTCCATACAACACCTCGAAGGGGCTCATCTTTAATTTAAAAATTCATGATACCTATTACTATATGCAACTTCTACCAAATGCATATATTCTTCCCACTTATTAGGTTGTGGCATAACATACATCCAAAGGATATCCTCCAGTACTTGATTCAGATGTTCAATTTTCCCATCAATATGTGGATGGAATGCAACGTTGAACTGGATTTTGGTACCCAACCTTGTAAATAGGGATTTCCAAAATGCGGAGGTAAATTTTACATCTTTGTTTGATATAACTACCTTAAGAATGCCATGCAACAAGAACACTTATTTCATAACAATTTCAACAATTTGAACTGACTTAAAGGTAGATTGTACTAGAATGAAATGAGCTTCTTTACTGAGTTCATCCACTACTACCATGATCGAGTCATTGTGCCTCTTACATCTGGGTAACCCAGTGATTAAGTCAAGTGTAATGACCTCCCACTTCAACTCCGGTATAGGTATTGGTTGAAGAATACCAACAAGGTGTTGATGTTCAGCTTTTGTTGACATTCTATACATTTAGTCAAGTATTATGTGGTATCCCTACGCATTCCAGGCCAAAAATAATCCTTTTTAATGGTTGAAAACATTTTTTGATATCCGGGATGGGCATTGTAAGACTCTTGTGAAATTTGTCTAGGATAAATTACCTAACAAAAATATTAGGGAAATATCTCCTTCTCCTAAAATTTAATAATTGATTTTTGTTTATATCATAATTTGACTATTTTTCCTGACTGTTAGCTTGATGCCATAAAAATTTATATTCAGGATCTCTTTGGGCAGCTTCTTTAATTTTCTCTAGAAACTTAAATTCAAATTGATTATAATGCACTTCATAAATACAACACATTCTTTTGCTTAATGCATCTGCAACTTGATTTTATTTTCCTTTTAAATGCTTGAAGACAAATTCAAATTCACTAAGGAAGGCATTCCACCTTGCTTGACAGGCATTTAGATTGGGTTGTTTGAAATAACTCGTCAGACTATTATGGTTTGTCATTAACATAAATATTTTACCTAGGAGATAATGCCTCCACACGTTTAGTGTATGAACTACGACGGTAAATTCCAAATCATACACAAAGTATCTCTATTCGTGCTCCTTCAACATTCGTGACTCATATGCGATCACCCTCCCATCTTGCGTTAGTATTGCCCCCACCCCTTCTTGACATGCATCTGTGTGGAGCACAAATTCCTTATTTGGGACAACGATATTTAGCACAGGGGTAGTAGTTAGTATATGTTTCAATTGTTCAAAACTTTGCTGACATTTGCTGGCCCACTTAAAAAATATTCCATTCTTCTTTAGGGAGGTGATGGGGTACGCAGTCCGAGAAAATATCTCTATAAAACGACAATAATACCCTGTAAAACCCATACAAGATCATATATCATTTACATTTTTGGGCACCAACCACTCCATAATGATTTTGACCTTCTCGGGGTCAACCATTATTCCTTCTGCTAACATGGCATGCCCCAAGTATTGAATTTGATTATTATAGAAATCACATTTACTAAACTTTGCATACAATTGGTGATCTCATAATGTTTTCAGTATTATTCGAAGGCGTTCCTTATGTTCTTCTAGAGTTTTTTAGTAAACCAATATATCATCTATAAAAATCAATATGAATTTATCCAAGAAAGGATGGAAGATGCCATGCATCAAACTCATAAATTTCGTGGGCACATTAGTCAGCCCAAAGGGTAGGACTAAAAATTCGTAGTGTCCATATCAGGTTCTAAAATTCATCTTACAAATATCCTCATATTTCACCTAAATCTGGTGGTATCCTGATCGTAAATCGATTTTAGACAAAATGGTTGCACCTTTTAATTGTTCAAACAGATCATCAATTCGAGGAAAAGGGTACTTATTTTTAATAGTTAATTTATTAAGTTATATGTAATCAATGCACAATCACAACATGTCATCCTTGTTCCTTAAAAATAACACCAAATCTCCCCAGGGAGATACATTGGGATGAATATATCCCTTATCAAGCAACTCCTGTAGTTGCATCTTAAGCTCAGTTAGCTCAGGTACACTCATGCGATAAGGAGCCCTAGATACTGGTGTTGCTCCAGGAACTAATTATGTGGTGAAATCAATATTACATTTTGGAGGTAGCGTTGATATATTTTCAGGAAACACATTAGTAAATTCCTAGACTATTGGTATCTTTTTTGAAGTGGTGGTCTTGTCTTTAGAATTAGAATGCCCAACTTGAACCGCATAAATCACAAAAACCTTTCTAATGCACTTGCCTAATTGAGAGTTAGTAATGGGGAGTAACTTCATGGGTTTTCAAACCCCTTGGATCTCTTCTTGAGATCAGTCTTCAACAAGATAAGTAATGGACTTCTCTTTGCAGTTCACTAAAGACTAGTGCCCCTCCAATGAGTCCATCCCAGATAGAAAATCTTATGATCCTAAAGGCAAAATGTTCAGTTATGCATTTATGTGTTGACCCCCTAACTCAATGGGACCATTGGGCACCTTGGCATTTACCCTCCTCTTGGCCCCTGTAGCTGGTTGGACCAACGAGGGGTTTTTAAATTTATAAGTTTGCAAACAACATTTTTCCACGACCTTACGGATGACATAACTTAAGCTTGCACCTGGATCTACTAAACTAGACACAGGTTGATTAATTAACTTACCTTCCAGCTCTATCATAGTAGGTTGATAATCAACTTGGCGGTCTTCCAGCGCAACATTAATGTTGGGCATACTCCTCACCACCTCCCTGATTGTAGATGATTCTTTCACATTAGCAACTTGTTCAAATCTGGCATGGTGGGGGAAATTCTTGTAATAGTGGGGTTCTCCACATCCCCAACATTGCAAAGGAGGATTTTGTACTTGTCTAAGCTCCGACGTGCTAGATGCTTCAGTAGAATTAGTTTTTGCTTTCCATCCGGGTTTTTGCTGATTTCTTCTAGGCTATTTACTTGGTTGATTTTACTGTACATTCTCAAAATTAGCAAATTTTATGCCTCTGAAATTCTCTGAATTCCTCCGCCCCTTCTTCTGAGACCAACTCTTGCCAGTGTCTCCTTTCTACTTCAAATCATGGAATTGTTTAGCCTTTTCCTCATAGAATCACTTAGTCAAATATTTGTTTTGAAGTGTTTTTTGATATTCTTTCCATGTTACATCTTGTTCCTCAATCCCTTGCACTATATTTACCTCTTCTTGTCATAAGGTGGCTTTCCCTTGAAGATGATAGATGACCAATTTGGACTTAATTTTACTTCCATATTCATAAACTTGAAAATATTTATTCATATTGATGAGCCAAGATTCTGCAGCCTCCTCCCCTTCACCATCAAAGGTTGGGGGTTTGATCTTTATGAATTCCCCTTACAAGTTTAGTTTATTTTTCTTTGAATTCCTTTGATCTGAGACATTTCTCGAATCCTCTTCATGGTCCACTCTGTTTCCGTAAATTATCTAGGTATGACTTCCCTCTGGAGTATCCTCAGTTTGATGTTGATGTTTGTAACAACCCTCCTCCCACATCTACCCACTTAACCGACCAGCCGGGGTAAACATATGACGAGAAGTTACTATGATATGATTCGACCTCCTAATTCACCTTAAGGAAGTGGAACCAATGGAAACACACCATACAAACCTTCCACATTGGTAATAGGATTCCTAGTAACCATGCCAACCACTCAAGTAACAAGCCTTTGGGTCCCACTTAGTTTTTAGACCACTAAACTCTCGGACGCTCCCTTCATATGGGCATACATGCATCTCATGACCTCCAGACGCATGCACAACATGGGTATGCCAGTGTCAACGTACTTTTTTTCCCAGTACTATGCCCGCGTCCCCGGGATTTGAGCCACTTTTTTAGGCCCAGAGCCCAGGCCAATGCCCAAAACTCAATGACACTTTCAAAATCCATAAATTACATAATTACAAGACTTATAAATCAAAACTGACTCTAGGACTAGGCCTGGCCATCCCCAACTGGCACTGACATTCTGTCAAACACTTAGCATCAATGCAATCTACAGGAAATAAATACAAGACAGAGCATAAATGACTGATAAATCATATGAAACATGATAAGAAGGATCACCACCTACTCCCCTTAACTGTTTTGACATCAATTAGGTATTGCATCCATTATCCTTTCAGTCACAAGTAACTACATGAAATAACCATAACAATAACCAATCATATAACTGTACTTATAACCAGCATTAAAAAATGAAAATAACAATGATATAACAACCATTAAAGCCATATATTAACAAGCACCAAAGAAAGAGAACTTAGCTTTCTTTAAATATAGGCAAAGTCGACCAGGTTTGGGACTTCAATGTACCACCCGACCGTAGACATGGCTGAACCAAAATATTTCTTTCAACCAATCACCCTCATGCCATATTCCAAGCATGAATGTGGGATATCATGGATAAACCAATCCATAAACAACCAAGGGAATCCTAGGGTTAAACCACCTCTACCGTTACCAAACCATGATCTCACCAAAACCAACGCCAAGATAAAAAAACCAAACCGAGATAGGAATTCCTCCGGACTCCATAATTATCCTTGAAGAATTTTTCGTCTCCTTGTCTCTCAGGCTTTACCACAATCCACACCGGATCACTAGGCCCTAAACCGAGACACCTGTCTCTCAGGCTTTACTGCAATCCACATTGGATCCCTAGGCCCTAAACCGGGACACCAATCTCTCAGGCTTTACCATAATCCACACTAGATCACTAGGCCCTAAACTGAGACTCCACCCTCAGGCTTTACTGTGTATCCCGCCAAAACTAGTCCAGGGATTCCTAGGCCTTTGAGAATTTTCTTGAGACAACCTCCACCCCAAATTCTAAAACCATCTAGTAATTCCAAAGCTCAAAGTCGATAAAACAATCCCATCACACCATGGCTATCTGGAAAAAGGAAAGGCTAGGATGAAAACCATTTTCATAACCTGGCAAGACCATGCCACCGACAGTAAGAGAACCATATACCAACATGCAAATCCATGCATGTCAAAACCAACTAGGAAATTACACATGCAATATGTTACCTGCAAGTATTATTGCAGAAGCTACCTGATCCTACTTCTTCTTGCTTGATCTTTCCTTTGCTTTCCTTTCATTGCCATTCCTTTTCTTGCTTTTCCCTTCCTTGCTCCAAAGCAAAACCTAAGAAACAACTTGAGCCAATAACTTCCCAACCAATCTTTAGAATCCATTTTATCAATGAAGCCTCTATTTTATTCCCTTTCCAGTATTTTCCTTCATTTTCCTCCTCATATGCAACTTGTGACCTTTCACCTTCCTTTTCTCATAATTTTCTTTATTTTCATAAATAAATGTGCCAAAATAATTTTTTTCCTTTCCAAAGTCTTTGCCTTTGCCAAATTCCTTAGCCATAATAAACTAAATAGACACCCACTCTAGGATGTCTAGCCCAACATTTAGCTTGGAATACGTGTCCCTTAATTGTGGTATTATTTTTCCTTTATTAACTTTATTACATGACCTTTTAACCAGGGGTTGTTACAATGTTCTGCTTCGTCTCTAGTTCTATGATCAAGACTACATCGAGAGGTTTGATGGTTATGT
This sequence comes from Pinus tabuliformis, assembly GCA_031772625.1. Classification (NCBI taxonomy): domain Eukaryota; kingdom Viridiplantae; phylum Streptophyta; class Pinopsida; order Pinales; family Pinaceae; genus Pinus; species Pinus tabuliformis. The sequence goes on from CM062817.1 coordinate 1,583,479,676, forward strand.
TTGTCTGAGAAGATTTTTATGATCCTGTCCTGTTTGTGTATTAATATTCCATTGTGTATTCTTAACCGAACCATTTTAGCTTGCAATTGTTCAACAATTTTGAGTAACATACTTGTTTGGTGCTGTTGTTCTGTACCCCACTGCACCCACATTTCTGGATTTTCTTTTGAGTTTGGCATAGAACCTCCTCACCCTGTTGGTCTTGATAGTAACTGTACTCTGGCTCCTCTCCTCATTGTGATTTGTTTACCTACTCACTCTCTTACTCTATGAAAATTTCAACACACTTATCATCACTACCATTGTGCGACGACGCCACATTATTGAATCCATGCTCTGATACCACTTGTAACAAGTCTAACCATACAAAAACATAAAATTATCCATATACAACTTAAAAAAAAATCACAATCTTTATAATAGCCAGTATTTTATTCACTATATTGATATACATTTACTTAACTACAAGACATACAAATCTTTTCATCCAAGAATGAGCTCGAAGGTGCACTAATGCTCTTTCCAAAGTGGACTATTAATATTTTTTATTAATCTCATACAATGGTGCATGCATGGAGACATGGTAAGTTCATATTCTAATTTAATACCCCTGTATGAGTTTGTATGGCGCCGATTAGAGGGGAAACTTGGACTTATGTCAATTTTCCACTTATATGGCTTCTAAATCTACGATATTTTCTCACGGGACTTCGAATGAGGTAACTGCTTCCACCCAAGCCCTGAAGTCGTCGGTCATTATGCGCCTTTCCTGTTAGGAGTTTGGCTCTGTAAATTTCTTCTGGCGAGACAAGTGCAACCTTTGAGCACCATATCCACCAATAGGATAGTGTGGCTTTATGGATACTGTATTTTGTTTATGAGTTTGCTCTGTTGTGGTGCATTTGGCTAAATTTCTCTTACTTCCATAGGGTTTCATTCTCTTTTATGGTGATGGCATCCCCTCTTTTGGCAGGAACCAGAATTGGATGCGTAAGGCGTTCTTCAGGTATTAGTACTTTGAAATATCATCAATTCAATTCTCATTTACACAATTGTTCTGATACCATAGCTCTCCAGAACTTGATGGCGTGCTTTTGGTGTACTTGCTTCCTCATGTAAGGCTAATATAATTTAATTGTAACCATATTAGATACTTCCAGCACTTAGCAGGTAATATTTGGGGTTGACTGGTTCATTTTCCTTGCTAAACAGGTATACACCTCATCACTCCTCCAATGGCATAGGTTGTGACACCAAACATATTCTAACAGTAAATTTCCCTTTGGTTTCTAGGTTTTAACCTCTTCTTCTTCTATATGGTACACATGTTTATACCCCTTTCATTTTAGGTTTGTTTGAGACGGGGTAATGTGACCCGTTCTTTACTTCGGCTTTCGAGTATGCCTGGATTCTTTTAAGTTGAAAGAGAATGGCCCCATATGAAAGTTTCTCGACTGTTTGAACTTATGTTTTCTTTTGGACAGATTATATATAATCAAACCCCCATAGGAGGTCAGACCTTCTATCTCTTTTCAACTATATATAATTATCTTTAATTAAATTCTCAATTTGCTCATCGTTTTATATATTGATTTGGCTTTTCCAAGTTATGGGGTTGTTGGCTTTTGCATATCATAATATTCGTTTGGTTCCCAGGAAATACTTTTTGTTTACAGAGTTTGTTTAGAAGAAAGAAATAAAGAGGTTATATGGTAGAGTTGAATCATTGTTGGGTCATTCTTTGACCCACACAGTCCTACATAGAATTGTTGGGCAAGAGATTGTTTGACCCCTCAGTCCCTGCTTGGGGTCGAACTAACCCAACCCATTACACCCCCGTTCTCAATTTTTCTATGTGTACAAAAATTTCTTATGGAAATGGCTACTGTATCTTGCCACATTCAACATGTTTCTTACAAGAAGGAATATAATCGAGTCTTTTGCAATATTTGTTATCCCGTTTATCAAAAAAGCTTATAGCATCTTTTTGTTTAAACATTAGGACAAGCTTCACACCTTGGTAATTTTATTTAGTAATGGCATTCCTTCATTTTTCTCAAGTATGTTTGATTTTAAAGAATGGATGTCATTTTTTCTTTCATGACAAGAATATATATTTTTAAAGAGAGTTGCATCATATAGTTTTCAGTTTTTGGTGTAATAAATTTATGCAGTCTCCTGTGATTTCCTAGGTTATGATTCAGAAACTGGTTAATTTCTTTATTTTGTTTTAAAATAAAAGAAAACACAATCATTTCCTATTTTTAATATTAACCTACTGATATTGAGCTCCCCGATCATGACTAGAACTAGGTTAACTATGATCAGTTCACTGCCTAGGGAGGGTTCTATTCGTTATGTTGGGTCCAGACTGCTTTTGAGAAAGTTTAGGCTTGCAATTCCAGAAGCTTAACAGGTATCCCGTTGTCTATTATAAGTCCTACAATATTTTTTACATGTCTAGTCCTCACATCTGAAACAGATCTTACCAAGAAATTTCTGGTTAAAGTGATATTATTACTGGTTGTGTTTAATCTATTAAAATGTGTGTTATTTCCTTTTCTTATAGTGCATTGGATTTTTTGAATGGTTTATTGAATATAATTTTTGGGTCATGTTTTGATTTTAAGTTTGTAAGGTGATGATTTTGTAGTTTTGTTGTGAAATCCGTAGCAACTGCTACGAAACCATAGGTTTGGATAATCACTTAACCATAGTAGGGATGGTGGCATCGAGCTAAGTGTTGAGTTATGGTCTATATACATAGAGTGCCATCTAGTTGAACTGATGTACCAAGTTATGCCCTATTCAAACGTAGGCCTTGTACCACCTGTAGGTTTCCTTGAGTTTGATTTGCCACATGTAGAAGTGGTAGGAACTCTGATGCTTGTGTATAACACTGAGAGCCTTGCAAGTCATTAGACCCTGAGTTGAAAAATTAAATGATAATTCAATACAAACACCTTCTTAAATAGGAATTAAATATTCACTCTGAATAACACAAAAGTATTTGGACTACAAAAGATTATAAGGTGTTGGGCCAAATATATTGAGGATTTATCAAGGTTTATGAAAGGCTAAGATTATTTTGGCTATTAATTTTGTATGTAGTCTAGGTGTTTAATTGTAACGTAGAGAAAAAACATCATGAGACTAAGCAATGCTATATTTCTTGACTTGGGAATTAGAGCTAAGATCTAGGAAAATAAAAGTAATTTATTAAAATTAAATTAATAAAATTAATTAATAAATAAATATCCCAGCCGACATTGTGCTGATCCTTTAATTTATCCTCATTATTATTTATTTCTTTCTAAGCAGCTCTTCTTTTATCATCATTCATAAGTCCTGATGATGGATCCCATTTGGGATTTGAAACGTTGGCATAAAAATGTTCATATTGTGGATTCTCCGATCACTAATTCAAAAGATACAAACCACGGATCTCTTAAATCCAGAATCTAGGAAAATGTTGCAATGGTAGATCCTCAATATATTTGTTTGTTGAAAGGTTGAAAGAAATTATATGGGTAGAAGTAGAGGCCATCAAGATGGCCCCCCATTGGAGGAATTAAATGACAGACAAAGATTGTATTATAAAAATATTAACCATTTTCTCTTTTTAGAAGCTTTGGTTTGGGAACAAATAAGACTAAGTCATAGATTGATTATAGGGAAAATTTATATCATATGCCAATTCTCATTCAAATTACTAAAGAAGACTCCAATCCTTCAAATTACTAAAAAAGACTTCAATCCTTGAATGTCCATTTAATTTTTTTTTTGTTCATTAAAACATAAAGGTTTTTTAAACAATTGCACATTAAGTTTACCTTTAATCTGAAATCTAAAAAGGAAAAAAATGGTGTAAAAAAAAAAAAAAAAACTTTTAACTTGATTTCATTGGGACCATGATTGTTCTAATACATAAAATGAGATTTGTAAGACACTAAAAAGCTTTATTTTTAATTGACTTAATTATAAATTGATTGGCATTTTTTTATTAAAAAATTTAAAATAAAAGAAATAAAATTCGTAAAACACTTAAAAACTTTATTTTTAATTAACTTAATTATAAATTTTGTAAATTGATTTTAAATTTTTATTTAAAAACTAAAAATAAAAAAAGATACCAAGCTATTTTATTATATCAAGTATCATCCCCTATAAAACAAATGAAATTTTACATATGTAAGTTTGACCTTTGTTTTAAAAATGAAATTTTACATGGTGTAAGTTTTACATTTGTTTTTAAATAGTGAGAATTTAGTTTTTTAAATTTTAAAATAGCGAAAGTTTGAAGTTTATTATTTTTAAAAATTTGTAAATAATTTGAATTATATATATACACGTTGTGATATAATTTGGATTAAAAATAAAATTATATTTGATGAAATTTTGAAAGTAATCCAAACACAATTGTATTTGATGAAAGTTTTGAAGCTTATTTTTTTTAAAGAGAAAAAGTTATCGAGTTTGAAATACATTCATTATTTTTAAAAGTTTAGAAAAAAAAAAAAATTACAAACAAAATAATATATAAAATAAATTGAATTATAAATAAAAAATGGAAGATAAAAAGTGTTTTCTCTTAACAACATGTTTAACACTTCTTTAAATTTCTTTGTAAAATAACTATTATACATTTAGTTAGAAAGAAGAAATTTCTCTTAATCTCTTTCTTATTAAGCTAGAAACATATGTTATTGTTTAATCTTTAATTTTTTCCCTAGCAATAAACTTTGTGAATGTAACTATATTCACATTCTTTTAGGATGAAAATTTACAATGCCAATTAATTTGTATTTTTTTTAAGAAGGATTATTTCGAGTATGCATAAGTTTTTTGGCATTCACTCATTTTATGAATCTCCTCATTTCAATTGACATTTAATAATTTCTTTTCTGTTGACTTATATTTTTCATTGTACCAACTATTACAAGCTATCTTATTGTATATTTTTGTACCTATCTTGAAAGCATTCTTTCTTTATCCATATCAAAAGATTTCATAAAATTGCATATATTTACACATAGGTAAATTTCACTGTTTTCCCATAATTTACTTTATAATAAAATGATTTGGAGCATATAAATTATGTAATTATAAAATTACTTCAAATATAATATAAAATATAATTAGATATTGAGATAAACTAATGATGAAATATTGTGAATATGTAGATATTGAAATAAAATAATGAAGAAATGTGTTAAGTAATTATAAAATTACTTCAAATATAATATAAAATATAATTAGATATTGAGATAAACTAATGATGAAATATTGTGAATATGTAGATATTGGAATAAAATAATGAAGAAATGTGTTGAATATGCATATGTAGATATTGATATATAATGAGATGTCAATATATAATAATTTAATGATTATGAAGTTTTTAAGTTGTTAGAAAATTTAATTTAAAGGAAGGACAAATTAATTTTTTAAATTAATTTTTGAGTTTATGGATGAACTAATATATTAATAAATAATGATAAATATCTTCATTTCCTTCTCTATTTGATTCTGGAATTAATAATTAGTTTGCTAATTAATTGATTTTCCTTAGATATCCCCCTTTAATGTAATTAGTCTACAATGTGCGATTGGAAAAGCCTCATAGCTTTCTTTCTCTATTTGATTCTGGAATTAATAATTAGTTTGCTAATTAATTTATTTTCCTTAGATATTCCCCTTTATTGTAATTAGTCTACAACATGCGATTGGAAAAGCCTCATAGAAGATTCTCTATTATGTGACTTAATAATGGTGAAGATTTTATATCTTAAACTTGAGAATGAATATATATATATATAGAGAGAGAGAGAGATTTGGTAGACTTATCCTTTATTATTGTATTATTGAGGATATAGATTTAGATTAACAAAACTGCCCACAAGTCTAATGAGAAAGGTAAGGCAAATTAAAAGTTATTGCTTGCCTGTCCAATTCGAAATAACAGTTTTCTGTCGCAATCATTCCAGTAATCTGCCCGCAATGGAAATTGTTGACACCTAATCCTCTGCGATTGGGTGAATTTGGAATGTGAACAGTCATCAGAAGATGAACTGAGCAGTCACATCCTTTGTATATAACAATAGCTACCTAATGAAATAAATCGTATCACTTCTTTGCCAAACTGGAGTTACTCCTGTCCTGACATGGTATCAGAGCCAACTCCTTGTTTTAGCTATTATGCTCCTTGTAACTCCTCTGTCCTGGCCTCTGCCTCTGCCTCTGCTTTATTCCCTTCTGTTCTGAAATAATCTGCCTCTGCCGCACTGCACATCTGTCCATACTGAGACCTAACGGTGCCACTGCAGAGGGACGTTTGAATGTGCTGTCTCATGACTGTGAGGAGGGAGTTCGACTGTGCAACGGAGGGCCGAGGGAGCAGCGTTTGGAGGCTGTGTTTAGGAGCAGGCGGACTATTTGCAATACAACATTATAACACTATGTCTGTGGTATTGCATTATAACGCTGTGTTTTTTTAACCAGTCCGCTGTGTGTTTTTTTACCAGTCATGTGGTATACGCTGGTTTTACGCCTCTCCACAGACCTCCCCTCCATTGTGCCTCCACCCGCATACCATATACCTTATCATTCATATGCATGCTTACCTATATCGCCATCACCATACCCGTTAAACGTTGTATGGTATTCTCGTCTGTCCAGTGGGCGTTGGAATTGAACCAACACTTCAAATACCGCTGGGTATTGGAATGGATTTGTGATGACAAATTAACAGTACATGTGCATTTTTGCCTTGTTTTCCACACGACAGAGACTGATTGTATATGAGCTGTGCGTTGTGGGTTGTATTAACGCTGTGGTATTTACGCTGCCATCGAAATTCTTTCACATATTATTTACTCTGTGGTATTTTATGCTGTCACATATTTTTGCTGCCATCGAAATCCTTTCACATATTTATGCTGTGGTATTTTACGCTGTCACATATTCTTACCACTCCATGCTGCGTTGTATGCACACCTTCGCACACCGTCGCTTTCCATTTTTTTTAATAATACACCTCCGCTTCTCATTTTATTACATTGGGTATTATCCATTGAGTGTTAATGCTGTGGATTATTAATGATATTGCTGCGGTATAATCCAGCATATCACAGTCCTTTGCCACTTTCACAATATTAAACATTCAGCACATTTTGCCAGCAGAAGACAGTTTTAAAATGCATTCAATAATATCTATTGTGGAAATTTGAGATGGCTCGTGGTAAGAGAAACAGTCGTGGCTTCAAGGTCTTGAGAATCAAAGGGATTTATGGTGATTTTTTTAGTCTTTTCAGTGAACTTTGAAATTGTAATACCGTTGCTGCTCCAACTTTGTAGAGCTCGCGGTTGATGCCATTGCTGCTCCAACTTTGTAGAGCTCGCGGTTGATGCCGTTGTTGCTCCAACTTTGTAGAGCTCGCGGTTGATGCCGTTGCTGCTCCAACTTTGTAGAGCTCGCGGTTGATGCCATTGTTGCTCCAACTTTGTAGAGCTCGCGGTGAATGATTGATTATTTTTAAACAACCAAAATTATTTCCCATGGAAATTTTTTTTGAGTACAATTTCACTGTATATCAATAGAAGTTTTTTTTTTTTTTTTTCAGCAGAAGTATTTTTTTTACAGAAAGCATTCAATCATCTCTATGGTAGGAATAGTTCTCACTGGCAAGGAGAACTATCCTGAATGGTCCCGGATGATAAAACACACCCTCATCTTCAATGAGTTGTGGAAAGGAGTGTGTGTCAGAGAAGGAGACAATGACCAGTGCAGCCTACATCAACAAAGAGCTCATCATTTGGGAAAACAAGAAAAGCAAAGCCTATGCATTAATCGCAACATCTGTAAATGAAGAGGTGAGTCGCCATATTTCATCATATTCAACTGCCTTTGAAGCTTTACAAAAGCTGAAAGAACTCTATGACTCATATTCTGCACTAGAAGTTGTTCAGCTCATGATTAAACTCTTCACTCTTGAACTGAAAAATAATGATCCTCTTGCTCTTGCATTTGAAGTAAAATCTATAATGCATGATATCAAATCCACTAAGGTTGAGCTGGATATCCCTCTTATTGCTTTTCTCAAGGCACTCTATCCTACTTACTCCAATTATCTTGAGTCTTTACAAGCAAATGGAAATCTTAAAGATATAACCTTTGACTCTCTTGTGAAAAAGTTTGCTGAGAGAGAGAAAGCCTTTGGAAAGAAGACAGCCCCTGAATCTTTTGAAGAGACTGTGTGCCTTGCTCATAAAGAAAAGCATCCTGCTCAAGTTCCTACAAGAGGAAGAGGTGGACGAAGAGGAAGAGGAAGATATTTCAGAGGCAGGGGGGGCAGACATTCTCAAGGAGAAAAGGCAGACTTACACTGCATTCGCTGCAAAAGAAATGGATCACATGATGCCTCTACATGCAAGCTACCATGGGACAAAATTGAGCAGAAAAGAAACCAACAGAAAGGTAAAACTGATGATACAGATAAAGGTAAAGCACCTGAATCCACTCACTATATTGAGGCACAATGTAACATTGGAGTAAATGAAGATTTGTTTAATGCTTCACTTGCTTCTTCGAAAAATGATTGGTTGCTTGATTCAGGAGCAACCTGTCATATGACTCATAGAAAAGATTTTTTTGAAGATTTCACTGATAATGTTGATGGAGTAGTATACTTTGCAGATCAGTCAAAAATCAAGCCATCAGGGCTTGGCACAATCAGGCTTAAACTGCCTGGTCTTCCAGACTTCTGGATCATGTTCTATATCTCCCACAGCTCAAGAGAAACTTGCTGTCCTTGGTCCACATCCGCCAACAAGGTCACTCCATTCATATGTTTGATGGCAAGCTTGAGGTAAGAAAAGCTTCTGACCACTCACTTGTCATGAGGGGAATAGAAGAAGAAAGACTTCTCAAACTGCAAGGAACCTCTGCTCATGCACAACATTTCTCATATATTTCTCATCATGAAGAAGGTGCACTTCCATCAAGTTTATTATGGCATGCTAGATTTGGACATTTAAACTATGACAGTCTCCGCTTATTGAAGAAAAATGGTGTTTCTGGTTTGCCTACAATTCCTAGGAAACATAAGCAATGTGATGCTTGCATTCTAGGAAAGCATAGCAAACAGTCTTTTCATGATTCACATTCAAGAGCACATAGGAAGCTTGAACTCATTCATTCAGATTTATGTGGTCCAATGCCTGTTCCTTCTGCAAATGGAAATAAATATATCATGACATTTATTGATGATTACACCAGAATGTGTTGGGTTTATTTATTGAAGAACAAATCTGATGCCTTTCAAACATTCAAGAATTTTCGTAAATGGATTGAAAATGATGCACAATCTCATATTGGGTCTATTCGCACTGATAATGGAAAAGAATATACATCAAATGAATTTGAAAACTATCTTCGCCAACATGGGATCAAACATCAAACAACTGTGCCTTATAATCCCCAACAGAATGGTGTAGCTGAAAGAATGAATAGAACAATCTTGAATATGGTACGATCCATGCTTTTCTTCAAAAATGTAAAGATAATGTTTTGGGCTGATGATGTTCTATGTGCTGCATATATAAAGAATAGATGTCCATCTAATGCTATAAGAAACAAGACTCCTTATGAATTGTGGTATGGACATGTTCCTTCGGTAAAACATCTCAGGATCTTTGGTTCCACCTGTTATGCTCTGATACCAAAGGTACATAGAAACAAACTTGGTGCTAGAAGTCGTAAGTGTATCTTCCTGGGGTATTCAACAACCTCCAAAGCATAATGCCTCTATGATGAAGTAAATAAAAAGTTTGTTGTATCTAGAGATGTAATTTTTCTTGAATCATCCAAATCTGACAATGTTGTTGAGTGGCAACTTGATCGCTTGGATAGATTCGCAAAAACAAAATCATTTCAAGAATTTGATAATCAGATTCCACATCTTGAAGGGGGGATTCCTATACTAGATCAACATGTGGAATCTTCTTCTGAAGAACACTCTCCCCCGAATGAAACTTCAACAACGGATGATGCTTTAAGTGATGTAATTGATAGAATTGGGAGACTCAATCTTGATTCAGTCCCAACTCAATCAACAGAGCAACCTAGACCATCTCAGAAAGGTCCCCCAAAGCGGCTGACAAAGACACTTGAAAGTGTTCATCCTGATGAAATTGGAAAAACAGGAACCAGAAACTCAAACCAACAAAATGGAGGTGATGTAGATGACTCTAATTCACCTGTTGATATGGATGTTACTTATGATTGTGAATTGAACTTGTCTACAGATTTTGAACCAACTTCCTTCAAAGAAGCTGCTTCTCAATGGAAAGAAGCGATGCAAAAGGAGTATGATGCCCTCATAAAGAACGGCACTTGGAAGCTGGTTGATCCTCCATTTGGAACCAAACCAATTGGCTGCAAGTGGGTCTACAAGAACAAGTACAAAGCTGATGGCTCACTTGACAAGCACAAAGCTAGGCTTGTGGCAAAAGGTTTTGCACAGAAGGAAGGGGTCGATTATGAGGAAACTTTTGCCCCCATAGCAAAATGGGCCACCATCCGGACACTCTTTGCACTAGCAACTCAGAACGGTTGGAAAGTCCATCAAATGGATGTAAAAACTGCCTTCTTGAATGGAGATCTAAAAGAGAATGTTTTTATGTCCTAGCCTGAAGGATTTTCTGTGAAAGGACATGAACATAAAGTATGCAAACTTTTGAAGTCCTTGTATGGCCTCAAACAAGCACCGCGAGCCTGGTATGAAAAACTAACTGAGCATCTTCTGAAACTCAACTTCAATCATTTTGATCTTGATGATGCAATTTTATTTGTCAAGAAAGCTGGCAAAACAGTTGTATATCTTGTGGTATATGTAGATGATCTTTTAATGACAGGGAACAATGAAAGCTACATTGCATCCATAAACAAGGAATTGGGGAAAAGTTTTGAAATGACTGATTTGGGCTATGTTCATTACTATCTTGGCATTGAAGTAACCCAACATCCAAAATCCATATTTCTTTCTCAAAAGAAATACATTGGAGATTTGTTAAATAGATTTGGCATGACAGAGTGCAATCATCATTCTACTCCAATGGAACAAAACTTAAAGCTCACATCTATTGAAGGAAAGGAATTTGAGGATGCAACAAAGTATAGACAGCTTGTAGGAAGTCTCATCTACCTCACTACTACCAGACCAGACATTTCATTTGTTGTTGGAATCCTCTCCAGGTTTATGCAAAAGCCTTCTGAGGGACATTGGTCTGCTGCAAAAAGAGTTCTAAGGTACTTGAAGGGAACTCAAGACCTTGGAATCAAGTATACACAGGTGGACGACTTCAGCTTGATTGGATACTCTGATTCAGACTTCGATGGAGACAAAGAAACTGGAGTATCTACTTCAGGATATGCTATGAGTCTTGGATCAGGAGCTGTCTCTTGGAGATCACGCAAACAATCAGTTCCAGCAGATTCCACAACAGAAGTAGAATACGTGGCAGCAGTTGAAGCAACGAAAGAAATTGTGTGGCTCAGGAAAATTCTTGAAGATTTGCAGGTAAAACAAGTACAATCAACTCCACTCATGATTGAAAACACCTCTGCAATAAAGTTGGCCATGAACCCAAAGTTCCATGATCGTACAAAGCACATCAATACTAAATATCATCTGATCCGACATCATGTTGAGGCCAAAACAATCCATCTCCATCATTGTTCCACAAATGAGCAAATTGCAGACATCTTCACCAAAGCGCTTGGAAGAGAAAAGCTTGAAAGATTCAGAACGATGCTTGGACTCACCAACATCCCTTCAGATTAAGGGGGGGAATGTTGACACCTAATCCTCTGCGATTGGGTGAATTTGGAATGTGAACAGTCATCAGAAGATGAACTGAGAAGTCACATCCTTTGTATATAACAATAGCTACCTAATGAAATAAATCGTATCAGTTCTCTGCCAAACTGGAGTTACTCCTGGCCTGACAGAAATAACGTGGAGGAATAATAGAATAACTCTCCCACTCCATGTCCGATTGTAACCTTGAGGAATAAATGAATAACACTACCACTCCAGCGTTTCAAATTGTCATTAAATATTTATTGTACTTATTATTCATTACCATTCCATCTATTATAATCAAAGGCTTCATGGATGCATTTCTTTCTTTCTTAGCACTTGGGTTGTTGGAATTGTTGAAGGATTTCTTGCGTTGTTGGAATTGTTGAAGGATTACTAGAACGATTGATGGAAGCATTACTCTGAAGATTTGAAGGGGTTTCTCTCGCCTTCGATCTGCTAAGAAAGGTGAAAAATATTTCATAGCCTTCCTTTTCTCTACCTAGTGTTTTTTCAGGTTTGGTTCAAGATGCATTGGAGGAACCCTTTCTTACTGATTAGGTTGTTGGAATTGTTGAAATATTACTGGAAGGATTGGTGCGAGGATTGTTGTAATGATTCGAAGGGGTGATGTAGGAGCATCCAATGTCGAGGCGATAGGTGGACAGGCTTCCTAAAGCACCTTTCAGAAAATTTCATTTTGATTTATTTTACTGTTAATTTTTTTTTTCTCCAAGAAGGCTATTACAGCCATTGTAAATTTCTTTTCTTTATTTCTGTTTCTTTTTAGTTATGAACGTGAGTTTAACAAAAAAAAATTAGTTTGAAAACATAATAGGAAAAGTAACTGTGCAATGTAACCGCAGGTAGTTCCTAAACTGAATGAGGCTACCTGAACTATTAAAAAGACAGTTCATAGAAGGCATGGGGCTGTTGCCCAGATACAGAAAAATAGAAACATATTGAGATTGTAAAAGTTTGCTGTCAAGAATAAACTAGAAGAATAAACATTGTTATTTTCAGGTAATCAAAAGGACTGTTTCATGAATCATTTTCTGTAGATGTGCATGAGTGCAAATTATAAAAGGAGAACGAACATGAAGACTGTGCCAGCATAAACAACTAAGAGCGAGGGAAGAAAACAGGAACTGTGCGCATACCCAGAAATCAACTTTTTACCATGCATAACCAAAGGTACTCGCAGACCAAAATCTTTTAACATTCAATAACATAATTTTTTTATCTAAATATGCTTACATGTAATGAAAACGTTACACCAATAATTAACAAAGAAAATTAGCATTTCAAGTTCCTGCTGTTCCATATTTTTACATTCCATATATAGACACATAGTTCCAGGTTTCTTCGAGTCCCTTCTCAGGACTAGAAACCCTCGGTCAACATGACCAGGCAAGAATGAAAACAAAGGTCAGACTACAGGGCGAGATATAGAGACTGTGACCATTACAAAAATAATAAGAATTGCAAGACCGACTACAGAGAACAGTTGTGAAGACTTGAAGACAAAAATGATAATCCTACGTCACCTACAGAGAAGACAACTGTATATTAAATTGACAGACAGCCTCAAAAAGGCACCAGGGCAAACTCAATGGAACGATCCTACCCATTTCAAATGAGGGTTGAGACCGAAGACTGGAGATATGGCAACCACCAAGTTCGAGCCCTCGACACTGGCACAAGAGCCACCTGCACAGCACAATGAAAACGAAAGACAGGGTATCATAACCTGAATAAACCGTAAGCAGACAAAACAGAAAGAAGCAACAACGAACGAAAGTTTTGAGGTTACCTGAGTGTCAAGAGGGTTTGAACAAACCCCGAACTAGCAGCAACGCCAAGAGGGAGAGCCCCAGCAAAAAGACCAGAAAGCCACGGCCACAGAGCCATACAAAACCACAACTGCTCACAAGGAGCGACATTTGTCAGCAAGAGATACAGTAGCATAAAAAAAGTAAAATCGGAGAAGAAAGATACCTGTGGAAGAAACTGGATAATCGCTAGAGCAAACAAACCAAGAACCTGTCAGAGAAACCAGAACAGTTAATTCACAGTCAAACTGCATATGCAAATAGATTAAACCAGTAGATAGTAAAGGTTTTTACAGTTTCAGACCGCCTTCAGAATGAACCCATAGCAGGGAGAACGTGATGAAGCCAATGAGCAGAGGAGGGCCGAGAGCCATAGCCACAACCAGGTATCAAACCCCATAGCGGACGGAGCAACTAGGTTACCAACTAGGCAAGTGAATGATCGGGAAAGGGTTTCACCCAAAACCATAGTTGCGGCGCGAAAAGTCCAGAACCTCGTGAATGGTGGAGGCATTAAAGCCTCATTAAACCTCCCCAAAACCTTTAAGTGACTGCGCATGAATATCACGTGGTTCAGCTGCCACGCAGCGTCCACGTCAGCGGAAGGGTGTGTCATCAATTTTTGGTATCAGAGCAGTTCTTTCCTTAGGGAAGAAAGTTTAATTATGGAGGTAGGAAGAAGAGGAAGAGGAAGAGGTGTTCGGAGAGTAGCCGAAGATGGACTGCGTGAAGAAATCAAGGTCCTAAGTGCCCGGCTAGCAGCAGTGGAGGTAGGAAGGCACAGGGATCCAGTGGATGGTGATGACAGTGATGCAAAGACTATAGCTACAACAGATGGGTCCGAAGAGGAGGGGCCAGAAATAAGATTGTTGAAATCCGTCCTATTAGCAAACAATAAACCGAAACCTGAATTGTCAAATTATGATGGCAGCTTATCTATTGAAATGCTTCTCGATTGGATTAGCAAATTAGATAAATACTTCGAGTGTGAAGAGATGAGTGATGAAAAGAGGATCCGGTTTGCAACTACAAAGTTGAAGGGGCATGCCGCACTGTGGTGGGACAGTGTGCAAGCGGAGCGGAAAAGATCCAACAAACCACCGATTAAGAAGTGGGACAGGATGGTGGCCAAGTTGAAGGGTAAATTTTTACCTAAATATTATCAGATTGCACTGCATAGACAGGTACAGAATCTGAAACAGAGGTCAATGACTGTAAAAGAGTACACAAAGGAGTTTTATAGAGTAAATTTGCAAGCAGGTTATGTCGAGGACAACCCAGAGAAGACTGCGAGGTTTGTGAATGGGTTGCGGATGGAGATACTGGACGAGATCAGTATTCTCTCTCCCAGATCTATAGAAGAAGCATATCAAAGTGCTTTAAAAGTAGAAGAAAAACTTAACAGAAGGCAGAATGCGAGGAGAGGACGTGGTTCTGGATGAGGAAGGGGACAGTCCTATGGCAGAGGTAGAACTGCCAGCAGCAATGATGAAGGCAGTAGTTCGAAAGCTGTAAGGTCAACAGATAAAGAGGGTAACACTAGGGGAGGCAGGCCTTACTAGCGAGGCAAAGGTAATGGTAGAGGTAGAGGAGCTGCCTACCAGTGTTACAAGTGCCACAAATGGGGGCACAGATCGTTTGAATGTCCTGAAAGTGATCTGGTAGGACAAAGGGGGGCATATGTTGCTCAGCCTGAGGAGACCAAAGCCCCACCTCAAGAAGTGGAGAACATGCCTGAAACAAGCAAAGCCTTGGTACTAAATAAAGTTTTATTGAAGCTAGCCAAAGAATCAGCTGATCCGACACAGCGGAAATCTCTTTTCTGAACTGTGTGTAAGTCACAGGGGAAGTGTTGTAAATTGATTATCGATAGTGGAAGCACGGACAATTTGGTAACCACAGAGATGGTGGAAAAGCTAGGCCTGAAGCGATTGAAACACCCAACTCCATACCGGGTGTCTTGGCTATAGAAAGGACACCAACTGCTTGTTGATGAGCAGTGTGAGGTGGAATTTCATATTGGCAGATATAAGGATAAAGTGACATGTGACATTATGCCGATGGATGTATGCCATATACTACTGGGAAGACCTTGGCAGTATGACAGGAAGGTGGTACACGATGGAAAAACAAATTGCTATAAGTTCATGAAAGATGGGGTCAAACACACATTGGTACCCATGAAGGAAGAAGCTACAACAGAAAGTAGTGGGTCGAAAGCCTTGTTGCTAGGGTGGAAAGAGTTCCTACAGCAATTGGGAGATGATGAGATTAAATTTGCAATCGTACAGAGACCCAGGACAGTGTTAGTTCATACTGAAATTAAGGATTTACCAGAAGAAATCCAAGATATGTTGCATGAATTCAGCGATATAGTAGCGGACGAATTGCCAGATAAGTTACCTCCAAAATGGAGTATCAGCCACCATATTGATTTTATACCAGGAGCCAGCTTACCCAACAAAGCCGCTTATCGCATGAGCTCGAAAGACAATGAGGAGATTAGAAAATAGGTACAAGAATTGCTGGATAAAGGACTGATTCGGGAAAGCCTAAGTCCGTTTGCAGTACCAACAGTTCTAGCTCCGATGAAAGGAGGGGAGTGGTGAATGTGTACCGACTCCTGAGCAATTAATAAGATTACTATTCGGTACAAGTTTCCTTTACCACGCATGGACATAATGATGGACTGTTTAAGCGAAGCAGCTTACTTTTCCAAGATTGTTTTCAAAAGCGGTTATCATCAGATACAGATTCAAGAAGGCGATGAGTGGAAGACTGCTTTTAAGACCAACAAGGGCTTGTATGAGTGGCTGGTCATGCCATTCGGATTGAGTAATGCACCTAGTACGTTCATGCGCTTGATGAACGAAATGCTGAAAGAATACATCGGGAAGTTCGTTATTGTATACTTGGACGATATTCTTATTTTCAGTAAGACCAGAGGGGAGCATTTCAGACACATCAGGTGTGTCTTAGAAAAATTACAGCAAAATAAATTGTTGTTGAATTTGAAGAAATGTACGTTTTTCAAGAAGGAATTGATTTACTTGGGGTTCGTGATCTCAGAAAATTGCAGCCATAGTCAACTGGCCATCCCCAAAGAGTTTATTTGAAGTACGAAGTTTTCATGGGCTAGCAAGTTTTTACAGGAAGTTTATAAGGGATTTTAGCAGTATTTGCGCGCCCATGGTAGAGACTGTCAAGAAGGCCAATCAGCCATTTCATTGGACTGATTTAGCTGAAAAGAGTTTTCAGCTGCTGAAAAAAAGATTACTGAACGACCTGTTTTACGGTTGCCGGATTTTAACAAACTTTTTCAAGTTCGTTGCAACGCCAGTGGGACAGCCATTGGGGCAGTGTTGAGTCAAGAGGATAAACCGGTGGCCTATTTTAGTGAAAAATTGAATGAGAGCAGACAGAAATATTTGTCCTATGATAAGGAATTCTATGCAGTAGTACAAGCACTGAAACACTGGAGACAATATTTGTTGGGAAACGAATTCGTCCTGTTTTTGGATAGTTCTACCTTGCAATATATTATGCAACAACACAAATTAAACTACAAACATGCAAAATGGGTGGAATATCTCCAAAGTTTCACGTTTGTGTTAAGGCACATCAGTGGACAAGCTAATAAGGTGGCAGACGCATTAAGTCGGAGGAGTTTGATCATGCAGGAGAGCATAATACAGGTGTTGGGTTTTGAGCATCTTAAGGATCTGTACGAGACAGATGCAGATTTTTGTGAAGCATACGAAGCTTGCCAAAATCCGTTGTTGAGGGACAATAGCTTGTGGTTAGATTTTAACTTGCAGGAAGGATTGTTGTTCAAGGGTGGACAGTTGTGCATTCTAGAGTGTTCAATGAGGGAAAATCTAATCCAGGAGAAGCACAATGGAGGTCTAGCCAGACATTTTGGCGTAGACAAGACATTGGACCAAGTAAGTCATTTTTATTATTGGCCTAGGATGCGACGAGACGTGCAACGATATGTGGCTAGATGCAAGATGTGTCAACTGGAGAAGGGACATAGTCAGAATGCGGGATTATACACACCATTTCCTATTCTGGACAGACCTTGGGATTCGGTTAGTTTAGATTTTGTTTTGGGTTTGCCAAGGACACAAAAAGGGTATGATTCAATTATGGTAGTGGTGGAACGCTTTACAAAGATGGTGCATTTTATCCCTTGCAAGAAGACCAACGACGCCACGCATGTAGCCCACCTATTCTTTACAGAAATTGTTAGGCTACATGGCTTACCGACATCTATTCTTTCAGATAGGGACGTGAAGTTTACAGGTCATTTCTGGCGGACTTTGTGGAAGAAATTGGACACTAAACTGAATTTCAGTTCAGCGTATCATCCACAAACTGACGGGCAAACTGAAGTAGTAAACTGAAGTCTGGGAAATCTGCTACGTAGCCTCATTGGAGAGAATTCGCGACAGTGGGATTGCGTACTCGCCCAGGCAGAGTTCGCTTATAATGACTCTCCAAACAGGAGCACAGGCAGAAGCCCTTTCCAAATCCTGTATGGCATGCACCCTCGAGGAGTGCACGAATTACAAGATTTGGGTCGGTTGGAACGGAGGAGTGCTGACGGAGAAGAATTCACCAAGATGATTGGTGAACTTCACGAGTAGGTAAAAGCTAAGTTACAGAACAACAGTCAGAAATATAAAAAAAAGGCAAATTTGAAGCACCGGGAAGTGCAGTTTGATGTAGGAGATTTGGTATTGACACATCTATGAAAGGAAAGGTTCCCCAAAGGAGAGTACAACAAGTTGAAATTCAAAAAGATAGGGCCTTGCCAAATTTTACGAAAATTCTCTGCAAATGCCTATGAACTACAATTACCACCAGGGATTGGGATCTCGCCCATTTTCAATGTCGCAGACCTATACCCCTATGTTTCTGCAGACACAGAGGAAGATTCAAACGGTCACACACGGGACACCTAGGGAGACGAAGAGACAGGGACATGGATCAAGTAGCTGCCCACAACCAAGCCTTTAGAGATTGACCTAATGCTAGACACTCAGGTAGCTTGGCGGACACACCGGAAGGAGTACTTGTAGTACTTGGTTAAGTGGAAGGGCCGTCCGATAGAGGAAAGCACCTAGATGGATGCCAGACAGATTCAGCACACCGGATATACGATTGAAGAGCTCATGGACAGGAGCCATGAGATTCTTTCACCCCGGGAGCTTGATGCAGGAGCATCCAATGGCGAGGCGACAGGTGGACAGGCTGCCTAAAGCACCTTTCAGAAAATTTCACTTTGATTTATTTTACTGTTAATTTTTTCTTTTTTTTCCAAGAAGGCTATTACAACCATTGTAAATTTCTTTTCTTTATTTCTGTTTCTTTTTAGTTATGAATGTGAGTTTAACAAAAAAAATTAGTTTGACAACATAACAGGAAATGTAACTGTGCAATGTAACCGCAGGTAGTTCCTCAACTGAATGAGGCTACCTGAACTATTAAAAAGACAGTTCATAGAAGGCACGGGGTTGCTGCCCAGATAGAGAAAAATAGAAACATATTGAGATTGTAAAAGTTTGCTGTCAAGCGTAAACCAGAAGAATAAACATTGTTATTTTCAGGTAATCAAAAAGACTGTTTCATGAATCATTTTCTGTAGATGTGCATGAGTGAAAATTATAAAAGGAGAACGAACATGAAGACTGTGCCAGCATAAACATCTAAGAGCGAGGGAAGAAAACAGGAACTGTACGCATACCCATAAATCAACTTTTTACTATGCATAACCAAAGGTACTCGCAGACCAAGATCTTTTAACATTCAATAATAGAATTTTTTTATCTAAATGTTCTTACATGTAACGAAAATGTTACACCAATAACTAACGAAGAAAATTAGCATTTCAAGTTCCCACTGTTCCATATTTTTACATTCCATATATAGACACATAGTTCTAGGTTTCTTCGAGTCCCTTCTCAGGACTAGAAACCCTCGATCAACATGACCAGGCAAGAATGAAAACAGAGGCCAGACTACAGGGCGAGATATATAGACTGTGACCATTCCAAAAATGATAAGAACTACAAGACCAACTACAGAGAATAGTTGTGAAGACCTGAAGACAAAAACGATAATCCTACGTCACATATAGAGAAGACAACTGTATATTAAATTGACAGACAACCTCAAATAGGCACCAGGGCAAACTCAAGGGAACAGTCCTACCCGTTTCAAACAAGGGCTGAGACCAAAGACTGGAGATACGGCAGCCACCAAGTTTGAGCCCTCGACACCATCACAAGAGCCACCCACACAGCACAATGAAAACATAAGATAGGGTATCATAACCTGGATAAACCGTAAGGAGATAGAACAAAAGGAAGCAACAGCGAACGAAAGTTTTGAGGTTACCTGAGTGTCAAGAGGGTTTGAACAAACCCCAAACTAGTAGCGACGCCAAGAGGGAGAGCCCCAACAAAAAGACCAGAAAGCCACGGCCACAGAGCCATACAGAACCATGACTGCTCACAAGGAGTGACATTTGTCAGCAAGAGATATAGCTGCATAAAAAAAGTAAAATCTGAGAAGAAAGATACCTGTGGATGAAACTGGATAATCGCTAGAGAAAACAAACTGAGAACTTGTCAGAGAAACCAAAACAGTTAATTCACAGTCGAGCCGCATATGAAAATAGATTAAGCCAGCAGATAGTAAAGGTTTTTACAGTTTCAGACTGCCTTCAAAATGAACCCATAGCAAGGAGAACGTGACAGAGCCAGCGAGCGGAGGAGGGTCGAGAGCCATAGCCACAACCAGGTATCAAACCCCATTGTGGATGGAGCAACCAGGTCACCAACTGGGCAAGTGAATGACCGGGAAAGGGTTTCACCCAAAACCATAGTGGCGGCGCGAAAAGTCTAGAACCTCGTGAACGGTGGAGGCATTAAATCCTCATTATACCTCCCCAAAACCTCTACGTGATTGTGCGTGAATATCAGGTGATTCAGCTGCCACGCAGCGTCCATGTCAGCGGAAGGGTGTATCATCAATTTTTTGGTATTAGAGTAGTTCTTTCCTTAGGGAAGAAAGTTTAAATTATGGAGGTAAGAAGAAGAGGAAGAGGAAGATGTGTTCGGAGAGCAGCCGAAGATGG
This sequence comes from Pinus tabuliformis, assembly GCA_031772625.1. Lineage (NCBI taxonomy): Eukaryota > Viridiplantae > Streptophyta > Pinopsida > Pinales > Pinaceae > Pinus > Pinus tabuliformis. Next base: position 1,583,500,513 of record CM062817.1, read on the forward strand.
ACTGCATGAAGAAATTAGGGTCCTAAGTGCCTGGATAGCAGCAGTGGAGGTAGGAATGCGTAGGGATCCAGTGGATGGCGATGACAGTGATGCATAGACTATAGCTACAACAGATGGGTCCGAAAAGGAGGGGCTAGAAATAAGATTGTTGAAATCCGTCCTGTTAGCAAACAACAAACCGAAACCTGAACTGTCAAATTATGATGGCAACCTATCTACTGAAATGCTTCTGGATTGGATTAGCGAATGAGATAAATACTTCGAGTGTGAAGAGATCAGTGATGAAAAGAGGAGTGTGAAGATATCAGTGATGAAAAGAGGATCCGATTTGCAGCTACAAAGTTGAAGGCGCATGCCACACTGTGGTGGGACAGTGTGCAAGTGGAGGAGAAAAGATCCAACAAACCACCAATTAAGAAGTGGGACAGGATGGTGGCCAAGTTGAAGGGTAATTTTTTATCGAAAGATTATCAGATTGCACTGTATATATAGGTATAGAATCTGAAACAGAGGTCAATGACTGTAAAAGTGTACACAAAGGAGTTTTATAGAAAAAAAATTGCAAACATGTTATGTCAAGGACAACCTAGAGAAGACTGCGAGGTTTGTGAATGGGTTACGGATGGAGATACTAGATGAGATCATTATTCTCTCTCCCAGATCTGTAGAAGAAGCATATCGAAGTGCTTCAAAAGAAGAAGAAAAAATTAATAGAAGGTAGAACGCGAGGAGAGGACAAGGTTCCAGACGAGGAAGGGGGCAGTCCTATGCCAGAGGAAAAACTTCCAGCATCAATGATGATGGCAGTAGTTCGAAAGCTACAGGGTCAACAGACAAAGAGGGTAACACTAGGGGAGGCGGGCCTTACTAGCGAGGCAAAGGTAATGGTAGAGGCAGAGGAGTTGCCTACCAGTGTTACAAGTGCCACAAATGGGGGCACAAATCGTTTGAATGTCATGAAAGTGATCAGGCAGGACAAAGGGGGGCATATGTTGCTCAGCTTGAGGAGACCGAGGCCCCACCTCGAGAAGTGGAGAACATGCCTGAAACAGGTGAAGCCTTGGTACTAAATAAAATTTTATTGAAGCCAGCCATAGAATCAGCCGATCCGACACAGTGGAAAGCTCTTTTCTGAATTGTGCGTAAGTCGCAGGGGAAGTGTTGTAAATTGATTATCGATAGTGGAAGCACGGACAATTTGGTAACCACAAAGATGGTGGAAAAGCTAGGCCTGAAGTGATTGAAACACCCAACTCCATACCGGGCATCTTAGCTACAGAAAGGACACCAACTACTTGTTGATAAGCAATGTGAGGTGGAATTTCATATTGGCAGATATAAGGATAAAGTGACGTGTGACATTATGCCGATGGATGTATGCAATATACTACTAGGAAAACCTTGGCAGTATGATAGGAAGGTGGTCCACGATGGAAAAACAAATTGCTATAAGTTTGTGAAAGATGGGGTCAAACACACATTGGTACCCATGAAGGAAGAAGCTACAACAGAAAGTAGTGGGTCGAAAGCCTTGTTGCTAGGGGGGAAAGAGTTCCTACAGTAGTTGGGAGATGATGAGATTAAATTTGCAGTCGTACGGAGACCCAGGCCAGTGTTAGTTCATACTGAAATTAAGGATTTACCGGAAGAAATCCAAGATATGTTGCATGAATTCAGCGATATAATAGCAGATGAATTGCTAGATAAGTTACCTCCAAAACGGAGTATCAGCCACCATATTGATTTTATACCAGGAGCCAGCTTACCCAACAAAGCTGCTTATCACATGAGCCCGAAAGACAATGAGGAGATTAGAAAACAGGTACAAGAATTGTTGGATAAGGGACTGATTCGGGAAAGCCTAAGTCCGTGTGCAGTACCAATAGTTCTAGCTCCCAAGAAAGGAGGGGAGTGGCAAATGTGTATCGACTCCCGAGCAATTAATAAGATTACTATTCGGTACAGGTTTCCTTTACCATGCATGGACGATATGATGGATTGTTTAAGCGGAGCAGCTTACTTTTCCAAGATTGATTTGAAAAGCGGTTATCATCAGATACAAATTCGAGAAGGTGATGAGTGGAAGATTTCTTTTAAGACCAATGAGGGCCTATATGAGTGGCTGGTCATGCCATTCGGATTGAGTAATGCACCTAGCATGTTCATGTGCTTGATGAATGAAATGCTGAGAGAATACATCGGGAAGTTCGTTATTGTATACTTGGACGATATTCTTATTTTTAGTAAGACGAAAGGGGAGCATTTCAGACACATCAGGTGTGTCTTAGAAAAATTACAGCAAAATAAATTGCTGTTAAATTTGAAGAAATGCACGTTTTTCAAGAAGGAATTGATTTACTTGGGGTTCGTGATCTCAGAAAATGAGTTGAAGATGGATCTGGAAAAGATTGCAGCCATAGTCAACTGGCCATCCCCAAAGAGTTTATTTGAAGTACGAAGTTTTCATGGGCTAGCAAGTTTTTACAGGAAGTTTATAAGGGATTTTAGCGGTATCTGCGCGCCCATGGTAGAGACTGTCAAAAAGGCCAATCAACCATTTCATTAGACTGATTCAGCTGAAAAGAGTTTTCAGTTGCTGAAAAAAAAGATTACTGAACGACTTGTTTTATGGTTGCCGGATTTTAAAAAACTTTTTCAAGTTCGTTGCGACGCTAGTGGGACAGCCATTGGGGCAATGCTGAGTCAAGAGGATAAACCTATGGCCTATTTTAGTGAAAAAAATGAATGAGAGCAGACAGAAATATTCATCCTATGATAAGGAATTCTATGCAGTGGTACAAGCACTGAAACATTCTAGACACTATTTTTTGGGAAATGAATTTGTCCTGTTTTCGGACAATTCTACTCTGCAATATATTATGCAGCAACACAAATTAAACCACAAACATGCGAAATGGGTGGAATATCTCCAAAGTTTCACATTTGTGTTAAAGCACATCTGTGGACAAGCTAATAAGGTGGCAGACACATTAAGTCGGAGGAGTTTGATCATGCAGGAGAGCAGAATACAAGTGTTGGGTTTTGAGCATCTTAAGGATCTGTACAAGACAGATGCAAATTTTTGTGAAGCATACGAAGCTTGCCAGAATCCGCTGTTGAGGGACAACAGCTTGTGGTTAGATTTTAACTTATAGGAAGGATTTTTGTTCAAGGGTGGACAGTTGTGCATTCCAAAGTGCTCAATGAGGGAAAATCTCATCCAAGAGAAGCACAATGGAGGTCTAGCTGGAAATTTTGGCATAGACAAGACATTGGACCAAATAAGTAATTTTTATTATTGGCCTAGGATGCGATGAGATGTGCAACGATATGTGGCTAGATGCAAGATGTGTCAACTGGTGAAGGGACATAATCAGAATGCAGCATTATACACACCATTCCTTGTTTTGGACAGACCTTGGGATTCGGTTAGTTTAGATTTTGTTTTGGGTTTGCCAAGGACACAGAAAGGGTACGATTCAATTATGGTAGTGGTGGACCGCTTTACAAAGATGGCGCATTTTATCCCTTGCAAGAAGACTAGCGACGCCACGCATGTAGCCCACCTATTCTTTACAGAAATTTTCAGGCTACATGGCTTGCTGACATCTATTCTTTCAGATAGGGATGTGAAGTTTACAGGTCATTTCTTGTGGACTTTATGGAAGAAATTGGACACTAAACTGAATTTTAGTTCAGCGTATCATCCATAGACCGACGGTAAAATTGAAGTAGTAAACCCGAGTCTGGGAAATTTGCTACGTAGCCTCGTTGAAGAGAATTCACAACAGTGGGACCGCTTACTCGCCCAGGAAAAGTTCTCTTATAATGACTCTCCAAACAGGAGCATAGGAAGAAGCCCTTTCCAAATCTTGTATGGTATGCACTCTCGAGGAGTGCACAAATTACGAGATTTGGGTTGATTGGAACGGAAAAGTGCTGACAGAGAAGAATTCTCCAAGATGATTTGAGAACTTCACGAGCAGGTAAAAGCTAAGTTACAGAACAATAGTCAGAAATATAAACAAAAGGCAGATTTGAAGCGCCAGGAAGTGCAGTTTGATGTAGGAGATTTGGTACTGGCACATCTACGAAAGGAAAGGTTCCCCAAAGGAGAGTACAACAAGTTGAAATTCAAAAAGATAGGACCTTGCCAGATTTTATGAAAATTCTTTGCAAATGCTTACGAACTGCAATTACCACCAGGGATTGGGATCTCGCCCATTTTCAATGTCGCAGACCTATACCCCTATGTTTCTGCAGACACAGAGGAAGATTCAAATGGTCACACACGGGACACCCAGGGAGACGAAGAGACAGGGACATGGATCAAGCAGCTTCCCACAGCCAAGCCTTTAGAGATTGACCAAATACTGGACACTCAGGTAGCTCGACGGACACGCCGGAAGGAGTACTTGCAGTACTTGGTTAAGTGGAAGGGCCGTCCGATAGAGGACAACACCTGGATGGATGCTGGATAGATTTAGCGCGTCGGATATACGATTGAAGAGCTCATGGACAAGAGCCATGAGATTCTTTCACCCCGAGAGCCTAATGCAGGAGCATCCAATGGTGAGGCGACAGGTGGATAGGCTGCCTAAAGCACCTTTTAGAAACTTTCACTTTGATTTATTTTACCGTTCATTTTTTTTTTTCTCCAAGAAGGCTGTTACAACCATTGTAAATTTCTTTCCTTTATTTCTGTTTCTTTTTAGTTATGAACGTGAGTTTAACATAAAAAAAATTAGTTTGACAACATAACAGGAAATGTAACTGTGCAATGTAATCACAGGTAGTCCCTCAACTGAATGAGGCTACCTAGACTATTAAAAAAGAGAGTTCATAGAAGGCATGGGGCTGCTTCCCAGATAGAGAAAAATAGAAACATATTGAGATTGTAAAAGTTTGTTGTCAAGCGTAAACCAGAAGAATAAACATTGTTATTTTCAGGTAATCAAAAGGACTGTTTCATGAATCATTTTCTGTAGATGTGCATGAATGAAAAATTATAAAAGGAGAACGAACATGAAGGCTATGCCAGCATAAGCATCTAAGAACGAGGGAAGAAAACGGGAACTATACGCATACCCAGAAATCAACTTTTTACTATGCATAACCAAAGGTACTCGCAGACCAAGATCTTTTAACATTCACTAACAGAATTTTTTTTATCCAAATGTGCTTACATGTAATGAAAACGTTACACCAGTAATTAACGAAGAAAAGTAGCATTTAAAGTTCCTGCTGTTTCATATTTTTACATTCCATATATAGACACATGGTTCCAGGTTTCTTTGAGTCCCTTCTCAGGACTAGAAACCCTCGGTCAACATGACTAGGCAAGAATGAAAACAGAGGCCGGACTACAAGGTGAGATATAGAGACTGTGACCATTACAAAAACGATAAGAACTACAAGACCAACTACAGAGAACAATTTTGAAGACCTGAAGACAAAAATGATAATCCTACATCACCTACAAAGAAGACAACTGTATATTAAATTAACAGACAGCCTCAAACAGGCACCAGGACAAACTCAAGGGAACAGTCCTACCCATTTCAAACAAGGGCTGAGACCGAAGACTGGAGATACGACAGCCACCAAGTCCGAGCCCTCGACACCGGCACAAGAGCCACCTGCACAACACAACGAAAATGTAAGATAGGGTATCATAACCTGACTAAACAGTAAGCAGACATAACAGAAAGAAGCAACAACGAACAAAAGTTTTGAGGTTACCTGAGTGTCAAGAGGATTTGAACAAACCTCGAACCAGCAGCAATGCCAAGAGGGAGAGCCCCAGCAAAAAGACCAAAAAACCACGGCCACAGAGCCATACAAAACCACGACTGCTCACAAGGAGCGACATTTGTCAGCAAGAGATATAGCTACATTAAAAAAGTAAAATCGGATAAGAAAGATACCTGTGGAAGAAACTGGATAATCGCCAGAGCAAATAAACCGAGAACTTGTCAGAGAAACCAGAACAGTTAATTCACAGTCGAGCCGCATCTGCAAATAGATTAAGCCAACAGACAATAAAGGTTTTACAGTTTCAGACCGCCTTCAGAATGAACCCATAGTAGGGAGAATGTGACGGAGCCAGCGAACGGAGGAGGGCTGAGAACCATAGTCACAACCAGGAATCAAACCCCATAGCGGACAGAGCAACCAGGTTACCAACTAGGCAAGTGAATGACCGGGAAAGGGTTTCACCCAAAACCATAGTGCTGGCGTGATAAGTCTAGAACCAAGTGAACGGTGGAGGCATTAAAGCCTCATTAAACCTCCCCAAAACCTCTACGTGATTGCGCGTGAATATCAGGTGGTTCAGCTGCCACACAGTGTCCACGTCAGCAGAAGGGTGTATCATCAAGGCGCTTCTCTCAGCTTCTATCTCCTAAGAAAGGTGTAGAATTTGTTACCTACATTTATTTTCAATGGCCTATGTTAACTAAATTTGTTATTACTCTAATGTGGAATGACTTTGTTCATTTTTGCTAAAGTCTTCTTGAACAGCCCATACCAAAAATAAATAATATATATATGCATTGATGGCGTAAACATAACATAACATAAATGGGAATCTAACTTGATACAAAAGCCTCAATCAACCACCTTCCCAGAAGAGACTAATAATTTCATCCACTGTAGTTCCTTATATCGACCAAGGCCATTTTGGTTCTCCTGTTTATGTTTCTTTTTATCTACCATATCTTAATTTTCAAATCAACCCATCCTTAAGGTATATTTTTAAACATTGGTTATATTTAATGAAAAACTATTGATTATCACCAACTAAACATCTCTCACCTTTAATTTATCAGGTTAGCTCGATGGACGCTTTGCAGTTGACGGAAGTATTTTAAAAGAAACCCATTTTTTAGGTTTAATGTACTCGCAGAGAAACAATAATACTGTTAATCTTAAATTTTTAGGAATAATCTTGTTGTGTAAAGATTGATATACTCCTCTAGAGAAACTCAGCGCACTCCTCTGGAGATGGTTTGTCTTTTCTTTTAAGAATATTTTCCAATTTGTATAGTATATAAATTTGAATATCTTACTATTTGTATGGCACATAAATTTAAATTCAATTTCATTTGTATGCAAAATAAAATGATTGTTTTTTTTCCAACTTCAATGATTAATTTCTTTTGGATTTTTTCAATGGTTTGTTTGTTTTTTTAATTCAAAATTGTTATATATTTGTATACTTATTAACTTGTTTTTTTGTAAGAGAAAATTTATGTATTTATTTATAGTTTCTTTTTTTTAATGAAGAAATATGTGAATATCTTTAAAAAAAATATAAATACTTAAAATGTTTGAAGATAATTATAAATATTTCTATTTTTACAACTTTTTTGAAAAAAATAGATATGGCTCTTAAACACTATTCTATTAAAGGCATATCCATTTCTATTAGAAAGCTATCAATATATTTCAATTCAATTTTTTGATTTGTTGAGATAGATAGTCCTTTTAAAATTTCTCAAAGTATCTATTTCTATTAGCCAATTATCAATGTAATTAAATTCTCTTTTTGATTTGATTTGTTGAGATAGATAGCCCTTTTAAAATTACTCAAAGTATTTAGATCTATATGGAATAGGAATTCAAGGTTGAATTTAAACATTTGATTTTGACATTACCAAAGAAAATCTAGAGAGAGATATAGAATTTCCTCCTTGAAGAAGGCCTTGTTAGGTGTGTAGTTCTTACTTGTATCCACTTATTTTACTCAAATCCTTCCCCAAAACACACTAAAATGTATGGGAATCTAGAATGTGCATGTACTCACTTTTTTTCTTCAACAAAGCAAATGATAGATCAATGATGGTTGAAGATTCATCAAGTTATTTGGGATAAATATTACTTCATTATCACAATAATATCTAATTTTCCAACTTTCACATCTTCTATTCATATTTCAATGCACTAAGGCATGAGGATTATAATGGATTTCAAGAAATTTAAGTATTCATTTTTGTACATAAAGTGAATTTGGTTACTATGGTCCATTAGCATAAGGTAAATTGGTACATAGATTTATAGATGCATATACCATAAACATTTTAAACAAATAACTTTTCAACTCTACAATCTAATAGAGAACCATTTATTTTTAAATATTCTTCAATATCCAATTGGAATTCAATAAAATCTACAATAACATTATTTACATCTATAATAAAAAAATCTTTAGATATCAAATTCAATGGTGCATTTACGTTTTTCCTAAAATATCTACTCAAATGAAAAATAATAGATAATTATCTAAAAGATGTTGAAATTTTGGATAACTAGGAAAGTATTTCAAAAGAAACCCATTTTTTATTATTTAAATTTTCTAATATTTTTTAATTTAACTTCCATATACCACATAATCATAATCATGTAGATATTAATGTAGTCCTTTACAATTATTAAGTTGTGGTATTAATGGAGTAAATTACAAGGATTATCTTATGATATAACAATCTATTATTTTATTTATACATAAGTAAAATGATTTTAGATTAATTTTAAATATGAAAAAATATATATAACAATGTGTTGTTTTAGAAATTTAAGAAAATAATTTTAGTTTGAAATTTCTAGATTCACTATGATTGACTCAACAAAAATTTGTCAAATTCCAACCAAAACTTCCAAAACATCTAGGTTTTAGACAACCCATTAAAAATATTTACAGACTTAATTGTTTTAGAAACACATTTTTCTTAATGGTTATGAATATTTAAATTATAATTATTATGATTATTGTATGATTAAACACTATATTATTAAATAACAAACACTATCTTAATAAATATTAAGAAATTCAAATAATTAAAAAAAATTGTAAATATATAAAATTATGTTGAAAAATCTCACAAACTTAAAACAGATTACATTTTTTATTATTCAAATTTCCCAATATTTAATAATTTATATACCCCATAATCATAATCAACTCATCCAAATTTCCTGCTAATTGATACTTTCAAATCTTATGTGTGTATCTTATGTGTGTGGTTGCATGACTGAGGAAATTTTGTTGGATTCAATAAAAGGGTGTGAGGTATAATTATGAATATTTACATGTGTGTTGCTGAATAAAAATTTCATTGACTAATGAACAAATATGGGTTTTAAATGTAATTGGTTGTCGTTAATATTATAAGAATTTGGATAATGTATATGTGTAATATGGGTAATGTAATTGGTTGTTATTAATATTATAGGAATTTGTATAATGTATATGTGTTTAGGTGGAATTAATGGAGACATATAGAATTAATTGTTTTAGAAACACATTTTCTTAATGGTTAAGACCATTTAAATTATAATTATTATGATTAGTGTATGATTAAAAATTACATTATTAATTAAGAAATACTATTTTAATAAATATTAAAAATTTTAAATACTTAAAAAAAGTTATAAATATATAAAATTATGTTGAAAAATCTCACAAACTTAAAACATATTACATTTTTTATTATTTAAATTTCCTAATATTTATTAATTTAACCTTCATATACCACATAATCATAATCATGTAGATATTAATGTAGTCCATTAGAATGATTAAGTTGTGATATTAATGAAGTCCATTACAAGGATTATCTTATGATATTAACAATCTATTGTTTTATTAATAAATAAGTAAAATGATTTTAGATTAATTCTAAATTTGAAAAAAATTAATATATACTAACGTGTTGTTTTAGAAATTTAGTAATATAATTTTAATTTGATATTTTTGGATTCATTATGATTGAGTCAATTTTTTTGTCAAATTCCAACTAGAAATTATTTAGGTGGCTATTACACCTTAAAGACTACTCCTTATTTAGGTGTTTATTACACCTAATAAAAATTTACAAATAGTTAATTATGATTCAAATTACATACATAATTAAAACATATAACTAAATTAAATTCACTACTATACAAAATAGGTAGCCATTTGATCTTCAATGTAGAAAAAACCCGAGTTGTTCTCCAACTATTTTTTATTAGTTAAAATTTCACTCTTACATAACCGTTAACATTTTTTATCCTTAACAAAATGGAAAATTGTGTATGGTAAATTATGTATGTATGTTACTTTTAATTTTATTTAACATTAAGTTGTTTTGTTGATATCAAATTTGTTTTTTTTTTACTATTAGGTGATTTCATTGTTTCATCATAGATCCAACTATTTGGAGTTGTCTTCCATTCGAAGTTCTTGAAATTGTGTTCCTATGTCTCCCTTTATCGGTTGTGATAAAGTTTAGCATTGTTTGTAAAAAATGGAAGAATGCTTTGCAAAACCCTTCTTCTTTTTTGCATTGCAAGAATGTCTCTACGAACGAATTTGGATTTCTCATTCCTTTCCTAAATAGTGAAGACAATTGTTTTGTTGCTCAATACCTTAATCATAATGGCCACATATCTTAATTTCATTTGTGATTCATAGATTCAAGATACAGAGTAGAGTGTATTGTTGGACCAATGGTAGTTTTATCCTTACCAACAAAATGCTCCAAAACACACAACTATTTTGTAACGAATCCATTTACAAAGGCATTTAAAAACATAGGCCCAATACGAATTGGAGACTAGGGATTCTTTTCATTATTCGAAAATGTAAGCAGCAGAAAAGATGACTGTGTTGTTCTAAAACATATGTATGACAGAATGCAGTCTAAATTTTATGTTTGTAGTAGTCTTGATAGGGTATGGCAAAGCATTGTTGATCCATTTAGTGGCACTTCACTCCCTAAGAATGTAGTGTTTTATAAAAGTAAATTGTTTTGGTTGTATCTGGACAAGGAGTATGAACATTATCGTCAGTACATGTATACAATCTACTGGTTTGACATAATAAAAAATGAGTGGGGTTTTTCATTTGTTCCAATCAGTGACATATGGTGTATGTCATTAGCAATATACATGAATCAGTTGATATGCCTTGTCAATGATGGCTCCACTTCTATATGGTCAATTGAAGAATTAGATCATTTCCAATTTGGTCAACCATGTGTTGAACGAAGAATTGACTACTTTGAAGATGATTGGGGTTTTAGATAGAAGTTGTTGGAAGAAATTTTTGCAGATATAAATAGCAAATGTCTTGGTTATCTTCTGTTTCGAACAGTCCATGGTCTAGTTCTTATGTGCAACTGCAATGAAGTTCCTTTCCTATTATATGACATGATGACTCACATCTATTTTCCAATAGATATTGATAATTCAACTAATGAGCAGATGTCTCGGTTTTGGTACCCAACATTGGAGGATTGCAATGATTTGATTGAGTATGGAAATGTTTTTGCAATTTCTCCCCGTATGGATTCTGTTGATGAGATTCCACCATTGGATATGGATATGGATTCTTAGGATATTAGTATTCTTAGGAGTTCTTATAAATATTTCCATTTTATATACTCTCTATGGTTGTGGAAAATATTTCCATTTTTGTCTCTATACATACTATGGGTCTTTATGGTAATACTTTAAAATTATGTTTGTATCGATCTTTGTGATGTAAAATATTTCATATTGTTTACCCTAAAGTTTCTTATTTACATGTAAATGTTTCTCGATGTTATGCATTTTTATTTGTTTGTATAATTATAATTTCTATGAGTTATGTTATACATATTATTTGTATTGGTTTTTGTCATTGATTCTCAAACAATGTTATATGCTTATGTTCATTTTAATATTTATATTTATATTTTGATAGTATATAGTTCCAAATTTTTAGATATACTTCCAATTCATATAATTCTTAGAGTATTGTGTCCCAATAGTATGGGTTTCATTTTGATTCTAATATGATACATGGAAATTTAGACTTTTTTGTTTAAGCCATTTGGAAGAATTCATTTATGTTTTTTTCCATTTTGAAATTTTTTGTTTTTGTTTTTAGCCATTTGGGAAAAGCCTTATACATTTTGATAAGTTTATATGGTTGGAAAAGAATAAAATATACACTTTTTATGTTTTTTACGATTTCCAAAAAAAAACTTGTGCTTTTTTCATTCTTTTTTGTTTGTTTATATTAGATATTTGTTATGTTCCATGTTTATGATTCCATAATGAATATTTTATTATTCATTGTAGACATGTCATCTGAAGGCACAAGCAAGCATACAAGAAAACGAAATTTGTCACCAAAATCATGTGAGAGGTCTAATGAAAGTTGTCGTTTATGGTATCAACAAAATAAGGATGCCATAAATGAGCATAGGAGAGCTACATATAATAGAAAAACGAGTGAAGCCACTCTTGAAAATGATTTTATAATTCCTCGTAAGTATCGTACTATGGATGATATAATGGAAAGAACATTTCCTGTTGATAGTTCATTATCAGGATATGCTCCTTGTCAGCATAATCTTGTTGTTCAATGCTCTCCTGAAAATGTTCATAACATTGGGGAAACATCTTGCAATCAGGAAGAATGCCATATCGATAATGTGGATGCAAATGTCCACCCTAACCCTTCCGTGTGTCCAATTGCATGTTTTGATGGCCAAAGGTTGCAAAACATCCATGGTGGAGGTAATGATGACATTTTGTGTGATGATTTGGATGATAGTTTACTTGGCCATTTGTTTGATAATTTGGATCCAGTTGCTCAAAACATTAGATCTTCAAATCCCGCTTCTCAAAGTAATGTGGTCCCACCAAGAGAATCAGTCATCCCTGATAGCATTTCGCATGGAACAATGGAGGTAACACAATGATATTTTGATTTTCGCTGCAATAGTGGTTGTTTTATTACATTCCTATATTTACAAAGTTTTGTTTACTAAACTTATGTTATTTTATTCTCTTTGAATAGGATACAACTTGTTTTAATAGAGGTCTAGAAATTAACTCCCAAATTATTCCATCTACTAATTTGAGAAGTGAAGATGAAGCATGTCATAACCTTCCTGTGCATTCTCCTCAAAGATCAAATTGCCAAACTAATGTAAATTTTCAATGTTTTTTATTTGCTTTTCATTTTTAAAATTTCTAGTTGCTTGGACATTGAATTTTATGGCGTATTTTATTTTCTTTGAGTAGGACAAAAGTCATTTCAATAGAGGCATACATATTAACTTCGTAGATGTTCCTTCTACTGATGTTAGAAGTGAAGAGGAACCATCTCATAGCGTTCATCCACATCGCCAAACAAACGAAAATGTTGAGTGCATTTGATATTTTTCTCATTTTTTTCATTTAGAGTTGCCTGTAAATTGTATTTTGTTACCTTTTATGGAGAAACCACGATCTCATCTCATTAGGTTGGAGAATTGGAATCCAAAACATCAAATTGTAAAACTAATGTAGATGTTCAATTTTTGAATCTTTCTTTTTTGGACATTTAGTTTTATAACGTATTTTATTTTTTTGAAACAGGAAACAACTCATTTGAATAGAGGCATAGAAACTACATCCCAAAATGTTCCATCCACTGATGTTAGAATACAAGAGCAACCATCTCATAACCCTCATCCACATGAAGACACAAATGTAAATTTTGAATGCATTTAATTCTTTTTCATTTTTTTCATTTATAATAAGTTGGAAATTAAATTTTAAAGTATTTTATGACAAAGAGACATTTACATCCTCTCAAGTTCGTGAAATGCACACCATAAATTTGGAAATACATTCTCATATATCCATTCCACATGCTTCAAATTTGCAAAGGGAATCTCATGTTCTTGAAGATGAAGTACATGTTAGAAGAAATTTTACTCTTCCAAATGGTTTTCAACATGGTTCAGCTAGTAGAGATCATATTTTTATGAAAAAATGATTACAGTGCATAAAAGATTTCGAGCAAAGATAGATAGCTTGTTAGTTGTCCAAATGTTCCACATTTGCCAAGAATCATATCCTGGAATCCATGTTGTGAGACATTCTAAAGGACCTGTTTGCAGATGATGTAAGAGTGAAAGAGGATCCCATCGTTTTTGTCGATATAATAACATGGATCCTGGTGAGCAACCTCATATTTTAAGAGTTCTTACTCAAGTTGAAGAAATGCTAATAGCACGTGTGAATCCTATTTTGCAAGTGACACATGCTCGAGGTGGGAAATATAAGTATATTGGTCATACAATTAGCTTTCCTCAAGATATTTCTACAATTGTACAAAGCCTTCCCCGACATGTTGAAGATATTGACTTTCTAATTGTGAGGAGACATGCCGCTCAGTCTAAATATTATGAATGTTATGTCAAAAGATCTCGAGTGATGGCTGCATTTCTTTTCAAAATCCAACATGATCAATATTATCAAGATGTTGTAATTGATTATGATTTAGTGAATGCTCTGCCCAAAAGATCAACAGATGTCTCCTCCAGGCTTAAATTTGTTGATTGTGATATTGAAGAATCTGAGATCAATGAAACTAATAATGAAGGGTTTCCTGTTGAGCATTTGTTGTCTCATCCTTCTTCTTTTGTTACTTTCCTACCTAATGAATGAAGAGAAGTGGAAGAAATTAGAGCCTTTCTTGGTAATGTTGAGTCTTCACATTTTCAAGACATGGATTGGCCCAGTATTGGAACCTATCCAGTGAATGAATATAATATAGAGGGGTTATTAGATATGGCATTCCCAACATTGTTCCCCACTGGTGATGCTGATTGGTTGCAACCACGTATTTGTAGTGTTGAACTTCATGAGTATGCATTGCATCTTCTTAGGTACTATGATCAGAGATTTGGAAGCCATCCCTGCTTTTGATATTACCTATTAAACATGATAATGCGGCATCGGAGCCAAGCAACTGCTGCAGTTTTTGCAAAGAAACATTTACATGATAACTCACCTACAACAATTGAAGAGTTGTGTCACCAACTATCTGATTTACCAAATAATAAGTTAGCTGAGCATCTTATTTGGTTTGGTTCTTCTCTAAGAGGTACAAGGGAATATTGGACTAAGTGTCGATCTGAATTGACAGACATGATTACTCAGTTAGGATGTCCATCTTTATTTTTTACTTTGAGTGCAGATGACACAAAGTGGCCAGAGTTGCATGACCTCATGCCCATACATTCACATTCTCGTTCTTCAAATGAGAATCATATGAAAATTGAGATTGTTATCTAGTACCCTCATATTGTTGCAACATTTATGCACCACAAATTCAATATTTTTCAAGAGGAAGTTATCCAAAAATATCTTAAAGCCAAAGACTTCTGGAACAGGTTTGTGTTCAATTTTTTTCTATACTTTTTCAACTTTTATTATGATTCTATTTATATTGTTTGTAGTAACTATATCTTCAATTTTTTTCATGTATCAGTGGCAACATAGAGGTTCAACACATATCCATGGTTTCTTATGGTTAGAAGGCGCTCTTGACATGGAAATACTTGGTTGGTCAAATAGTTCTGATGTACAACTTGCAAATATATTCTTCGACAAATATGTAATTGCATGGAATCCGCGTGACATACATCGTCGCAACATAATGGTTCCACGAAGCCTCAATGATGACCCTTGCCTATTGAATACTGGTCATATTTTCTCTTCTAATCCTCATAATGATTATGAAGAATTGTTAAACCATGTCCAAAGGCACACAAAGTGTACTGTAGATTCTTGTTTGCACAAAAAGGGCACTATTCTAACATGTCGGTACGATGCTCCATGGGATATTTGTGATGAATCAAGATTGTTCATAGATGATCAAGGAAGAAAAAAATATGAGCCAGCAAGAAATGATGACACGCTTAATGTACATAACATTGACTTTCTAATAATGTGGTGTGCAAATGTTAATTTCCAGCCAGTGCTTTCTCGCTATGTTGTGTTGAAATACATTGCTAAGTATGCATCAAAAGTAGAAAAAAGGTCTGGAAGTTATCATCATATGTTAACTATAATTTCAAATTCTATTGGCTTTGAGGATCATGCTTTATGTGCATATAGAAAGTTTCTTGCAGAAACTATTGTTGACTGTGACATTGGAGCACAAGAAACATGCCATATGTTGCTTAAGCTACCTCTTGTTGTTTGTAGTCGAAAATTTGTTTCCTTAAATGTTGGAAGAAAGGTTTTTAGGAAAATCTCAAGGGATGGCTTGCAATGCTCATCTGAGAATACTTTTGTTTAGCATTATTAGAAGATACCTTTTTCCTTGAACATCTATCTTTGATAGAAGAAACAAGATCTTGGATATTTGATAGCAAGCATAAACAAGATCAATGGAAGCCTAGAGATGTTCATGCAATTTAATTCTATTCCTGGTGAGGCTTCAGAGGAATTCGAAACCTTTTGTTGGACAAAATTGCTCTTGTACAAGCCATTTCGTGACATTCCTGCAGAAATTGCCCTTTCAGCTAAAATTATTATTGAAAATTGGAGGAATTTTTATATCGAGCATGGCAGGTTGATTGAGATCCATCAGTTATAGACAATATTGAAGATGAAGAAGATGGTGATTTTTCTAACTAGGAAATGAATCTTGAAGATGATTTTCAAGAATGGCGGATTTTATCTTGCTTGGTTCCGCCAAATGATGTGAATGTTTATGATATTCAAACCCTTGGTCGAAGGGACTTTGATATATCCTTTAACTGGGAAAGTACAACTATTTCTGATGATGTTGCAGAAGAAGCTATTAATATTATAAGGAATGAAAAATCAAGGGGTGATATTGTGGACCTTTCAAATAGAACATTCGCATCTCCAGATTCTTTGTCAGAAAAACAACAACTTGCTTTTGAAATTGTCTTAAGGCACTTTACTGCATATGAGATTCGTGAAGCCCTTCTTATGATTATTCAGGGCACTGCAAGCACTGGGAAGGCTTTCCTTATCCATTTTATTTTTGAAGCTCTTTCTAATTCATCAAGTAATGGAAGAAGCCCTTTGCTTCTTCTTTCCCCAATAAGAATAGATGCTTTTAATATACATGCAAAAACAATACACTCAGCTCTAAAAATTCCAATTAAAGATATGCAACCACTACAAGGGCAGTCACTTGTAGTATTCCAAGAAGAAATGCGACATGTTAGATATATATTGATTGATGAAATGAGCTTTCTAGGATCAAGGTTGTTTATGCAAATAGATGCTCGATTACGAGAAGCATTTCCAGAGAAAAATAATTGTCCTTTTGGTGGCAGATCCATCATCCTTGTGGGTGACCTTGGCTAGCTGCCTCCTGTGAGAGATAAGCCTTTGTATGCAGGTAATACAACAGGGAAAGTCTTGTGGAACAAATTCAACATTGTTGTCACTCTTGACACAATCTTTCGCCAACAAGGGAATAATGAGAAACAATCTTGTTTTCATAGAGTCCTCAATAACATAAGAAATGTAGAACCTGTTCTTGAAGATTGGGAGTTTCTTATGTCACGGGCTAATATGAGGTTGCATCCTAGAGAAAGAGATTTATTTAATGCAGCAGTTCACATGTTTCCAACAAATAATTTGGTCTCCTTCCATAATAGGCATATGTTAAAATCATTAAATTCTCCAATTGCACAATGTATTGTTGAGCATTCAAGGCGTTCAGAAATCAGTGGTGTTGATGATGATCAATTGGACCGTGAAGTTTTGTTGTGTCGTGGTCAGCGTGTTATGTTGACATGTAATTTATGGGTTGAAGCTGGCTTGGTGAATGGTGCACTTGATTATGTTAAGGATATATTTTATCCACCTACCTCTAAGCCACCTCAACTTCCAATGTTCACAACTGTTGTTTTTTATAAGTATGTTGGTGTTCCATTTGATGCAAGCAATCCAAACATTGTCCCTATCACACTAGTGATAAGAGGAAATCGAAAACAAATTCCTTTGAAGATAGCACGAGCTCTTACAATCCACAAGTCACAGGGATTGAATTTAGAACAAGCGTCAGTTGATATCGGGAATAAAAAGTAGCAAGGCCTTACCTTCATAGCCATATCAAGAGTGAAATCAATAGATGGTTTACACATTGCACTGCCTTTTCCTTTTCAACGTTATGTCAAGATGAAAGATAGCGCATATGTTACAATTAGGAAGAAGGAAGAGGAGCGATTGAAGTCCATATCGCTATGAAATACAACTAATAACATCGTCATCTTCTTTATAGTATGTTTTTTGAATTGCTTTTATTGTCCTCTTGATTTACTTTTAATATAATAATCATTTTCATATATATATTAGATTAATAAATTCATCATATTCATAGTAATATTTGATAAAGTTGTTTACATCATTTTTCATGTTGTTCAATTGACTTATATTTTTTTAAGTGTTTATTGCTCTTTTCTTTGCAACAGACCATTCAAACATAAACAATGAGTTATATGAAGCAATCATTCAAAATCATTTTTATAATTGGTTCATATTGATATTAATATTGTGGATTCATATTACATCATGAAATGAAAAAATGGAGGTTTTGAATATTGGCCATCACCATGGCCAATATTCATTTTTTGAATATTGGCCATGGTTTTATTCTATTTCCACAGTTTTTCTATTGTATTTTGAAATGAGGCTTATATTTGTAGAAATTTTTATATCATTTGGTTCATGTAACACTAGATTGTTTTTTTTTCATGTAACACTATAACATTAAGTTTTTTAACATAAATAAAAATGGGGTGTTATGTTTTATGTATATATATGTGTGTGTGTGATTATTTATTTGTGCATGCCTTTATTGATTTTGCTTTTGTTTTTGTGTCTTTCAAATGCAGATATGGACAATAATGATGTCATCTATTATTCCATAACAATACACGATATTGTTGGAGCTATAAGCTTTCTTTCCTATCTTCGGAACAAGTTTGATAGAAAACATGGGTTCCATCCTGCATTTATTGATGATCATATTCGTGAGCTAGATCAAACAAAAACACATGTAAAATACTTGAAACATGTGCACCAGAGGGAGTCTAGGAGGAGAACAAGAAGGAATTGGTTGGAAAGTGTTAAGTATCGTGATCATTATCCTGTTGATTTGAATTTGTGCTGCTTTTGTCAACGGTCTGGTTGTGTTTTGGAAGAGACCACTCCATAGATGACTTTTGAAACATTGTTTAAAGTTCAATTTTGTAGTGGAATTATTTGATGTAAAGAAAACAAAAAATATATGTTAAGACTCAATGTTCTTTTTGTGGTTGCAATGTTGGTTAAAATGAATTTTTTTTTTAAACACTAATGTTGTTTTTATGTACAATATTGTATATCTCTGGTCTTCAAATGTCCTATTATGTTTTTCTTATTTAAATCCAATGTGTGCAATTTAGATGTGTTTTTCTCATTTATGTTGCTTTGCTCCAATGGCAGTGTTACTATTTTGTATCTTTCTCTTGCATTTTTGATTGTTGTGGTCTTTTGTGTGGATCCCTTCACTTTGTTCATGCCTTTCATAAATGAAAATATTGTTTACATTTATAATATTATTGTTGGGATTTCATGTTCTAGGTGCTTATATCAATATTATTGAGATTGATACTATTAATACATTCATGTATTGATATCAATGTATTTATGGCTTAAAATTTATTTATTGTTTATAATGTAGTGATATAAATGTGTTATTATTAATGTAATGATGATTTATCATGTTTTAATGCTTTATGGTTTGCAATGTGGTTCTTATATTGGTTTTGGTTTATGTTTTTTATTATTGTTTTGTGTTATAGCATTATTTATGTTTATAATATTGATGCCATGGATTTAGGGCTTAGGTTCGGTTTACTATTTCCTTGGGTTTATAATATTAAATGATTAGGTTTATTTGTTCTTTAAGTTTGTAATATTAATAATTCCTTCAGTTTATCATTTATTCCCTTTGGTTTATTAATCCCCAATATTAAGGTTTAAATAATATTCCTAAGGTTTAATATTAATCCCTTACATTTACAATGTTTATCCCTTCAATTTATTAATGTGTTGCTTTCATAATATTAACTTACCCTAGGGTTTATTGATCCATTAGGTTTATAATATTCATAGTCATGTGGGTTGATCAATCTGTTGCGTTTAAAAAATTAATTCCTATTAATCCCTTTTGTTTTTAATATTGATCCCTTGCCATTTTTGATCCCTTTGGTTTCTAATATTTTTCCCTTGGGTTTATTAATTCCTTAGCTCTATAATATCAAATTCTTAGGTTTCTTCATTCTTCAAAATTTTAATATTAATAATTCCTTGGGTTCATAATCCCTTGAGGTTTTTGTGTTAATCCCTTGGGTTTATTATTCCTTTGGGTTTATTATATCAATCCCTTGGGTTTACTATTCCCTTGGGTTTATATTATTAGTCTTTTTTGTTTAATAGTATTCCCTTAGGTTCATAATCCCTTGGGCTTTTAGTATTAATCCCTTGGGTTTATAATACCAATCGCTCAGGTTTATTATTCCCGAGTCAAACATGGTTTATTATAATGTCAATCATGGTCCAACATGGAATTGTGATAAGGATTGTCTCAATACGAAATGATGGTCGATCATGTTTATTTGAATGTTTATAATATTTGTCTTATTGTCTATATATGTTGGGTTTATAATATTAGTCCCTTGGATTTAATTTTATTCCCTTGGGTACATAATTCCTTGGGGTTTTAGTATTAATCCATTCGTTTTATTATTCCTTTGGGTTTCTCATATTAATACCTTGGGTTTATTATTCCCTTAGGTTTATAATATCGATCATGGTAAACCACTGTCAATCATAACCAACCATGGTCAACCATGCTTGAATGTCACATTGTGACAAGCATTGTCTCACCATGAAAATAAATAATAATCCCTTGGGTTTATTATTCCTTTGAGTTTATTATATCAATCCCTTGGGTTTATATTATTAGTCCCTTTTGTTTAATAGTATTCCCTTTGGTTCATAATCCCTTGGGGTTTTAGATTGGATTTGATGAAGGAATTTGAGCTCTGCGCTCTGCGTTCTAGGGTTTGAACCCTTGCAGCGATGGTAGACTGTGCTAGACTACAGAATACCTACAACTTCTAATGGTTTCAGGCCCTCTCATTCACCGGACAAAGGGTACACTATCTCATGGAGCCCCCGCGGGGGCAGGGCGATAAACCTTCCCCACAAAATGACAATGAGCAGCTACTGAACAAGAAAGAAAATGGAACTGCAAACCAGAACGAGGACAATGAGGATATGATATTTCAACGGACAAAACAAGACAAAAATCCACCAGAGGTATGCTCAGCTACATGCAAACCCGTTGCCTCTATGCGTCCAAAGGTAGAACTACCAGGCCATCGAATCAATGCGAAGATACAGTACATGAAAGATCAAGCTTTAATAGGGAAGTTCATCGGTCTGTGGCCAACTGAGAAGGCATTAAGGAGCTGGATAAATGTGAAATGGCACCCAAAGGGACATATAACCCTGCAGTTAGGACCAAAAGGGTTCTTCACTACTATATTTGTAATATCCCTCCCCTTAATAATAAATAATAAATAATAAGAATAATAAATAATAATATAATAATAAATAATAAATAATACAAATAATTAATAATTAATAATTAATAATAGAAATAATAAATAATAATAAATAAATCGCTTAATAATAAATAATAAAAATAATAAATCATAAATGTTAAATAATAAATGATATTAAAAATATGTACAAAGAAAATAAATAAAAATAATAAAAATAAAAATAGAAATAACCATACTAAAACTCTAAATAAGAATAAATAGAAATAAAACAAGAAAAATATCAAAAAGAAGGAAATAAAACAAGAAAAGCTAAAAATCAAAAGAAAAGTAAAGAAATAAAACAAGAAAGCTAAAAATCAAAAGAAAGTTGCATGTAGACACATGGAGTGTGTGCATGTGGTTCCCCTTCCAATGTTGTTCCATTTAATAGATGGTGAGGAAGATGAGAGGCATTCATGCATTCCATCATTATGAGATTCTATCTTGCATTCTCTTGGGAGAATGGAGTTCTAAGACTTAGGAGTCACTGGCAGTAGTACGTTGATTGAGGGCTCGGGGGTGGCCAATTGTAGCAAATACTTGCACAATTGAGCCTACGGTTGGGTGGAGAGTCGTCCCCAAAACCTTGTTGTCATCTGGCAGACATTGATCACAGATAATATAGGTATGTACTTATTTGTTGATTCTGATTTTAATTAGGAAATTAATTTTATATTTATTTTGGACTGTTACATATGGTATCAGAGCTTTGGCTCAACCCTTGGGACCTATGGGCATCTTAGAAAAAAAAATTATTTTGTTGGAATTTTTAACTTGACTTGTTTTGAAGTTACAGGATGGTTACTTCCAGGAGGCTGCATATTTTTTTCTACAAACCCTCGCTATACACGTAAATTTTTTATTCAGTGCATACTCACTGCATAGTTATATTTTGATGGTGTTCATTTTTAAAGTCATTCCTATGAGTAAGCTCCACAGCTAATCTTATCATGTACATATTTTCATATCCGGGCTCCTTCTTGTTGTCCCCTGCATCTTTACTGGTTGTTTATTCCAATTTTCTTAATCCAGAGACCACCCAATTATTTATAATCAAATTTCTTGGGAATTGTTGGGGATTCTCAAGTAGAGCCCATGGAGGCATGGAAAGCTTTGTAATTGTACACAACGTGGGGTTTTAAAAGAGAAATTTTTTATTTTACCTTAATTAAATTAATCCATATTTTTTTTTAATGAAGTGAAATAATTTAATTTAAATAGAAAAAAAAAAAAGAATGCATGCAAGTAGTAGTTGTCCATAACCCCAAATTTTCTCTATTCTTGTAAAGCCCCTCTTTCCTTGATTATTAAAACCCTTGCGTGATAGCCCATAAATTATTCCTTTTACCTTAGGGAGTTTCCTCCTAAAACAAATTTACAATACTCGATTCTCTTCCGTGAAAGAATGAAATGCAATAAGATTTATTTAATGGTAACTTTTGGTACTGTCAATAATTTTTTTGGGTGCCTCCACGCAGAGGGAACGGAGTTATGGATTATTAAATTTTGGGTCCTTCGAAAGATAGTCAAATAATTTAATTTTCAAGTTTTCTATCCTTATGTGAACCACCCCTCAGTTGATGCAATTGCGAAGGAAGTTAAATTTCGAGAAAGCTCATGTTGTTTTAAATTGTTACTTCGAATATAGTTTCATGTGCCCACCATGGCCTAGTTCACTCATGGTTAAAATTAATACAATCAGTCTACTTAGCAGTTTTGGTTATCAAGCTTTGTCATAAACGACGAAGTCTATTTTTCTTTATTATTTAATAACTCGAGTTGTCGCTGAGTTAACTCGATTGTCCAACTGTCATCGAGTCAGATTATTTTGACTTTACCGAACCCAAATACAAGTGAATTTTGACTATTATTTTGTTGAAGCTATTTTGGTATTAAAGTTTGGAGTTACTCAACGTTTTCAGTTATTATGCCCATATTTTTAATCTTCAAAGTGGGATTATTAGTTTTACTAATCACGATGCGGGAATGCATTATTCCTCTTTTCGTTCCTTGCCAGTAGAATATATGCTGGAAATTCATTTTATTAAAGTTTATATTAGTCCTTGTATTTTCTCTCATTAATATTTTCAGGAGGGGTATTTAAACGTTCATTTGAAAATTCTCTTTTACTATTTAAGGAATTATTCCTTCGTAATCTCATAATAAAAATACATTTTCTTGAGTGAGTTTCAGATTTAATTCTATTGTATCCCATATCCTTATTTAAAAGGGAGGATTTCTTGCGGAAGTGACTAACTCTTTAATTTAATTTTCATTTCATTGTATTTATATCTAATTTATTGGATTGCTTCACTTGGTCATTAATAAATCTAGACTTAATTGCTAATTGTTTGATCTCATTGGCTATTTGGTCTAAATTACATTGAGTAATTCGTCTTTATCTCACTTGTGTTTTAGATTGAAGTAGTATATCTTTAATTTCCTAATTAGTAATCTCATCTACGATCATTTACTTGTGCTTTCATTTGCATAATTCTCACTTGCTCCATTTGTCATAACATATTATAAGTGAAGATTTTTAAGAGCACTTTCTATTAAGGCATTTGAATTATTGTTCTAACATTTTCATCTAATTGTCATTTCCTTTACTTGATTTATTAATTAATCCTTACATGCTTCATTGAATCATTGTTGTAAGCTAATAATCTTGTCATAAATCTTGATTACAAGTGAATTGATATTTCTTTCTTGAAGCATCTTGTTTTGAGAGATGAGGGTTTGACATTGAGAGAACCTAGTGACAATTGAGAGAGAACTCTGTGTGAGCTAACACAAAGCCAGGTTATCCTCCACCCCTTTATTGGCAAGGAGGCCCGCTAATCTATTTGCATTCCTTCTGATATGAATGAAAACAATTGCTCGCTCTTCTACAATGATTGCTGCTAGTTGTTAAACACCGTGGTCCAAGCGCCAACAACTTTTGCATTTGTGAGCTGGAGAGCCACCAAGTATGTAGTTGGCTATTTGAGTGGGTGGAGATTATGTGATTGGGCTATGATGAGGAAATGGTACTATTGATCTTATTTTGTGTGCATATTTCTCGACATTGTTGTCGAAAGGAACAATGGAATTTGTAGGAACACGCATATCCATGGCCGCAAGCTTACAATCTTATGTCTTATGCAGGCAATTTATGTCTTATCCAGGCAATTAATATGGCTAAATGTATTGTAATTTAGGTATTCGATATGGTGTTGCCTTCGCGGGTGTGCTTGCAGGCAAGCCATATAATTAATAAAATGATTTTATTTTGGTGTTGGGGAGGAATAACCTTCCCAGTCATCCGATCCGGTTCTGGGTTGGGTGGCAGTGTCTCTTCTTATTATGGTGTGGAATATTTCTATGATGGTTTGATTTCTTAAATTTCCTGGGAGTAATTATTTAATAGCCATAAAAATCTCAACATACATTCAATAAATTTATTTAACGATTTATTTTGTTAAAAGCAGTCCATTTAGTTTTTAAACAGATACTTAAATATTTCACTCTACAGCACAAAATTTCGATCCTTAAAAATCATGAATCTGTGGAATTAATATTGGTGTGACATATAATGATGAATAAATTTCTTTCGAAGATCAAAGTACCTTCTTAGCACAATAATGCCACCAATATTCTTAAGCTTTAGTCATTCGAATTTGGATTATACATTGAGACAATTCTCTAAGATTTATTCTGAAATCATTATGACCTTCTAACTCATGTTTTCCATGGTTTTATACTACAAATTTGTATTGTGATTATTGATAATTTATGATAAAATATATCTTATTAAATTCATAAACTCTGATAATACCTTTTTAACTTTGTTATTATTAGACTCTGATATACTTGTTAAACTAGCTACAAACAACTTATTTCTCTAAAATCATTACAAAAATAGGATATTAAATTATGGAAGTGAGACCTAAAATTCTAGGGGTACCACCATTTATTTTGGAAGATCAACTAAAAATGTTTGGCTGGTATAAGTTTGGTGCACTCATTAGTTCCTCATTGGTTTTCCCATGCATCATTATAGACAGCAGATTCTTTGGTTCTCTGCTCTCATTAGAATCTCATTACATGGTAAAACCACTATCTCATTTTCTTGAGTTGTTTGTGCTTGCATTCTCTTATCAATTTCGAAACACTATTTCATAAAAAGAAAAGTGCTACAACGGTTCTCTCCATTACAACCACATAAAAAAATGAAATTCTAAATGAGTCACCTAATTAAAGGTATATAGTTTTGTTATGACTCATTGATTCATTGGAAAAAATCTTGTAATCTTGGATGGTGATAATCTACCCATAATTAACGATCTCTAATTGCTGGCATGTTTTTTGTAACAAATCTCTAACGCTGGTGTAACCACTCACCACTAGTTCATTTTACAACATAGTTTTTGAAGTATTTGAATAATTGAAGTTAAAATTTGTCACCAATTAAAGTGCTCTAATATAGTGAAATCTGTTCCAATTGACAATGGATAAACTCTGATATCTTATTACCTTTAGATGATCATTGTTCAAGCATCTGTTCATTATTTCATTGTTTAATCTGAACTAAAAACACAGAGATAACATTCCTTGAATGTTGATCATACTATTCACTAATTATTTGGGTTGGATTGTTTTTCTCATTGTCCTTTAGCAATAGCAGTTGTTTGGCATTTCTCTGGTCTATTATTGCAAGAACACAACTCTCTCAATATGATCTTCTAATAAATTTAATTTTACACTGCCATTGCTATTCAGATTACATGTATTTGCTCATTTACTACTATATTCTCAATGGAAAATCGTACAGACTTGGATTTCAGTTTAGATGTTGAGTATAATGTTACATGAGGTTTCGTGATCCAAGTTTAATTACATATAGTGGATAAAGATGTCAAAAGAGAAATGGAAAGGAGAAACTTGCTAATGATAGTTCATGTGATTATGGCCAACTTGGATCGTAGAGAAGAAGTATCACAACAGGGGTAAGAAATCAATAAGAAGAAACAACCGATTTTAGAACATAATGGAAGAGTTGGTATAATCATGACTTGGTACTCTAAAGGTATCACTATAAGGTCTATCTAAGGATGATGCACATAAAGAAGAAAATATTGGCAATCAACTAATGAAATTGAAAAATCAAGGAAATAATGAAGGTTATTTTAAGGAACCTGTAAGGTATGATAAATAGAATGATTGGAGAAGATAAGTTGTGTGCATAACAACATCTATAACAATGGGAGAGCCACATTGTAAAGTTTTTCATAGGTGACTAACTATATGAATGAATTATGGATAACAAGACGTATGATAAGGAGATTTTATTATGTTGATGTCTTAAAACAGGAAAAGATAAGTGGATTACACTTGGTAGCTATCTTAATGAATTTATTTATCAGGTCTTACCCAAGTTGGAAATAGTAACAAAATTTCCAAGGTATATCAGTGCTATAGTAGAGGAGGAAAAACCACAATGATTGGAGGTGAGAAATTCAAGTCAATTTAATAAAATAGAATGAAGTGAAGAAACTTCCATTTTTGAAGCCAATAGACATGGAATAGTAGGAAATCAAGATAGGGAGAAAAGGAAAAATATATCTATGAATATCGGATAGGAAAAAATGAAGGGATGTTCTATCAAGAAGAAATTTCTTGTAAAGGTATTAATAAGTAGAGCTAGAAACACCATAGGTAATGGTCATAATGATGATCTACATATTTTAAAAATGTGAAGGTGTGAAGTTGCATGATGACCAAATGATACTAAACGAGGAAGATATAGGAAGGAATGTTGCTAGAAATTTTAGACAGATACCTTGAGAAGGATTGTGTACATAGTGACAAAAGAAGTGAAAGTCAATTAATAGAGATTGTACTTGACTCATTGTTTCATGAGTAGGACTTTCCATAACGTTAAAAGAGGTCGTTTCCACATTTAAGTTTCTCATGGACAATGATGGTAGTAGTGTTTCCAACTGTTTCAAAATCTAAAATAATGATACTATTTAATAAGAAAGAGTCTTTTGCCCAACTTGATGAAACTGAATTTATGAGAAAGCAATCAAGTGGTATTGAGATACGAACTTTACGAACTTGACGAGATCAGAAAATATTTCTGTGGATGAAGTGCTGATTGTTAAATAAGTCAACATGGATTAACAAATCCTTGCAAGTAAATTAACCATGATATAAAATTAAATCATGATGAAAAAATGTTTATATGCAATTGCATATAGCGATATTGGAATCAGTAAGCCAAAGGGTAAATGGATGTAAAATCAAAGGATTTTAATTTTGAGATAGATGATTTAAATAATGATGCTATCACTAGGAAGAATATATGACGAGAGATTAAGACTCAAGATGATGAGGCTCATTTGAAATTTAACAATGTACTTAGATGATTATACCATTGGTGTAAATAATCAACTACCTAGTAGAAAGAAGTCGAACTGATTATTGAAAAGTAATTGACAACTTGATGAAAACATATTGATGATGTTTCATGCTATCATGGTAGGAAGATAATGATGTACATATGGTTCTTATAGTGATAAGGTATCAATACGATATTAGCGATATGTAGAGGTATTATGATGTTATGCCAAGATATATTGACATATTCATTTACTAAGTGATGATAGGTATTTAATGTTCAATACTCATGATGGATATGATATGCATAACGTGGCATAGGAATTATGATGCTATAATATGAGGATTATTGACATGTGGTTCATTTATGAGAAGTCATGATATGTCTTTAATATAATTATGTTGATGGTATAACTGAAGCATGCAATAGTTCCGTACAAATCTATGACATGCATGAGCATGCAATTCCTTATTATTCATAATGTTGCAATTAACAAAGATGAACGTTCTTATGATGACATGCAAGATTTGGCATGTGGATTATTTCCTATGATACTATGATGGTATGGTTAATGCATTGGATGCATATGATTCACAGGACTCCACAAATGGGCCGAGAGGGCCAGTTTATTTGATGATCTCGTGCGAGCCCATACGCACGAGGGAGAATAAGTAACACCATATGGGCTGGGGACAAAACTCAATCAACACTACATATGCCAGTGGTTCCTTTGTCTTGTGTATAGCTCTTGATGGATAGCTCTTGAAGAGCTATGGCACCATCTTGAGGAGGCCAAGTGCCTGATGTTCTAGGCTAGGTGCCTGTTATTGGATTGGGATGCCGAAGTCTGGAAGGGATGTAAAGGACTTCGATGCCTGGGGTTGTGCGCCTTCGTAGTTGTGGAGGGAGTGGGTCAGCCTTGCGAGATGCCCGGGGTCATTGAGTACCGGACCGGATGCCTGCCTTGGGGCAGATGAGGTCTGAGTCAGGCGCGAGCCTTGGGGCCAGCCTTGGACTAGGATACAGACCGGGTCAGGCTTAGCCTGGTGCCGAAAGTGGGAAAAATGACAGAGATTCCTTGAGATTTCCCAGGGTGTTGGGGACTTTCGATGCCTGCTGGTTATACTAGTTCAGTAGAGGGTGTTGGCAACAGGAAGTAAATAAAATAATAAATAATAAATAATAAAAATAATGCATAATACATAATTCAACATAACTTCGGGACGAAGTTCCTTAAAGGGGGAGAGTATGTAATATCCCTCCCCTTAATAATAAATAATAAATAATAAATAATAAATAATAAATAATAAATAATAAATAATAAATAATAAATAATAAATAATAAGAATAATAAATAATAATATAATAATAAATAATAAATAATACAAATAATTAATAAATAATAATTAATAATAGAAATAATAAATAATAATAAATAAATCGCTTAATAATAAATAATAAAAATAATAAATCATAAATGTTAAATAATAAATGATATTAAAAATATGTACAAAGAAAATAAATAAAAATAATAAAAATAAAAATAGAAATAACCATACTAAAACTCTAAATAAGAATAAATAGAAATAAAACAAGAAAAATATCAAAAAGAAGGAAATAAAACAAGAAAAGCTAAAAATCAAAAGAAAAGTAAAGAAATAAAACAAGAAAGCTAAAAATCAAAAGAAAGTTGCATGTAGACACATGGAGTGTGTGCATGTGGTTCCCCTTCCAATGTTGTTCTATTTAATAGATGGTGAGGAAGATGAGAGGCATTCATGCATTCCATCATTATGAGATTCTATCTTGCATTCTCTTGGGAGAATGGAGTTCTAAGACTTAGGAGTCACTGGCAGTAGTACGTTGATTGAGGGCTCGGGGGTGGCCAATTGTAGCAAATACTTGCACAATTGAGCCTACGGTTGGGTGGAGAGTCGTCCCCAAAACCTTGTTGTCATCTGGCAGACATTGATCACAGATAATATAGGTATGTACTTATTTGTTGATTCTGATTTTAATTAGGAAATTAATTTTATATTTATTTTGGACTGTTACAATCTTCAACTGCCTGGAGGACAGAAACAGGGTCCTGGATGGAGGGCCTTACTTCTTTAATGCAGCTGGTCTGTTTCTTAGAGGATGGGTGGAACGCTTCAACCCGGACAAGGAGGATCTTAGCTGGGCTCTGGTTTGGATCCGCTTATACTCGTTGCCAGTGGAATATTGGGAGGAAGACTCCCTACAGGCGATTGGAAATGCTCTGGGCGAGTTTGTAAAGGTGGCAGAGGAAACGAAAACATGCAGATACACCTCCTTTGCTCGTATCTGCGTCTATATGAACCTCAACCAGGCTCTCCCAGATGCGGTAAGTATATCTCACTATGATATTGAATGGGTTCAGACGATTGACTATGAACATGTGCCCTTTAGATGTCGAAGATGTCACGCCTTGGGACATTTATTCATAGACTGTCCATTAACGCAAAAACCCTCTCCTGCCTCTGGTCCAGAAGCATCTGAAGCAGACGGCTTTATCAAAGTAACAAATCGCCAAAAATCTCACAAGAAACAAGCTCCAAAGCCCAAAATGCCGCAAACCAGCCCCTTGTGCCTTCAACAAGTAACAGTTTTGGTGTTTTAGCTCATCAACAGGATCCGCGAATGGACTCACCTACACCACCAGAGCCAGAGTCAATGAAAGACAACCACTCAAAGATGGAAAATCCCACAATGCCTCATGCAGATACTCAAGGTAAGGAAGCTTCTACCTCCGACAAGCAAAAAGAAATTATATGGAACACTCAAGTCATGCAGATGGAGATACCACATTCGAATGCCAGTCTAGAAGAGGAACCGATTGAAGAATCAAACTATCCACAGTTCATGGAGGAAGAAACAGAAGCAATAGATATTGGGGAATTGGACATCCCAGGTCTAGAAAAAGCTTGCACAACAAACAACTTTGACAACATTCCAGCGGGACAACTTAAGAATCTGGAAGAAGTCCTATCTCGGGTGCAGCGGCAAAAATATTTAGGTATACAGACTGGAGGCCCCTGGGATGGAAGATTCATAGCCAAAGATATCAAAAAGTGGGGAAGGAAAACTGATCTACAAAGAACAATCAGAATAGGACAAATATTAGTGGATTCCGGCAGGTATTCCAAGTTAACCAAGTACTACAGCTCTGAAAACACTCCTTCCCAATGAAGTTAATCTCTTGGAATATAAGAGGGCTCAATAGCCCAAGGAAAACTCGAATTCTTAAAAACATGATAAAGCAAGAAAATCCTCAAGTCCTGTTCTTGCAAGAGACCAAATGCAATTCTAGTGCATTAGATAGATTAGCTGCAAAAATTTGGCCAGGGAGTCTTAATATAGCAGTGGATGCAGATGGAGCCTCTGGAGGCCTAGCGATCATCTGGGATCCAAGAGCTATCAGGCTCAACAATTTCCATGCACACAGGAATTTCCTTCAAGCAATCTTTCACATCATAGGCACAAATATACACGGGCTCTTAACAAATGTATATTTTCCACAGGAAACATCCCTTAAAGCGGGTATCCTAAACTCTCTCTCTGAAATTAACCATAACAGATCGCTCCCTCTTTGGATTGCTGGAGGAGACTTCAATATGATTACAAGACTGGAAGAAAAAAGAGGAGGAAGATGCAGAGGAAGTCAGGAAGGGTCACTCCTAAAGGACTTCATTCAGACTAATTGGCTCATCGACCTTCCTTTCAATAATGGTGTATTTACCTGGAATAACAAAAGAGTAGGGAACCAGCAGATAGCTTCTCGGCTAGACAGGTTTTTTCTCTCGGACAATGCTATTCATCTCGGTGGAGACTTCGCAGCTTCCATCCTGCCTTTCTCGGGATCTGATCACTGGCCCATTTCCCTCCAATGGTCTCGTCCGGGAAACAAGCTCCGCAGGCCATTTCGCTTTGAGGCCTTTTGGCTATCCCATCCGAACTTCCACAAATTAATCAGTACAGAATGGAACAACTTCTCTCCTCCTCCAGGCTAAAAAATGTTCCAATTCCAGCAAAATCTCAAGCATCTAAAAGGCAAGATCAAGCATTGGAATCATACATCTTTCGGCAATATCTTTCAGGGTAAAGTTGCCCTCGAGCTAGATATGAAGCAGCTACAGCAGAGGATTATTATTGATGGCCATTCAGAGGACCTGACAGAACAGGAAAAAACTCTTGAAATGCAACTAGCAGAAAAGGATAAGCAAGAAGAGACGTTGTGGAGGCAAAAATCAAGGGTCAGATGGCTCAAAGATGGAGAGAAAAACACTAAATTCTTTCATAGCACTACAATCCAGCGCAGGATGCATAATAATATAACTCATATTCAAAACGAGCAGGGAATCAAAGTGGAAAAGCATGAAGAAATTGAAAGTGCATTATTAAATTATTTCAAGCAGATGCACCGAGAGCCAAATGGTGACAGATCACAGGCTATAGAGAAAATTACTCAAAATATTCCCAAACTTATCTCAGAAGAGCATAACCAAATGCTTCTCAAGCCTGTTGACCTTCAAGAAGTGGAACTTGTAGTGCGACAACTGAAAGCAGGCAAAGCCCCAGGCCCGGATGGATTTACCTCTAATTTTTTCCATAACTTCTAGGATCTGATCAAGATGGAAGTCTGGCAAGTGGTGGAGGAGTCTCGATCTTTGAGATGGATGTTTCCGGGGGTGAATTCTACTTTCATAGCCTTGGTTCCCAAGGTGGATCTGCCAAGCACACCTAACAAGTACAAACCAATAGCACTATGCAACATAATCTATAAGATTGTATCTAAAATCATTGCCTCCAAGCTCAAACTTTTGCTTCCTCTCATCATCTTGCCCGAGCAATTTGCATATGTTGAGGGCAGGCAGATCACGGACGGGATCATACTGACTCATGAAATAATTCACTCTCTAAAGACCTCTAAGAAGCCAGGTATGCTCCTCAAACTTGATCTTTCAAAGGCTTTTGATAGCCTAAGTTGGATGTATATTGAAAAAGTTCTAATGGCTTTTGGATTTGTTGCTCCCTAGGTTCGATGGATAATGAGCCTCATCTCCTCCTCTTTTTTCTCAGTTTTAATCAATGGTATACCCTCTTCTACCTTTCATCCTACTCGGGGCATCAGGCAGGGAGACCCCCTCTCCCCCTTTCTTTTTGTAATCATGGCTGAGGGTTTAGGTCGCAGTATTAGGATGGCTCAACAATCCCAGTGTCTCAAAGGCCTTTCCTTTCATAATTCCCCTACTTTCACTCACCAAAAATTTGTAGATGATAACATGCTTTTCGGGCATCCTTCGGTCCAGGAAGCTCGTCAGCTCAAAACCCTTTTGACGGACTTTTCGGAAGCCTCTGGAGCCTCTATCAATAACTCCAAGTCTCAAATCTTTTTCTTTCATACTCCCTCTGTAACTCAGTCAGCCATAATCCGCATTCTGGGATTCTCTTCAGCTAAACTCCCTTCCACTTATTTAGGTGCTCCTCTGATTGCCTCAGCCATAAAGCACTCTTCCTGGAAAATCCTCTTAGAAAATCTGGAGGCACGGCTATCCTCTTGGACTCACAGATCTCTTAATATGGCAAGCCGACTTGTCCTCATAAAAGCAGTTCTTCAAGCCATGCCCTTATACCTCTTCTCCATCCTTGCTGCTCCCAAATGGGTTCTTAAAGAAATCAAAATTCTCCAAAGATCATTTCTTTGGGGCAATAGTGGCCACAGGTGCAAGTGGGCTCTGGTTAAATGGGAAACGACTTGTCTTCCAAAGAAAGGAGGCGGTATTGGTTTGAGGGACCCCTCTCACAGCAATGAAGTAATGGGAGCTCGAATCTGGTGGAAGTGGCTAACTGAACCTCTCACCCCTTGGGCCTCGCTATGGACAGCTAAATATGCAAGAAACTGCCCAATGGAGGAACTAATTAGAATATCAGAGGTCAGCACAGGTTCAATCATGTGGAACTCGGCCAAGCAGCATAAGAATCTCATTTAGCAGCATAGCTTTTGGGAAGTGAAGAATGGTAGCAATGCAAGGTTTTGGGAAGATTCTTGGTAGCAAATGCCCAAACTCAAGGACCAACTCCCTCTTAGTCCTCATCTGGAACAGGATATGCAACCTTATGACACGGTGGGAAACTTCTGGAGAAATTCATCAAACCAAGATTACAGAGACTGGCTCAAAGCGACTCAAATCTTAAGACAGGGGCTGACGCAGATCCAACAAATTCTGGACACAGAATTAATGAAAAGAAGAATTCAATATTCTGAGGAAAAGGATATTCTTAGGTGGGGATATGAAGAAAAGGGCACCTTTTCTACGAGAGAGGCCTACAACATCCTGATCAAGGAACACATGGTGATAGATCCGCTCTGGAGCAAAATATGGGACCCCTCCATTTGGCCGAAAGTTTCCACCTTTCTTTGGCTCCTTTGCCACAACAAGATTCTCACGTGGGACAATCTGAGAAAAAGAAATTTCCATGGACCTTCCATCTGTCCCAACTGTAAACAAGATGAGGAAACCATAAAGCATCTCATGCATTCCTGTCCGCTGGCACACAAGCTTTGGCAAAAGATCAGTTTCCACTGCCAAAAGGAAGGAAGATCTAATGGAGATATCACTGCTACTGTGCGCAACTGGGACCACAACCCCTATCAAAGTAAGATCTTAAACTTTCTTTGGAAGCTCATTCCAGGCTTTATTATGTGGGCCATATGGAAGGAGAGAAACGACAGAATATTCAAGAATCACACCAGATCGCTGGAAGATATCTGGAAAATAATCAACCAAAATATTGAAGAAACCATATCTCTCAAGACCTGGTACCAAGAGGATCTCCCAACTATCCCCCAAGAAGAATCAATATGGAATAATTGGAATTTCCAATGGAAGCGAGAACAGCTCATCAAAGGAACAAAGCCTCCGAGGAGCCACTCACCTGAGAAATGGCAACCTCCCCCCATGCATATGTACCAGCTAAATTTTGATGGGGCCTCAAAAGGCAACCCAGGGAATTCTGGCTTTGGAGGGATCTTCAGAGATCATAAGGGAGCTCCTATCTTAACTTACTTAGGTTCAAGAGGGTGGGACACCAATAACTCAGCAGAATTGGAGGGTCTTTGGCAAGGGCTAATTCTAGCGCAAGGCAAGGGTCTCTTTCCTCTTATAATAGAGGGAGACTCCCAAATCATCATCAAAATGGTCTCAAGAATCCTACAGGGCTCCCCCTCCTGCAAAGTAAGTAACAGTTGGAGAATGGAAAAAAGGCTACAATCTATTGAATGTTGGTTTTCCACCCACAGGGCGATCACTTTGAAACATATTCGCAGAGAAGGGAACAAAGTCGCGGATTTACTAGCTAATATGGGGGTTGAATGCAGGATGCATCTATATGTTGGATCAATTTCTAGCTTAGCCTCTGAATCTCAACTCTTGGATTATAACAATCTAGTGCAGAAGGAAATGCCTCAGATAGAAGAAGCACCCCCAGATGCGGGTGGCACAAATGAATTAAATGATAGTCATGACAGTTTGTAAAACCAGGTACTGCCAGCTGCAGGGCAGCGTGGCTTCCCACGCTCTCACCTCGCGCAAGAGGGATAGCATAATTAAGGATGGATACTGTAGGATTTTTGCATTAATGGAGTGCACTGTTCAAAGCAAAACTGTGGTTGTTATAATCATGGCGATCCTATATGTTCTCTTCACACCTCGCGCTCAGTCTTATTGTTCCGGGCTTTGGTTTGATGTGGTTTTTGGTGATAGGCAGAACCTTGCAGACAAAGGCAAGCTCCAGGCTGGCTCTCTGGTTTTCTGGAAGAGGCACCATTATGCTAAGGCTCCCCACGGCAGGATTAGCACGGCTTTGAGGGGTAAGCTATCTAAAGCTCTTGAATTTAGAATTGGACGTGTTGCATCTCCGTCTCGGGCATTCTCTGTGTGTTTGATTCGGTCTCTGTGTCAATCATTTTATCCCTCGGTTGATGTCTCTGGTTTCTCTGTGCCTTCCTCTTCACTCTTCATAATGGTTTGCCAGGGTGGAAGGAATCGTTCCAGGGGGCGACGTGGAAGTGGCAAACATCCAACCGTTAGTCATTCTGTGGACCCTGAACAATTACCTATCAATCCTCCCTCCTATCCTGTGAATGCGCCTCCTCCAAGCCCTGTGCGCAAGCCATTTACAAACCACGCACTTCAAATTCCAAAGCAATCTGAATAGGCCTCTGATTACTGCTCACATCACTATAATCCTTTCGGAAGAAGAAAATCAAATTTCTCCTCTGTCATGCATAGCTCCGAATCCTTCTTAAAGAAGTGAGCATTCAATGGATGAGGGAAGCCAGGAGAATCAGACGAATGATAAGTTTGTTCAGGATGAAATGCCCAAAAGCATTCCGCCTCTTGAAGACATAAATCCAGTGGCCGGGGAAGGGACCTTTGGAGCTACAGGTCATTCCTTGGCGAACCCAGCAAGCGAGACGGGTGGCAATGAAAATTTAAGGTTTGGCAGCGCGTGTCTGGTAGCGGAGAAGGCTCCTGGTGAGGATGTGGAAGTTTAATGCCACCTGGGTCTGTTCTTTCTCCCTTTTTGGTTTTGATATTGTTCAGATGACCACTTCCAGGCAACTATGCTCTCAGTCAAGGTTCAGCATCTTTAACATGTTGTTTTTGCTTCCCTTCGGGTAAGTGGTTGTTTATTTACTGCCTGGTCTGCCAAGTACTTAAGATTTTTGCTGTCAATGTCTCTATCTACGTTCTACGAGTCCATCTCTGGGTTCTATATATGTCTTCTAGCTCTTTGTAACTGGCCTCCCCAAGTTCCTTTTGTACGGGGGCAGTTCTACTGTGTTGAGTGATCTCGGGTTCTGTTCTCTGAGGCCTCAACTTCTTGTAAAATTATTTCCTCTTTTCAGTTAATAGATTTTAGTCTTTGCAAAGAAAAAAAAAATCCCTAGGCGTTTTAGTATTAATCCCTTGGATCTATAATATCAATCGCTTGGGTTTATTATTCCCGAGTCAAACATGGTTTATTATGATGTTGACCATGGTCCAACATGGAATTGTGATAAGGATTGTCTCAAGATGAAAATCAATGACGGCCCATCATGTTTATTTTAATGTTTATAATATTTTTCTTAGGGTTTATATACGTTGAGTTTATAATATTAGTCCCTTGAGTTTAGTATTATTCCCTTGGGTTCATAATCCCTTGGGGTTTTAATATTAATCCCTTCGTTTTATTATTCCTTTGGGTTTCTCATATTAATCCCTTTGGTTTATTATTCCCTTAGGTTTATAATATCGATCATGATAAACCATTATCAATCATAGCCAACCATGGTCAACCATGCTTGAATGTCACATTGTGACAAGGATTGTCTCACCATGAAAATAAATCATGTTTATTTTAGTGTTTGTAATATTTATATTTGGGTTTACGAATGTTGGGTTTATAATATTAGTCCCTTGGGTTTAATATTATTCCCTTGGGTTCATAATCCCTTAGGGTTTTAGTATTAATCCCTTGGGTTTATTAATCATTTGGGTTTATAATATCAATCCCTTGGGTTTATTATTCTCTCATGTTTATAATATAAATCATGGTCAACCATGGTTGAATGTCACATTGTCACAAGGATTGTCTCACCATGAATAAATCATGTTTATTTTAGTCTTTGTAATATTTATATTTGGGTTTACAAATGTTGGGTTTATAATATTAGTCCCTTGGGCTTAATATTATTCCCTTGGGTTCATAATCCCTTGGGGTTTTAGTATTAATCCCTTGGGTTTATTATTCATTTGGTTTTTTATGTAAATAAGTTGGGTTTATTATTCCCTTAGGTTTACAATATCAATCATGGTCAACCATTGTCAATCATAGCCAACCATGGTCAACCATGTTTGAATGTTGCATTGTAACAAGGATTGTCTCACCATAAAAATAAACCATGTTTATTTTAGTGTTTGTAGTATTTATATTTGGGTTTATCAATATTGGGTTTATAATATTAGTCCTATGGGTTTAATATTATTCCCTTCGGTTCATAATCCCTCAGGGTTTTAGTATTAATCCCTTAGTTTTATTATTCTTTTGGGTTTATAATATCAATCCCATGGGTTTATTATTCCTTTAGGTTTATAATATCAATCATGGTCAACCATTGTCAATAATAGCCAACCATGGTCAACCATGGCTGAATGTCACATTGTGACAAGGATTGTCTCACCATGAAAATAAATCATGTTTATTTTAGTCTTTGTAATATTTATATTTGGGTTTACGAATGTTGGGTTTATAATATTAGTCCCTTGGGTTTAATATTATTCCCTTGGGTTCACAATCCCTTGGGGTTTTAGTATTAATCCCTTGGGTTTATTATTCATTTGGGTTTATAATATCAATCCCTTGGGTTTATTATTCCCTTAGGTTTATAATATCAATCATGGTCAACCATGGTTGAATGTCGCATTGTGACAAGGATTGTCTCACCATCAAAATAAATCATGTTTATTTTAGTGTTTGTAGTATTTATATTTGGGTTTATAATATTAGTCCCATGGTTGAATGTCGCATTTTGACAAAGATTGTCTCACCATGAAAATAAACCATGTTTCTTTTAGTGTTTGTAATATTTACATTTGGTTTTACGAATGGTTGGTTTATAATATTAGTCCCTTGGGTTTAATATTATTCCTTTGGATTCATAATCCCTTGGGTTTATTATTCATTTGGGTTTATAATATCAATCCCTTGGGTTTATTATTCCCTTTGGTTTATAATATCAATCATTGTAAGCCATTGTCAATCATAGCCAAACATGGTCAACCATGTTTGAATGTCGCATTGTAACAAGGATTGTCTCACCATCGAAATAAACCATGTTTATTTTAGTGTTTGTAGTATTTATATTTGAGTTTACCAATGTTGGGTTTATAATATTAGTCCCATGGTTGAATGTCGTTTTTTGACAAAGATTGTCTCACCATGAAAACAAACCATGTTTATTTTAGTGTTTGTAATATTTATATTTGGGTTTATAATATTAGTCTTTGGGCTTAATATTATTCCCTTGGGTTCATAATCCTTTAGGGTTTTAGTATTAATCCCTTGGGTTTAAACAATGTAAACTTTGAAACAGGAACTGATACTGTTACCTGTTTCGTAGAGATAGCAAAAGAATGACCTGATTTTGAAAAGGGGGGACGCAGAACACACATATTTTTTTTAGAGCATAGTTTTTGGCACTTTAAATTTTTTTACGTACATTACCTTTTAGAATGTTAGTAATATGCATGCTAATTTTAAAAAGTGGTGATTCTACATCAAGCCCTTTTTTTAAAAGACCTATTTTTTGACTTTAAATTTTCTAATGTATGAAATGTAAATAATTATTTTCTAAATTTAACAAATTTGATACTTTAAATTTTTTATGTCAAATTTTTTTGTAAAAATATATATATATATATAAAAAGAAAAAAAAAACATAAAATATATATATATATATATATATATATATATATATATATATATATATATATATATATATATATATATGTATTTATCTGTGTGTCTGTGTAAACCATAAAAAAGGTTGGCAAAAAAAACAGAAAAAAATTAAAAAAACTATAAAATTAAGTAACTAAAAATATTTTTTTTTTTAAAAGCATTAACAAAAAACTACAAAAAAAAAATTAAAAATAAAAAACAAACTCGATCAAAAAAAAAAAAAAAAAAAGAAGAAAAAAAATCCAATAAAAATCTAAAAAATTATTAAAATCAAGATTAAAAACAAAAAAAAAAACCTAAAAAAACAAAATATACTCAAATTAAAAAAAAAAAAAAAAAAAAAAAAAAAACAACAACAACAACAACAATTAAAATTTAATATATATATATAAAACCTAAAAACATTTTAAATTTAAAATATATATATGATTAAAAAAAAAAAAAACCATTTAAAAATTAAAAAAAAAACATATATTTTCAATTTTTAAAAAACAAAAAACATATATTTACGATTAAAACTTTAAAAATTATATCTGCACGCGACTCCGCCACCCAGGGGCACGCCCCCACGGGTCACCGGGTGGTGCCTATCTGATTCCGAGAATCGAATAGCCACCCCCATGGGCAGTCAGACGGTGGCTATCCAATTCTCGGAATCGGATAATCATCGCCCAGCCACCCCCACGGGCGGCCCAACGGTGGCCATCTGATTTTGAGAATCAGATAGCCACTGCCCGGCCACCCCCACGGGTGGCTGGGCGGTGGCTATCTGATTCCGAGAATCGGATAGCCACCCCCATGGGCAACTGGGCGATGGCTATTCGATTCCGAGAATTGGATAGCCACCCCCACGAGCATCCAGGTGATGGCTATTCGATTCCGAGAATCAGATAGCCACCCCCATGGGCGGTCAGGCAATGGGTATTCGATTCCGAGAATCTGATAACCACCCCCACTGGCGGTCAGGCGATGGCTATCCGATTCTCGGAATCGGATAACCACCCCCTGACCGCCCTTGAGGTGGATATTTGATTCTCAGAATCAGATAGCCACCGCTTGGCCGCCTGTGGGGGCGGCCGAGCAGTGGCTATCCGATTCTGAGAATCAGATAACCACCACCCGGCTACCCCCACAAGTGGTTGAGTGGTGGCTATCCGATTTTGAGAATCGAATAGCCACTGCCCAACCACCCATGCGGGTGGCCGGGAAGTGGCTATTCGACTCTCGGAATCAAATAGCCACCACCTGACTGCTCGTGGGGGCGGTGGCCAATAAAATTGTTTTTTTAAATAAAAAATAAATTTTGTTAAATATGTTTATTGTATTTAAAAAAACAAAATTTATTTTATACAATAAACATATTTAACAAAATTTATTTTTTATTTAAAAAATAATAATTTTAGCGGCCACTGCCCCCACGAGTGGCTGGGCGATGGCTATTTGATTCCGAGAATCGAATAGCCACTTCTCGACCACCCCCACGGGCGGTTGGGCAGTGGCTATCTGATTCTCGGAATCGGATAGCCACCACTCAGCTGCTTGTGGGGGTGGCCGGGTGGTGGTTATCTGATTCTCAGAATCGGATAGCCACTGCTCCTCAAACTCCTCTCTTCATTGTGATCTATTTGCCTACTCTTTCTCTTATTCTATGAACATTTCAACACACTTATCATCACTACCATTGTGTGACAATGCCACATTATTGAAACCATGCTCTGATACCACTTGTAATAAGTCTAACCATCAAAAACATAAAAATATCCATATACAACTAAAAAAAAATCATGATATTTATAATAGACAGTATTGTATTCACTACATTGATATACATTGTATTTAACTATGAGACATAAAAATCTTTTCATCCAAGAATGAGCTCGAAGGCGCGCTATTGCTCTTTCCAAAGTGACTATTACTATTTTTTATTAATCTCATACAATGGTGCATGCATGGAGACATGGTAAGTTCATATTCTAATTTAACACCCCAGTATGCATGGAATTATGTTTTAGATGTTTCCAAGAAACTAGTGTTCTTTTTCCTTGTTGTCTAGATGTTTCTGATTGGTGATCCTTTCTTGGTTGCCCAGGTCTCCACCAATTTCCATTCACCATCTCGCTGGTAGATTAAAATACAGATCTTCATTGGCCGAAGGTCTTCACCAATGTCGCTGAAGGTCTCCAACAATTTCCATCTGGCATCCCACTTATAGAGTAAAGGACAGATCTCCACCAATTTCCATCCACCATCCCGCTGGTAGATTAAAATACAGATCTTCCTTGGCCGAAGGTCTTCACCAATGTCATTGAAGGTCTCCAACAATTTCCATCAAGCATCCTGCCTATAGAGTAAAGGACAAATCTTTCTTGGTCGAAGGTTCCTACCAGTTTGTTTGTTTTTGTTTTTGGTGGTTGGATAAAAACATAGATCTATCTTAAATATGGATCTAACATGAGTTTAGAGGGATCCAGTCTTTTTTATGAGTCAACATTATTTAAATGTTTTGTATAGTTATTTATTTATTTTTATTTTTAGATTTTTTTTAAATCTCTATTTTGGTGGACATGAGCAAATTATGACTGACATTAACAAATGGCATCTTTACACATCATAATGCATTGCATAATGAACCTCTTGACTCAATAAAGTGATATTCCATTAAAGAAAAATGAAAAAAATAGTAATCACATTATTAATTCACTGCTTAATATTTACCATAATCAAAATATCTAAATTCAATAATTCCATTTTTACGATGTGCTAACTAGCTGGTTGGAGTCTTTGACCCTTCGGACTAATATTGTTACATAGCATTTTGTCACTGTCCCTATACTCCCCATACCTTGATCTTGGAGGACCTCTACAGTGAACCCCGCATGCTTTGCCTTCATGAAGAAACTCCCATTGTGTCTCTCTTCATGAGCAAATCAATTCCCTTTTGCATCATTTCCCATGAAACTTCTGTTTTGCCCAGTTTACAAGACCAATGCTAATGGCCTTTGTCTCCCCCGCACCGATGTGCAGACATTAGCACTACTCCTCGTGCTGACCGGAGCGACTGAGCTGTGTTCCATTCGCGTCGGTTATGTTATGGAAAGTTTTTTAAATTAGAGCCGAAGCTTCCAGCTCCAGAAGCTTCATAATGGAAGTCTGGTAAATGGTTTGGCCAAATGGGGTCGAAGATAACATTTTGGGCTCCTTTCCCCTATAATGATGAACTACCTCAAGGGATAAGTCCTTCTCCCATGAGAAGGGGATCCATCTCCCATCCATATTTCCTATATAAACCTCCCTTCTTCCCAAGCACAAATGAGTGGGTGTGAGTGTTATAGTTGCAAAGTGTTGATGCTATTTTGGTTTGGAGTAGATAAGCAAGCTATTACTAGTTGTAGCTATCTAGTTGTGTGAGGGAGAAAGTGTATTTTAGTTTAGAGTGAAGCCTAAAGGGAAGAGCTTTAAAACTATTGTTGTTTTAATCCATCATGGAATGCTAGCAGAGGTGTGTGGGAACCTGGTCTTGTCAGAGGAAGATTGCAACGTTAAGATGAATGGTTGTAATCTCTCTTTGATATTAATATATGCAACTATCAATTGATTTCCTACATGTTTTATAATATTACATATTCATGTCTTAATGTTTCTTGACTTGTTAAGTAGGTTGAATTGCAAATTTTCTATTATTATGTTTGTGTGTTGTTGTTGTTTACTTGTTTCAGGAGCTTGAAGAAGGAAGCGAGAGATTGCTGGAGCGAGCAAGTGAGGACATCATCAAGCAGGATAAGCGACCAAGAGGTAGGCCCTCTTGATTGATTCTAACCTAAGGAAATCTTCCATAGAATGTATTTGTTGTGGCTAGACCCATTATCAGGCTAGAGGAATTCGTTTGTGTCCACACTTATAATTTTACTTCACCACAAATTGGCGACTCCACTGGGGATCCCAATCCTTTTGTTTGTCTGGATTTCATGATTTCGTGAGAACTTTTCTAGTTTCATGTTTTCCATTTGGTTCTATTTCTTTTCTCCTGCTTACTAGCCTGAGTCTAAAATTCATAGTAGCAGATCTGGTCCCTGTTTTGAATTTTTTTTTCCCTTAGCTACCTTGGTCAGCGTCCTTAATCTACTGATAGTTGCGCCGACTAGTGCGAATTGCTAAGAAAAAGTTGCGCTGACCAGCCTCTGGTGCTTGTTGTCAGTTAGGTAGTCGCACCGATGCCTCTAAGTGAATATTAGGGCTTGACCCCAATCTTGGGCAGTGTGTTATGCTCTTGTGGTTTTGACCCTGTAAGCTTTTTGGACCATTTTATCCTTGACTAGAGAGCTTCATTTAGCTTGGTTTGTGTGCTTTCTTGGTTTATCCCACCCTCTGATGTGTCAAGTCTGGCCCTATGTGAAGTTATTTTTTATTTTTTCTTTGAATCCCTCGATCAGCGCTATTTTTGGCCAAAAAGTCATGTCGATTAGCCATCAGCACTAGTTGTAGTACTGGTAAGTCATGCCGATTAGTGCTACTTTTGGCCCAAAAGTCACTCTGGTCTCAGGCGTAAGAAAAAATCATAATTTCTCCCATTCTAGTGCCAGTGTGTCTTAACCCTTAGACTCACTTCTTCTGCCCAAAAGTAACTAGGATGCTTTGTTTTCAATTGAATGAGTGAAAGATTCTCGTTCGTTTTCTTATTTCGAGTGTCTCTTTTCTCTTTCCAAGCATAGATTACATTGCTTGGTTTCTCGATTGAAGCATTATGTGTTTGGTTTGTTCGATTCAGGGAAGAAGTTGCTTGTAGTTTCATTTATCATGCTTTGGATTTGATTGATGCTTGTTTGTTCGGAATTGTGAAAATTTTCATTAAAGTGCTTTATGTGAAAGATTCATTTTGCATTTTTTGAAAAGAAGAACATCATTCCATTTTACTTAAGCAAAAATATTTCATTAGTAGCGTTATTGAGATGCTAGAATTGCATCATCATAAGTGTAGGAAATGAAATGAAACTTATTTTGTTGTTAAGGGAAGATTAAGTGCATTTAGGAGATTTATTAGTGAAATATTTCATTCTTTGATTGTTGCACTAATTTTGTGTTCTCTAACTCTCAATTAGTGATAACTTTCATCGAAGATAAATATCTCTTTTCTCATATAGCTACATGTAGGAGTTTTGTCAGATGACAGTGGTAGGGCCTTGTAATTGAAACCTAATTCAAGATCAACTGTTAAAATTTATTGAATTAACCGAAGGAAGCATTGAAACTTAATGCTCACATTTAGTGGTCTAGACTAGAGATGTGTTCTGGCGTCTTTAAACCTAGCAGTTGTCGTTCGCTTTAGCACTAGCCAGTGCTAGCATGGATTTGTGCTCCCCATACCATCGAGTATAT
Source organism: Pinus tabuliformis (assembly GCA_031772625.1). Taxonomy (NCBI): domain Eukaryota; kingdom Viridiplantae; phylum Streptophyta; class Pinopsida; order Pinales; family Pinaceae; genus Pinus; species Pinus tabuliformis. The sequence goes on from CM062817.1 coordinate 1,583,545,249, forward strand.
AACGGGATACCCCTCTAGGCTGCAATCCTTTATCCATAGGAATTCGAGTTAGGCACCTTGCAAACATGATACACTGAACATAAAATTCGGGGAGATTGCATGCCCGTACTTCTCGGTTCGCTGGGAGATATTCTGCAGTTCACGGTTGCCTAGTAATCCTATTTTCCTAGATCATCCAGAGCAACTATTTTGGTATTTTTGACTCTTTAAATTTAAAATATCATCGAGCATTTGTCCTTTCGAGCTCGTTAACTTCGAAAGCAACTAGAGTCACCTTTTTCCCTTTTCTTGACTCTTAAAACATAAGGTGAAGTTTTGTTTCAGTGTCCAAAAATTAACTTCCCATGAAATATTCTTGGTTAAATTTATATTCCTTAGCAATTCTTTAGGGTCAATTCCAATGGCAACATTTCCAGAGTCCATCAGTCAAGGATTCCCCTCGGATGGGAATCTTGGTCCTTTTCCTTCATTTGGAAATGTTGGTGCTCCTTATATGGCGACGTTATCCCTTCCTGGGTTAACCATTGGTTTACCTGTTTGGTTGTTTTCGACCCTAATTGTCATGCCCCTACACCTGCAGTACTCTTCTAACCGCACTATAGTGAGGTGCGGCACTACCAACCGTTTTCTTTTCACCAATACTTACGATTGTAGACTACGCTTAACATTCCATACTTAGTTTATTTTTTGTTACCAAGTATTATTATTAGCCTTTATATAGATGAAAACCCATACATATTCATCATCAATAGCAATTAACACATATACAATTGCACAACAATATAAAGGGAGGGGCAACTCCCTGCAATATGAGTCTGCCCGAATCAATATATATAATTTTCCACTTTTACAAAGTATAAGTTAAATCTTGGGAAACCCCAAATTTACACTTAGCCAATTTTCCAACTTCGGCAAACTCGGTTGCCCAGCTCGTCGGTGCCTCCGCACGGTCCCCGCACGACTCACCAACCCCTCATTCACCTCGTCAAACGTCTTCACCCGACTCGCTCTCCATTTGGTCAGCAAACGCCCAAACTGTGTTCACCCGCCCACACGCAGTCCCGCTTGCCAAACTCTTAGCAAACGCCCAAATCATGTAGAGCTGCACGTAATACCACCTGCCCAACTCTTCGTTCATGACCATCGGTTCCAACCTTCGTTTCCACCGTTTCATTGTGCACAGCGCGCCCTCACCCGGCCACCCGTCCGCACAACCTCACCGTGTCGACTGACTCACCTCCGTGTATGGCATGCCCTACCCGGGTCACTCATTCAACACTTCGGTTGATCGTTCAGTGGACGCCCTACTCGGGTCGCCCATTGTGCACACCTGCACGAACGCCCAACTCGGTCGCCCATCGTGCACACTTTCCCGGACGCCCAACTCACGCCTGCACAGACGCCCAACTCGGGCCGCCTGTCGTGCAACCCTGCACGCTGTGGCTTGCCCAACTTCGCACCTCTCGCCTCCGCCTTCACTCTACATCCAAGTGACTCGTTGAGTGAGTGCTTTTTCTCCCATCCATTGCACGCTTATTCATATGCTTGGTGGGCGATCGTGCCACCCTTGGCCGACCTATGTTTCAACACCCAGCCGACTCGCCATAACTTGCCTAGCTCACCCGAAGGTTGGGTCGGCCCGCCCAACTCGTGGGACCGCCCACCTAAACTCGCCGACATCGCAAGTCCTTCGTGTCGGCTCGAGGGTAGCTCGCCTAGCTCGCCCACGCATATAAACATACAACCAAACTCGTCCATGCGCATTTTACACATCGCACTTCGCTCGTTTGGCCGCAGCTCGTCTCGTGGAGTCGCCCTGCCCGTCGCATGGACCGCATGTTCTTACATCCTCCCCCACCTGAAATCATTGTTGTCCTCAACAATATCTCATCCCGGCAACCATCTGTCACCAAGATATCCATACCAAGGCATATACTCCATCGGTATGTCATACATCGGAAAATCATCTCAATCCATGACCATCAACTACCCTGTCACAATCTCCACATGTTGCTCCCCATCGTGGAAGGCTGGTCCCTCCATCTCAAGCTACATGCTTCCTGCAACATCTCATATCGACCTCATCATATGTCGTCCTCGTGTGAACTGCTGCCATGATACTCCAACAAATGCTAACACATCTCTGTACACTGGATCCCCTCATGACTTGAACTAGTTGGGTAGCTAATCCAACTGTCACGCCCAAACCATGAGAATGCACATCCTCATGCCCCCATCAGTCGTTTCTCTGAACATCCCATCACATCATCAACTCGATCAAGAATCCATCTCCATATAAGTGTAAGCCATGCTCAGGTCCATGAAGTAGTCCTTATCTCATCTACAACATGTTGTCCATGATGTTTGGTACCAATGTGCTGCATGAAATTAGCCGCATCTATCCCAACATCATCATCCATATGTGTATCTCCTCAATATGAAGAGATCATCTCATCAAAATCTAGCCTCTCGATGTGCCACATCCAGGTCCATGAAGCAACCTCCATCACATCTGTATGTGCCATCCCTCAAGACTTCCATGGAAACAAGTATACACTTGTCTCATCTATCCATGTGCTGCCCATGATTGTAGATCAATCAGCTCCCATGTGTCAAAAGTGGTTAAGTCTTGACTCAACCCATGCCCAAGTGTTGCCATCAAGGCATCATCATCGTCATAACTCCATCACTCCAAAGCGCCTCATATTGATCCTCCACATCAAGTCACTCTTTCAAGCCATTCCCATACATGTACTCGAAAGTATGCATCCCATTCTACATCAAAGTCTCTGACCTCAGCTCCTCAATGCATCAGATCCTCCATGTCCACCATATATGAAGTCTCCAAAAGTCACAACCTCATGTCATCATGAGCTCCATGAGTCGTCTCCAACCAACATCTAGCAAGCATACAAGTCTCATCCCAAAGGCCTCTGCAAGATGCCTCAGCTTTCCATGTAGTAGGAATGCTCCATAGTTTGCTCACAACTCCTTCCAAGTCCATGGCCTTGTTATACATAAGTGCACAACCTCTCCATCGGCTCATAAGTAAAACATCTCCATGTCACATCAGCAAATCTACCTACACAACATCCCTACCTTGGCACTCCTCATTGGATGCCCATAAGTGACACCTCTATAAGTGCTCCTGCATAATGTCCCTGCATAAGACTGCCATGCTCCATGTCTCCAACCTGATGTCCGTGACTCAAGTTGCCCATGTAGTCCAACCAAGTAAACCCATCACAACAATCTGTCATCCTCATCCAAGTCTGTAATCTTCGGTCTAGTGAACTCGGTCACCCAACCATGTCATCACCATCACATGAGTCTCTCCATCATAGCTCCCCCACTAAAGGTTCCACCAAGACTATCTCTTGGTCTTGGCCATGAGAAGTCCACCCAAGTATCATCATACCCAAGAGTGTGCCCTCCAATCTATCCATGAGTCATGCCGGGCACTTAGCCAATTCTCCATGTGGCTAAAGCATGACCCAATCCTCCACAACGATCATCATGTTCCTCCCTTGTCACGGGCCTTTGTACCTTCTACCATAAGGTCACAAACAACCCCAACAAGTCCTACAACAGTCAATAATCCTTGCTTCTCCATACAAGGTCTCATCATAGACATCCATGGTAAGATCCTTCCCTGCATCGACAAACTGGCTTTGCTCTTCCCTGCATATGGTTCATCTACCAAATGCTCAAGTGAAACACAAGTATCAATACTTACTTCATCATCATCATGAGGTTCCTCCATGGGAGTATCCTCATCCATCCATGTCTGCAAACTGCACGATCCTGGTCCAACTTGATCAATCTTAAGTTCATCCTCCATCATTGTCACATTTGCAACATCCTTAAACATCAGGGCTTCCTCTTTCTTGTTAGCACAATCTGCAACTTCATCCTACTCCATTGTCCAACCAAGTTGAAGAAGTTCTTCTTCAACATTTTTTTCCAAGACTTCAAGCTCCTCTTGAATCCGGGGATTCTCTTATTTCATCCGCTTCAACCTGTATAAGGTAAGCAAGAGCTTCCCTTCGCATTCTTCCAAACCTACCATGCCTTGTCGTCCAACTTGGCCCAAGCACTAAGCTTCTCCTCTGCCAAACCTGTTTCACCATTCACCAGCTCCACCAAGTTCCCTGCAATCATGAAACAGCCCTTGTTCCACTTGTATGTGAAACTAGCTTCCTTCCCATACAAGTGCATACTTCCACTGTCATCAACTGTCAAGTGTTTACACACTTGCTTCACCCAGCTTCCCGCAAGACTTCTCCAAGTCTTCAGACTAGCTCTGATACCACCTGTCACACCCCTACACCTACGGTACTCTTCCAACCACACTATAGCGAGTTGCAGCACTACCAACCATTTTCTTTTCACCAATACTTACGATTGTAGACTACACCTAACATTCCATACTTAGTTTATTTTTCATTACCAAGTATTATTATTAGCCTTTACACAGATGAAAACCCATACATATTCATCATCAATAGCAATTAACACATATACAATTGCACAACAGTATGAAGGGAGGGGCAACTCCCTGCAATATGAGTCTGCCTGAATCAATATATATAATTTTCCACTTTTACAAAGTATAAGTTAAATCTTGGGAAACCCCAAATTTACACTTAGCCAATTTTCCAACTTCGGCAAACTCAGTTGCCCAGCTCGTTGGCACCTCTGCATGGTCGCTGCACGACTCACAAACCCCTTGTTCACCTCGTCGCACATGTTCACCCGACTCGCTCTCTGTTTGGTCAGCAAATGCCCAAACTGTGTTCACCCGCCCACACGCAATCCCACTTGCCCAACTCTTGGGAAACGCCCAAATTGTGTGGAGCTGCACGTAGTACCGCCTGCCCAACTCTTCATTCACGACCTTCAGTTCCAACCTTCATTTCCACCATTTTGTCGTGCATGGCGTGCCCTCACCCGGCCGCCCGTCCGCACAACCTCACTGTGTCAACCGACTCATCTTCGTGCACGGTACGCCCTACTCGGGTCACCCGTTCAGCACTTTGGTTGATCGTTCAGTGGATGCCCTAGTCGGGTCGCTCGTGGTGCACACTTGCACGAAAGCCCAACTCGGTCGCTTGTCATGCACACCTGCCCAGATGCCCAACTCGGGTCATCCGCCGTGCACGCCTGCATGGACGCCCAACTCGGGCCACCCGTCGTGCAACCCTGCATGCTGCGGCTCACCCAACTTCGCACTTCTTGCCTCAGCCTTCGCTCTGCGTCCAAGTGACTCGTTGAGTGAGTGCCTTTGCTCCCATCCATCGCACGCTTATTCATACGCTTGGTGGGCGGTTGTGCCACCCTTGGCCGACCTATGTTCAACGCCCAGCTGACTCGCCATAACTTACCCAGCTCGCCCAAAGGTTGGGTTGGCCCACCCAACTTGTGGGACTGCCCACCTAAACTTGCCCACATCGCAAGTCCTTCGTGTCAGCTCGTGGGTAGCTCACCCACACATATAAACATACAACCAAACTCGTCCATGTGCATTTTACACATCGCACTTCGCTCGTTTGGCCGCAGCTCGTCTCGTGGAGTCACCCTGCCTATTGCACGGACCGCAGGTCCTTACACTAATGGTCCCGAGTGTCCCTACTCCTGTCTAAACGTCTCCTCCATTCGAATCACGTTACAATGATTCTAAGGTTGACCCCTCGCCTTCTTCCCCTATTTCTTCACCCTCCTCTTCTACTTCGCTTGGTGAAAGTTTGAAATCTAGTACCCAGGAGGCTAAGAAGAAGAAGAAGAAGTCAGATAAGCGAGAGGCCAACCATGCAGCTATTACTCCAAATGCACCTCCCATAGACAAACGTTTGGATCCTCCAAAAAAGGTAAAATTCCCTTGCAGGCTATGTAAGGATGACCATCTCTTTCGAGACTATCCTAGTATTCCTAGAGTCTTAGAGGTATGGTCTCAAAATCTGGATCGACCATCCCCATTGACCTTTGGAGATCATGTCGATGTTGCATCCTCTGTTAGCGATGGTAAGAAGAAAGGGAAGATTAGATTCCCCTATAGGTTATGCGAAGGAGAGCATCTTCTTCACCTTTGTCCTCTTATGGACAAAGCTTCTAAAGTTTTGGAAAACCTTACAGCTCCTCAACCCCAAATTCGTGTTGGTTATTAGAGGCTTTCTTCTAACCCTCTACTTGTTGGTAAAGATATTGAATTGGATTCATCTCTTGCCCATCCTACTCTTCTTGAGCGAGACCCTTTTGTGTCTATTCCCGACCAACCATTGGTCGAAAAGAGTTTCAACTTGGCTCTGCCTTCAGTTGATCACTCTATTCCGGAAGAGAGTGGTGATCATACTGCTCATGTTCTTCTCGTCTCCTCATATTCTCATGCAATGAAGAGTGACCCTCCCATCCCAGTTATTTAGGAGAGTCCTTCTCCTATTCCTATACAGCATGGGAGCAATCATATGATACCCCCGCCAAGTAGTTTTGTCGTCTCTTTTGATTGGGGTTCATTGACTTCTTTCCGCCTCCCATCTTATGTGCCTTTCCAGATTATAGTACAAGCCTATAATATGGTAGTACCTAGAACTATATTAGATGAAGGTGCATCTATTAGCATCATGTCTTCTACTACTTGGCAAGCTTTGGGTTCCCCATAGCTTGTGCCTGTCACCCAGAATCTGTTGGCTTTGAACGGAGGAACTAGTCAGCCCTTGGGGCCTTCCGAAGTTCCCTATTACTTTGGGAGGAAAGATCATCTATATAGATGTGATGGTAGTCCAAGGTCCCTTAGATTTCAATCTTCTCCTTGGACGTGACTATGTTTATGTCATGGAAGCCCTTGTTTCTTCTCTTTTCCATGTGGTTTGTTTTCCGTATGGCGAGAGAATTGTGACTATTGATCAATTGTCATTCATTGGTCACCAGGCACCTCCTTTGCAACCATCATCCTCTATCAACTCTTGTTTGTAAGAAATACCTTCCCCGCCATAGGTGAATTATGTGGCTACTCGTTCTGTCTCCACATCTACTGATGATCACACAAATGGTATAGTACATTATGTACTGGGGGCATTGGAACCCAATCTGTCTTTGGTATCAAATGACATGTATTCCTCCTAGAGCGTGGTTTTTCCATCTAGTGAGGACCTCTTGGGGGCCATGTTCTCGTATGGTCCATGATTCGATGGTGAGGATAATTCCTGGTCTTGTGTCAACCTTGTTAAAAAATGAAACAAGGGATGAGGATAGTTCCTGATCTTGTGTTAAACTCGTTAAAATATGAAACAAGGGATGAGCATAGTTCCTTGTCTTGTGTCAAGCTCGTTAAAAAATGAATCAAGGTGTTCGAGAATAGTTCTCAGTCTCATGTTAACCTTGTTAAAAAATGAAACAAGGAATATGAGCATAGTTCCTTGTCTTGTGTCAAGCTCGTTAAAAAATGAAACAAGGGGTCAGAGCATGAATCCTGGTTTTGTGTCAAGCTCCTTAAAAAATGAACCAAGGAGTTATGAGGATAGTTCTTTTACTATGTCAACCTCATTAAAAAATGAAACAACTTCCTTTTCCAAATCGAGTCTTTGATTAAGATCTCGTAAAATCCCAGTTGAGTCTTTACAAGATCTCGTAAGTGAACCTTCATTCCATCCACCTGGTTGATTGAAATGAAGCTTGGGGGGCATGCAAACTTATAGCAAACATAGTTTTTTGTTTCAATCTTGTATAAACATGAAACTGAATTCAAGCAGAATTCTCCATGGTTCAAGCTTGTGTAAAAACGAACCCATGCCCAATTTACATCTCGTGATTTCTGTTTTTATTAACTAATTTCTACTAAATGAGCCTTGGTTGTTTCATTCCATCACCACCATCTCTTTGGCCGATCATATGCTTTCACTTGGTTGTTTTTTCCTTTCCTAAGGAACTGCAGCGATGAGTGGTTTTGTTAGCCAGCCTCTTGACCATTACATGTTTTGAGCAGTTCCATCATTGCCGAAACCAGTTGCTACAATTTATACCACTTGTTCCTCGAGGACAAACCACCTTTAAGCTCTTTTCTGACTCGTAAAAAATGAAAATGTTGCCAAGTATTTTTTCCCTTTTTGACTCGTTAAAGAGAATAAAAACGGGCGTCCACTTTCAGCTCTTTTCCAACCTTTTAAAAGAGTTAAGATGGTCAAGCCTTTGTTGTTTCGAACTCGTTAATGGATGCAAAACTTTGTGCACCCAGTATAAGTTTACCCCTTTTTTAGGCTGGGAGGCACTATTTATGAAAAATGTACTCCTTGACTGAAATGGTCAAGCGGTTCTCTCAAGTATTGTTTTCTACCTTTTTAGGCTCGGGAGACACAATGTACAAAAAGGGACCATATGGAGTTTTCTTTTATGTGTCTTTTTCGAACTTTCTAAACATGAAAAAGATACCGAGTTACACCTTTATCAGACTCGTTAAACTATTAAACGACATTAGATTCGTCACCATGACGAACATGAGCTTCTCCTTCCTAGGGCTCGTTAAACTCACTAGGTCGGATTCGTCCGAAAGATGAACTTACAGTGCAAGCATATGCTATCCCCTTCAAGCTTGCGATTAAAAAATAACTGAGGTACTTGCCAGAAATGTGGGGGAAAATTTGGAAATCTATTAGTCATGTTGGAAGCTCACTCTTGAACATGACACTCTTTGCTTCGTGTTGGGTTGGGACATCCTCCTTTGTATCGTTGACCTTCTTAGGTTTGGGCTGTTCATTTTTCCTTCCATCTGATATCTGCCATGTCATCATGACCACCGATCCTATGGATCCAAAAGCTACCAAACTTCCAGGTGTGTCGCCGATATGTTCAAGAGTTTTCCTTCTGTAGTTACACTTACCTCTGATTCTCTATATCATCCAAAATCATTTTTCATCCTCTCATCTCACGTCAATGATGTGGGATTCATTATGGCCCTCCTTCGACGTGGTCACTTTTCTGTCGACTTCAACTCATTATCTAGGAATTTGACTGAGAGAATCCCTTCCAGTTCCTTAGAGCTTGCATGCCCTAATGGCAAGTTCTTCGCACTTGATGACAAGTTCACATCATTGGCTTTCGATCAAGTGATTTCACGGGTGTTCGACTTCAGTTCCTGTATTCACATTCTGTGAATAGTGCTGATAGTACCTTGAGGACCATTATCATTATTGGTGGTTTCTCTCGCGCTTGCTCACAGTTTACATCATTGACTGGTAATCAAGCGACTTTCTAGCATGTTTAACATCAACACATCTATTCACATGCTAGGATCTGTACTTTGAACGGGGTGTGTTGGAGTGCAAGACCCTGGACTCAGATCACAAAAAGTCTAGGTTGCAAACTGGTGCGACATGGTTATGATGATATGCATGTCTCTTTCAGATGGCTGGCTGCGACCAGACCATGAGTTATCATTTGTGATCCTTCTCATTATTGGATGGTTGCGACCATACCTTGGTTTCATTATGATCCTCTTTGACGGATGGTTGCACCCATACCTGGTTCCATTTTCATGATCATTCTCTGGATGGTTACGTCCATGCCACGATTCATGTATCATTTGACAGAGATCTCAGTTTATGTATATGAACTTGCTTGCAGGTTTTCTGACAGCAGACTACAGTTCCCCGCATTGATTTATAAAGCATTTCATCCCTCACTCCAGCTCAGCCTTCACGCTTTAAGGGACATCTGTTACACAGCATTTTGTCACTATCCTAGTACTCCCCGTTCCTTGATCCTGGAGGACCTCTACAGTGAACCCCATATGTTTTGCCTTCATGAAGAAACTCCTATTGTGTCCCTCTTCATGAGTAGATCAATTCCATTTTGCACCATGTCCCCTGAAACTTCTGTTTTTCCCAGTTTACAAGACTATTGCTAATGGCCTTTGTCTACCCTGCGCTAATGTGCAGAGATTAGCACTACTCCTGGTGCCGACCAGAGTGACTGAGCTGTGTTCCAGTCACGTCGTTCCTGTTATGGAAAGTTTTTTAAATTAGAGCCAAAGCTTCCAACTCTAGAAGCTTCGTAATGTAAATCTGGTAAATGGTTTGGCCAGATGGGGACGAGGATGATAGGTTGGGCTCCTTTCCCCTATAATGATGGAACTACCTCAAGGGATAAGTCCTTCTCCCATGAGGGGGATCCATCTTTCATCCATATTTCCTATATAAACCTCCCTTCTTCCCAAGCACAAACGAGTGAGTGTGAGTGTTATAGTTGGAAAGTGTTGATGTTATTTTGGTTTGGAGTAGACAAGCAAGCTATTACTAGTTGTAGCTATCTAGTTGTGTGAGGGAGAAAGTGTGTTTTAGTTTGGATTGAAGCCTAAAGGGAAGAGCTTTAAAACTATTGTTGTTTGAAGCCATCGTGGAAGGCTAGCAGAAGTGTGTGAGAACCTGGTCTTGTCAGAGGAAGACTGCAACATCAAGACGAATGGTTCTAATATTTCTTTGATTTTAATATGTGCAATTATCGATTGATTTCCTACATGTTTTGTAATATTACATATTCATGTCTTAATGTTTCTTGACTTGTTAAGTAGGTTGAATTGCAATCTGTCTATTATTATGTTTGTGTGTTGTTGTTGTTTACTTGTTTCAGGAGCTTGAAGGAGGAAGCGAGAGATTGCCGGAGCGAGCAAGCGAGGACATTATCAAGCAGGATAAGCAGCCACGAGGTAGGCCCTCTTGATTGATTCTAACCTAAGGAAATCTTCCATAAAATGTATCTGCTGTGGGTAGACCCATTATCGAGCTAGAGGAATTCGTTCGTGTCCGCACTTATAATTTTACTTCACCACAAATATAAAGGGAAATTTATTTATGGTCAATGTCCAAACAACTATGCCATAAAAATTTGCAGGCACAATAAGAAGTTAGAGTTGATTCCTAAGAGTTTTTATGGTTTATGCAGTTTAGGAAAACTACTTGGGCTTGGATTAAGATTTTATCTAACGATGGATCTATTGAGATAAAGTCAATATACTATGCATTCATTCATTATCATAATAGTTTTCTAGTTGGGATGGCTATGTGGTATTGCATTTGGATAGGTTGGTGAAACGTTTACAAATGTTTTTAATTTTCGAGATGTAGGACTCACATGCTTAGCGAATTTAACAGCTTTCTTTACATTTATTTTACGAGGCAAATATTGGTATGAAACCCGTGCTAAATGTAGAGAGGCCACCATAAAAAACGTAAACTGAAGAACATAAATGGATTCATAGTAGTGACTACGTGTGAGGAAGAACTACAAGAATGTTCCATCATAATATTGTCATTCCATGACCCCGCTACTTCGACAGCCTAGCCATTCATGAGGTGTATCTCTAATCTATATGATGTACACTCCATATTTCTCTGATGCCGCCATTTACAATTTGGAGCGTTCGTCGAAAAATTCTGCAAGTGTAGCTGCACAGAAAATCGGGATGGCAGATGCACATGCATTGTATTCTATTTAGTGGAAGACATCACACTGATTCTCGCTCGTCGGATGCCCGAGACAATGAAAAGATTGCCTCATTCCCAATGCCTACTCCCATCTCTGTACTGCATGATATGCAATATTCATTCTAAAGAAACATATCTCTCCAAAAAATTGGTCTAAGAGTTATCTTGTGCATGGCATTCCTTGGCGAGAGTTTTTGGTTTCAAAGAATTACATATACAATGTGAAAGGTATGAATTTTATTACCTGTGAGGATAGATATTAGCTATTATTTCTATATCATATATGTATTTTGATGGTGTTTTTCAGCTTCAAGATCAATCTTCTTTTTTATTTTCACAAAAGTCTTTCCAAAATGGCTAAGTTCTACCAAGCCGAGTGTAAAAGCATTGAACAATCCACGTTTCAACATTGGTTTATTTGTATTCTAGTTAAATATTATTTGGTTAAGTCTGGGGACTCGTAAAAATCATATCTTCATCAGAATTTTTTTGAAAACACTCATGCTACTAACAGGAAAGAAATACATGCTATTGTTTCGCCTAGTTCTTGAGCAGTCAGTCTAGAACCTTCTATATATCATGGCCAAGACAATGCAGGTCTTGATAAGCCCTATCATCCGAATGAATCTAATTTATGTAATGACGCCATGGCTAAAAATCCTAGTTCGGGACCTTCTCGAATAACCCATAGGATGGCTAAGGAATGACTAAGGAATCATGGTTTTAGCAGGTTGAGCTGCAACCTAAGTTCAACAACAATGTCGAGCCTATTTTGTTTGACCACTCTGCACACAATAAAGAAAATAGTCAGCGAAGTCCATACCTTCAAAATCAAATCAAAAGTAAACAGTTGCTCGTAAAATATCCCGAGCACAACAAAATAGAGGCAAAAAGGTCACCCTCAAAGATGTTTTCAACGATGATGATTCTCCCAATGAACCTGTATTGAAAAAGAATAATCCCCAACTAGATCACAATTTTTAATTTGCCGATGAAAATACTTATACTTAGGATGGTGATAATAAGAACTATAATATTGATTCAGATAGGTTTACACAAATTATATATTGGTAGCAACATTACTCTTTAATAGCTCCATCTCTGGAATATAGAATCCAACACCTTCAACAAGAAAATAACCAACTATGAATGATGAACTAGCTTTGGGAAAATCAAAAGGATAACAAAGCTTATGGATGGGAGGAAAAACCGTAGTCACTGAACACCCATATTATTATTAATTCTACCAATTTCAAAGTAGTAATAACTTCATATCTTCAAGATCAAACCTCAAAGCTCTGCTAAATAATATGATGTCAACTAAATAATATGATGTCCAATTTTTATTTATAGGTTGGAAGTTTGGCAAGGTATGCTTAGTTATTTTATTGTATCTGTTAGTTTTGGAGGAAGCTGTAGATTCTGAGATTCTGTAGCCACCTAATGTCAATAATGATATCAATATTGATTTCAAGATATCGTTTTGTAACAGGGAATATTCATCTTCTAGATGTCGGCATTGGTTCTCATGATGTTGGTTGTTTTGGGTATGATTGGGCTATATTCATTTGAAGATATCGTTTTGTAAGAGGGAATATTCATCTTCTATATGTTGGCATTGGTTCTCATGATGTTGGTTGTTTTGGGTATGATTGGGCTATTTTGAATCACTTATGGATATTGTGTCGGTTAATTATTTCAATTTCCTCAAAAACAATTATGATTCAATCAAGAGGTAATGAAAGTTAGATTATGAATCTTATTTTTGGAGAAATTATTTTTATTTCAAAATTTTAGTCTAGAACACATTGACATAAATACGGGAGTCTCATTTTTTTGGAAAAAGGAAGAGGGAGGATGATGATAAAATTTTGGTGATTGTAGAACCCTTTATGTAAGTCTATTTACTGTAAGTATTAATTTTATTTAATGAATTTAACAAATCAATACTTAATTATATGATATTTGAAATCCATAGTTTCTTAGAATGTCTTTCGAATTTTTTGTAACCGTGTTTTGGTTAATTTTGAAAAATTAACATTGTTATTTTCATGACTCTGATCTATGAATAAATAGTGAATTAATTACATATTTGCTTCTTGTATTAGTTATGTTTTAAGAGATAATTTCGATCTGGCCCTTGCTCACATGTGAATTCTTAGAACAACTTTTGGGGATTTAGGCCATTTGAGCATATGAATGGGATTAATACTTAGACTTTAATAAAAAGAATTTGTTTATGTAGTCTTTTATCACTTGTTTGTGGGACAACTTCAAGCTTTTAAGTGATGAAATATTTATTGTTTAGAGAAATTGTTATGGCCGTTTAATTTTTCCTCGGCTGAGACAATATTAGGTAATTATATACATCTGGATTAGCATTGATTATTGATTTGAAATACAAAAGCGAGTTCATACTTTGTTGTATTTGTTTAAGAGACCATAGGATTGCAACTTTTGTAGTTTTTTTATCTTTGATAAAATATCACATTAAGAATTATTAACATTTGAATTATAATTACATTTATAATTTAAATTTATTTATTTAATTTATGTTTGGGATATACATCATTATACAAATAGAATATAATTCATTCTTTATCATTCTTTATTATTTTTACGAGTTATATAAGTTTTTTTCTTTTCTTTTATTTTGTATTATATTTCTTGTATAATGTGTATATAATACTTTGTATTCTAGTATTGTATATTAGTACCCAATTACTAGCTCTATTACTATATTATATCATATTAATTAGTTAACATGTAAATCAGGTATATTAATATAGAACATTAGCTTTAGGTTTAAGTATATATAATTTTAGATTACTTTAAAATTTCCTCATTTTTTTTCTCACAAGACGAAGAACTTTAGTTTGGGGTATATCCCCTTATTGACACATGGTCCAAAAGGCCTCATCAACACATTTCCAGTATTATGTGTGCATTAGTGCTCTTTGTTCTCCCTTGACAATCATCTTTGGTCCTTGCTCAGTTGACTTGCCCACATAGTCTATGAGACAAAGAAGAGGAGTGTGGGCCCATTGTCCCTTAAGGAAATCCATATTCTTCATTAAATTAAATGCCATTTGCATTAAATTCTTACCAGCCAGGCCTTGGCTACAATTAATAAACAATTTTCCAAATTCCCCCAACAACCTCATCCTCTACAACTTTGAACCTTTGTTCCAATTCTCTACGAGTCCATTTCATTACAAAGTTATAATAAATAAATATTTACAAGAGGGGTTTTGATCAAAAGGGCTATCATCGATCTTCGATTCCACCGTCCCCTCATCTGTTGTCCCACTATATTTTATCAGGCACCTTTTTGGTGGGATGAACACGAAGAGACAACAAGCTGGAAGGAGTTGGAGCAATGTATGGGTTATTACTATGCAAGGGAATTTGGTCACCCATTGTATGCCTGGAGAGACATACATGCTAAACCTCCTGAGCAAGAGAACGGTGTTGCATGAGGAATATGCAACAAGATTAGTAGGGAGAGATGATAGGCTGCAAACTTATGACCTTTTGCTATGAAGACACCTAGATTTATTTTGATCAAACTACCATTTTACACCATAAATTATCGTAAAACCATGTATATATATATATATATATATATATATATATATATATATATATATATATATATATGGTAGCTCAAGGTATGATTGCTTATTAACTAGTTATCTTATTATCATTTTTAGACTAGAACTAAATGATGTTTTAAGTCTTTTTAATATGTTTTACATGTGTAGAATAAAGGGGATAACTTAAGTTATTGCAGAAATACAACCATCTACTAGTACCAGGTGTCATGTTTTGATCAAGGTATCAACATCCTGGTTTTATTCCAGGAAGGAAAATTATGAAACTAGTTGAGGAAAAAACAAGATGCTTTGGCGTGTAACTCGTCACATCGGTGAGAGAAAAAGTGGTTACTGTCGAACAAGATCAATTGGTTAAGTTTCTACCTCATTTAGACATCAAATTTTACATGCGAGAAGATTATATCGGATAATTTAGTTAGCATTCCCAAATTATGAACGACCTATTGAACCATCGTCGGGACTTAGATTCCCCTTTTGTTATATAAGTATGCACTCTATTAGACTGATGATATGCATAATAGATAGTAGACAACATGTGGCTTTCTCTGTAATTTGATTTCATTTAATATAAAATGTTCCTACTTGTGGATGTTTCAGATTACTTGCTAAAGCTTGTCCTGGTGAATTTATAAGTCAACAAGTGCAAGAAAAACCTTGAGTAGAGCCCACTTGAGGTAAATCCTTGTGCTACATATATTTTTGTTCATTTAGCATAACATAGTTTATATATTTGTGTTATCTTCCTAGTTAGCAGATAATGGTTGTGTTTAATCTATTAAATTGTGTGCGTTATTTCCTTTTGTTATAGTCCGTTGGATTACTGAATGGTTTAGTGAGTTTTATTTTTGGGCCATGTTTTAATTTTAAGCTTGTAAGTTGATTATTTTGTAGTTTTGCTGCAAAATCCGTAGCAGTTGCTATGAAACCATAGGTTTGGATAATCACTTAACCATAGTAGGGATAGTGACATCAGGTTAAGTGTTGAGTTGTGATCTCTATACATAGAGTGCCATGTAGTTGAACTGAAGTACAAAGTTACGCCCTATTCAAACTTAGGCCTCGTATCACTAGTAGGTTTCCTTGAGTTTGATTTGCCACATGTAGAAGTGATAGGAACTCTAATGCTTGTGTATAACACTGATAGCCTCACAAATCATTAGACCATAAGTTGACAAATTAAATGATAATTGAATACAAACACCCTCTTAAATAGGAATTAAATATTGACACTCTGAATAACACAAAAGTATTTGGACTACAAAAGATGATAAGGCATTGGGCCAAAAATATCGAGGATTTATCAAATTTTATGAAAGGCTAAGATTTTTTTGGCTATTGATTTTGTATGTAGTCTAGGTGTTTGATTGTAAGGTAGAGAACAAACATCATGAGACTAAGCAATGCTATATTTCTTTACTTGGGAATTAGACCTAAGATCTAGAAAATTGTTACAATGGTAGATCCTCAATATATTTGTTTGTTGAAGGGTTGAAAGAAATTATATAGGTGGGAGTAGAGGCCATCAAGGTGGAACCCCATTGGAAGAATTAAATAATAGGCAAAGATTATATTACAAAAATATTAACCATTTTCTCTTTTTAGAAGCTTTGGTGTGGGACCAATATAAGACTAAGTCATAGATTGATTATAGGGAGAATTTACATCATATGCCAATTCTCATTCAAATTACTAAAGAAAACCCCAATCCTTTAAAGTTCATTTAAGTTTAATTTTATTTTTTGTTAATTAAAACATAAAGATTTTTTAAACAATTGGAAATATTTTGATGTTTCTAAAAAGGAATAAATTAACATTAAGTTCACCTCTAACCTCAAATCTAAAAAGAAAAAAAATGGTGTTTTATTTTATTTTCTAAAAAAAAAAGAGACTCTTAACCTGCTTTCATTGGAACATGATTGTTCTAATACATAAAATGAGATTTTTAAGACACTTAAAAGCTTTATTTTGAATTAACTTAATCATAAATTTATAAATTGATTAACAATTTGTAAGACACTTGAGAACTTTATTCTTAATTAACTTAATTATAAATTTTGTAAATTTATTTTAAAAAATG
Source organism: Pinus tabuliformis (assembly GCA_031772625.1). Classification (NCBI taxonomy): domain Eukaryota; kingdom Viridiplantae; phylum Streptophyta; class Pinopsida; order Pinales; family Pinaceae; genus Pinus; species Pinus tabuliformis. The sequence continues at coordinate 1,583,562,414 of CM062817.1, forward strand.
ATTAAAGAATTTAAAATAAAAAAGATGCAAACTATCATCTCATATTATTTGTTTTAAAAATGAAATTTTAAATGGTTAAGTTTGACCATTGTTTTATGTTATGTATTTTCCAATATCATTTGTTTTAAAAATGAAATTTTATATGGTGTAAGTTTGACATTTGTTTTTAATGTGAGAAATTAGTTTTTTAATTTTTTTAAATAGACAAAATTTGAAATTTATTATTTTTAAAAAATTATAAGTGATTTGAATTATATATATATATAAAAGTTGTGATATAATTTGGGTTAAAAATAAAATTATATTTGATGAAAATTTTAAAGTAATCTAAAAATAAAATTGTATTTAATGAAAATTTTGAAGTTTATTATTTTTAAAGAGAAAATGTTATAAAGTTCGAAATTCATTATTTTTAAAAGTTTGGTATATAAAAATTTAAACTATATTATAACAAAATGAATTATAAATAAAAAAATGGAAATGTTATTTTTTTAATCTATATAGATGTCCACAGAAAAAAGAGTAAGAAAAAAAAATATTACTTAAATAAAAAAATATATATATTAAAAATGCAGCCCCATAAATTCGTTCAGTGGAAGGAATTAGTTACTATCACACCATTCGTTCAAATGCAGCCCCATAAATTCAATCAGTGGAAGGAATTAGTTACTATCACACCATTCGTTCAAATGCAGCCCCATAAATTCAATCAGTGGAAGGAATGAGTTACTATCACACCATTTGTTCAAATGCAGCCACATAAATTTAATCAGTGGAAGGAATGAGTTACTATCACACCATTTTTTCAAACGCATCCCCATAAATACCATCAGGTTTGGAAAGCTTGTGTCACATCAGTGGAAGAAATGAGTTACTATCACACCATTCGTTCAAATGCAGCCCCATAAATTCAATCAGTGGAAGGAATGAGTTACTATCACACCATTCGTTCAAATGCAGCCCCATAAATTCAATCAGTGGAAGGAATGAGTTACTATCACACCATTTGTTCAAATGCAGCCCCATAAATTTAATCAGTGGAAGGAATGAGTTACTATCACACCATTTTTTCAAACGCATCCCCATAAATACCATCAGGTTTGGAAAGCTTGTGTCACATCACTGGAAGAAATGAGTTACTATCACACCATTCGTTCAAATACAGCCCCATAAATTCAATCAGTGGAAGGAATGAGTTACTATCACACCATTCGTTCAAATGCAGCCCCATAAATTCAATCAGTGGAAGGAATGAGTTACTATCACACCATTTTTTCAAACGCATCCCCATAAATACCATCAGGTTTGGAAAGCTTGTGTCACATCAGTGGAAGAAATGAGTTACTATCACACCATTCGTTCAAATGCAGCCCCATAAATTCAATTAGTGGAAGGAATGAGTCACTATCACACCATTTGTTCAAATGCAGCCCCATAAATACGATCAGGTTTGGAAAGTATGTGTCACATCAATGAAGGAATGAGTTACTATCACAGCATTTGTTCAAACGCATCCCCATAAATTCCATCAAGTTTGGAAAGCTTGTGTCACTATCAGACCATTGGTCGCAAAGCTTGTGTCACATCAGTGCAAGGAATGAGCTGTAGCAGTTAGGAAGATGCAAATCCGTCAGAATCATTGGAAAGCAGTAGGTGGACAAAATATTATCGAAAGTTTGAAATTCGGTTTTTTAAGAGTTCAGAAAATTAGGATTTGAAATTTATTTTATCCTTTAAATAAAATAATGTAGAATGAATAATAAATAAAAACAAAGTATATGGTAAAAAGCAGGGTGAATTAAAAATAACGAGAACAGATATTGTATAAAATAAAATGAATTATTAATAAAAAAATAAAACTAGTATAAATTTATTAGTTTTTTTTTTAGATCTGTACAGACGTGGGGAGGAAACACCAAAAAGATGGAAATGATAAAATATTTTAGGATTTACATTTTCTTCTTTTTTTCAGAGAAAATAAACATCATGGATTTATATTAAGGAAATATAAAGATCTGCAATACATTATATTTTTTTGGGGGCTATGAGATGCCCAAAACCAGACACTGTATAGTGAAACAGATTTATCTAATTCACGAAACCTGAAGCAAAACCTTACCTATATCTTCTTAACAGATTAGATTCAGTACATTCAGCAGCAGAAGAAAAAGACACTAAGGAAAACTTGATAAGTCACATTCGTATAGAACTGAAGCTCAGAGAACTCGCTTGCCTTACTATGGAGAGGAGTCATCTTTGGGCGAAGGTCTCCGCCAGTTTCCATCCAGCATCCCGCTCGCTGATAGAGTAAGGTACAGATTGTCCTTCGCCGAAGTTCTCCACCAATTTTCAGGAATGTCTCCTCCAATTTCCATGCGGCATTCTGCTGATGGAGTATTAGAGGAAGGTCTCCACCAATTTCCATCCACCATCCCGCTGGTAGATTAAAATACAGATCTTCCTTGGTCGAAGGTCTCCACCAATGTCGCTGAAGGTATCCAGCAATTTCCATCCAGCATCCCGTTTATAGAGTAAAGGACCCGTCTTTCTTGGTCCAAGGTTTTTACTAATGGTCGAAGGTCTCCACCAATGTCGCTAAAGGTCTCCACCAATTTCCATCCAGCATCTCGTTTATAGAGTAAAGAACCCATCTTTCTTGGTCCAAGGTTTTTACTAATTTTTTTTTGTTTTGGTTGTCAGATAAAAATCTAATATAGATTTATTTTAAATACTAATTAGATTTATTTTAAACACTGATTTAATATGAGTATAGAAAAATTTAATTTTTTTGAAGCTCAAATGTTTTTATGAATGTATATTATTTAAATGTTTTGTATAGTTATTTATTTATTTTTATTTTTAGATTTATTTAAATTTTTATTTTAATTCACATAAACAAAATATGACCCACATTAACTAAAGATATTCTTACACACCATCATATTACACACCATCATACGAATGAATCTCTTAACTCAATAAAATGATATTAAATAAAAAGAAGATGAAAAAAAGCCATAAACCCATCAATAAAATGATATTAAACAAAAACAAGATGAAAAAAAGCCATAAACCCATAATTAATCTTCTGCTTGATATTTACCATAATCAAAATATCTAAATTCAATATAATTCCATTTTTATGATGCGCTAACCAGCAGGTTGGAATCTTTGACCCTCCCGACTAATATAAACCGCAATTTATTTATGATCAGTATCCAAACAACTATGCCATAGAAATTTGCAGGCACAATAAGAAGTTAGAGCTGAGTCCTAGGAGGTTTTTATGGTTTATGCAGTTTGGGAAAACTACTTGCGATTGAATTAAAATTTTATCTGACCATGGATCTATTGAGGGAAAGCCGATATACTATGCCTTCGTTCATTATCATAATAGTTCGCTGGTTGGGATGGCTATGTGGTTTTGCGTTTTGCATTTGGACAGGTTGGTGAAACGTTTACAAATGTTTTTAATTTTCCAAATGTAGGACTCACATGATTAGCCAATTTAGTAGTTTTTTCATATTCACTCACTACTACACCAAAGGAACTTATAAGACATTCTTTTTAAGAGAAAAGAAATATTTTATCTTAAAAAGTCACTTTTTATTTTAATTATTTTACTTTAAAATTTAATATCAATTGAATTGTCTTAAATATAAAATTGAAGACAAAAACAATTTGAGACAAATATTTTCAGACAAAAAATTATATTTAAGACAAAAATAACTTAAGAAAAATATATTTTAAGACACAATTTTAAGTTTAAGATAAAAACAGTATAAGACAAATATTTTAAGACACAACTTTATATTTAAGGCAAAAATAGTCTAAGAAAAAAATATTTTAAGACAAAATGAGTTTGAGACAAAAATATTTTAAGACAACTTTAATTTAAGACGAAAATAGTTTAAGACAAAATTATTTTAAGAAAAAACTTTATATTTAAGACAAAAGCAAATTGAGACGAAAATATTTTAAGGCAACTTTATATTTGAGGCAATGACCACTTAAGACGAAACCAATTTAAGACAATTAACAATTAAAACAAAAATATATCAATTTAAGAAAATATTATCTAACAACTACAAAATTCACTCTGAGAATGCACCCTAAGTCCGCCAACGTGCAGGATACTAATGTATCGCGCCTTATACCAATGCTTCTATTTCACTTTCCAGTCATGTTATCTTATATAAAGACAACAACTTGTTGGGCTCTTCGTTTTGTGGGGGTAGCCGACTCTGAAGAACGTGAAAACTTTCCCTAGCAAGATTTCCCATACATTAATTACTCTTTTGTCCCTTCAATCTCTGTTGATACGATTAGAGACAACTTGTATGTATTTACATTCGACACTACTACACAGAGGGGAATTTTATAAGACAAAATAAATCTTTTGTCTTAAAATTTTCAATATGAGGCACTAGTAGAAAAGGTAAAGGATTAGGGGTTCGTCTTTACATTATTGATGGGTTCTTTGGGAAGTAGAGCGATGGAGGTTGACAACAACTAATGGGATTTAGGGCGATGGAGGTTGACAACAGAGGTGTACGTTGTGAGAGGAGTGATGGAGGCACTTTCGATGAATGTGGGTAGGTGGTAACATAGTTGAAGTACTTTTTAGGGTCTCCATCAATTGTGTTTTGATATGCATTTTTTTTACTGTTTTATTTATTTTGAACGCTAATTATATCCATTAGTTGTTGTTATTATCACATTGTTGTGCTGGATTAGCAACATGGATTAGATTCACCTAAAGGATTTTTTAAAAATGCAGCAAGAAATTCTCAATTTGATTTTGCCTTGATTAAATTGAGAAAATTTGAATTTCAACATCAACAAACAACTTGGATGCAATGAACTTGTATGACATGGCCTGTGTCACCCATTTTAGTCAATAAATTTGAGTTGGAGGAGTTAGAATTCAGTTAAGCATGCGTGATTGCTAATTTGTAGCAATCAAAGTCAATTATCTCAGGTTGTTTTCAATTAAACTAGTTGTAATTGTTGGAAGAACTAGTGGAAGGCTAGTTGCAGAGTGGAAATTCAGTCAAATGCAGTGATCATCTAGTTAACTCATCAATCAACCCAAAATAGCTAGTGCATGCAAATAATTTGAGTTCCCCAACTATGGTGGAGATTCCAAGGCAGTGTAACATTAGTTGTAGACTAGTCTTGAGCGTACAGGTGTTGCATGCAGTCACATGATCAACCTTAGGAATTGCGCAATCCATTTTGGAAAAAAACCTAAATAATAGGGGCCTAATTTCTGAAGGAATTGCACAAGGAAATAAGGGCTCAAGCAGAGGCAGAAATTGACAAAGTTTGGGTTTGAGCTTCTTAGTGCACAGAGAGATAAGTTATTCACTTACAGGTTGTGCACAGTTGAGTAAAGCAATTGTAATACATCTATATTCATCAGATTGATGCAAGAAGGCATTGGATTTTTTAGTAGATTTCTTTCCCCAGGAAAAATATTGTGTGCATGTGTTTTATTTCTTATTGCATGTCTGATTTTTTTGTTCTAAATTGTGAATTAACTTTTGTAGAGCAGTAGAGTAGGTTTGTGTCTTATGATTTTGAAAAAACTTCATGAGCAGTTGCAAATATACACCATAATTTCTACATCGTATCATAGCAGGATTCACATTAGAGCATGAATTTTGAATTTGTTTCTCAAGAGGTTCAAATTTGCAGTTTAGTGTAGCAAGATCTCTTAAGAGCTGAGAAGATGACCTTCAATGGGTTGAGTCTAGAGTATGCCTTGGAAGGCAAATCTAATTTCATTGACTGGAAGGATTGCATGGAGGAGGTATTTGATGACAATGGATTGCTAGAATACATCAAGAGAGATGTTACAAAACCAGCAGAATCTGATGCCCAAAACCTTTCTCAGTGGAAGAAAGTTGTAGCCAAGGTGTGGAGAATAATATTGGAGGGAGTACGAGACCAAATTGTCAACAATCTCCATGGGAAAGAAAATCCTTATGTAATGTGGTAGGCACTGACAAATCTATTCTAGAATAGCAGTGACCACAAAAAATTGGTGCTCAAGGATAAACTTTGAAATATCAAGATGTAGAAGAATGACTTTATCCTCCAATATCTGAGGAGGTTCACACAAGTTTGTGATGAGCTTGCAAGAGTTGGTGTTACTGTTTCAAAGGATGACTTGGTAAGAATAGCCCTTCTGGGCCTTCCCAAGAGTTGGCATAGCTATCAATATTAAGTGAACGAGAGGGAGAAACTATTGAATAGGGAACACTTATGGTACGATTTGGTACAGGAGGAAATAAGGCAGAATACCAGAGATGGAAACTCATCCAAAGGCAAGGATGAAGAAGACTTTGCATTGGTTGGAAATGGAAAGAAGGGAAAAGGGAAGAAATCTTAAACAAGACCAGAATCCAGCCAAGGGGGAAACAAGAAAGGTTTGTGAAAAATTAAATGCTTCCATTGTCATGAATACAGGAAATATGCCACGAAGTGCCCACAGAAGAAGGCAAGCATGAAGACCTTAGGTGGAACAGTGGGTGAAGCCTTGGCTTCACAGTTCTACCTTGAATTTACCCTTATTGCATGCATGTCCAACATCGTGATGGGGAGCGTGTGGTACTTGGACTCAGATGCATTATTCCACATGATAGGGTGTAGAGATTTTTTCAGTAACATAGAGGAGAAAGATCTCCAGATGAAAATCAAGCTGGGGGACGACGGAAGGTACAACATGACTGGTATTGGTATAGTCACCTTTTAGAGGGAGTCAGGCTCCCCTATCAAGCTCAAGGATGTCATGTTTTTTCTAGGCCTAAAGAAAAATATCATCTTTCTTGCAGCTTTGGAAGACCGTGGTTATGGCATGATCTTCAACAAAGGAAAAACATTCCTGAGACACATAGCCACGGGACAAGTGAAGAATGTCGAGGCTTGCGTGAGGAATCTATATAAGTTAGATGTGGAAGATTGTGTTGCATTAAGCACTAAGGAAGAGAAAGTGCAGGGAAACAATGTAGGTGGACTTTAGCACATAACACTTGGCCATTTGCATCATGGAACCTTGAATATTATAAAACAATTAGCCACTAGCCTCCCTAAAGGAGCACTTGAGCAACAGGATGTACCTTGGGGAAGTACATAAAAACTGCATTCCATGATTGGGACAATAAAGCGCATGTAGTCCAAGAAAGGATCCACTCTGATGTCTCTGGACCTTTCTCGATAACCTCCACTACCATACACAAATAATTTTTCCTTTTTATTGATGACTTCTCACATAAGTGTTGGATCTCTTCATGCGGAAGAAAGATGAGACATTCTCCAAATTCATAGAATTCAAGCCACTAGTTGAGAAAGAAACCAGCAAGAAGGTGAAGGCTCTTCAGAGAAATAATAGAGGTGAGTATGTGTTGAATGAATTTAAAAATTTATGTGCGAAAGAAGGCATTCGATGAGAGTTGACAACACCCCACAACCCACATCAAAATGGGGTGGGTGAGAGAAAGAACCATAGCATTTTGGGAGCAACGAGGGTGATGTTGCATGACTAAGGCCTACCTCTACATTTGTGGGTTGAGGCATGTAATACAATAGTTTGTTTGCAGAACTGAAGTCCTCATCGGATTCTTGGCATGATTACACCGAAGGAGGTTTTCTCAGGAAGAAAGTCAGATGTGTCGCACTTCAAGATTTTTGGAGCCTCTATTTACTACCATGTCTCCAAAGAATCAAGGAATAAGCTTTAGTTGACCCCAAAATTGGGGGTATTTGTGGGTTACACATAAACTCCCCACAACTAACATGTGTACTTGCCATCACCCATAATTATAGTTGTGCGAAGGGATGTAAATTTTGACAACGAGAAAGCTATGTGGTGCTCTCATGAGAGGGAGCTTTATATCCCACCAAAAGATGAGATTTTAGCTCCAAAAGAGGAACCTTAGGAAGTTGTAGAGAAACCACAAATTGTGGATCAGAGAGTGGAGACATTCACTAAAGTAAAACCTCCAGAGAAGGCAAAAAAAGAACTAAGGAAGTTGATTAACTTTTGCATGATGCGAGGGAAAATGTGGGATATCCTTCAAATTTGCGTAAGCAAAGGAGGTCACCTAAGAGGTACATTGGCTACATGACTCTTATGACTGAGCTTATAGAGATTGAGGCATCCTATTTTGAGGAATAAATAGAGAAACCTATATGGGTTGATGCAATGATGGAGGAATACGAATCCATTGCAAAGAACAATGTTTTGGAAAAGGTCCCAAGACTAACATATAAATCAATAGTGGGTTTGAGATGGATCTTCAAGGTGAACCAGGAAACAGACAGAAACATAGAGAAGTATAAGGCAAAATTTGTGGCCAAGGGGTACTCTCAATTTTAGGGAATTGATTATGAGTAGACCTTTTCTCTTGTAGCGAGGTACTCATCCATTAGATCAATTCTTGGTTTGGTTATGCAGATGGCGTGGAATATCCACCAAATGGGTGTAAAATTAACATTTCTCACTGGGGTTATTAAGGAGGAGGTATACATAGAGTAACAAAAAGGTTTTGAGACATTTGATCAAGAGTCTCATGTGTGCAGAATCAAGTGAGTGTTGTACGATCACAAACAAGCACCTTGTGCTTGGTACACCAAGATCGATAATTATCTCACCGGTTTGGGCTTTACCATAAGTGAAGCAGATGTAAACCTCATGACATCTAGATAGAAGGTAAATTTATTATTATTTCCTTATATTTTGATAATTTTATTTTAACTAGTGATGAGTAGTTGATCATATATTGCAAGGAGGACCTTGCAAGGGAATTTGAAATGAAGGACATGGGTCTCATGAACTACTTTCTCGGGTTGGAAGTATGGCAAGGTGATGGGGAATTGTTTGTCTCTCAAGTAAAGTATGCAAATAAGATACTGCAGAGATTCTACATGGAGAGTTGCAAACCCATGGAGACACCTCTAATGAACAACTAGAGGAAGGAGGATGCCACTTCAAGTGAAATGGAAGCTACCATTTATCAGAAGCTAGTGGGTCCACTCATGTATCTTGTGAAAACATGACTAGATATGTGTTGTGTAGTCAACTAGATAAGACAAGCTATGGTTAGGTCAACCAAACTATTTTGGAAGGCAACTAAGCATGTTTTATAGTACCTCGGAGGCACTACCCAGTTTGGAATATGGTACAAACGAGTAGAGGGAGTGAAGTTGTGTGGCTTCACAGATGCAGATTGGGCATGAAGTCCATTAAACTGAAAGAGTACATCAATTGGGATTTTCAGTGTTGGTTCCACAGTTGTTTCTTGGTACGATATGAAACAAAAATATGTGGTGCTCAACTAGACAAAAGCATAATACATGGCTAAAATTCAAGCAACATGTGAGGCGATATGGATGAGAAAGATACTTGTTGGACTATTTGGTGAGATGATGGGTCCAATTGTGATAATTAGAGTTGCATCAATCTCTCTGAGAATGATGTATTTCATGATCGATCTAAGCATATGGATATCCAGTATCACCATTTATGGGATTGTGTCTAGAGGTAGATGATGTTGCTACACTCCATTCTAACAGAGGAGCAAGATGTTGACATTTTGACAAAATATTTGTCAAGAGGGAAGTTCGAGTTCCATAGGTGCAGGATAGGGGTGGTTGATAATCCCTTTCTTGTAGAGAGGGAATCTTCAAAAATGCAGTAAGAAATTCTCAATTTGATTTTTTCTTGATTAAATTGAGAAAATATGAATTTCCACATCAACTGACAACTTGGATACAATTGAATTCTGTGACATGGATATCCAGTGTCACCATTTATGGGATTGTGTCTAGAGGTAGATGATGTTGCTACACTCCATTCTAATAGAGGAGCAAGATGTTGACATTTTGACAAAATCTTTGTTAAGAGGGAAGTTCGAGTTCCATAGGTGCAGGATAGGGGTGGTTGATAATCCCTTTCTTGCAGAAAGGGAGTCTTCAAAAATGTAGTAAGAAATTCTCAATTTTATTTTTTCTTGATTAAATTGAGAAAATATGAATTTCCACATCAACGGACAACTTGGATGCATTTGAATTGTGTGACATGGCTTGTGTCACCTGGTTTACTCAGTAAATTCGAGTTGGAGGAGTTAGAGTTTAGTTAAGCATGTATGATTTCTAATTTGTAGCAATCAAAGTCAATGACCTCAAGTTGTTTTTAGTTAAACTAGCTTCAACTACTTGAGGAACTAGTGGAATTGTGCGGTGGGACTTCAGTCAAACTCAGTGATCATCCAGTTAACTGATCAATCAACCCAAAATATCTAGTGCATGGAGAATTCGAGTTCCCCAATTGTGGTGGAGATTCCAAGGCAATGTAACATCAATTGTAGACTAGTCTTGAGTGTACAAGTGTTGCATGTAGTCAGATGATCAACCTTGGGAATTGCACAATCCATTTTGTAAAAATTCCTAAATAATAGGGGCCTAATTTCTTAAGGAATTGTGCAAGGAAATATGGGCTCAAGAAGAGGTAGAAATTTACTAGGTCTGGGTCAGAGCTTCTCAGTGAGTAGAGAGACAAGTTATTCACTTGCAGGTTGTGCTCAGTTGAGAAAAGCAATTGTAATACATTTCTATTCATCATATTAATGCAAGCATACATTGGGGTTTTTAGCATATTACTTTCCCCAGGAAAACTTTTGTGTGCATGTGTGTTATTTCTTATTTCATGTATGAAATTTTTGTTCTAAATTGTGAATTAACTTCTGCAGAGCAGTAGAGTAGGTTTGTGTCTTGTGATTTTGATTAAAACTTCATGAGTAGTTGCAAATCTACACCATAATTTATACAAATATGGTGGAGGAAAGTTGCATAATATTCGTTAGTAGACAATATGCCTACTTAAAAATATATATGACAACTTTTGCGAGAAGCAAACATTGAGGATAAAAGATTGGATTGTGGAGGAATTAGTCACAAAATTCACAAGGGCGGTAATTTTGGTCATAGGTGTGGAGGTAGATGGATTAAACGTAATTTTGGTTGTAGGTATGTAAGTAGACAAGTCACAGTTACTCCTTTGATTTTTGTAGACTGACCTCTTTTGATTGGTCTCTAGACTCCTTATAAATAATTAAATCTCATATGATTTCTTCTTACCCAGATGATGCATTAGTACTGGAGATTTATCATATTTTTGGTGTTATCTGCACTGCATTGGATGCGGATTTTAAATATCTTAGATTTATGCTCCAACCTAGTTGTTATGAAATTAAGGATTGGAGTTGACTTATAGAGAAAATGCACTATAAACTTTTATCATTGGCACACATGTGACTCTCCCTAAGGGGTAAGTTGACTCTAGTTTGAGTAGTCCATTAGAGCAAATCTCTATATATTGGCTTCATATTTTCTCTCTGCCTAAGAATATCATTAAATGTATCTTTTCAGCTTCATCTTGGCATGGGACAATTTGTGTCATAAAGGAAAGAGTGTTCTCGGTTGTTGTTTACTCTATATTGAGGTGATGGATGATCGAACTCATCTATTTCTTTGATTCTCATAGGAAAAATCAATTTGGTATGGTGTATTTACTATGTTGCATTTACAAGAAGATTATAACTACTCTTTTGTGGTTAATTATATTTGAAACTGGATTATTTAATATAAAACATTTGGACCACTTCCAATATACATTGGGGTTTCGAACCAAAGAACGCTTTATTTTCCCAAGCTCCTTTGTTGTGATACATCCACCTCCATCCTTGTCAAACAAGATAAAAGCCTCCCTGGACTCAGACGTAACCTCCAAACCATATTCCTTAGGTATATAAAACTCTTTTCTCATTTTCTGACCATGCCAATCTACCCTCCATCCCATATTCTCTTATGAGCCCTGTGTAAACCACCATTTCATTAAAGTATGGGGATTTTGATGCGTACTCTAAACATATTTGTTATATACTTTCCCCCTTTTCTTGCTTATGGTTTCTTGAGTTGGCCTCCTCTAAATATGCCCTACTCTCCTTAAATTATTTGGAATGTAGCCTTTGGTTGCTAACCCCATTTTACTCATCCAAAAGAAGCAAGAAAGAAGTTGTTAACATCATCAAGAAGTCAAGGTGATCTCCCTCTAAGACAATGATCACTATTTGAAGGAATACATCTTCTTCAAGAAGAAATATTCTATTATCATATCATCATCAAAAGCAAGAAGGAAGCAGATTGGAGATATTGTCGTCAAGGAGTATCTTCACAAGAAATTATCTTTATGCCTAGATATAAATCTATCAAAATGTATTTTTGAAAGGAGAGCAATAGGTTGGTTGGGTCATTAAAATTTCTTTCATGGAATAAGAGGACATATTTAGTCCTCATATAAAATGAAGTTGTGGAACATGTTAAGGGCTCAATTACAAAACCTCCAAAGGAAGAATCTCAATCTCTCAAAAAGTACATGAAAGGGGAAGTAAGGGCTCAAAGGATTATCATAGAATCCATCAAGGATCCCCTCATTCCCTATGTATCAAAACTAGAAACATCAAAATAAATATATGACAAACTTGTAGAATTATTCTCTGTAAGCACTGCAGGAGAAGTGATCTTGTTAAGGAAAGAACTCTACAAGATGAAGATATCAAAAGGAGAAGGAATGGCCTCTACTTTATGAGGGTGCTAGAAATCAAAGACTAACTCCATGAGTTTGGAGAAATAATGTCTAACAAGGAAATGACTATCATAGTGCTCAATGCACTTCTAGAGGAATGGAGCAGCTTCACATCAAGAATCTATGGTGTTATAGACATTTTTGTGCCTTACAGCATTGAGCATGAAATGTCCATAATCTAAGGGATCCAAAGTCCCTAAACATGTTGTTCCTACCCCTAGAGGAACAAGGCTAACAAACCACAGCAATTCACAGAAGTTCTCCACCAGAAACTGCTCAAAAACAAGTCAATTCAGGATCAGTTCAAGAGCTCCACTAGCTGTTTGCGCTGAAATGCAAACTCTGAACTGGCTACCTACACTGCAACGCAGGTAGAAGCACTACCCAGGTGTGCTGAACGAGAGTTGACAAATGGCAAGTTCATTCCACAAGGTGTCAAAACCCAGGAAGCTTCCAGAATCTTCCTCAATGACACTTGCCTCAGTGAATTCGACAGGTGATGAGTAAGAGGTTCTCAATCTCCAAGTGGAAGCAAGAACCTCCAAGTGGAATCAAGAACTGACAGAGGGAGAGGACACTAGTCAGATCTCAAGTTGACTCATCCTCTCTCCAAACATCTATATATGGATCTCTCCTCCATGAGATCTAGAGGCTGGAATTTTGTTATTGCAAAGAATTGTTGTTGGTTTGAGATTGGAATCATTGGGTGCTTAATGCTTTGAAGGGAGGTGAAGATAGGAATTCCATTTGCTGGGAAGGAGATGCTGGATTGGAGCCTTCTTGGTTGTATCTCTTCCTGAACCTTGTTATTCATCAATAAAGCTATCTTGATTTCTCCTATATACTGATGTATCTTTGATGTATGATTGCATTAGTATGTTTAGTTTATTTCTAATCTTGAACTAGTTATGAATATGAATCCATGTCTTGTGTAGTGTTCTCTTCTTGTGATCTTGCAGAGACCTGTTGAAGCTGGGCGAGCGAGAAGGAAAGTAGCTGAGAACTCTCAAAGAGAAGAGAAACTGGATCGAGGGACAAACGGAAGACACCGGTTAGTCCATCTATCTCTCTTCATTCTAATTCGTAAAGGAAGAATACTAGAATAGCTGTCTCTGTTTGTTGCTAAGGCACTGTCACACCTTAGGCGGATAGGATCGTCCTGCATAGGCATTTTTCCCCACAACAAATTCGCGACTCCGCTGGGGATATTTGTTTAGTCATTTTATTTGTGTCTCTATCATTGTTTGTTTCATAGACTCAACAGCAACAATCGAACTGCATTTGCTCTTCTCAGATGCAAAGTAGACAGTTGCTTCTTTGATCCGATCACTGGATTTGTCTATGATCTGAACAATGGACTCACAAATGATTTGATGATCCTTTGTGATAGATCTTAGTACCCCCTCAAAGCATCCCTTTGATTGTACCTTGCTTGTTGCTTTTATTTGGCCTGAAACCGTAGATTAATCAGCAAACTGTGACCCAGAACCCAGTGAAAAACTCTCGTTTCTCCTTCAGCGTGACCCCTGTGAAGAGGTTCTGCATTTCAACGCAGGTCCCATGAAGGCTACCTGCGCTGAATGTCAAAACCCCTGTGTTGAGGTTGCGCTGATCCAGTTAGGCCTAGTGCAGCTGGGGTTCTCTGCTCTGTTTTGCCTTGTTTTGATCTCTGATTTTTGCAGCCTGTAACCAGCATAGGTACCAGTCTGATAACTCCTTTTCTCTGCTTAAATTCCGCCTCCTTTTGTACAAAAAGACTGTGAGTGTTTTTATGTGTTTGTGGCATCATTTACAGTTTTCCTTTGCATGAGTGAAATAATCATCCTGTAGCCCTTGATTCAGATCTGTCGATTGTGATCTTAGGAGAGAGTTCATTGGCTGTTTTCGGTTGATTATACATTTACTTTTGCTTTTGGTTTGAGTTTGTCTCTTTTGAGTGTCGAAACAAGTGTTCATTTCGAAAAGTCGTAAAGTGTTGTATTCTCTTCTACCCTTTCTGATTTCGAAAAAGTAAACTTGTTTGTACTTGTCATTTAAAAGCAAATTCAAAGTTGTACAAAAAGCTTTCTTTGTAGGCATCAATACTAAGAAAGCGGAAAACAAACACCTGCATTGTGCATTTGCATCTTGATAGTTTGCATGCTTGATTTAGGAAAAGTGCATTAGAGTGTGCTGATTGCTCTTTGAGAAAAGATGGTGTCTTTCTTTTCCCTTTGTAGCTAGGATTTTCATAGTTGAAAAGATATAAAGCTTGCTTATCATCTTTAGACTGCATTTAGGAATTGTATCATACATCTCGTGGTGATCGAGAAAGACAAACTTTTAAAAAGATCAACCTAAAATAAACTGAATGAACTTAACAATGCTTTGCAACATAACGGACAACATAGAGGTCTAGGCTAGAGACGTGTTCCGGCGTCGTAAAGCCTGGTGACTGTCGATCTCGTTGAAGGTGGGTGATTCCTCCTGAGGGACGATAGCGCCAGTACGGATTGTGCCCCCACATACTGTCGCGTATATATTGGGAGACCCCTATAGGAATAAAACCTTTATCCTTAGGAAGCCGTGTCGGCCGCCCTAGTGATCGCAATGCACTGAACACAGCATTCAGGAAGATCGACCGCCCGTACCCTAAAAAGTATTCTGCGGTTTTGCGAAAAGTTTGGCACACCCTCTGCCTAGAACTCCTGAGCAGTTCCTTTTGGCCTTTTTCAGACTCTATAACAGAAAAAGTCCATCCGAGCATTTGTCACTTCGGGCTCATTAAAACATCGAAGGAGACTAGAGTCATCTTTAGCTTTTTCTCGACTCTCTAAAATTGAAAAAGCAAGTTGTGTCTAAGCGTCGTTAAAAATTTATTTTAAACGGAACAATCACCCTTTATTCCTGCGTTGATCTTTAGGTTGAAAAAATGGAGCCCACCAACCAAGGAATTCCCCTTGGTGGAAATCCTAGTCCCTTCTCCTCTTGGGGAGATGTTGGTGCGCCCCATATGGCCACATTGTCGCTTCCAGGACTGACAATTGGCCTGCCGGTCTGGCTCTTTTCAACCAATGTCGTTCAAAACACCACTATTCCTGAACAGTCGAGTCAACAGTTAGACCAGACTAGAGTCGCCCACCAGCCTTCTACTTCATCTAAGTCTTCCTCTCCTCCTTCCTCTTCGCTTGACGGAACTGGTAAAACAAAAAACCGAGTTCCTAAGGAGAAGAAGGAGAAGAAGAAAAAAGAGAAGAAGATGAAGGAGCCAAAAGCGACTGGGGGCAAACAAGTGTCGTCTGACAAAAATCCACACACAGCACTGGCAAGGCCTAAATCGCCATGCGTCATATGCAAGGGAGACCACTTCCACAGAGATTGTCCCTGCATCCCTCGGATACTAAGGGACTGGTCTCCCCATTTGCACAATTCGGTAGCGTCAACCTCTGATAGCCATGTTGACAGCACACCGTCAACCAGTGAAAGTGAAGCCACAGGACAGAGAGGGAAAGCTAGATTTCCCTGCAAACTGTGTGAAGGCAACCATGCCATCCACCATTGTCCCTTCTTAGACGAGGCTAAAAGAGTTTTGGAAGATCGCCCGATTTTACGAGCGCAACTTCCTCCTAGATATAAAAAACTCCTGCCAAGTCCTTCACTAGTTGAGAACCCGGCTGGCCCGCTCAGGTGGTCAGCCGAAGCACCTATCATTGAAGATGAACCGTCTGAATCCATACCTGATGAAAGTCAAAAGGTTGAGGCGGCAGTTGACCCGGTTTTGCCTTCAGAGGCTCTATCTTCAAATGATACCATCACAGAGGAGAATAAAGACGACACCGTCCAAATTCTCTTCATCAACACAGACTCTGACGAACACGGGGGCAATGCACCCATTCCTTTATCGCAGGAAGGAAGGTCGTCGGAGCGATATCCGGCCGTCTATTCGGTCCCACCACCAAGCAACCTAGTTGTATCCTTCGACTGGAACCAACTAGGCAGACCTCGGTTACCAGCAAGCATACCATTCAGAATTATCGTCCAAATATACAGAATGGTAATGGCGGGCACTATCATTGATGAGGGGGCATCTGTGAGTATCCTTTCCTCTATTGCTTGGAAAGCGCTCGGTTCGCCAGCGCTTTTGCCTGAAATGAGAAATCTATCCGACTTCGATAAAGGAACCAGTCGACCTTTAGGGATCCTCCCCAATGTGCCCATAACATTGAAAGGGAAGACCGTTCAAATGAACGTGATGGTCGTTCAAGGACCCTTGGATTATAACCTACTCCTTGGACGAGACTATATATATTGCATGGGAGCCATCGTCTCTTCACTCTTTAGAGTAATGTGTTTTCCGCACGAAGGAAGAGTGGTCGAGCTCGTGGACCAACTTTCATTTCCCGGATCACGCATCGCAAATAGTCATGTACCATCTCTAAATGGTCTATTCACGCAAGAAGTGTCTCAACCCACGGTCCGTCCTCCTGATGAGCACGAGTAATCCGGGAGGATATGACTGGAACCCAGGGGGCATGCGTCCTGGTCTGCTTTGGCAGGAAAACTTTGGGTATAGGGTAGGTTTCCGCGGGAGAATATGACTAGTCTGTACCCCGTCCGTCTAGGAAGAGGGGTTATTCTAGAATAAGATTCTTTTGTCAAAGTTATGTGAGTTGGCGGGCTTCGTCGCTCACCTTTGTCTATTTCGGTAGACATCGCTGAGGAAGTGTTCTATTCGTGGCCGCGAATGGAGCAATCTTTGGGTAACCTGAAAGAGGTAAGCCTCTCTCGGTAAAACAAATGTTTTGGCGGAAGAGAAGTAGGGGTAACCTTGAAACTCTGTTTTATACCTGGGGGCATGCAAACCTTTTGGAGTGCAAGCAAGGGGCGACTATTTATTTTTTAAATTTTTAGGACCTCTAACCCTCTAAACTCGTAGGATTAGTCGTTTCCGAACTTGCATAACGAAAGGATCCGGAGCAAAGCTTACGTAAGATCTAAGCTCCCTAAAAAATAGCATCTTCAATGAGACATTCTTATCATATGACTGGATAAATCGAGCAGTTTTAGCACACAGTTCATGCTCGTTAAAAAATAAATGCAAGATCCGAGCAGTTTTAACGCGGACTTCATGCTCGTTAAAAAATAAACATAAGCAATGAGCAAGTGTTTCCACCAGCGTTTAAGCTCATTTTAAAATAAAAAATGAACCAATTTCTGGTAAATAACCGCTGTGAATGTAACATTATCAGCCATTAAAGCCTTGGTCGTGTTTGCACCGTCACCTCCACTTTTCATTGGCCGATCGTTCACCTCCATATGTTTGTTTACCCATTTTGAGGAATAGCTGCGAAGAGTGATTTCACTAGCCATCCTTGTGACACTGCCGTGATTGGAAAATTCCAACCTGTACCTGGAATCAGCTGCTAAACCTGTTTTATCACTCGTTCCTCAAAAGACGAGTCTTCTTTAAGCTCTTTTCATCTGACTCGTAAAATATGAAAAGATTGCCGAGTCCTTGGCCTTCCAGCTCGTTAAAGGGACAGGAAGTGCTATCCCTCCTCTAGATTTTAATCTTTTTGGACCTGAGGGATTATTGCACAAAAAGATCGAGCGCTTGTTTTGTTCGGCTCGTTAAAACTATCGAAAACTCATCCCTTCTGTATTGTTTTATACTTTTTCGGACTTAAGGGATTAGATGACGAAAAAGGACTTTTTGGAGTTACCTTTATGTACCTTTTCAGACTCTCTAAAAATGAAAAGGACCGAGTTATCTTTGTCGTTAGACTCATTAAAATCATTAAATAGCGACAAACTTGTCTTTAGACGAGAACGAGTTTCACTATCGCTAGGCTCGTTAAAACATAGCGATGGGCTTGCCCGAAGGGCAGGTTATAGAACAAGCATATGTTATCCTCCTCAAGCTTGACAAAAATAAAGAGGTACTGGTCAGCAATGACTGGGGAAAAATTGGGAGAAACTCAAGAAAACTTTGATGGTAGCAAGTCGCTCTTGAACATGACACTTTTCCTCCGTACCACAATCGGGTTGGGTTGTTTCATTCACCGGTCACATCACCATGGTCTTGCCATACCATCCATATTTGGGGTAATGCTACCGATCCATCGCATCAGTGTCTCCATATGTTCAAGAGAAGTCATTCAGAGAAGTCAACCGTGTCCCATCCACTGCCGTACATTATCCTTCATCCTTTCATGACCGCCACCCTGAATCATATGTCACAGATCGTTTTCACCTCCATCAAAATCATTAGCTCCGTTCCGTGTCATTGATGTGGGATTCATTAAGGCCCTCCTTTGACGGATCGCTTCTTGTCGACATCAGCTCATTATCCAAGAAGTTGATCTAGGAACAACCCCTTCAGTACTTTGAAGCTTGCATGCCTCAATGGCAAGTTTCTCACTTCCGGCGACAGGTATACATCAATGACCTTCGATCGAAAGATTTTGCGTGGTGTTCGACACCAAGTCCTTTATTCACACCACGTGAATTGTACTGCAGTACCTTGAGGGTCATTATCATTATCGGTGATTCCTCTCGCGCTTGTTAACGGTTTACCTCATTGACCGGTAATCAAGCGATGTCTTTCCATGTTCGACTTCAGAACATTTCTCACATGGATCGACTTGTACTTAGAGTGAAGATCGAACGAGTTTGAAGACCCCGGATCTAGTTTCATCCCTCCGGGCTACGATATATATTCAGGAAAGATAAAGACATTGACATGTACATCATTGCAGCAGATAATCATCCTACCCAAAGGATGATAATTTCATCAAAATTATCAGTCTACCATCAAACGATTGTCTGTTCTATGTACAGAAAAATGAATTTATAAAGCTGAGCATGGGAATGCCCGCCTCAGCTAGATCATGAAAGCAGTATGAAAAATAATGTATTGTATTGTATCTTATTACAGGTCTCCTCCCAGCATTGGATGAACTTTGGATCCTCCTAATAAAGCATTTCACCCGATAAACGGCCTCATACTTTAGGGGGCAACTGTTATAGACATTTTTGTGCCTTACAGCATTGAGCATGAAATTTCCATAATCTAAGGGATCCAAAGTCCCTAAACATGTTGTTCCTACCCCTAGACGAACAAGGCTAACAAACCACAGCAATTCACAGAAGTTCTCCACCAGAAACCGCTCAAAAACAAGTCAATTCAGGATCAGTTCAAGAGCTCCACTAGCTATTTGCGCTGAAATGCAAACTCTGAACTGGCTACCTGCACTGCAACGCAGGTAGAAGCACTACCCAGGTGCGCTGAACGAGAGTTGACAAATGGCAAGTTCATTCCACAAGGTGTCAAAACCCAGGAAGCTTCCAGAATCTTCCTCAATGACACTTGCCTCAGTGAATTCGACTGGTGATGAGTAAGAGGTTCTCAATCTCCAAGTGGAAGCAAGAACCTCCAAGTGGAATCAAGAACTGACAGAGGGAGAGGACACTAGTCAGATCTCAAGCTAACTCATCCTCTCTCCAAACATCTATATATGGATCTCTCCTCCATGAGATCTAGAGGCTGGAATTTTGTTATTGCAAAGAATTGATGTTGGTTTGAGATTGGAATCATTGGGTGCTTAATGCTTTGAAGGGAGGTGAAGATAGGAATTCCATTTGCTGGGAAGGAGATGCTGGATTGGAGCCTTCTTGGTTGTATCTCTTCCTGAACCTTGTTATTCATCAATAAAGCTATCTTGATTTCTCCTATATACTGATGTATCTTTGATGTATGATTGCATTAGTATGTTTAGTTTATTTCTAATCCTGAACTAGTTATGAATATGAATCCATGTCTTGTGTAGTGTTCTCTTCTTGTGATCTTGCAGAGACCTGTTGAAGCTGGGCGAGCGAGAAGGCAAGTAGCTGAGAACTCTCAAAGAGAAGAGAAACTGGATCGAGGGACAAACGGAAGACACTGGTTAGTCCATCTATCTCTCTTCATTCTAATTCATAAAGGAAGAATACTAGAATAGCTGTCTCTGTTTGTTGCTAAGGCACTGTCACACCTTAGGTGGATAGGATCGTCCTGCATAGGCATTTTTCCCCACAACATATGGGAAGAAAGAAGCTACTCCATTAAAAGTGCTATGTTCATTATGAAAAATCAAAGAAACCAGGTTGAAGGAAAAAATCAATGTAGGATCAAGTGAGCAAAAGATACATGAAATTATGAGATTTAAAGTCTCTGAAAATTGCAAAGTTATTGGCATATTTGTGTTGCAAGGGCTTTTATTGTTTTGTTATTTTGGGTCTGACTTTAATGTAAATCTAGATATTGCATTTTCAACCATTCCATTCAAAAGTATCATTTTCAATTTACTAAGATTTGTGACAGCTTTGTAAAGTGTTTTTTTTTTTAATTTATTTTGAGAGTGATTTTGATATAATTTCAGTTGTGATTTTAATTTGGATGTATTTTTATTTTAACTATTTAATTCAAAATTGTATTGTAATTATAAATGAACTAAAATTAATCAAAATTGCGAGTTATTGATATTTTATTTTCATTAGAGGAAATTTGATTTTAAAAACTTAACATTGAATTTCCATTTCATAATATGTAATCCAATCAAAATCTTTTAAAATTAAAAAGAGATACACGTACCTAATATGACATGGAAAATTTTAATTATCTAATTTGGGTATAGGTGAATTTTTTTAATAATATGATTTACCTACCTTAAACATGAATGGTGCCGAAATGACATAAAACTATATTAAATATTAAAAATAAAATTAATATTTAAGGAAGAGTAAATCATGGGTTGATTATTAATTAGAGAAAAAAATTTAAAATTTCTAACTCATCTAATAATAATAATATATTTTCTATTCACAAACATTTAAAAACATAATTCATAAAATTAAAAATATTTTAAATATTATATTTTTTCAAGTTTAACAAAACTACCACTTTCCATTTCCATCTATTGAGATTTTACATTTAATTTTGATACTCTTTCTTTCTTTGTTTTTATGTTTTATAAATTTATTAATAATATAATATTTCTAATAATATTAATAATATATTTTTCTATCCACAAATATTTAGAAACATAATTCATAAAATTAGTAATATTTTTAAAATTTTAGATATTTATCAAATAAAATTACTATTTAAGGTAGGAAAAATCATGGGTTGATTATTAATTAGAGAAAAAAAATTAAAATTTCTCACTCATCTAATATTAATAATATATTTTTCTATGCACAAACATTTAGAAACATAATTCGTAAAATTAGAAATATTTTAAATATTATCTTTTTTCAAAAAACTAGGACTTTGCATTTCTATTTATTGAGATTTTACATTTAATTTTGATACTCTTTTAGAAACATAATTCATAAAATTAGTAATATTTTTTAAATTTTAAATATTTATCTTTTTTCAAAAACTTGCATGTCCATTGTTTTTTCAAAATTTACCACTTTTCAAGGTTTTTTAAGATTTGAAAATTTATGATTCTTCTCACTTTATAATTTTCAAAGCACTTAGCTATTCTGGATTCAAGTAAGGAATTCTCACTTTATAATTTTCAAAGCACTTAGCTATTCTGGATTCAAGTAAGGAATTTTGAACCGGAGGAATATGATAAAAAAATTTTAAGAAATTTATGGTTTTTCATTTTAAGATTTGTTTTTTCAAGATTTATGGCTTTTCACTATTTTTTAAGATTTCAAAATTTATGATGCTTCTTTCACGTTATAATTTTCAAATTATAGGTGATTCTAGGGCACTGGAATATTTTAGATTCTACAATGAGGAATCAATGAATTTTGAACTAGAATCAGAGGAATACGAGAAATTGTTTTTAAGAGATTTACCCCTTTTCATTTTAAGAATTTTTTTCAAGATTTCAAAATTTGTGATGCTTCTCTCACTTGGCTATTATGGATTCTATGGCACTTCGATAATCTGGATTCTACATAGAGGAAGCAGGAATTTTGAACCAAAATCTGAGGAATATGATAATTTTTTTTAAAGAGATTTACCGTTTTTCATTTTAAGATATGTTTTCAAGATTTAGAGCTTTTCACCATTTTTTGAGATTTCAAAATTTATGATGTTTCTCTGACTTTATAATTTTCAAAGTATAGGTGATTCTACGACACTTTGCTATATTCTATGACACTTCACTATTCTAGATTCTACACGGAGGAAGAAAGGAAATGTGAACCAGAAACAGAGGAATATGAGATTTTTTTAAAGAGATTTACCACTTTTCATTTTAAGATTTTTTTTCAAGATTTATTGCTTTTCAAAGAATTTTAAACTAGAATCAGAGGAAAATGAGAAACTTTCAAAAGGACTCTCTAGCAGGCAATGGAAATTAGGATCGAATTATTATTAATTTAGATAAGTATTATTATTTGTAAAACTTAATTTTGTAAAACTTAATCATTGTTTTAATCATGTAAATGTATTCTAAATAGTAATAATAATTGAAAATAATATATATAACATGATATAAATATATATTAATATAAATGGTTATATAATGTAAGAGACCCTCATATTGCACCACAAAAGGAGTCTCAATTAGCCTCATTACATATGGAAAAAACTGGGGAGAGGGTTTGTGATGACTATCTTAAAAAAAAAATTACTTGTCTATTAGCTATTAGTTAAAAAAAAATGTGAAAAGACAAGCAGTTTTTCATAATAAAATATTTTCAATTCAAATACTTAGAAAATTTTACTTGATGATGTTATTTTTTGCGCATATTTGTTTTTATATTAAAAAGGAAATATTGTTAAAACAAATGTTACTAATTTTAATCATGTTTTATCAATGACTAAATTCATTCCTTATATTTAGGAATTTATATAATAAATTTGAAACAATATATTAAATTTTGAATTACCAAATTTTATTAAATCTTGTGTTAATAAACTAATTTAAATATAAAATATATATAGAGTTATTTTGATAAAAGTGACATTTATTTGGGTAATTTTGGTAAAAGTAAAATAATAAAAATGAAATATTAAAAAATTGTCTACATGACATTATTTTATTAATTTCTTAATTTTTTCTTAGGTGGTTATTTTTGAGTTGAATTTTCCTATAAGTGAATTTTAATTGTATTATTATTTTGTTTAACCAAATTGTTTTTAATAGCTATTATTTTTATTGCCATTTTTATTGTGAATCTTTAAAGGATGCTAGCTCAATGGAAGAGTACATGCTTTATAAGCAGGAGGTTGGTGGTTCAATTCCACTGTGTCCTAATATGAATTAATCAATGATATTGTAGTTTATTTTTAATTAAATACTTTTAATGTTGGTTTATTTCAATGGTGAGATATTTTTCTAGATTCATTATTTTATATTGTCTCTAAAGAGACAAAAGTGATGTTGTATTGTCTTTGAATGTAATTTTTTATTGTTTTTAGAGAGACAATAGTTAGGATCAAAGACATTGTCTCCTTAAAGACAATATGTCTTTAATCCTAACTATTGTCTCTAGAGAGACAAAAATGAAATTGTCTCTGGAGAGACAAAAATGAAAATGAAATTGTCTTTGGGGAGACAAAAAGGTTTGTGTTATATATTGTCTTTATAGAGACAATATTTTAAGACAATTTAATTTGAGAAACCCGCTTAAAGACAATATTTGAGACAATACACAAGTTTTATTTTGTCTCAAGTTAAGACAATCTACTAAAAAATTGTCATAAATATTGTCTTAAAACCCCCCTTTGTGTTGTAGTGAATTTACGAGGCAAATATTGGTATGAATCCCGTGCTAAACATAGAGAGGTCACCATCAGAAACGTGAAGCTAAAGAACGTAAATGGCTTCAAAGTAGTAACTACATGTGAGGAAGAACTACAGGAATGTTTCGTAGTAGTATTGTCATTCCATGATCCCACTACTTCGGAGGCCTAGCGATTCATGAGGCGTATGTCTAATCTATATCATGTGGACTCCATTTTTTTGTGATGCTGCCCTTTACAATCTAGAGCATTCACTGAAGATTTCTACAAGTGTAGCTGCACAGAAAATCGGGATGGCAGATGTGCATGCATTGTATTCAATTCAGTGGAAGACATCACACTAATGCTTGCTCGTCGAATGCCCAGGACAATGAAAAGATTGCCCCATTCTCAGTGCCTACTCCCATCTCTGTGCTGCTTTAGAAATGGTTGTCATGACTGCAACCAAGGGCTGTTGCATGTAGAGGTCAATGATAGATTGAGAGAGAGTAACTCCCAGGTGGAATCCCTCCCCTGTTGCGGTCTGTGAAATAGTTGATCTTGTATCCATCCTTAAAGTGAGTGCTTGCATATTCATCCCAGTGTGACCATCTAACAAAGACGAGTGTACAATTGAGCTGATCAGAATATTCGAGCCTGAGGATAGAGAATTCAGAGGAGTTATATTCAGAGAACGTGGAACCAACGTGGAATATGGAGACAAGGAAGAGGAGTATGGGCCCATCCTCCATTGAGGAAATCCATACTCTTCATTATATTAAAAGTCAGTTTCATTACATTCTTACCAGCCAAGCCTTGGCTACTATTAATAAATACTTTCCCAAATTCTCCAAGCAACCTCCTCCTCTACTGCTCGGAACCTTGGTTCCAATTCTCTACGAGTCCATTTCATTTCACGATTTCATTACAAAGTTATAATTCATAATATTTACAAGAGGGATTTTTATCAAAAGGGCCATCACAGATCTTCGATTCCACCTTCCCCTCTTCTGTTGTCCCTCTATATTTTATGAGGCACTTATTTGATGGGATGAACACGAAGAGACAACAAGCTGGAAGGAGTTGGAGTGATGTATGGGTTATTACTATTTAAGGGAATTCGGTCACCCATTGAATGCCTGGAGAGACATACATGCTGAACCTCCTAAGCAAGACGATGATATCGCATGAGGATATGCAACAAGATTAGTAGAGGATGATAGGCTACAAAATTATGACCTTTTGCTATGAAGACAACTATATTTATTTAGATCAAACCACCCTTTTCCACCATAAATTATCGTAAAACCATGTATATATATATGGTAGCTCAAGGTATGATTGCTTATTAACTAGTTATCTTATTATCATTTTGAGACTAGAACTAAATGATGTTTTAAGTATTTTTAATATGTTTTACATATGTGTAGAATAAAGGGGATAGCTTAAGTTATCACAGAAATACAACCGAGTGTCATGTTTTGATCAAGGTACCAACATCCCAATGGTAGCCTAGGAAGGACAATTACAAATCTGGTTGTGGAAAAAAACAAGATGCTTTGGCACATAACTGGTCACATCGGCGAGAGAAAAAGTGGTTAGACAAGATCAATTTGTTAATTTGCTACCTCATTTAGACATCAAATTTTACATGCAATAAGATTGTACAAGATAATTAGTTAGCATTCCCAAAATATGAACGACCTATTGAACCATCATCCAGACTTAGATTCCCCTTTTGTTATATAAGTATGCACTCAGTTTAACTAATGATATGCATAATAGATAGTAGACAGCATGTGACTTTCTCTATAATTTGAATTCAGTTAATATAAAATATTCCTATTTGTGGATGTGTTAGATTACTTGCTAAAGCTTGTCCCCATCAATTTATAAGCCAACAAATGTAGGGCCTTGAGTTGGGCCCACTCGAGGTAAATCCTTGTGATATATATATATATATATATATATAGTTCATTTATCATAATATAGTTTATATATTTGATTTATCTTCAAAGTTAGTAGATAATGGTTGTGTTTAATCTATTAAATTGTGTGTTATTTTTTTTCCTTACAGTGCGTGGATTTATATTGAATTTTTTTGTGGGCCATGTTTTGATTTTAAGTTTGTAAGGTTATGATTTTGTAGTTTTGCTGCGAAATCAATATCCGTTGCTACGAAACCATAGGTTTGGATAATCACTTAATCATAGTAGGGATAGTGACATCCAACTAAGTGTTGAGTTGTGATCTCTATAGGTAGAGTGTCATGTAGTTGAACTGAAGTACCAAGTTAGGCCTTATTCACCACTAGGTTTCTTTGAGCTTGGTTTGCCACATGTAGAAGTGGTAGGAATTTTGATGGTTGTGTATAACACTGAAAGCCTCACAACTCATTAGACCCTGAGTTGACAAATTAAATGATAATTAAATACAAACACCTTCTTAAATAGGAGTTAAATATTCACACTCTGAATAACACAAAAGTATTTGGACTACAAAAGAAGATAAGGCGTTGGGCCAAACATATCGAGGATTTAATGAATTTTATGAAAGGCTAAGATTTTCTTGGGCATTGACTTTGTATGTAGTCTAGGTGTTTGATTGTAAGGTAGAGAGAAAACATCATGAGACTAATCAATGCTATATTTCTTGACTTGGAAATTAGAGTTAAGATCTAGAAAAATGTTGCAACGATAGATCCTTAATATATTTGTTTATTGAAAGGCTGAAAGAAATTATATGGGTGGATGTAGAGGCCATTAAGATGTAACCCCATTGGAGGAATTAAATGACAGGCAAAGATTGTATTACAAAAATATTAACCATTTTCTCTTTTAGAAGCATTGGCGTGAGACCAATATAAAACTAAGTCATAGATTAATTATAGGGATAATTGACATCATATGTCAATTCTCATTCAAATTACTAAAGAAGACTGCATCATTAAAATATGAAAGTTTTTTTAACCATTGTACATTAAGTTCACCTCTAATCTCAAATCTAAAAATAAAAAAATGGTGTTTCTTTAAAAAAAATACACTCAGCAAAAACTCTTAACTTGATTTCATTGGACCATGATTGTTCTAATACATAAAATGAGATTTGTAAGACTAAAAAGCCTTATTTTTAATTGACTTAATCATAAATTGATTAACATTTTTTCTATTAAAAAATTAAAAAAAAAAATTCTTAAGAAACTTAAAAACTTTATTCTTAATTAACTTAATTATAAATTTTGTAAATTGATTAAATTTTTTATTAAAAAATTTAAAATAAAAAAGATGCCAAGCTATTTTATTAAGTCAAGTATCATCCCATATCATTTGTTTTAAAAATCAAATTTTACATTGTGTAAGTTTGACATTTTTTTTTAAATAGTGAGAATTTAGCTTTTTAATTTTTAAAATAGGGAAAGTTTGAATTTTATTCCTTTTAAAAATGTGTAAGTGAGTTGAATTATATATATACACTTTGTGACATAAGTTGTGTTAAAAGTAAAATTATATTTGATAAAAAGTTTAAATTATATTTGATAAAAAGTTTGAAGTAATCCAAAAATAAAATTGTATTGGATGAAAGTTTTGAAGTTTATTATTTTTATCAACTTTGAAATTCATTATTTTTAGAAGTTAAAAAAATTAAGATTTGAAATTTATTATAAAAAGAAATATAAATAAAATATTATATAAATTAAAATAAATTATAAATAAACAAATAGAAATATTATAATTTTTATGTTGATAAGTGTCTTTCCTATAATGATTTTACTAATCAAAAAAATTGATTGGACGATTTCAATTAAAAGATGCTAGCATATTCTCGTAGTTTCCATAGTATCAATGGATTGAATTCACACTACTAACTTCCCTACATATCTAAATCGCATGATTAAACCTTGTTTAAATTAATTTTTTACAAAGCTCCATTAAAAATTTACCATGCCATTTGTTAATTGACACCTATGAGGATTAACCATAATGGGAAGACTACAAAATGTAACACACACCTTACACATACACTTGGCATAGTAGTGGAAAGGTGTATTTCCGAATCCGTTTCAAACCATTGGTAAAGTATGTCCAATTCTAAATAATAGGTGTCGGTAAAAAACAAAAGGTGTCTCTATAACTCCAAAAAATAGGTGTCCATCAATTTCACCATTCATGCTCTTAATAATAACTCCACTACTCCATCTCTGATTATAATGTGGAGGAATAATAGAATAACTCTCCCACTCCATGCCCCATTATAACCTTGAGCAATAATAGAATCACACCACCACCTCATCTTGAGCGTTTCAAATTTTCATTAAATATTTGTTGTACTTATCATTCATTACCATTCCATATATTATAATCAAAGGCTTCATGGATGCATGCATTTCTTTGTTAGCACTTGGGTGGTTGGAATTGTTGAAGGATTACTGGAATGCTTGAAGGATTACTCTAAATATTTGAAGGGCTTCTCTTTGTGAGAATAATGAAGAAATAAGATTAGTTAGTTATAGTTAGTTATTGAACAGAATAGTTGGTTGAACAGAATAGTTAGTTATTGAACAGAATTGAGTTCCTATATAAG
Organism: Pinus tabuliformis; assembly: GCA_031772625.1. Lineage (NCBI taxonomy): Eukaryota > Viridiplantae > Streptophyta > Pinopsida > Pinales > Pinaceae > Pinus > Pinus tabuliformis. The sequence goes on from CM062817.1 coordinate 1,583,591,351, forward strand.
TGAAATGTAATTGAGTAAATGATGAATAAAGTTAGTGAGTTTTATATTTTTATTTGGTATCAGAGCTCAGGGTTTGAGCTGGGGTGAGAGGGCAGGTGAGGAAGGCCGAGGTTTGTGCCACCTGCGTGGAGCCCAGCAGAGAGTTTGCTGTTTTATTGAGCCCTGAAGGCTGTGTGAAGCCGAGTTGCTGAGCCGGAGCGGTTTTTGTGCGGCTGTGCCTGTGCGCGCTGGAAGGAGAAGCCGTGAGGGGAAATTCGGTGTTGAAAGTTCTGTTGCTGGCGTGTCTGTTTTGTTATAGTTTGTAAGTTGGTATTCGGTGTTGAAAGTTCTGTTGCTGCGTGTGAAGGCTCCGTTCTGTTGCTGCGTGTGAAGGCTCGCTGAGACATTCGGTGTTGAAAATTCTGTTGCTGCGTGTGAAGGCTCCGTTCTGTTGCTGCGTGTGAAGGCTCCCTGAGACCTGCATGAGTCCAGAATTGCTGCGTATGAAGGCCGAGACCTGCGTGAGGAGTCCAGAATTAGGCCGACGCTGTGTAATCAAGCTTGCTGTGAGTCATTTCGTATTCACTTTGTTGAGGCCGACGTTGTTTGTGGCCACGACTTCCAAGTGGGGAAGCCGCTGTATTTCCAAGTGGGGAAGCATTTCTTTTTTAGGCTGACAGTTTGCAATTTTTTCTCTTGAATGTCATATGGGCTTTATGATCATTTAAAACAGTCATATTGGATACAAATTTTTGGAGAAACCTGCAAGATTTGTTTGGGTTGTCAAGATTTGGCAATTTCTTTTTCCCTTTCCCGAATCTTGTGGATTTTGTGATATGTTTGTGAGTGCTGCGTGTTGGTGCAGCGAGGCGTGAAAGGCGACCTGCTGTGTGAGGCCTGTTTGTTGGTGCAGCGTGAGAGCTGTGAGCCTGTTGCTGTGTGTTGGTGCAGCGTGAGAGCTGTGAGGCGGAGCTGCGTGTTGCTGTGTGTTGGTGCAGCGTGAGAGCTGTGAGCCTGTTGCTGTGTGTTGGTGCAGCGTGAGAGCTGTGAGGCGGAGCTGCGTGTTGCTGTGTGTTGGTGCAACGTGAGAGCTGTGTGTTGGTGCAGCGTGAGAGCTGTGAGGCGGAGCTGCGTGTTGCTGTGTGTTGGTGCAGCGTGAGAGCTGTGAGCGTGTTGCTGTGTGTTGGTGCAGCGTGAGAGCCGTGAGGCGAAGCTGCGTGTTGGTGCAGTGTGAGAGCTGTGAGGCGGAGTTGTGTTGCTGCGTGTTGGTGCAGCGTGAGAGCCGTGAGAAGCTGTGAATGAGAGCCGTGAGAAGCCGAAGTGCGCTGGAGAGTGAGCCGTGAAGGCTGTGTGAAGCCACTTTCTTGATTGAAGTCTGTCTGCCTGTTGGTTAAAGTCGAAAGTGAAAGGGAGTCCGCTGAAGTCTGTTGGAGTAGTCTGCCACTGTGACTACTGTCGTTGGAGAAGGCAACCATCGAATTTGTTGAGTTGTCTTTGTGAAGAAAGTCTGGGTAAGCAAGCCGCAGAGGTAGCCACCTAGCCTGTTGTGCAGATAAAAGGAGCAACCTTTTGCCGTGGAAGTAGCCGCCATTCAAAAGTTGTGAAGTGAAGTGAAACAGAGCCGCTGAAATCCGTCAGAAAGTCCGTTGCCGCTAGAGAAATTTGGGCGTGGTGGTATTTTAGAGACTGTTGTGCCAAACCCTCGAAAAGCAGTTGAGTGCTGCGTGAAGGTCTTTGCAGAAACTGCTGTGATTCATTGCACCGTGGTCATATTCTTTTTCAGTCGGCCCGGTTTTCTTTGCAGAGAGAGGCTGTAGAAAAGGCGTTTTGTTTGAAGTGTGATAAAGCTAACTGATATGTCTATTTTTTTAGACTTTTTTGACGATGATCCTTTTAATGATCATTTTTTCATGAATCCATTTGGGATTAGCAGTATTTTGGAGTCCATTGACAAAGAGTTTCATGTTGTTGAGGATCACGTTGTTGAAGAAATCACTCATGTTGTTGAGGATCACGTTGTTGAAGAAATCACTCATGTTGTTGAGGATGTTGAAGAAATCACTCATGTTGTTGAGGATCACGCTGTTGAAGAAATCCCTCATGTTGTTGAGGATCACCCTGTTGAAGAAATCACTGAAATTAAAACTTGCCCGGTTGTTCGAAGTTTTATTGGATCTACTTTCAAAGATGACTGCATTTTGGTGGATCCTTCGTTGGTTCCTCATGGAAAGTGGGGAGAACATGAATTAAATTACCTCGTTCGAGATCTTGCATTGCCTCTCAATCCAAAAGAGGTTGTTGACGTTAAGTATGTAAGCAAGGAGCAAAGGAATTTCATCAGGAAATCCAAAAAGGTGAAGATGAAACTGCCCCAACAATGGAAAAGGACCAAGCATGGACCTTTTAATAAGAAGACAAAAATGAAATATTTTGTTGTAAGCCTAGCTGAGACTTAGACCAGCAGGCAAGATAAAGTTTGTGGTTTTCTGTTAAGTCGTCATCATTAAGAATATATATAGTTTGTTATATAGTTGGAATTAAGGGGGAGTGATAGAAAGGCATTAATCCCAACTACCCTCTGTTAATGCAGTAGTTACAGCAGATGTTCAAAGTACAAGTTCTAGAAGTCAGTTAGGTATGGTAGAAAATCCATTTCTCCATTAAGGGAGGATGTGAGAATAATGAAGAAATAAGATTAGTTAGTTATAGTTAGTTATTGAACAGAATAGTTGGTTGAACAGAATAGTTAGTTATTGAACAGAATTGAGTTCCTATATAAGTGAAATGTAATTGAGTAAATGATGAATAAAGTTAGTGAGTTTTATATTTTTATACTCTTGGCTTCTAGCTCGTAAAAAAGGTGAAAAATCTTTGGCCTTCCTTTTATCTACCTGGTATTTTTTCAGGTTTCTGCATTAGAGAAACCCTTTCTTAGTGATTGTGTTGTTGTAATCATTGATGGAATACTGGAATAATCCGTGCAAGGATTACTGGAACTATTTGAAGGGGCTTCTCTCTGCTTCTATCTCCTAAGAAAGAAGCACAATTTGTTACCTAGATTTGTTTTCGATGGCCACTGTTAGCTACATTTGTCAATACTCTAATGTGGAATGGCTTTGACATTATTGTTAAATACTCTAATGTGGAATGGCTTTGTACATTATTGTTAAAGTATTGTTAAAAAATTGATCTAGCTGTTATCTGTCAAATTCTGAAATATTTTGGAATTGAGAAAGGTTAAGTAATTGATCTGCTGTACCTCAAACAATTAACCTTTTCTCACAGTCAAGTTTTAAGATATTCCTAAAATTTGCAATCAACATAAATCCAAGACCAAAACCTTACCCTATAAGAAAAAAACCAAATGAAAAACCATTGAATTGATGATGGGAATCGATCAATTAATAAATAGACATTCAGTTTACAATGAAGCAGCTTTAGAACTAGGAAATAACTAAGTAGCACGGAGAAAAGTTTATCGTAGATTGTACTTCTAAAATGCGGAAGGGGACAACTCACAGGGCCCAAATGTTGGGCAGCATCTTACTTTTCAAGACATAATGCCATGCATGTCTGATTGGTTTTCTGCCAGTACCAAAGTCGCCTTTTCAATTAAAAACATCAAGAATCGATGTGGTCCATGCTGTCATGAATACTTTCTTGTCAACTATTCAATCGATTGCCTGGATAATGCGTTTCAGTTATTCAAAATCCCAATCAATACTCCACCGAATCCTATTGTGCTCATTTCATGCATAATCATGACTATATTAACCCACGAACGCCTAAAGCGATCTAATCGATGGCTTTTGAGTAGATCTAACGTATTCTCCTTCGCAGTCATGCTTGGCTCTGAAAGGCGTAAGATGGGTTTTTAGTAGATCTAATGGATTCGCCTCCGTAGTTATGCTTCGCTCCAAAAGAACATAAGAACGAACAGAATAATTGTCCAAATCGATGTGAGAGATAGGTTTGAGTATATATATTTGTGGGAGATTTCTTTTTAGGGTTGGGTTTACCCTAAAATGAATTTATTGCTGTCCCTCAAACTCTGAAAGGAGAAATGGATGCAGTCCTCCAGTGCCCTCCACCTCCTCAGCTACGCCTGAAAATCCTGTACTGTCTTACACTATAAATAGTCACTCTGCACTCATGAGACAATTTTTCTTGTCAAAAGGTGTCTTTCCTTTGCTTTCTCCGTTATTGTTTTTATCATACTAATTTGATTATTGTCATGGATTCAAGATGAAACCGTTAAAAATGTAAATTGAAATGAATTGAGAAATATGAAAAGAGCTATCTTGAAATATAAACCCTGCCTATCTTCGTTAACGTTTGCACTGGTAAGAATACTAATACGAATACTAATAGAAAAAATCACATTCAGATTGTTAAGTTTACTGGTATCAACTACCTAGCCGATTGTTAAGTTTACTGGTAGCTGATTGATCTTTGTATTTTGGTTTTGGTAATTGTTTAATAAAGTAATTTCATAGTTGAGAAATAAACAAGAAAGCAAAATAGGGATAAAGCTGCCCAGATCTTCCAGCAAATTCCATTCTGCTGAAGGCCTCCTTAGATCGTGGTCTATATCTTTGATCTTTGTATTTTGGTTTTGGTAATTGTTTAATAAAGTAATATAAAAAAGAATTTTAAAAGATTAACAAGAATTATAAGAATTCAAAAATATCAAAAATAATTATTAACATAAACATGTTTTTATCTTTTTCCTTTTAACATTTTTCTTTTCTTTTTGATATATAATCTACTCTTATGAATAATTATAATATGACAGCTAAAGGATCTCAAGGTAACCACCTGCCAGCAGCCAACAATTAACAAAATATTTTGGAACTGGAATCAATTTAATCAAACCAAGAAAATTGATCAAGTTGTTTTCTGGTCATTTCCAATTTATTCTAACATCATTCATCATATCTCTCTCATTGTAGATTAGGTTGCATTCACTTTTGCAAGGATTTTTATTTGCAATTTATGTTGGGCAGCATCTTACTTTTCAAGACATAATGCCATGCATGTCTGATTGGTTTTCTGCTAGTACCAGAGTCGCCTTTTCAATTAATAACATCAAGAATCGATATGGTCCTGCTGTTATGAATACTTTCTTGTCAACTATTCAATCAATTGCCTGGACACTGTGTTTCAGTTATTCAAAATCCCAATCAATACTCCACCGAATCCTGTTGTGCTCATTTCATGCATAATCATGACTATATTAACCCACGAACGCCTAAAGCGATCTAATCGATGGCTTTTGAGTAGATCTAACGGATTCTCCTCCGCAGTCACGCTTGGCTCTGAAAGGCGTAAGATGGGTTTTTAGTAGATCTAATGGATTCTCCTCCGCAGTTATGCTTCGCTCTGAAAGAACATAAGAACGAACAGAATAATTGTCCAAATCGATGTGAGAGATAGGTTTGAGTATATATATTTGTGGGAGATTTCTTTTTAGGGTTGGGTTTACCCTAAAATGAATTATTGCCGTCCCTCAAACTCTGAAAGGAGAAATGGATGCAGTCCTCTAGTGCCCAACACCTCCTCGGCTACGCCTGAAAATCCTGTACTGTCTTACACTGTAAATAGTCACCCTGCACTCATGAGACAATTTTTCTTGTCAAAAGGTGTCTTGCCTTTGCTTTCTCTGTTATTGTTTTTATCATACTAATTTGATTATCGTCATGGATTCAAGATGAAAGCGTAAAAAATGTAAATTGAAATGAATTGAGAAATATGAAAAGAGCTATCTTGAAATATAAACCCTGTTTATCTTCGTTAACGTTTGCACTCCTAAGAATACTAATATAATAGGTGATCAAGAAAGTTTTAAGTAAAAATCACATTCAGATTGTTAAGTTTACTGGTATCAACTACCTAGCCTATTGTTAAGTTTACTGGTAGTCGATCGATCTTTGTATTTTGGTTTTGGTAATTGTTTAATAAAGTAGTTTCATAGTTGAGAAATGAAAGAAAGCAAAATAGGGGTAAAGCTGCCCAGATTTTCTAGCAAATTCCATTATGTTGAAGGCCTCCTTAGGTCTTGGTCTATATCTTTGATCTTTGTATTTTGGTTTTGGTAATTGTTTAATAAAGTAATATAAAAAAGAACTTAAAAATATTAACAAGAATTATAAGAATTCAAAAATATCACAAATAATTATTAACATAAACATGTTTTTATCTTTTTTCTTTTAACATTTTTCTTTTCTTTTTGATATATAATCTACTATTATGAATAATTATAATATGACAGCTAAAGGATTTCAAGGTAGCCACCTGCCAGCAGCTAACAATTAACAAAATATTTTGGAGCCAACAATTAACAAAATATTTTGGAACTAGAGTCAATTTAATCGAACCAAGAAAATTGATCAAGTTGTTTTCTGGTCATTTCAAATTTATTCTAACATCATTCATCATATCTTTCTCATTGTAGATTAGGTTGCATTCACTTTTGCAAGGATTTTTATTTACAATTTATGAGGTGTATTGTTGAAATTTTTTAATAAATTTATGACAGTAAATCTGTAGTTTTATGATTTTGATAAGTTAATAAGTTATTAAAATAAAATATTTTAAAATTAAAGGTTTTTGATAAAAAAAAATTATTAGGTATTTGATTTATATAATTAAACTAATTTCAATCTTAATAGTTAAACTAATATGATACTAATTATTTTTTTTAAAAGAGAAAGTGATTTACTATCAAATATTTTTAAATTTATTCAATTTTGTTTTCCAAGTAAAAAAAATATATAATTATTGATTTTTTTAAATTTATTTAAATTACCATTTTTTTGTTTTTAATAAATATTTTAATATTATAATTATTTATACTAATTTTAATGAAATTAATTAAGCTTTGTAATAATGGTTAAAAAAGTATTTATTAAATGAGAAATTGTTTAAATTCTAAATAATTAATAATTATTTATATCAAAATTTTTTATTAAATCAGAAATTGTTTATTCACATACCTAAATTAGTATAAATTACTCCTAAAGCTGAAAACTAAAACATACAATTAGTCAATTACTCATAAGCTAAATAACTCATAGTTAATGATAATTAGTCATAAATCTAAGTTAGTTATAATTCATGATTTAATTTGACAATGATCTTAATGTTTATACTAATGAAATGAGATAAGTTTTGCAATAATGATTAAAACTATATTTATTAAATGAGAAATTGTTTAAATCACAAATAATTAATAAATATTTAAATCATAACTATTTATTAATTAACTTATTTAATGGTGTATATCTGAATTACTAGAAATTACTCATAAACCTAAAAACTGAAACATAGAATTAGTATATTACTCATAAACCTAAATAACACATAGAATTAGTCAATTACTCATAAACGTAAATAAACCATAGTTACTTATAATTAATCATAATTATTCATTAATCTAAATTACTCATAATTAACCTAATTATTTGTTCACTATAAATTAACTATGTGGCACTATAAATTAACTTTGGCACCCAAACAAGTGGAATATGTTGTTCTATTAAATGTTCATTGTAAAGAATGTCACACCTTTTTCTACTTGTTTAAAAGCCTTGTAAAATATTTTTTTGAAAAAATTAGATATAGCTCTTAAACACTATTCTATTCAATTGGATGGATGTCTTACTCCTGAAATTCTCACATTGCATCTATTAGCAAGCCATCAATATATTTCAATTTAACCTCCATATACCCTATAATCATAATCAAGTGGATAAAGAAACCCAACTTTCGTGCTAATTGATAATGTCAAATCTTATGTGTGTGTGGTTGCTTGAGGAAATTTTGTTGGATTCAAAAAAAGGGTGTGAGGTATAATTATGAATATTTACATGTGTATTTAAATGTAATTGGTTGTCATTAATATTGTAGGAATTTCCATGATGTATATGTGTAATATGGGTAATGTATAATGTATATGTCTTTAGCTGGAATGTATTAATTTAAATAATTAAATGTATTTAATATGTTTTTTTTTTGACTTTAACGGTTAGTTTTTTGAAGGGCGGCAAAACAGCTACCGCATGCTTTTTACAATGGAATAAATTCCTCATTTTTCTTTTCTCTCTGAGTTCTTGTTACACAGTGAGTCCATGGGCATTCTTTGTCACAGAGTCGCCTTTTGTGGAGAAGGTTCGCAGAGTCTCTGCCTAAAGGATCTGAACTTCATTAACGGATCTTTTGTCCATACAATCCTTGGTTGTTACCTGTTGCCTCTGGAAGAGTTCTGAGTTTGACTTGCTTCAACCTGGAAAATGAAATGCCGTCCTCTATCTCTGTTGCCAGAGGGACATTCCGGATCTGAGCTTTGAAATGGCGTCTTCCATCTCTGATCTTCAATCTCAACCTATCCTCCACTAAAGTTCCTGCAGTGGATGTAAATGCAGAGAGATATTGAACGCTGTATGGGCATTGATCACTAAGTTGGAGCATTCATTTTTTAAATGACAGAGAGAATTACTACAAGCAACTGACTTGCTTGTCTGCGCGGCTGATGGACTGTAAGTCTGTAAATTGATACCCTGTTTTGCGCTAATGCTAATTTCATATTTCCCTTTGTAGGAGGCGAGTCGATGGAACCGATGGAAAAGGAGAAGCCTGACACAAGATCATCTTTCTGCAGTTAATCGAAAAGCCTAGAAAGGGTTATGCTGCTACCAGTCTCAACAAGCTTAAGAGTTAAAAGACGGAAAAAGGTCCAGACTTATTGCTGCCCTTCTTGGTTTTCTTCAGAAATGTGATTGGGGAACCAGTGAAAACTCTTTTATTTCTACCTGGAGCACACCTGTACAGTGCAATCATCCAATCAAACCCACAATGCTCAAGTCGGATCCTGTTTGGAACAGAGTGTATAGGGCCAGCCAGAAACAGAGAATCCAATGCATCTAACTTTTCTTGGTTGCCTGCCCTTGGAGCTTGGTGTAACTGATTCCTGGAAGAACAGCTAAAGCCTGAAGGGTATCCGAGATAGCTGGTTCAGTAGCTGATCCCCAATACATCTTAAATAACAGATTTCCTGGTTAAGCCTATTAAGGGATGATGCAGAGGGATTCCTCAAAGTTGACTGAGAGGGTTCTTTGGCTTCTAGCTGAGCCAAGATTGGCTTCCGAATCAGCTTGAGAATTTAGCTGCCTCATTATATGGAAAAAGGAGATTTTTCGAAACTTAGCCAGCATGGGTCTAATTTTCTTGAGAATTCGGCCTAAGTGGATCTGCAACGGATTCGAGGAAGAGTTCATTGCTTGAATGATGAGCCTAGAGTCTCCGAAGACCGTCAGTGATTGAATATTCCGTTTAAGAGCCAGAGTCAGCCCCTGCCACAAAGCTAGAGCCTCAGCTCTATTGTTTGATTCGATTCCCAGACCCCAATGATACCTGAGTAAAGTAGAACCATCGGGATTCAGCAGAACTCCACCTCCACCCGCAGCTCCTGGATTGCCTTTAGAGGCCCCGTCGAAGAATAGACAATGGTCATCTAGTGCCGATCTCCACTTTAGAAATTCCTGTTCTTCCAGGCGAATTTCCCACATAGCATGGCAAGAGGCTGGAGTAGAAGGGATGGATTGATTATTCGGAACAATATCTTTCAGCCACAGCTCCTCCTCATTGTCCAGCTTTGCTTCATTCCTTAAGGCTGGCTTAGCTTCCAATGTCTCTCCCAAGATAGCTTTAATTTTGGATATAACGTTGTTTGAAGTGCAGATTTCTCCTCTGAAAATTCTGTTATTCCTTTCCAGCCATAACTTCCAGCAGATGTATTTAGGGGTCCACATCCAAGCAGTCTTAAGAAGGTTTTTTTTATTGAGGCAGAATGATGATAGCTTGGCCCACTCGTGAAGCAGGGTTGGCACATTTCTTGGTAGCTCAATCTTGTCCGCCCTTGAACTCAGAACCCCCTTCCAGACTGCCTTGGCAAAGGGGCACAGCAACAACAGGTGATCAGCTGTTTCTTCCTCTGATATACATAATGGGCATCTGGAAGGCCCTTCCATTCCCCGTTTTCTCAGGTTGTCTCCTGTGAGAATACTGTTATGAGCGAGCGTCCAGCAGAAGAAGTCTATTTTTGGGAGAGAAGGAAAGCTCCATATGAATTTCCATTGCGTTGGGTCTGGAGGAACATTCGGGACAGCAATTAAACTTTTGTATCCTTCAGCAACCGAGAAGGAACCAGTATGGGAGCCCCACCCTCTTTTGTCCTTGGCTGTTGCTGACAATGGGGATTTTCCTTGCAGTTTGTCTAAAAGTAAAGAAGCTTCAGATTGCAAATGGTGTGGTACCTCTCCAAGATTCCAGCTGTCCCATCTTCTGTCAGCATCCTCCGTCCAGTTGGATATGTCCCAAAGTGTTTCCTTATTGTTGGAATGCAGCCATAGTTTAATATTTGCCAGGTCTTTTATATGATGTAGTGGCTGGTCTCCAAGAATCTGATCTTTCCAAATTCTTATTTTTTTCCCATTACCTGGGATCCAGTAGAGGTTGGGGCTGAAGTTGTCCAGAGCCGCAATACAAAGCTTGGATATTGGGGAACCTTTGGAGTTTTTTGGAGGAAGGTCCAGACATCTCAAACGTTGACCTTGAAAGTATTTCTTCCACAGTACTTTCTTGCTCCAGCTTATTTTCCCTGCCACAATATTCCACAAAATTTTTGAGCCTAGAGCGAGATTTTGGGCAGCCAAGTCTCTCATTTGCAGACCTCCTTCTATGAATGGTCTCTTAATGGTATCCCAATTTACTAAATGAAGCCTTCTTTCATTGTTTTTCCCCCCTTCCCACAGGAATCTCCTCAGCATACCATCCATTTTACTGAGAAAGGTTTTGGGGGCAAGGAGAATGGAGTGCTGAAAAAGAGGCATGCTTGTTAAGACAGATTTTATAAGGATAATTTTCCCAGCAGTGTTCAGCCAGGAGGCTCCCCAGGCATGTATTCTGAGCTTAAGCTTGTCCAAAAGGGGCATCCAATGGGAAACTTTAGGGATGGATCTGAAAATTGGGATCCCAAGATATTTGAATGATTCCCAGTCTTGACAGATTTTCATTTCAAGTAGCCTAGCTATGTCAGCAAGATTTTTAGCTGAGCAATTCCAGCCATAGATTGTACTTTTTGAATAGTTAATCTTGCTGCCGGATGCTTCCTTATAGATGTCCAGTTCCTTTTTGAAAGAACTGGCCGAATTAATGCTCGCTCCACCTAGAAGCAGTGTGTCGTCGGCAAATTGGGCATGGTTTATTTCTTTGACATTTTGCACCATTCTAAGGCCTGGTAGAATTTGGATTTGCTGACAGAAGTCGAGCTGGAAACTAAGCACAGAGGCTTGTATAGCATAGAGAAGCGGGGACAGCGGACAGCCTTGTCTTAATCCCCTGGAGGCTGTAAAAAATTCAGTCGATCTTCCATTTACCAACGGTGCAATCCAAGGAGAGGCAATGCAGGCTTTCACCCAATTTGTGAAGTTTGTTGAGAAGCCCATTTTTGTCATAACAGCAAACAGGAAGTCATGCCTCACCCTATCAAAGGCATTAGCCAAATCGAGTTTTATTACCATTCCTTTCTCTTTTCTCTGGCCACTTGAATGAACTGCCTCTTGAACCAGCACAATATTATCCAGTATCTTTCTCCCTTTGATGAAGCCTCCTTGGTTCTCCGGTATGATGTCCGGCAAAATATTCTTGAGGCGAATGGATATTATTTTGGTAATCAGTTTATAGCTAGTATTGCACAACGAAATGGGACGAAATCTACTGAAATCTGAAGCTCCTTTTTCTTTCGGAAGCAATGCCAGGAAGGCTGAATTGGTGCTGCCTCCTATCTTTGCGCATAATTGGGACTTCCTTACCATTCTCAGAAGGTCTTTGTTGATAATTGACCAGCAAGACTGAAAGAACCTAGCAGTGAACCCATCAGGCCCTGGCGCTTTATCCGGTTCCATGCAATCCAAGGCTTTCTTGAGCTCGTCCATGCTGATCGGGGCAGTCAGCATATTATTGACAGGGTCATGCACACAGGAGGGGATTAGATTATACGGATATGCTTGAGGATCTATAGGCTGGTCATCAGGTGCTGAATAGAGATCTTTAAAAAAGGAGAATGCTGCTCTCTTGATGCCTTCAAAATCATTAACCACTGTATCTTGGAATCGGATTTCTGAAACATTTTTGAATTGCTTTCGAGCTTCGGCATGCTTGTGGAAAAAACTAGTATTTTTGTCGCCGGCCTGTAACCATAAATTTCTAGATTTTTGTCTCCAATACTCCTCTTCGTCCCTACTAGCTTTATGAAGGGCTTTTTGCAACTCAACTTCTTCTTGGAGCAGACTTTGGGTAATAACTGAATTCTCCATTGAAGATTGGAGGGCAGCAAGGTTTTCTATAGACTCTTTTCTCTTGGCAGCAGGTGTTTTCAAAGCTTTAGCCCACTCCTTGAGCCTTCTCTTAAGAGCCCGCAACTTTTCTTCCCACACGAAGAAAGGGGATCCCTGAATTTTCCGGTTCCAGACTTCAGCAACCACCTCATTGAACCCCTCTTGCTGATAAATGTATTTAATATGTTACTGAGAATTGTTTAAACATTTTTTTTTGAAAGAAATAGAATAATATAATTATATAAGGGAATAATGAAAAAACTCTTCTCATTATATTACATACATATTACAATATGTTAGAAAAATAAGATATGGATTTTATAAAATTATATTATAATAAGTTTTATTAAATCTCTTACTGTAACCTTTTTTTTTTCTTTCATAAATTATAATTAAAAAAAAACATTGTATAATAAAAATATGTATAAGAATAGATTAATTCAATAAAACAAATCTTTTCAAAAAAAAAATTAGAGAAACTTTAAGCACATTTTTTTTATTTCTTTCATAAATTACAATTAAAAAAAAAACATTGTATAATAAAAATATGTATAAGAATAGATTAATTCAATAAAACAAATCTTTTCAATTTTTTTTAAAAGAAACTTTAAACACCTTACTTAATATATGTTTAAATTCATGTGTTTTTAGATTTTCTATTGTTTTTAATTTGGCGAAAATTCTTTGGAATTACAAGTAAATTTGATTCAAAAAAAAAAATTACAAGTAAATTTGAGTAAAGATTGTTTGGAATCACAAGTAAAATGTAGTTAGTTCCAACCAAAAATTCGTTAACATCTACTTGTTAGAAAACCCATTAAAAATATTTATAAACACATAAAATAAAAATAATAATTCAGTTTTAAGATTAAGATCAAGTTATATATCATTATTTTTTTTTAAACAATGGAGACATATAGAATTAATTGTTTTAGAAAACACATTTTCTTAATGGTTAAGAACATTTAAATTATAACTATTATGATTAGTGTATCGTTAAAAATTACATTATTAAGTAAGAAATACTATTTTAATAAATATTAAGAAATTCAAATAATTAAAAAAAGTTATAAATATATAAAATTATGTTGAAAAATCTCACAAACATAAAACATATTACATTTTTTATTATTTAAATTTCCTAATATTTATTAATTAAAGCTCCATATACCACATAATCATAATCATGTAGATATTAATTTAGTCCATTAGAATGCTTAGGTTGTGATATTAATGCAGTCTAATATAAGGATTATCTTATCATATTAACAATCTATTGTTTTATTAATAAATAAGTAAAGTGATTTTAGATTAATTGTAAATATGAAAAAAATTAACGTATACTAATATGTTGTTTTAGAAATTTAGTAATATAATTTTAATTTGATATTTTTGGATTCATTATGATTGAGTCAATTTTTTTTTTGTCAAATTCCAACCAGAAATTATTTAGGTCATTCACATTACATACATAATTAAAACATATAACTAAAATAAATTCACTACTATACAAAACAGGTAGCCATGTGATCTTGAATCTAGAAAAAAAACCAAGTTGTTCACCAACGCCATGTGATCTTGAATATAGAAAAAAAAACAAGTTGTTCACCAACTATTTTTTATTAGTTCAAATTTCACTCTTACACAACCATTAACATTTCTTATCCTTAACAAAATGGAAAATTGTGTATGGTAAATTATGTATTTATGTTACTTTTAATTTTATTCAACATTAAATTGTTTTGTTGATATCAAATGCCTTTTTTTTTTACTATTAGGTGATTTCACTGTTTCATCATGGATCCAGCTATTTGGAGTTGTCTTCCATTCGAAGTTCTTGAACTTGTCTTCATGTGGCTCCCTTTATCGGTTGTGATAAAGTTTGGCACTGTTTGTAAAAAATGGAAGAATGCTTTGCAAAACCCTTCTTTCTTTTTACGTTGCAAGAATGTCTCTACGAACGAATTTGGATTTCTCGTTCCTTTCCTCAATAGTGAAGACAATTGTTTTGCTGCTCAATACCTTAATCAAAATGGCCACATATATCAATTTCATTTGGGATTCATAGATTCAAGATACAGAGTAGAGTGTATTGTTGGACCAATGGTGGTTTTATCCTTACCAACAGAATGCTCCCAAACACACAACTATTTTGTAATGAATCCATTTACAAAGGCATTTAAAGCTCTTACTATGTTTGGTTTGGTTAGATCTTTTGCACATGATAATCAGCCCAAAACATGTCATAAGTCTATTCATCAGGAGCAGCTCGGAAAGATCTTTCCAACGGTATATTACACTCCAAAAATCGGCTCCCGGATCAAAAGATATGACCGAATGAGTGAGTGACTCAAAAACCCTCCCACGTAGCAGTTCAGGTATTGAATGATTTAGAGGAAACTAGGAAATGTCAATGTATGGTTTTGTCACTGGACTGTGATAGAGAAGAAGAGAACATAGAATTTGAGGTCTTTTACTGTGCTGCTAATCCTCATCTCAACATATGGCAAGCTCATTTCTCTACTTTGATTGAAAGAGATATCCTATGCAGACGACACAGAAGTGGCATGTCAACATAAAAGGGAAGAATCTCTTTGCTCCGCTTTTTGAAAACTTGTTGGAGATTCTCATTGTTTGGTCTAATGGTAGGACCAGTGGAGAGGTTCACACTTGTTTGTTAAAGGGTGAAAATTTTCCCAACTTGCATGAGCAAATTGATGTGAGAGGATTGGAGTTTCAAATTTTGCATGCACCTTCATCCTTTTCTGCTTTAAATGGAAGCCTATGCTTTTGTGGCCAGAGAATATTTTTGCATAACGCTCGTTGCTTCTTTGGTGAAGTATCGTTGGAAGTTTCATGATATTTTGGAATAAATCCCAAGGATGGAGAGTATCACCTTTCGTGCCGAGTTTCGAATGTTGAAGTCAATGCTCTTATGAGGACCCTTGATGCAAAGCCTCTTTTGTTTCCTTTAGCAGGTTCATTGAAATACGTTTTCAATTGTTAAGGTCCATTCGATATTCCTGTATTTGTAGGTGGTGGCATAATGTCAAAGAAAAACAATCATTTCATATCAAATATGCCTTACTCTGTTGCGGCTGAAGTAGTCATGTGAAAACAAGGAGTTTGGGGTAGTAGCAGCGATAGGTCGTGTGCCATTCTCATATGTGTCAACCAATTTTACTTTCAACACTGATAGTCACATCACAGATGTGTATGACATTCGAGCAACGCTTACAGATGGTGGTGAAATACGCGGTGCTGGAAATGCTTGGATCTATCCAGAGGGTGAGATGGATGACTCTGCAGTTGATTTTAATTTTTCTGGAAATGTTGATTTTGACAATGTGGTTCAACACTTTCTTCCTAATGGGGTCCAAGAAATGCCTATGAAGCTTGGCAGAGGGAAGGCATCTAGATGATGATGTTCGAATGGATGTTGTCTGGGCTTCAACTGCGATCTCAAAATCATCAACTCAACTTGATCTAAAAAAACAAAGAGCACTTGTAGCACAACCTGCAGCAGATTTGGTAAATGACTGCAGTTCAGTGGCAACAAGAAATATGAATGGCACTGACATCTACAATGATGGGAGTGATTTGCACTAGTGCAATCTTGTTGATAAAATAGATATGGATCTCTCCTTGAGTGATCAAAGAAGGGTTGAAAGGCTACACAATACGGAACCATTCAGAGGTTATGGCACTCAAGAAGATAGAGTTGATTACTCAGGTCTGCTTTTGCCTCAATCCGTGAATATTGATGAAATGTTAGAAAAACATGAACGCAAGACCCAACAGGCAGTCTGCAAGGAACGGCAGGACAGAGGTAATGAAGAAGGTAGTTAAAAGGAGGACACTTGCACAATACCTAGTTGAACATGCAGGCTTGCTTTTATGGCTTTCCTCTGCATCTCAAATTATACTCAAACAAAATCAGGCGAATTTGGTACATGCACTCCTTTTGGGTTGACTATCATAGTAGAGATGATTCAAGATTTACTCTCACAGAGAAGTATCATTCAGTGGTTGCTTACAAATGGTCTTGAGCAACTCTCTCAAATTGCATCCCGTTTGCACTGGCTTCTTGTATATGATTCAACTTTTCCAGGAGGGCGCGATACATTCATCAAATCTGTTCTTAGTATTCTCACATCTGCAGTTCGTCTATCTCAGCAACGGAAATTTTGTCAAACATGATTTTGCTTAACCTTTCAAGGTTTATTTGAGGTTGTACAGTTAATTGAATGTGCAGATCCTGATATGAACTCCAGGGATATGGTTAAACTTGGAGCGAAGTTCGTTCTTTCTAGTTCACCACCAGCAGTGAAGACAGTCGCAGATAAATTAAAGCTATTAAAACTAGGGATGTGGGCTTGTTCTAGTGCCATGCAAATGCATTCCCTTTCAAATTTCGAAAGGGAAACACCTATCGACAAGCAGTGGAATTTACTGAAAGATAAAAAATGTCAAGATTCATTGATGGAGAAATTGTTGCGTTGGTTAGTAGCATCTGCAATATTTGGAATGCTTTCTTGGACAACCAACTGTCCAAAGAGACCTAACCTGACATCCTTATTTTCTTTACTCGAAAGTTTAAAGACATCAAGGTGCCTCTCTGAAATGGAGCGAGATTCCAAAATTAACAAGGGTTTGGCCCAATTAATATTATATCTTCACAAGCTTGTTGAAGTGCACTGCAGAGAGCTGTCATCAGTTGTCGCAGCTATTAGCTTGTTGTTGCTTTTAGATGGCACAGATCTCATTGATGAAACCTCCTCCCATGGCACATTTTCGAGCTTGTTGATTCTTTGTCAGAGGTTTCATGTCCAGTAGAGGCCAACACTTCCTGACGTTGGTCATTTATCAATCCTTGGAGATACTTATCTTGGAAAATATCAGATGTGCAAAGATTCTATGAATATGAAGTTTGTCAAGTCTTGTCGATTACTTTTGAAAACTTTCTATTGAGTACAACACCAAATTTTCATTTTAGTGCCCAAAGGAAAAAGTTGGACTTGCAAGTTACTTCACCTCATTTGGCAACAGAATTATCTGATAAACTTGATGCTTTAAAGCTGGAAATATGGATTTGGAAAAATACGATGCCAATGTTAATTCTACTATGGCAACCTCAGTTACTAAACCCTGTGATCAATAGGAGCAAAATGGAAATACGTCTTCAGAAGCAATGCCAGGTTCATCATCACCTTCAGGAGAAAATGACTTTACATCTTCGCATGATGAGAGGATCCTCAGTACATTAGACATATCAACAAAGGATGAGATTGATTTTAATTCTGAAACTCAGAAGCTCGATAATTTGAAAGGCTTTGAAGAGTTCCAAATGGAGTAAAAGAGGAAAATTAGTGGTGAAAACTGAAGTGTCAGAGTTACCAGGCACAAATCCAGCAGTGGTTGAGGAAAATCTCAGATTTCAGGGCTTAATATCAGCAGTCAAAGATTGAAACAACAGTAAAAGGGCAGATTTTGTGGAATTCCACCCTTAAAGGAAGCAGATCTTGACCAAAATTCACTAATTATGGTTTTCAAAACAACTCTATTTGCCATAGCTCACGAGAGTCTTATTCAATATTGTTTAGTTTTGATCTTGTTTAGTTTTGATATTATTTCATGATAGGATTTTAATATTAATTGTATTTATTAATAGGATTTTATTTTATTTTTCATTTCCTATGTTGAGGAAATAAAAATGGATTTGTAATTTAGTATATATAGGATTAGTTTTGAAAATGTAAGGGTTTGATTTTGGCAGCAGAGAGGCTGCTTGGCATTGTGTAAATTTTTCCTGAATATCATTTTAATAAAGTAGTTTTTTGCCCTTTGGACCTGGGATTGATCACGGTGTTGATGTTTAGTATGTTTTTCCTATAATTCACTTACACATTTTGTTTTTCTGCCTAGTTTCAGCATTATATAAGAGATATGTTAGGAATTCTTCTGTAATGATGCTCTTTCATGATGATTTTGCTGTTAGTTGTAATGGTTGTCTTAGCAGAATTCATCCTTGGCTAGATGCTCTGTTGAGCAACCTCATTATTCTCTTTCATCTAAAGTTGTTGTTGTAGATCCATCCTTTGTTTGATGCCTGCAGGGCAGCGGGCTTTCTCCCCTATGCTACTCACATTCACAATATTTATCTGGCTGAACATGACACTTAATGTGCCCCAAGTTTGCCGACAGAAACTGGCATTGACTCCATAGCCCAATCATCCTTTCTCTTGTTGTTTCGACCCAAAACCTTTCAAACAAATCCTTGCACTCCATAGCTAGCCTAAAAATTCATTTATCGCAGCCACATCTTGTTGGCAAAGAGAGAGCCCTCTCTGTTCTGGCAGGGCTAGATGCCAGATCGAAAGCTTGGTCTATGGTTACCTCGATATTGCCTTTCTCAGCCTTGAGGTTCATTTTGAGTGCTAACATATTGGCGTCGTTTCCAGGGAAGAGGTGACAGATCTTCTCCTGGGAAGATCATTCAAGTTGCAGATTTGATTGTTGATGGTGGACAACAGGCAGACACATATGAAGGCTGAAATCGTTTACCTGATGAATCCATTGTTCAACATCCTGAGCTTCGACTTCATTGCCAAAGAAATCCAGATTTCAGAAACGTTGATGGTGATCACTGATGACAGGGTATGTGGCAAATCCGTTATCTAGTGAAATGTTATTGATTTTAAGGGATGAGTTAGCAAAATTTCAGATTTATCAGAGTTTTTTAACATCATTGCTTCTTAGCTTGAAATCCAGCCGACTCACACCGGAGAATAAATATTGTTTTCTTGGCCTAGTTGTTGAAAGATTGGAAAATGAAATTGAACTATTGGATGTTCAAATTAAGTCACATGAATTCCAAGACCCTAAACAGTTCTTGGAAACTCTCCCTCCTTCCAAAGAAGAAAAGGTAAGGCTTCCCTTAGATGGTTGGATGGAAGGACGTTATGATTTACAGCGAGGATGTGACAATCTCCAGCCAAGAGCAAATGTTAATGAGTTGGGGCAGCAGATAGAATCTAGTTTCTATGATCCTATCAATGCATATATGGAATATATTTTTAAGTTGAAAGAAAAACCAGGTTGCCTTTTACAGAGCCAGAGGTACTATGGGTATATGTTGTTGGTAGGATTTACAACTATGTTCTGGTTCAAACACTATCAAACAACAACATCATTGTCACAGTTGCTTGATTGGTTGGTCTGGCATTATAGCATTACTTGATCTATTGATTTTGCTGCAAAGTAGGGTAGATTTGTTAATAAATAAGCTACAAAAGGCATCATTTTAGTTTTTGGTATTTGTTACGTACAGGTTGCAGTATGTGTATGTTTGGATTGGTATGAGTTGTTTTAAGTTTGCATCTGTTTGACCGTATTGCCCAATGGATGAGGCACTTGGTCTATGGTGTTCTTGACACCTCCAAGGAGCTGCCATCCCTAATGGAGCCGATGTTAGAGTCAGTCTTCGCAGCCTGTCACCAGGGATCAACATGAGCTCTTACTATGTTTGGTTTGGTTAGATGTTTTGCACATGATAATCAGCACAAAACATGTCATAATTCTATTCATCAGGAGCAGCTCGGAAAGACCTTTCCAACGGTATATTACACTCCAAAACCCGGCTCCTAGATCAAAAGATATGACCAAATGAGTGATTGACTCAAAAACCCTCCTATGTAGCAGTTCAGGTATTGAATAATCCAGAGGAAACTAGGAAATGTCAATGTCTGGTTTTGTCACTGGATTGTGATAGAGAAGAAGAGAACATAGCATTTGAGGTCTTTTACCGTGCTGCTAATCCTCATCTCAACATATGGCAAGCTCATTTCTCTGCTTTGATTGAAAGAGATATCCTATGCAGACGACACAGAAGTGGCATGTCAACATAAAAGGGAAGAATCTCTTTTCTCCGCTTTTTGAAAACTTGTTGGAGATTCTCATTGTTTGGTCTAATGGTAGGGCCAGTGGAGAGGTTCACAATTTTTTGTCAAAGGGTGAAAATTTTCCCAACTTGCATGAGCAAATTGATGTGAGAGGATTGGAGTTTCAAATTTTGGATGCACCTTCATCCTTTTCTGCTTTAAATGGAAGCCTATGCTTTCATGGCCAGAGAATATTTTTGCATAATGCTCGTTGCTTCTTTGGTGAAGTGCCATTGGAAGTTTCAGGAGATTTTGGAATAAATCCTGAGGATGGAGAGTATCACCTTTTGTGCCAGGTTTTGAATGTTCAAGTCAATGCTCTTATGAGGACCCTTGACGCAAAGTCTCTATTGTTTCCTTTAGCAAGTTCATTGAAAGCAGTTTTCAATTGTCAAGGCCCATTGGATATTCCTGTATTTGTAGGTGGTGGCATAATGTCGAAGAAAAACAATCATTTCATATCAAATATGCCTTACTCTGCTGTGACTGAAGAAATCATGCGAAAACAAGGAGTTTGGGGCGGTAGCAGCTATAGGTCATGTTCCATTCTCATATGTGTCAACCAATTTTACTTTCAACACTGATAGTCACATCACAGATGTGTATGGCATTCGAACAACACTTACAGATGGTGGTGAAATATGTGGTGCTAGAAATGCTTGGATCTATCCAAAGGGTGAGATGGACGACTCTGCAGTTCATTTTAATTTTTCTGGAAATGTTGATTTTGACAATGTGGTTCAACACTTTCTTCCTAATGGGGTCCAAGCAATGCCTATGAAGCTTGGCAGAGGGAAGGCATCCAGATGATGATGTTCGAATGGATGTTGTCTGGGCTTCAATTGCGATCTCAAAATCATCAACTCAACTTGATCTAAAAAAACAAAGAGCACTTGTAGCACAACCTGCAGCAGATTTGGTAAATGACTGCAGTTCAATGGCAACAAGAAATATGAATGGCACTAACATCTACAATGATGGGAGTGATTTGCACCAGTGCAATCTTGTTGATAAAATAGATGGGGATCCCTCCACGAGTGATCAAAGAAGGGTTGAAAGGCTACACAATATGGAACCATTTAGAGGTTATGGCACTCAAGAAGATAAAGTTGATTACTGAGGTCCGCTTTTGCCTCAATCGGTGAATATTGATGAAATGTTAGAAAAACATGAACGCAAGATCCAACAGGCCATCCGCAAGGCACGACAGGACAAAGGTAATGAAGAAGGTAGTTAAAAGGAGGACACTTGCACAATACCTGGTTGAACATGTGGGCTTGCTTTTATGGCTTTCCTCTGCTGTCTCAAATTATACTCAAACAAAATCAGGCGAATTTGGTACATGCACTCCGTTTGGGTTGACTATCATAGTAGAGATGATTCAAGATTTACTCTCACGGAGAAGTATCATTCAATGGTTGCTTACAAATGGTCTTGAGCAACTCTCTCAAATCGCATCCCGTTCGCACTGGCTTCTTGTATATGATTCAGCTTTTCCAGGAGGGCGCGATACATTCATCAAATCTGTTCTTAGTATTTTCACATCTGCAGTTCGTCTATCTCAGCAACGGAAATTTTGTCAAACACGATTTTTCTTAACCTTTCAAAGTTTATTTGTGGTTGTACAATTAATTGAATGTGTAGATCCTGATATGAACTCCAGGGATATGGTTAAACTTGGAGCGAAATTCGTTCTTTCTAGTTCGTCACTAGCAGTGAAGACAATCGCGGATAAATTAAAGCTATTAAAACTAGGGATGTGGGCTTGTTCTAGTGCCATGCAAATGCATTCCCTTTCAAATTTCAAAAGGGAAACACATGTCGATAAGCAGTGGAATTTACTGAAAGATCAAAAAAGTCATGATTCATTGATGGAGAAGTTGCTGCGTTGGTTAGTAGCATCTGCCATCTTTGGAATGCTTTCTTAGACAGCCAACTGTCCAGAGAGAACTAACCTGACATCCTTATTTTCTTTACTCGAAAGTTTAAAGACATCAAGGTGCCTCTCTGAAATGGAGAGAGATTCCAAACAATGGCTTGGCCCAGTTAATATTATATCTTCACAAGCTTGTTGAAGTGCACTGCAGAGATTTGTCATCAGTGGTCGCAGCTATTAGCTTGTTGTTGCTTTTAGATGGCACAAATCTAATTGATGGAATCTCTTCCCATGGCACATTTTTGACCTTGTTGATTCTTCTTTTGTCAAAGGTTTCATGTCCAGTAGAGGCCAACACTTCCTGACATTGGTCATTTAACAATCCTTGGAGAGGCTTATCTTGGCAAATATCAGATGTGCAAAGATTCTATGAATATGAAGTTTGTCAGGTCTTGTTGATTACTTTTGAAAACTTTCTATCGAGCACAACACCGAATTTTCATTTTAGTGCCCGAAGGAAAAAGTTGGACTTGCAAGTTACTTCACCTCATTTGGCAACGGAATTGTCTGATAAACTTGATGCTTTAAAGCTGGAAATATGGCTTTGGAAAAATACGATGCCAATGTTAATTCTACTATGGCAACTTCAATTACTAAACCCTGTGATCAACAGGAGCAAAATGGAAATACGACTTCAAAAGCAATGCCAGGTTCATCATCACCTTCAGGAGAAAATGACTTTACATCTTCACATGATGAGAGGATCCTCAGTACATTAGACAAAGGATGAGATTGATTTTAATTTTGAAACTCAGAAGCTCGATAATTTGAAAGGCTTTGAAGAGTTCCAAATGGAGTAAAAGAGGAAAATTAGTGGTGAAAATTGAAGAGTCAGAGTTACCAGGCACAAATCCAGCAGTGGTTGAGGAAAATCTCAGATTTCAGGGCTTAATATCAACAATCAAAGATTGAAACAACAGTAAAAGGGCAAATTTTGTGGAATTCCACCCTTAAAGGAAGCGGATCTTGACCAAAATTCACTAATTGTGGTTTTCAAAACAACTCTATTTGCCATAGCTCACGAGAGTCTTATTCAATATTGTTTAGTTTTGATATTATTTCATGATAGGATTTTAATATTAATTGTATTTATTAATATGATTTTATTTTATTTTTTATTTCCTATGTTGAGGAAATAAAAATAGATTTGTAATTTAGTATATATAGGATTAGTTTTGAAAATGTAAGGGTTCGATTTTGGCAGCAGAGAGTTTGCTTGGCATTATGTAAATTTTTCCTGAATATCATTTTAATAAAGCATTTTTCTGCCCTTTGGACTTGGGGTTCATCGTGGTGTTGATGTTTAGTATGTTTTTCCTATAATTCACTTACACATTTTGTTTTTCTACCTAGTTTCAGCATTATCTAAGAGATATGTTAGGAATTCATTTGTAACGATGCTCCTTTCATGATGATTTTGCTATTAGTTGTAATGGTTGTCTTAGCAGAATTCATCCTTTACTAGATGCTCTATTGAGCAACCTCGTTATTCTCTTTCATCTAAATTTGTTGCTGCAGATCCATCCTTTGTTTGATGCCTGCAGGGCAGTGGGATTTCTCCCCTATGCTACTCACATTCACAATCTTTATCTGGCTGAACATGGCACTTAATTTGCCCCAAGTTTGCTGGCAGAAACTAGCATTGACTCCATAACCCAATCATCCTTTCTCTTGTTGTTTCGACCCAAAACCTTTCAAACAAATCCCTACACTCCATAGCTAGCCTAAAAATTCATTTATCGCAGCCACATCTTGTTGGCAAAGAGAGAGCCCTCTCTGGTCTGGCAGGGCTAGATGCCAGATCGAAAGCTTGGTGTGTGGTTACCTCGAAATTGCCTTTCTTAGCCTTGAGGTTCATTCTGAGTGCTAACACCCTCTCTGCTACACAATCCCTTGAGAATCCCGTCACCCCTTCCGTGCAATCGCTCACTTTCTAAGTTCTGTTAGCACCCACATCTCGGGCAATCCATCCCTTGGAAAGGCTTCCTCACATCGGAAGATACAGAAACCAAGGCATATACCTATCTCAACACATCATATCGGTTATAGCATGCTCATGGAAATCAATGGACACTATTGGGTACCAGTGCCCCACAATGGCCCTTCTCCTAAAGTGCTTTACCAACATGCTACTACATGTTCCAATTTATTTCGTTGTTGCTGCTAATTCTTGTAGTTGATTTCAAATACCCAACTGGGCATGTTCATGCTTCCTATACCACACACCTCTTCCATTAGATTTATAATAAATTAAAATAAATTCACATCATACCTCATTGGTAGCTCATTAATAAGGTACATTTGCAATCTTGTTCTCTTCCTATCACAATAAGCCAAACTAGCATATTTGACCAAATCAACATGTATAAAATATCACATTCGATTAGCTTGAAACATAACCATCAAAATCATAAATCACATGTAAGCATTGTAACCAAAATCATAGATCACATCTAATCATCATAAACCAGAATTGTAAATCACATGCATGATAAAACTGAATGGTATGTCTCCAGTGTTGGTGAATAGTTTGAATGTTACAAATGCAACTTCTTTTATAGTCTTTTGCACTTAAATTTGATTGGTAGCAAGGATTAACATGGATTACAATCAATGGATTTTGAACGTGT
This sequence comes from Pinus tabuliformis, assembly GCA_031772625.1. Lineage (NCBI taxonomy): Eukaryota > Viridiplantae > Streptophyta > Pinopsida > Pinales > Pinaceae > Pinus > Pinus tabuliformis. The sequence continues at coordinate 1,583,616,231 of CM062817.1, forward strand.
GATCTAGATTAAATTGGATGTGATCTAATGGATGGAAATTTGTTATGGATGCTCCATGTGCTTTGATCTGATTTGTTTTGATGGTAAATTTAATGGGTTGGGTGTCATTTATTGAACACAATGGGATGAATTGTTGAATAACACAACAATTATGGATGACATAAATCATTTATTTAAGTGTGGAGGTATGAATTTACATTTAGGATAAATAGCTTCAGTTCATTTAATTGGGGTTGAAGTGATGGGTACTTTGTACATATGGAGTATACCGTTTTGGAAGGATTTATAGTTTTATTTGTTTTATAGTTTGAACAAGATGTTTTGTACTCTTGGTATTTAAATACTATTTATGGACAGTTGTGGGCCCGGTATGTATTTTGGGAAAATTTGGACATAAATAAAAAAGATATTTGCACTTAATGTTATATATTTTTGTTTAAAAACCGGTTACACATCTCTCAATTTTTGGTGGCTTGGGGGGACCAGTACTATAGCAACTACTGGTCCCTACATAACATTAGACATCTCTCCCCTATGTCATGAAATAATTAAAACATGATCATGATGCCCTTTTGGGAAATATGATTTAAGTGTCCTATATCTAAGATATTAGGATTTCAATAGAGATAATTTAAGGAACAATTAGATTGTGAAAAATACCATTTATTTCAGCATTGTCTACCATGGCTACAATTTCATTAAGAAAAAAGATTTTTTTGTTCCCGTCAAATTTAGAAAAAATCAACTGTGGGAATGTTTAAATCATTTTTTTGATGGTAGAAATAGATTTAGCACCATCAAAAACTCCTGGACACCCAAAATCTTAAAGCTTGACTGCTATAACCCATTTTTTCAAAAATTTCCACCAAATGTTTGTTAAAATCATACCAAATTTTCTATTATTTTCTAGGAAAAATTATAACCTATTTAAACTACACATAACACCCCTAGCCATGTAAATAATTAGCATTTAATTTTACTATGCAAGACATGTTAGTTAAGTTAATTAGCAAGTAATTTTTAAATATGTTACTTTATTAAAAATTACGTTAAAAGGAAAATTATGGATAGTTAGGAGATGGGTATAGAAAGACTGGTAAAAAGAAAATCTTGATTCCAAACAGTTAAACAATTTTTTTCCTTTCCAGAAGAGATTAAAGGATAATATTTCAGGGAGAAAGGCATGTTATGGTGGAGAGAAGTGCTTGAAGGAAAGAAAGGGAAAAATTGTAAGACAGGACATTATCAATAAAACAAACTGGTTGTTTTTGGGTCTTCTTGAGTTGTTTAGAACCAGTGGAAACCCAAATAAGACATTCTATACTTGACTGGGAGTCGTGAGTTTAAAAAACAGTCATTGTTTGAACTGCTTTGGTAATTAAGAGGCTCAAGGGGAGGACCTGGACGTAAAAGTCGACCTCACTGGTTGGGAGGAACGAGTCTTTCTTTGGTTATTTTCTAGCAAGCAAACAAACATATATGTATTAATATTGATTATAAGGTGTTAATGGAAATATTTTGATGTATAATTGTTTTTACAAATAATTATATATGCTGGCTAAAAATAAAAGAGATAGAGAATATATGTACATATCAAATCACTGTATTAGCTTCTAAAAGCTTTATTGAATATGTTGGGTTGTGTTATATTCTTTCCACAACTAACCTACGTAGTGAACCGGGGAGTTAGAGGGGGGGCAAAGCCCCCCCTTCGTTGCGCCGATTGCGTAGCAGGGGGGTCACAAGGGGGGTGGCAGCCCCCCCTATCTGGGGGGTTTAAGGGGGCCAAGTAGCCCCCCTCTACGGGGTTTGGGGTAGCACCCTGGGAAAAAAAAAATTTGGACCCTATATTAGGTTGGGCAACCCTACCTATGAATTTTGGTCCGTGGTTTTGGATGCGATGGTTTTCGGTCCATGGTATTGGATGCTTCAGCATGTATAAATATCTATTGTAACATTGAAATGAACATAATGAAAAGTCAAGCTGGTAGTCCCGATTTTGGGATCCAGGGGAAATCTCTGTGTATATGTGTTTTATGTGTTATGCTCTCACATTGTTTATTTTCTATGTTTTAGAATTCGTATGCAGGTAATTTCTGTATAGGGTTAAAACCTACATTTGGTATCAAAGCTGTTCTGGCTTCAAGGGGATGCCTTTGTTGCTGAGGGGTTTCGCTCGGGCCTGTGGTAGACCCTATTCAGTGGGAGATCTGCGAGATCGATTATGGTGGTGAAAGAAGATGGCGAGCAGTGAAAAGATAGAGATCGAGAAATTTAATGGTCAGAGTTTTGAGTTCTAGAAACTGAAGATGGAGGAACTGTTGGTGGATAAAGATCAGTGGATCGCGGTAGATCCAGGTACTAAACCAACGGGAGTGTCCGATAAAGAATGAAAGAAGTTGGATTGGAAGGCAAAGAGCACAATACGATTGTGTGTCTCAGATTCAGTATTTCTGAATGTATCAGGAGAAGCTACAGCGAAGGCTTTGTGGGACAAGTTAGGGACTTTGTACCAATTTAAGTCTTTGGTGAATAAATTGTTCCTGCTGAAAAAGTTGTATAACCTGAGGATGAAAGATGGAGACTCGATGACAGAGCATCTGAATGCGTTTAATATTGTGGTAAGTCAGTTATCATCTGTTGATATCAAAATTTTAGATGAAGATAAGTGCATTAGCTTGTTTTGTTCTCTACCAGATTCATGGGATAGTCTGGTTATTGCAATAGGTAGCAATGCAACTGCTTTGCAGTTTGATGAAATATTCTTATCCTTGCTGACGGAGGAGATGAGACAGAAAAATATGGAGAGCCAGAATGGTAATGCCTTGTCTGTATGAGGACGGTCCCAAAACAGAAACAAAAATAAGTCATTGAGTGGGAGATCTAAATCTCCAGGAAAACCTATAAAGGTGGTGTGCTAGAAATGTGGAAAGGAAGGGCACTTCAAAAGGGACTGTAAATCTAAAGCTCTTGATAAAGGAAAGGGATCTGATGATGCTCCTTTTGTAGAGGCTAAAACCACCTCAGATGAAGGTGGGGATGTGTACTTGGCTTCTTCAAGTACACATGTAGATCATGAGGCATGGTTGATTAACTTAGGTGCATCCTTTCACTTCACTCCCCATAGAGAGTTGTTCTGCGAGTATGAGAAATACGATGGTGGTGATGTCTTCTTGGGGGATGACAGGAAGGCTAGAATCATTGGTCGTGGAAAAGTAAAGTTTAAGTTGCAAGGTGGAAGGGTTAGAACACTTCCAGGTGTTCTGCATATTCCTGCATTGGCCAGAAATATGATTTTTGTCAGCAAGTTGGATGATGCAGGTGTAAAAACAATGTTCGAGAAGGATACCTGTAAGATGGTTTGGGGAGCACTGGTCCTGATGTGGGGAGTTTGGACCAGAACTTTGTACAAGCTGCAAGGTAGCACTGTTTTTGATGGGTGCAACATTTCTGTGGTTCCTGAAAGTGGAGCAAAAAATCTAGTGGTCTCTGTAGAGAAGACCATGCTGTGGCATCAAAGGCTTGGACATATTGGAGAGAAAGGCCTTCGAATACTTCATGATAAAGTTATGGTAGAAGGTATGAGTAATAGCTCTCTGGACTTTGATTTATGTGAAAATTGTGTATATGGGAAGCAGAATCGGGTGAGTTTCCCCTCTGGTGGTAAGAGGGCGAAACAGATATTAGAGCTTGTGCACAGTGATGTGTTTGGACTTGTGAAGGTTCCATCACTGGGTAAGTCTGTGTACTATGTATCATTTATAGATGGCTTCTCAAGGAATACATGGATATATTTCCTTAAGAATAAATCTGAAGTCTTTGACAGGTTTAAAAAATTTAAGGCTCTGGTGGAAAACCAGACAGAGAAGAAGATAAATGTGTTGAGGACATATAACGGTGGAGAGTTCTGTAGTAAGGAATTTGAAGAATTTTGTAAGAAGTGTGGTATAGCACGACAGAAGACTACTCCATATACACCTCAGCAAAATGGAGTTGCAGAAAGAATGAACAAGATGTTGATGGAAAGGGAAAGAAGCATGCTCAGTGGTGCCGGGTTAGGACAGGAATTCTGGGCAGAGGCAGTGGAGACAGCATGTTACCTGGCTAATAGATCACCTTCATCAGCGTTGAAGGATAAGACTCCACAAGAGGTATGGACTAGTAAGAAACCCTCTCTTTCACATCTGAGGGTATTTGGATGTGACGCATATATACATGTTCCAAAGGAAAAACGAACCAAGTTGGATAGTAAATATGAAAAGTACATCTTTATTGGGTATAAGAATGGTTTAAAGGGTTATAAGCTTTGGAAACCAACAACAAGGAAGGTTGTGTACAGTCAAGATGTGGTGTTCAGAGAGGTGAAAGATGTTATTAAACATGAAGTCCAACCAAAGGAAACTGAGAAGATAGAGTTTCAGCTAAAGGAGGAAGAATCAGACTCTGCAGCAGAGGAGGAATCAGAAGATGAAGATCCACAAACTCCAGGTGTAAGAAGATCAGTTCGAGAAAGAAGGCAGCCAAAAAGGTATAGTCCATCTTCTTTCTGTTCAAATTTTGCTTTATCTATTACTAATGATGATCCCAAAAATGTGAAGGAAGAAGTAGATTCAGAGGATGGAAAACTCTAGAAAGTGGCCATGGTTGATGAAATGGCATCTTTTCACAAACATGAGGCTTGGGATCTGGTGGAGTTGCCGGCTGGAAGGAAACCCATTGGTATAAAATGGGTGTTCAAGAAGAAGACAAACGTAGAAGGAAAGATGGAGAAATACAAAGCTCGGTTGGTAGCAAAATGCTATTTCCAGGTGCCAGGAATTGATTTTGGTGATATTTTTTCTCCTATTGCCAAGGTAACTTCTATTAGGTTACTTTTATTTGTTGTTGCTGCTTTTGATTTTGAGGTAGAATAGATGGATGTTAAGACAGCATTTCTTCACGGGGATCTGGAAGAGGATATCTACATGAAGCAACCTAAAGGCTTTGCGGTGAAGGGTAAGAAAGAACTAGTATGCAAATTAAAGAAGTCTCTGTATGGGTTAAAACAGTCACCAAGGATGTGGTATCAGAAATTTGATACATTTATACGGGGACTTGGCTTCACCAGAAGTAAAGCAGATCACTGTGTTTATTTTAAATTAATTGGTGACCGTGTTATTTATCTAGTCTTGTATGTGGATGATATGTTGCTAGTTGGAAATGTCAAAGAAATTATCCAGGATTTGAAAACCCAATTGTCCTCCAAATTCGACATGAAAGATCTTGGTGCTGCAAAATATATTTTGGGCATGGAAATTAAAAGAGATCGGGCAAAGAGGAAGCTCTGGTTAAACAAGAGGAAGTATGTCAAGACAATACTGCAGAGGTTTAATATGCAGGATAGTAAGCCGGTGAAGGTTCCTATTCCTGTAGGTGTAAAGTTATCTGTTGAACAGTGTCCCAAGACACAAGAAGAGGAAGAGGATATGTCCCATGTTCCATATGCAAGTGCAATCGGTAGCCTGATGTATGCAATGGTCTATACTAGACCAGACATTGCACATGCAGTGGGAGTATTGAGCAGGTTTATGTCAAAACCAGGGAAGGAGCATTGAACAGCAGTGAAGCGGGTTTTCAAGTATTTGCGTGGCACTAGTGATTATGGTTTGTGCTACCAAGGAAGACTAGGATTGGACAGAGTGTTGGATATTCGTGGCTTTGTTGATGCAGACTGGGCTAGAGATCTAGATCAGAGAAGATCTACAAGTGGGTATGTGTTTAACTTATTTGGAGGTGCAATCAGTTGAATGAGTAAGAAACAATCTGTAGTGGCACTGTCAACTACAGAGGTAGAGTACATGGTAGCCACTCATGCAAGCCAAGAAGCAGTTTGGTTGCAGAGATTATGTTCAAGTATGGGGTTAGTATAGGGAGCTATAAGGATAGACCGTGACAGCCAAAGTGCAATTTTCTTGGCAAAGAACTCTGCTTATCAATCAAATACAAAGCACATTGATGTTCAGTATCACTTTGTGAGGGATATGATAGAAGACAAAAAGGTTTTGTTGGTAAAGGTGGACACTTTGAAGAATACTACAGATGCATTGACAAAATCTGTGAGCTTTATGAACTTCTCTTGGTGTAGAGAAACAATGGGCGTTTCGGGGCTGGAAAAATGACTAAGCTCTCATGTGGCCCCCTGTGGAAAGAAAACAACAAGTGGGAGAATGTTGGGTTGTGTTATATTCTTTCCACGACTAACCTACGTAGTGAACCGGGGGGTTAGAGGGGGGGAGAAGCCCCCCCTTCGTTGTGTCGGCCCCCCTGTCCGGGGGGTTTGAGGGGGGCGGTAGCCGCCCTCTACGGGGTCCGGGGCAGCACCCCGGGAAAAAAAAAAATTGGACCCTATATTAGGTTGGGCGAACCTACCTATGATTTTCGGTCCATGGTATTGGATGCTTCGGAATGTATAAATATGTATTGTAACATTGAAAGGAACATAATCAAAAATCAAGCTGGTAGTCCCAGTTTTGGGATCCAGGGGAAAATCTTTGTGTATATGTGTTTTATGTGTTATGCTCTGGCATTGTTTATTTTCTGTGTTTTAGAATTCACATGCAGGTAATTTATGTACGAGGTTGAAACTGACAGAATATTGTTAGCAAGAAAGAAAAATGAGTTCTTGAGAAAATTCCAGCAAAATTTAATGTTAAACTTTAATGTTTGGTTGTGTTCATGGAAAAAAATCTTCTCCATGAAATATGAGCTCTCAAGTTAGAGTAATATTTGTGTAGAAGGAAATAGGGGTATTATAAGTTCGAATATGAGTTGGGAGATATGTGTTATCATATCTTTATAAGTGAACATCACCCCGATAGTATAGAAGAACTAATTAATATCCAATTTCTAGTCAACGGTTTGGATGAAAGTCGCGAAGCTATAAATTAATAATCATGCAGTCCAAAAAAAAAAAAATCATGCATATCTGTGAGTATTAAGCACAGGTGAGGAAGAATCAACTACCATAAAAAATAAAATAAAAAAAAAACCTCAAGTAGAGGAATAACTCTATGAACTAAATCATGAATTAATATCGTATATAAATGGCAGAAATTGGGTAAGGAATCGGGTTAGTATCCTCATCAAGGAAGGGACCTCGCTAGGAAACAGTCCCGAATCTCTTATTAAACAACCCAGTATCTAGAATTTTCTCAGTAAGTAAACCCTCTCATTCATGTCATTGCCACAGGAAATAAAAATCATAATTCCATACGGGTAAAAAAAATGTAACCAAACTTCCACTGAGCAAAAATAAAATATATCGGATGACTGTACAATTTATTTACACAACCCCTCTAGGGTAAAGCAGAGCCAAATTCAAACAAACAACCTGAAATAAATGATGATTGTAAAACTCATACAGAAGGAGTTGTGAACAAAATAATCATGAAATAACATTATTGTACCTAATACATTGAGTCTGTTAAAAGAACAGTTGCGCATTTGAGCAGTAGTGCTCTCGGGGCGCTTATCAGCAAAGAAAATTACCAAAATACATTTTTAAACAATTCTTATAGGCATATGGTAATAATCATAATACATTTGTTCCGGAACCATAAAAAATTTAGCAAGGAATACGACATAACCTTAAGGAATCATTTTGGGTTCTTTTAAACAAAAACCCTAGGTCTAACTACATAGAATGCTCCTCGAAACTTGTAGCATCACACTCAGAAAAGGAATACATATTCAAGTTTTAACCCTAGTTGTTCAAGCTCGAGTAGGAAAGGAATAGAACCCAAGCACCTGGACAAAGAGCTCGGTGTAGTCAATGTCATAGCCGAAAAAGATAAAATTCGTAAAACTCATTTGAAAAGTTGCAACTAGGACTCTTACCTGGAAACCTCAGCACAAAGGGTAATTAGAACTTGGTAAAAATTTACTCAAAAATGCATAAAAAGGTATAATGGAAACCCATTAGACTTGGTGGGTGAGTAAATATTACTTGTCAATATGACTCGAAAGGAAAGGGAAGACTGCAAGCCAAAGTCTTGAAATCAGATAGGGTTAATGCCATAACCAGCGAAATTCAAATTCAAGAAAACAAAACAAAATTGGTTGGTGTGGTTCTCACATGTGAGAAAGAATCCACCCACACTGGTGCACAAAAGAAAATGTTGAGGGTATCACACCGTGGAATGTCCAACCTGCAATCTGGCCATAGTTAGCTTTTAACAAAAATAGGGAAACATATTCATTGTGTGTGAAATGAGAGGTAAAACAATAGATTTATCAGATCATTCTCAACTGCATGGATAAGTAAAACCCTAATCTCCTTTAGGTTGCAGAGTTGCACGAGGAGGAGTAGAATGAGGGCGGTATCCAACACATGGGGGAAAGTGATTGCATTAACCTAGCCAAACCAATTGTCGTCGTTTGATTGGAATCCCACAATTAGATGATCTGAGACATGCCACTTAGATTTCACTAAGGCATGTGGACTAATATCTCCATAAACTTCTCTTAATTGTTGGGTGTGTGTTATATTCTTTCCATGACTAGTCGCATGTGTGAGGCAGCGATAACCCTCCCTATTCATTACGTCGGGCATAATAGGGGGGTCGCAGCCCCCCTTGTTGGGAGGTTTCAGGGGTGCGATAGCCTCCCTGTACAGGGTTGGGGTAGTGGCCCGAGAAAATTTATTTGGACCTTATATTAGGTGGGCGGAGAAACATGTGGTTTTGCGCATGGGTTTTGCACATGGTTTTGGGCATCATGGTTTTCTGTCCATGGTATTTTGTAGATCCAATCAAAGGAACTATGGTTATGTTCTAATCCAGGGTTAATGGATTGGGGTTTATGAATTCTTCGACATGTATATATATATGTGTGTGTGTATTGTAATAATGAAAGGAACATAATGAAAAATCAATATGGTAGTCTCGATTTTGGGATCCAAGGGAAAATATCTGTGTATTTTCTTTGTGTATCTCGCCATTGTATATTTTCTGTGTTTTAAGAATTCATTTGTTCGTAATTTCTGTACAGGGTTAAAACCTACATTTGGTATCGGAGCATTTTCCGCTTCAAGGGGATGCCTTTACTGTTGAGGGGTTTTTCTCGGCCTTGTGGTAGGCCCTGTTCAGTGGGAGATATGAGAGATCAATTCTTGTGGTGAAAGAAGATGACGAACATTGGAAAGATAGACATCAAGAAATTTAATGGTCAGAGTTTTGAGTTATGGAAACTCAAGATGGAGGATCTGCTGGTGGATAAAGATCAGTGGGTCACGATAGATCTGGGTATTAAACCAATGACATTGTCAATAGAACACTGGGACGAAGCTAGATCGAAAGGAAAAGAGCATAACACAGTTATGTAAGTCAGATTTAGTATTGTTGAATGTACCAGGGGAAGTTACAATGAAGGATTTCTGGGGAAAGTTAGGGACTTTGTACCAATCTAAGTCTCTAGTGAATAAATTGTTCCTACGGAAAAAGTTGTATAACCTGAGGATGAAGGATGGAGACTCGGTGATAGAGCATCTGAACACCTTTAATACTATGGTAAGGCAGTTGTTATCTATTGATATTAAAATTTCAGATGAAGATAAGTGCTTCAATTTGATGTGTTCTCTACTAGATTCGTGGGATAGTATGGTTGTTGCAATAGGTAGCAATACAACTACTTTGAAGTTTGATGAAATAGTCTCATCCTTGTTGTCAAAGGAGATGAGAAAAAAATATGGAGGGCTACAATGGCGATGCCTTGTCTGTACGAGGACGGTCTCAGAACAGAAACAAAAATAATTCTTCGAGTGGGAGATCTCAATCTCCAGGAAAACTTGTAAAGGTGTGCTAGAAATTCAAAAAGCAAGAGCACTTCAAAAAGGACTGTAGATCTAAATCTCTTGAGAAAGGAAAGGGATTTGATGATGCTTCTTCTACGTAGGTGAAAACTACATGAGATGAAGGTGGGGATGTGTACTTGGCTTCTTCTTCAAGTGCACATGTAGAACATGAGACATGGTTGATTGACTCAGGTGCATCCTTTAACTTCACTCCCCATAAAGAGTGGTTTTGTGAGTATGAGAAATATGATGGTGGTGATGTCTTCTTAGGGGATGACAGGAAGGCTAGAATCATCAGACATGGAAAAGTCAAGCTGAAGTTGCAAGGTGGAAGGATTAGAATGCTTTTGGGTGTTCTGCATATTCTTGCAAGATGGTTCATGGAGCACTGGTATTGATGCAGGGAGTTAGGATTGGAACTTTGTACAAGATTTTAGGTAGTACTATTATTGATGGGTGCAACAATTTTGTGTTTCCTGAAAGTGGAGCAAAAAATCTAGTGGTCTCTGGAGAAAAGACCATGCTATGGCATCAAAGGCTTCGTCATATTGGAGAGAAGGGCCTTCGAATACTTCATAGTAATGGTATGGTAGAAGGTATGTCTAATTTCTCTTTGGATTTCGATTTTTGTGAACATTGTGTATATGGGAAGCAGAATCGGGTGAGTTTCCCCGTTGGTGCTAAGAGGGAGAAAGGGATATTATAGCTTGTGCACAATGATGTGTTTGGACCTATGTCAATTACATCACTAGGTAATTATGTGTAATATGTATCATTTATAGATGACTTCTCCACGAATACATGGATATATTTACTCAGGAAGAAATCTGAAGTCTTTGATAGGTTTAAAAAATTTAATGCTCTGGTGGAAAACCAGACTAAGAAGAAGATAAAGGTGTTGAGAACAGATAATGGGGGAGAATTTTGTAAGAAGGAATTTGAAGATTTATGTAAGAAGTGTGGTATAGCACGACAGAAGACTACTCAATACACACCTCAATAAAATGGAGTTGCAAAAAGAATGAACAGGACGTTGATGGAGAAGGCAAGAATCATGCTCAGTGGTGTTGGGTTAAGACAAGAATTATGGGCAAAGGCAGTGGGGACTGCATGTTACATGGTTAATAGATCACCCTCATCAGCGTTGGAGGATAAGACTCCACATGAGGTATGGACTGGTAAGAAACTCTCTCTTTCACATCTGAGGGTATTTGGTTGTGATGCATATGTACATGTTCCAAAGGAGAAAAAAACCAAGCTGGATAGTAAATCTGAAAGGTGCATCCTTATTGGGTATAATGATGGTTTAAAAGGTTATAAGATTTGGAACCCAGAAACAAGGAAGGTTTTGTATAGCCGAGATGTGGTGTTTAGAGAAGCGAAAGATGTTATTAAACATGAATTCCTACCAAAGGAACTGGAGAAGATCGAGTTTGAGCTAAAGGAGGAATAATTAGACTCTACAACAAAACAAGAATAAAAGAATAAAGAGCCACAAACTCTAGCTGTGAGAAGATCAGTTTGAGAAAGAAGGCAACCAGAAAGGTATAGTCCATCTGATTTATGTTAAAAATTTTCTTTATCTATTACTGATTATGATCCTAGAAATGTCAGGGAGATAGTAGATTCAGAGGATGGAAAACTCTGGAAAGCGGAAATGGTTGATGAAATGGCATCTTTGAACAAAAATGAAGCTTGGGATTTGGTGGAGTTGCCGGCTGGAAGGAAACCCATTGGAAGAAAATGGGTGTTTAGGAAGAAGATGAATGTAGAAGGCAAGGTGGAGAAATACAAAGCTCGGTTGGTAGCAAAAGGTTATTCCCGGGTGCCGAGAATTGATTTTGGTGATATTTTTTCTCTTGTTGCCAAGGTAGCTTCTATTAGATTACTTTTATCTGTTGTTGTTGCTTGTGATCTTGAGGAAGAATAGGCGATTTCCATCTTCATTAGGCGAAGGTCTCCACCAAAGTACAGACCTTCTGTGACACCCAGTGACACACCTACAATTGCTTTTGCCAAGTTTTATTTACCACTATTATTTCTATTTAGTTTAATCTAAATTGTTAAAACATTTAGGCTGAAAATCCAGGACATAGGTTGTTAAAAATTAATTAAAAGATTATGATTCAGGTTATAAAAGAACTGGAAAATCATTTACATGAACTTCTGAAAAACAATTACAGACAATTCTCTCACTCTCTTCCTTGAAAAGGAAAAAGGAGAGAATCCTGGGGGGTTTGGAGAGGAGAGAAAGAAAAACTGTACTACGATTATTTTCTTCCCAGAGCTGAGCAAGTTAGCCAGTGGGAAAGGAATTGAGATAACAGCTCAGGTACATGACTTGAGGCTGGACTTGTTCCTGATGCCCAAGGTACCAAATTGTTTATCATTGAAAGAAGTGGAAGAGCTCGGAGGGGGATTTTGAACGCAATTGCAGATCCAAGGCTGGGTGGTGAGACCTTCCAAATTAAAGGAGTTACATGCTTGAATCGCACTCATTCAGAGAAACACATAAGTAATATTATTGTGTTAGCAATTTATTATTAGGAAAGTATATAATGTTTACTGTGATAATATAAATTAAGATTAATAGGCTAGAATGTTGTATCAGCATTACTCTGTTATTGAAAGAAAACAGAAATGTAGCCTTTTAGTAAGTCATATTGCTATCAGAGGCACATAGGTCACCAGAGCATACAGGAGACAACAAATATTTCTACTTTCATGGCAGTATTATCTACAGTAAATATTCTAATGTTTACTCGCAGAAAACATTCTAAGTCTAACAGCAAAGAACTTGAAATAGAGATTCAATATTCTGGTCTAGACTTTCTATACGTATCATATCTCTGAGCCTTATACAATATATTGAAAAATATTTTCAAAATATATAATATCAAACTCCAATAATTTCCATCATCAGTCACTGTTCATTTATGACAAAGAAGTCTATGTAATATAGTCGACCCAAACTGTATTATGGCATAGAAAAGTATATATTACTAAAGGGTTAGGGTTTATTAGCCTCGGTCGAGTTCTAAAGAGAACCCACCAAGAGCCAAGTACCCAGACTCTATTGGAAATCTCGATACCCTTAAGTTATTAAACTAGAGATCGTATTCGAACAAGTTCGACACACTGATAACATATATAAAAATAGAAAATGACAACCACTTTCATAATAACGTTTGAATCATTCACAGAAAAGAAAGACATTAATAATACTTAGTCACGAAATTAAAATAAATCACAATACATATAAATACTAGATGCCAAGATATCACGGCAGTTTGGACACATTAGTCAAATTACAACATGTATGGCAAATGTACAATCTGGTTCTCATAGAAATAGCTGAAACCAAGCCAAGAACTAAAATTTAGCAGCGGTAAGGCACAGGCCGACCCATTAAAAAAACTAAATAAATAAAACCCTTAAAGTGCAAGTATTCCGGCCGTAAGGCATGATCTCATTTTAATACATTTCCAAAGCTCTCTGTTCGTAGAAGAATGCCTCTTAAGAACTTGAACTAAAAGGGAGTTTCTTAGTCCAACCCACCTGGAACAAAAAACATGATATAGCAAGTTTAGAATGTTGGCGCCCCCAAAAATCCATGCTACAAAGAAGAGTCTGAATCACCAAAATATTTACCTGTACAGAGAATAACGAAATGAGAGCCTGAATCCATTTATCAAATCACTGAATTGAAACTTATATCAAAGTAAAGGTTTTTACCTAGACTAAGATTAGCATCCCTAGGGGCTGTGATAAAAGCTTGTAAGATATAGGAAACCTTAACAATTGAACTGGAAGAGGAATTTCAACTTAAACAAAGGGTGAGACATTACCTCCTACTTCCGCGTGAAGCCGACTGCTCCATCTGAAAGGCGAGTCCATTTCGTAGCAGAGGCACCTACGCAAGGGCAGCAGTAAGAAGCCTCATTGGTTGCCCATCATATACGCACAGGTTCATCGTAAAGATGTTGAACATAAGCTCAAGTTAGTAGTGAAGGTTTTCCAATACCTGGAGGATGAAGGATTCAAGCATGGAGGATCATGAACTAGGTTACCCTTCAGCCACAAGAGCCATAGAGCAGAAAACATCAATCAAAAGAACCTTTCTTCACAGCAGGAAAACCTTAACATATTCCGCCAACCCTGAATAACTAAGACTATAGATCGGTCTAGATCCAACGGTGGAGATCATGCCATCTGCATCAGTTACAGACTCTTCTGAATGACCGATTTAAGGTTCATCAATGTCAAATTAAGTGGCCAGCAGGGAAGGGACGACGATGATAGAGGAGGACCTTGTGGCTCTCCCACCTTAATGAGGTGGGTTACCCTGAGGTAAGTCCGATCAGGCGACTTAAATGCGAGTACAGTGACATGGATTATGTGGAGTCCAACAAGGACTGTGTGTTTGCAGTGTCCACACTATGTGAACATTAATAGACCCATGATCCTTATGGGTAGTGCAAACTCCTGAAAAACCTTAAGGATGTTGGATTATGACCCGACCAATTTCATTAACTATTATATCTTTTATTTAGTCCAATAACTTGCTTTATTAATTTAAAAAAAAAATGGATAAGGATGTTACAAATGGTATCAGAGCCCATGCTCACATACTGATACTTCTGGGTTAGTTAAGTACAGTTAATTAAGTTTTTGATATATGTGTAATCATGCAAAAAATTAAACTAAGTTTGGATGTATATGAACATAGAGAAAGAGAGAGAGAGAGAGAGAGAGAGAGAGAGAGGTCAGCACCAAGAATTAAAAATGCAGAGAAGCCCTAGATCAGCAAGCCAACCAGAAGTGCCTTACTTGGAGGCCAAACCAGAACTATGGGTACAACTGGGAGAAGAATCGCGACAAGCCAACGCTGCCCCGCTGGAAACAATGCAACAATTACGAGCAGAAATGATGAACTTGAGGACAGATGTTAGGCCCCTATAATACTAGTGATTCCCCCATTACTATTGTCATTGTATCCCTTGTTGTTATTATTGTGCCCCTATTGTCCCCATATTGTTATTAGTATGCTCCATAGAAACTCACTATTGTTATTTTTGTGCCCTTATGTTGTTACTGTTATGTCGGCTTGATTATATTATGACCCCTTATACTCCTATATATAGAAGGGAGGTTTAGTCATTTGTATCATCCAAGAATTGTCCATTTGTGTAATGTAAAGGAGGTTGCCCCCTCGAAGAGGCTACATTCTAAGGCATTGATCTATCTTTTCTATCTTTTTATGAGCTAGTTTCCTAACATTTGGTATCAGAGCTTTGGATTCTAAGGTTTCGCTGCTCCAAACAGGTCATCGTGACATTTTCGCTATAACTTTTGTTCTGCGACATTTCAGAAGCTACAAAAAAACCCATTTGAGCCGAAATCAGTCTAAACATCGGGTTTGAATTTTAGAGCTTGTCTCACTATATTTGTGGAGATATGATCTTAGGAAGTTAAAGTTTTTGCAGACTCCTGAATTACATTCCAAAAAGGTGACCTAGGGAAAATCGTCATAACTTTTGTTTTGAGCATCATATTGAAATTTAATTAGAAGTTTCAGAAAGAGGACGACCTGTAGTTTTCATTGTATCAGTTGCAGGTACTAAGGTCGAAAAAGTGACATGTGGCACGTTGTACAAGTTCGCTCTACTTAACTAGTTTATAATCAAGTCACCGTGGGAGATTTGGCATAACTCTTCTTTGGAGAATCCAATCTCGATCAGAATTGTGGGGTTAGAAAGAGGACTCAGAGGGTTATTGCAGGACAATATTTTAGATATTCGAGATCCTTAGTTACAGAGATACAACAGAATCAATATCCAGCTCTTACAAAGTGAAAAAAAAAAGGTGTGTAGTTTTTTTAAAATTTTGCATAAGACTGGTTTGAAAATTTAGTTTGAAGGAATTCAAAGGGAATAGTCAAGAATTATTAGCATTAATTAATGCCCTGAATAAAGAAAAAGGAAAAACCTAGTAAGCAACCTGAAAGCTCTAGCATGACTCGTGAAGAAGAGGAAGAAATGCAACATGATATATCAAAATTACAATACCAAGTACAACAAATTTCACTCTCACTAAAGGTAAATGAAGCCAAGATGAATGGCGTGGAAGCTAATATGAATGGCATCAAAGTTAATATGGAAGCTAAGATGGATGGCATGGAAGCTAAGATGAATGGCATGGACGCTAAGATGAATGGCATGGACGATAAGATGGAAGAATTGAAGATAAATTTGAATAAGTTGCTACAAAAAATGGTCACTAATGGTGAAAGGGTAGTAAAGGAAACTCATGATGAGAACAAAAGAAATGTTAATCATGATTTCATAGACTCTAATGTTGGATTGAAAACCCACCATGTTTCAAAAATTGATATGAGGAAATTTGATGGCAAAGATCCCAGAACATGGATACTACAGATGGAGCAATTTTTCGATCTCCATAATGTGAAAAACACACAAAATCTACATATTACAACTTTATATTTGGAACCAAATCAATTTGTATGGTATCGATGGCTTTTCTCTCGTAAACAAATTGTCACTTGGGCAATTTTTACGGAAGAAATTATAGCACATTATGAGGATACAAAAAGAAACACCTTTTTTAGCCAATTGATAAATCTCAAACAAAAGGGTTCAATGATGGAGCACATTGAGGACTTCCAAAAATTGAACATAAGGGTAAAAGATATTCTAGAGGAGCATAGAATTGATGTGTTCATAGGGACTTTAAAGGATAATATCCAACATGAGGTTCACCTTTAGGAACCTGATTCATTGGAGAAGGCATTCAGGTTAGCAAGAAAAATGGAAAGCAAAATTATGGCAACCAGGAAACCTACCACTCACAACTATAAAGATGGAAGTGTTTTTGCCTCTAGCCTTCCACAACCTACAAGGTTGACACCACAAAAATTGGAAGAAAAAATAGTAAAAGAGCTTTGTTACAGTTGTGATAGAAAATACACTAAAGGTCATAAGAAAGCTGAGAAGAAATTATTCTACATAGATTGTGAAGAGGAGGAAGAAAAGGAACATGAAATGTCAAAAGAAGAGGATATACTCCAGGAAAAAACCCTAGATAAAGAAGAAATGAATCTAACCATATCTTGTAATGCATTGGCTGGAATTACCACTCCTCAAACTATCAAGATAGAAGGACATATCAAGAAGAAAAAGGTAATAATGTTGATTGATTCGGGAAGTATCCATAATTTTATTCATTGTAAGATAGCAAAGGAATTGAATTGCTTCCTATATCCAGCAACAGAGTGTCAAGTGATGGTTGCAAGTGGAGGAACCATAAATTGCTTTGTAAAGTATCATAATATCAAGCTATCCATGGGATAATATGTATTGAATAGCCCAATGCTTTCCATTCCAATGGGTCGTCCTGATGTTGTACTAGGAGTCCAATGGCTACAATCCTTGGATACAATAGCTTTTAATTTTCAAGAACTTTTCATGAAATTTTGTGCAGAAGGAAAGGAAGTTGAATAAAGGGGTATTGCAGGGAAACCGGGAAAGATAATCAGCTCTAACAGTTTGAC
Source organism: Pinus tabuliformis (assembly GCA_031772625.1). NCBI lineage: Eukaryota > Viridiplantae > Streptophyta > Pinopsida > Pinales > Pinaceae > Pinus > Pinus tabuliformis. The sequence continues at coordinate 1,583,633,630 of CM062817.1, forward strand.
AAAGCTTCTAAAGAAGTAACAATGAGGTGTAATTGCACAATTATGTTCACTAGAGGTTCCCACTTCGAAATCATCTATTTCTCCAGATCTCCAAAATGTCTTGGAAAATCATTTCAAGGTATTTGAGACTCCCAAAGGTCTCCCACCTATTCATGATCATGATCATGCTATTCATTTGATTCCAGGAAGTGTTCCTCCAAACATTAGGCCGTACAGATATCCCTATGCCCAAAAGAGTGAAATTGAACGTATGGTTGCAGAAATGCTAGAGGCTGGTATAATTCAACCTAGTCAAAGTTCTTTCTCTGCTCCAACAGTATTGGTGCACAAGAAGGATGGATCATGGTGCATGTGTTCGGATTATAGGGAGCTCAACAAGCTCACTATTAAAGATAAATTTCCCATTCCTGTCATTGATGAATTACTGGATGAATTGCACGGATCAATTTACTTAACCAAGTTGGATCTTCGTTCAGGATATCATCAAATCAAAATTAAGACTGAAGACATTCTGAAAACAGCATTTAGAACTCATGAGGGTCATTATGAATTTTTTGTCATGCCTTTTGGCCTTACCAATGCACCTTCTACATTTCAAGGTTCCATTTTCAAACCCTTCCTTAGAAAATTTGTGTTAGTATTTTTTGATGATATACTAATCTACAACAAGTCTTGGAAGGATCATGTTGACAAGGTGCTCAAACTATTGGAGGAGAAATAATTATATGAAAAAAGCTCCAAATGTTTCTTTGGAGTACAAGAGGTGGAATATCTGGGTCATATTGTATCTCATGAAGGTGTTAAGGTAGACCCTAGCAAAATTAAATCCATTAAGGAATGGAAAATCCCCACATCGATAAAGCATCTACGAGGATTGTTGGGGTTGACAGGGTATTATTGCAAGTTTGTTAAGAATTATGGGAGAATAGCAGCACCTCTAACAACATTATTGAAGAAAGATACATTTTCATGGACTCTAGAAGAAACAAAGGCCTTCGAACATCTTAAAGAGGCAATGTGCCAAGCACCAATCTTAGCTATGTTGGACTTCACAAAAACCTTTATTTTGAAATGTGATGCTTCAGGAAATGGAATTGGTGTTGTTTTAATGCAAGATGAAAGACCCATTGCTTTCGAAAGTCGTCCAATCGAGGGAAAGTATTTACACAAAGCTATTTATGAGAAGGAAATGTTGGCAATACTACATGCACTTAAGAAATGGCGACCCTACCTAATGGGAAGACACTTCAAGGTAAAAACGGATCATGATAGTCTTAAATACTTTTTAGAACAAAGATTATCCTCTGAAGAGCAACAAAAATGGGTCACAAAGATGTTGGGTTATGACTTTGAAATCATTTACAAAAAAGGGAAGCAAAATGTTGTGGCAGATGCACTCTCAAGAAAGGATGAGGATGTGGAAGCATTGTTATGCACCATTTCTATTATCCAACCAGATTGGATAAATGAAGCAAGGGAGGAATGGAAGAATGACAAAGAAGTGTGGGCACTCATTCAAGAGTTACAACAAGTTCCCAGTACATATGATACATTTAGCTGGAAAAATGATTCTTTATGGTACAAAGATCGCTTATATCTATGTAGGAATTCCCAACTCAAACAAAAGATTCTTATGGAATTGCACACTTCTCCCTTAGGAGGGCACTTAGGATTTTTAAAAACTTACCACAGGGTTAAGAAGGAATTTTTTTGGGATGGCCTTAAATTAGATATTCAAAAGTTTGTGGAAGAATGTTTGATTTTCCAACAAAATAAAGTTGAAGCAATTAAGACCCCAGGTCTATTACAACCTTTATCCATTCCAAGCCAACGTTGGGAGGAGGTCAAGGATAATTTTAGGGGCGAATGTTCGCCCTTTGGCGAAATTAAGGGGTTTTAAATTTTTAGTGGGCGAATATTTTGTATCATAGTACATTTTTACAAATCACCTCAAATAGCCCACCTTATTTTAAGGGAGAGGGTAAAAAAGGTAAATTTAGCCCTTGAAATTAGGACTTACAACCTTCCATTCACCCATTTTCAAGAATAGGTTTTATTTAAGTGAATCCTATGGGCCAAATACCATATTTATAAAAGAGGTATGGTAAATTAATAAAAATATAAATAAATGAGAGGTATGGTAAATAAATAAAACATTTTTATATTTACTCCATAAGTCACCTTATATACATGTAAGAGTGTAAACAAATAAAAATATAAGTAAAGTGGAGGTATGGTAAATAAATAAAACGTCTTTTTATACTTACTCAAAAGGTATGGTAAATAAATAAAAATATAAATAAACTAGACGTATCGTAAATAAATAAAACCTCTTTTTATATTTAGTCCATAACCCTCATTCTACTTATGAAGGCTCAAGAAAGAGGTTTTGCTTAAGTGAATCCTATGGGCCAAATACCATATTTGTAAAAGAGGTATGGTAAATTAATAAAAATATAAATAAACGAGAGGTATGGTAAAAAAATAAAACATTTTTTTATATTTACTCCATAAGTCACCTTATATTTACGAACACTCAAAAAATGGGTTATATTTAGGTGAAACTTATGGCCAAAATACTATGGGACAAATACCATGGACTAGATTGTTATTAATACCATGCAAAAAACCATTATTAACCCTAATATTAGAATTAATAAAAATAAAAATGGCACATGGTATTGACCCATGGTATTCACCAAAATGGCACATGGTATTGACCCATGGTATTCACCTAGAATGTAGCCTATTTAAATGGGGGAATTAAACCAGCATGTAGCCTATGCTAAGATTCACTAGGACTTTACAAAGTTTTATTATTTAATGAAAGACTCGCCAAGATCTTACAAGATTTTATAATTGAGTAAAATATTCGCCATGCCTGGTGAGAGATTCGCCAAAAAATTATATATACATATTATATTATTGATAAAATCGCCTTCCATTTTTCCTATATACCATGGAGATTCGCCCATTTATTATATTTCTAAATTTAGGGGGGGTTCTTAAAATTTTCCCTGGAGGAGGTTTCAATAGATTTTATCATAGGTTTACCCAAATCCGAGGGAAAGAGTGTCATCATGGTGGTAGTTGACAGACTTACCAAGTATGCACACTTTTGTGCATTATCACATCCATTTAAATCCAGTACAATTTCTACTGCATTTATGGAAACAATTCAAAAGCTACATGGAAACCCAAACATTATTATAAGTGACAGGAATCCCATTTTCACTGGAAATTTTTGGGCATAATTATTTTCTTATCTTTGTACTCAGTTAGCTCATAGCTCATCTTATGATCCTCAATCTGATGGGCAAACTAAGATAGTAAACAAATGTTTGGAAGGATATCTTCGTTGCTTTGTATCTGATAAACAGACACAATGGGTCAAATGGTTACCTCTGGCTGAATGGTGGTATAACACTTCCTTCCATACTGCAGCAAAAATGACCCCATTTATGGCACTTTATGGATATCATCCACCATCCATCACATCATATTTAAGAGAAAATTCTAAGGTTCAAGCAGTGGAACATCGCATCGAGCATCAACAACAAGTTCTCCAACTCTTAAAGGATAACCTCACGTTGACGCAGAATAGAATGAAACAACAGGTAGATCAACATCGCAGTGAAAGAAGTTTTGATGTAGGTGACTGGGTATTCCTATGGCTACAACCATATAAACAAATGTCCTTCAAGCAAGCTAAGAAGGATAATAAATTATCACCAAAGTATTATGGTTTGTACAAGGTGTTGCAAAATATTGGTACTATGGCATACAAATTGGAGCTTCCTGCAGCTTCCCAAGTGCACCCAGTTTTCCATGTTTCATGTTTAAAGAAGGTTATAGGTGACAAGCTCCCAGTTCAAACAATATTGCCAGAACTTGATGAGGAAGGAAAAATCATATGGGAACCAGAAGCAGTCACAGAAACAAGAACTTGACAACTACGAAATCAATCAATTTTGGAGTATCTCATCAAGTGGAAGAACTTATCCGCTGAAGATTCCACATGGGAGGATGAGAATTTTATACAAAAGCATCCAAAACTACTCAAGCGTTCAGGACAACGCTTTTGAGAAGGAGAGGGGCATGTTAGGCCCCTATAATACTAGTGATTCCCCCATTACTATTGTCATTGCATCCCTTATTGTTATTATTGTGCCCCTATTGTCCCCATATGGTTATTAATATGCCCCATAGAAACCCACTATTCTTATTTTTTTGCCCTTATGTTATTACTGTTATGTCGGCTTGATTATATTATGACCCCTTAGACTCTTATATATAGAAGGGAGGTTTAGTCATTTGTATCATCCAAGAATTGTTCATTTGTGTAATGTAAAGAAGGTTGCCCCCTCGAAGAGGTTGAATTCTAAGGCGTTGACCTATCATTTTGTGAGTTGGTTTCCTAACAACGGACAATGAACGACTAAGGCAGGAACAGGAGAATATCCTTAAAAGTCTATTCGATCGACAAAATCAGCATGGTCCAAACCCTAGTACAGAGAATAGGGAGAAGACCCCAACTGCCCATAATGGGGAGGATAATGCAGAATCAGTGAAAGGCCATAAGGAGGAAGAAGAAGGGCATTCAAATAATGTTTCCGATCAAAGGAAGACAAAAAGGCAGAAGACAGAATTACAAGGTGAGTTCAAGAAAATCAAACCATCGTTGTTTGAAGGAGAATCTGAAGAAGCAGTGGAAGCCTGGCTGATCAACATGGGTAAATATTTTCAGATTTATGAATATACTAAAAAAACTTAAAGCTTGGCTAGCAGTTTACCAATTACAGCGAAAGGCCACCCTTTGGTGGGAAGAAATTAAAACAGTGAGGAAGATTGACGAGGAGCAAGTAACGTGGCAATAATTCCATAAACATTTTAAAGATAAATACCTAACTGAAAGTTACTATGATGAAAAAGCAAAGGAGTTCCATTAGTTAAGGCTGGGAGCCTTAACCACGGATGAGTATGTAAAATAGTTTATTGCACTGTTACAATACATTCCGTATATGTAGGAGGAAAAAGCTAAAATTCAACGGTTTATTAGGAGCTTGCCAAACTTCATGAAGGAAAAATTAGAATTCGATTATCCTAGAACAATGGACGATGCAGTATGAAAAGCCCACATCTGTTATCAACAGATGAAACATAAAAATGAGGACCTAAAGGAGCCATTGGCAAGAAAATGAGGAACTTACCACCAAACAGGCAACCGAAACTCATAAATGGCAGAAATAATCAACAAAGGACTTTCGTAAAATTTGCAAGAAATATGCCAAGAACTCAGACATACACTGAGAATAGACTGTTGGAGGGGATTAGTAAAACTTCCATTGATCAGCTGCCAAAGCTTCCACTACAATGTTGGGGATGTGGGGAAGCGCATTATTACAAGAATTTCCTGCACAAAGCTCGAACAGAATAACTGTTGAACATGAAAGAAGCCTCCACAGTGGGAGATATCGCAAGAAGAATGCCCAAAATTAATGTTGCCTTGGATGATCATCAAGCGGAATATCAACCCACCATGATCGAATGTGAAGGTATGATTGCTGATCAACATGTTTCTGTTTTATTTGATCTAGGTGCTAGCCTAATCTACATTAGTCCTAATGTGGTAGAAAAATGTCACCTGCAAAGCAGTAAATTGAAGAAGCCTTGGCTAGTTCAACTAGCCATGGGAACAGAAAGGAAGGTGTTTGCGAAAACAGAAAACTACCCTATAACAGTTTCAGGACAACCCATCCGTGTTGATCTGAACATCCTTCCCCTGGGTTCATATGATGTATTAATAGGAATGGACTGGTTGGAAGGTTGTTGTTCGGTGGTGGATTGCAAAGAAAAATCGGTAATTTATCTTATCGAGTCAAGGCAACGAAAAGAAATTCAAGGAATCAATAAGAATGTCAAATTATGCCCCATTATAGCCAACCAGCTCAGAAGATGCATAAGGAATGGTTGCCATATTTATGTTGTCTTATTAGGATACAACAATGACAGAAATAAGATGACCTCTTTAGAGAACATTCCTATAATTCAAGAATTCTTAGACGTATTTCCTGAATCCATCCCTGGATTGCCACCAAGGCATGATATCGATTTTACCATTGAGCTAGTGCCTAGAGCAGCTCTTGTTTCGAAATATCCTTACCGCATGAGAATTCCTGAGTTAACAGAGCTCAAAATGTAGCTTCAAGCACTGTTAGATAAAGGTTACATTCGCGCTAGTGTGTCCCCTTGGGGAGCCCTTGTACTATTTGTACAAGGACGGAACCTTAAGATTATGCATTGATTATCGTTAGCTAAATAAGCTAACCATCAAGACAAGTATCCTTTACCTCGTATAAACGAACTATTTGATCAAGTGCAGGGAGGTAGTGTGTTCTCCAAAATCGACTTAAGGTTCGGTTACCACCAAATCAGAATAAATGATGAAGACATCTGCAAAACTGCATTCTGAACTCGTTATGGACATTATGAGTTCGTGGTACTGCCTCTTGGCCTTACCAATGCTCCGACCACTTTCATGATCCTTATGCATGGCATTTTCCAGCCATTTCTAGATAAATTTGTACTGATTTTTATTGATGATATTCTTATCTATTCAAATTATCAGGAGGAACATGAGCAACACTTGAGAACATTGTTGCAGATTTTGCGAGATAACCAGTTGTATGAAAAATTTAGCAAGTGCGATTTCTACAAAGATCAAATCCAATACCTAGGCCATGTAATATCAACAAAAGGAATAACGGTGGATCCAAAAAAGATCAGAGCTGTCATGGAATGGACCACACGAAAAAATGTTGTCGACTCCTTCTTGGGCCTAACAGGGTATTATCGTTGATTTATCGAAGGCTTTTCAAAAATAGCTTTTCCAATGACTTCACTTCAGAAAAAGGGGTGTGCTTTCCACTGGACAACGGAATGCCAACAAAGTTTTGAGCAGCTAAAGAAACTTCTTACTACCGCCCCGGTTCTAAAAGTAGCAGATCCGGAAAAGTTCTTTGTAGTATGTACAGATGCAATTAAGGAGGGTGTCGGTGGAGTATTAACACAGGAAGGATAGTTCATAGCCTATGAGTCACACAAAATGAAGGATTATGAGCAACGCTACTCTTCTTACGATTTGGAGCTAGCCACAGCAGTGCATGCATTAAAAATGTTGCAACACTACCTTCTGGGAAAGAAATTTATGTTATTAACTCACCTTGGTATTCTTACAAATTTCTTTAACCAGTCTAGTTTAAATGCTTCGCAGGCCAGATGGACCGCATTCTTGAGCGAATTTGACTTTGACATGAAACACCTCAAAGGAAAAGAAAACCGGGTAGCAGACGCTTTAAGCCGAAAATTACATTGCATTGATGAAGTACAACTCAGCCAAGCATAATCCAACCTACCAGAGGTTATCCAAGAGGCATCCCTCAAAGACCCAGAATATACATTCTTATGGTAGCAAGCTTCGGAAGCTCAGGCAAAAGGGAAACAATCTGAGTATGGAATTAGCCCTGAAAAAATGTTAACATTCAAAAATAGAATTTATATTCCTAACAAAAACTCTGTTAAGCATTTGTTATTAGATGAGTTTCATAGGAAGCCTTACGGCACTCACCCAGGATACCAGAAACTGTTTTCTGCTATCAAGAAAAGTTATTTCTGGCCAGGCTTAAGAAAAGATGTGGCTGAATATTTATCCAAATGTTTAGAGTGCCAATTGGTGAAGGCAGAACATCAACATTCTTCCAATTTGTTGCAACCCTTGCCCATCCCTGAATGGAAATGGGAGACAATCACTTTAGACTTCAGTACTGGATTACCTCATACAAAAAAGCAACATGACTCAATCATGGTTGTGGTGGACAAGATGAGAAATACAGCTCATTTCATTCCCGTAAATTCCACCTGTAAAACGGAGGAGATTGCAGACATATTTATGAGATAAATCTTCTAATTACACAGAATATCTCGAGTGGTGATCTCCAATTGAGATGTAAAATTTACATGCGCATTTTGGAAAACCCTCTTTTCGGGGTTGGGTACTCAAATTCAATTCAGTACTACCTACCATCCACAGACATATGGTCAGACAGAGCGAGTGAATCAAGTCTTGGAAGACATGTTGAGAATGTTTGTAATGCAACAACCATAGAAATGGGAGGATTACCTCCACTTGGTGGAATACGCCTACAATAATAGACATCACGAATCATTGGGTATGAGACCTTTTGAAGTACTGTATGGAAGAAAATGTTGGCTACCTGGTGAGCTCCAGTATTGTAGCAATAATGCTACAACTCCTGGGGCTTCCTGTCTCTCATTTTATCAACCCGGTAGTTCGTACAAACTTGGAAGCGACAGTGCTGTATGCACAAGTACTAGCTCTTGTCGCAGCTGTCACTTGGTCAGCTGGCACAAGTCCGCTAGGGCTCAAGCCAACTTCTATAGGCTCACAGAAGAAGCTTTATCAATGATGGACGAAAGCTAGCTCAAAGGAGACTAATCTACTTGACAAAAATGAACTGAAAGCAAATCAAAGCATGTAAACCTAGGAAACCCTAATTTAACTAGTCTAACCTCTATAATGCAAAGAATGTGAAGGAAACTTCTACCAATGCTGCTGTTACCTCTAATAAGTGAAAATGCATGGATCTAAGCTGCTTGCATCATAAAAGACATGTTTTTGTATTTTTCCTTTAAGTGTGTGGAATGATTGTGATTGTGTGCTAATTAGGGTTTGGTTGTGCAGATGGGATGGAGAAGGAAGGAGAACGTGGGACAGGTTGGGAAGGCTAGGAGAGGTCCCTAGGGATCCTTAGCATCCATCCACAGAGGTTCCTCACATTCAGAAGCTCAGCAACCGAGTGAGTGGCCTCCTACAGGATGTCTGCAGGGGATCCTACAGGATACTTAGAGGTTTCTACAGGATGTCTATAAACTGCTACAGGATGACCTACCGTGAGTGTTTGAAGAGATGGAGGAGTGATGGAATGGTAGGGGGAGATGTGCAAGGTGGGAATGAGGCTGGTGATGGCTCTAGAAGTGGAGGAATGAGATGAGAAATGCATGTAGGGAGTAGGTTGGAAGATAGAGGGCTAGGTCAACAAAAGGCTAGGAAATGAAGTTACGTGAGGAGTGGAAGGCTTTGGGAGATAACAGAGTGGGGTAAAGGTCGAGGATATGTGATGCATGCGTGATCAAGATGGAGAATGAAGTAATGGACGAGAGAGGGCAGTGCAAGTGAAACGAAGGCTTATGACTGTTACCAAACTGAAAATGCATTAACCTAAACTACCTGTGCTTGTAAATTCAATGAACAGCAATCCAAAACGCGAAGGAGAATGTGCATGAAGCTGTGGTAAAGGAGCGTGGTGCAGGTGTGAATGACAAGGAAGCATCTAACATAACGTGACTATGTTTGCAGTAATCATGAGATAAAGAAATGCGTGTTTTTGGTGGTTAGTCATGGACTGCACCCCAATCCCAAATGAGACGGCAGTGAGCCTTAACAACCCTTTTTGTTGGAGCTCCAATGGACTATATCTATCCTCTGCTACACTAAACAACTGTGAACAAACTCACCATAAGCAAATCCTATCTAACTCGTGAAAAAGACCAACTTAACAACCTGTAATTCGAATTGCATGTGCAAATGAAAAGCTCAAAGTGCTGAAATGAAATGGAAACAACACTACAGCAGAGGGGATCTATGGCTCTCAGGTTGGGCCCTAACCTGAGAGCTATAGTCTCCTTAAGAAACTCAGAACTAGATCACAAACTACCTTCTTTATTCATAATCTGATGTTATGCCAAATTGGCTTACAAAAAGGAACGAAAACTGAACTGTGCTCCAAAATTACAATAGCAATACGAGAGTTTCAACAACCTATCCAAGGCTAAGGCCTCTATACTTATACAAAAACGATGATCCAACAAGTGTCCTTGATTTTAGGAGCTTGGCTGTCCAACTAGAGTTTAACTGCTGATCATGTAGGACAGTCATAACTGCTGTTCCTGTAGAGCAGTTTATAACTGCTGTTCCTGTAGAACAGCTGGCTGCTTCTTAAGCTCGGAGGGGAGATGGATTGGAGCTCGGAGTTCTTGGTGGGAATCACGAGGAATGTCCCAAGACCGTGGACATCCTCTCCTAAAAATCAGCAGTGCCACCTCATTGTCTCTTTATCTCCTTTTTCGTTGTCTCTTGCTCCCTTTTAATGCCAAAACCTGGAATCATAATGCATTAGTCACGTAGATAAAGTGCCTACCCTTCTTCCTACAAACAACATGAATAAACTAAGAAATGCATGCATAAGCAATAAAAAATGAATGGTTTGAGCAAGTAGAATAGGCCAAAATGAGCCCAAATTGTACCAAAATTGGGGCTCATCATCACCCCCCAGCTGAACCATTTGCTCATCCTTGAGCAATTTTGCCCCGGCTCCTTATCCCTGGCCGAGAGCTGGGGCCCAGAACCTGCTCCTTCTTCTCTACTTTTGGGGCCTCCGTTTTCTCTGCCTCAAGTGGAGACGAGGGTGGTGCTTCTTCCCCCTTTTTCATTTCCTTGAGCCGGGCTTCAGAAGGCGACTGGCCTATTTTTCGCGTCCAGGAAGTGACTTTTGGGCTTCCCTTCTCAGGGGTGGCCTGCGTTTTGGAGGGAGTTCTTGTACTGGGTGAAGTAGGGATGTATCCTGAAGTGGGTTGGCTGCTGGGTGGAGGCTGCGACTTGTCTGTTTTCATTCTCTGACTCCTCCTTGCTTCGGAAGGTAGAGGGATCTCCCTCTCTCTCTTTTCTTTGGGTTTTGCCGGTGTGCTGAGGGCAGCCAGTACCGCTGCCGCCTCCTTTTCGAGGATGCTAGCCTTCTCTTTCTTGTGCTTTGCTCTCTCGGAGCTCCTTGTAGAGGGTCCCTCCTCCTTTGGTTTCGGGCTTCCTGCAGAAGACCCTTCCTTGACCGGTTTTGGGCTCCCTGTAGGAGCATCTTCCTTAGCTCTTGGGCTTCCTGTAGGAGCCTTTTCTTTTAGCACGTCTGGGCTTCCTGCAGGAGCTTTTCCTTTTTCTTTCGGGCTACCTGTAGAAGCTTTTTCCTTTAGCAGTTTTGGGCTTCCTGTAGAAGCCTTTTCTTGAATTTTTGGGCTTCCTGTAGAAGCCTTTGTCTTTGTTTCCAGACTCCCTGTAGAAGTCTGTTCCTTAGTGATTTTCGGGCTTCCTGTAGAAGACCCTACTTTGTCCACTTTCAGCCCTCCTGTAGAAGACTCTTTCTTTACGCTCTGTGGGTTTCTTGTAGAAGATCCCTTCTCTGTTTTTGAGCCTCTTGTAGAAGCCTTCGTCTGCTTTCCTGTAGGCGTTGTTCTGGGGCTTCCTGTAGAAGCCTGCGTTTGTTTCCCTGTAGATGCAACGGTCACCACCTTTTCTTGCTTGGCTGCATGGATTTTGCTTTTGGCTTTGACTGCAGGAGCTGACAAGGTGCTTGGGCTGACAGGGACCACCTCCGCTTTGTCCATTCTGCTCTTCATCCTCTGTTCTCTTGCTATCAAAACAGGTGTGTCACCCTCCTCTTCATCTTCCTTTCCTTCTTGCTTCCTCTTTTGTTCCTTCCTCTGCACCGTGGCAGGGGTCTTCTGACCTGGTTCCCTCTTTTCTTTGGCCACTGCCTCTTTGTCTTCACTGCTGGAGGAGCCACTATCTTCGACCAGCATTTTGATGTCCCCATCTCGTGTTAGATGTCTAAATGACTCCCAGGAGAGGGGAACTTTATAGGAGTGCAGTGCATCCTCTACAAGCAACTTGATCAGCCCATGGTGTGCCACCTGATCTGGGACGCCACCCTTCAGCTTCGTAGCACATTCCATTAAAGATTGCAACAGGAAATAAGGAATGCTTAATTTCTTTTCTACAGGAAGCTCACTTCGGTGCCTTAACTCGTTCAGCAATCGGAAATGGTACCCGTAGACGATGCTATAGCGCCCCTCACATGTAATATATTTCATAATCTGCAAGCTGACCTCGTTCCAAGGTGGTGTCAAACTATTCCTTCGTACTCCATTCTTATCTTCAGAGAATTCTTCCTCAGGTGGAAAGAATTCCTTCTTCGCTTGCTGGCTCTGTTTTCGTTCTTCTTTATCCCACGAGAGACCCATAGGAAGCTCAGTGATTCTACTGATGGACTGCGGGGTTATCTTGAGGCTTAGGCCTCTGAAATTGACTGTGGCCAACACCTTGGATTTTGGCCTCAAGGCCTGCAAGAATTCCTCGGCCACTTCCTCATCGTAGCCCTGTAGTTTATCACAAAAAGGCATCCATTGTGCTCTCGTGAAGAGCTCAACCACTGCCGGATTTCTTCTTAGTGTATTTGAATCAGTGGGCTCTCGCCTGATAAACCCACCAGGCATGATGAACACAGTGGTTTTGACCAAAGGCGGTAGATACAAAGGAAATTCGGTCTTATAGATAGAGCATGCAATGAATTCTCAGAACCACAGTCTAATTATACCTCTATCCTGTAGAAGCGATAGTATGGGCACGGCAATCCAATATCTTTTATGACCAGACTGTGAATAATGACCTTTTCACCTTTGAAAACCAATTGCGGAAGGAGTTTTAGGGTTACCTCTTTTCCGCCACCTTTTATACGTGAAGACTTCACCTTCCTGTAGAGACTGCTTTCTGTAGATACTGCTTCCTGTAGGACTGCGTTCCTGTAGAAACTGTTCCTGTAGGAGCAGTGCGCAGACTTCGGGGGGAGCTATAGTTGGACAGCGGTCGAGAGGTGCCTTACCAGCGTTCAGGTAGCTGAGAGCTTGGCGTATCAACATGCAGAGGTAATCAGAGGAGCTACTCGAGTTTTGAAGTGAGGTTGATGGATATCCACGCTTAATCGAGCCGATTAGATTTTGAATCGGCGCAGCTCGTGGCGCGGGGGGTGAGCTGTCCCCGCCGGACCGTTGGGTGATGTCACCCATCGTCCACCTGCACATTCGCTTACTGCCGCATTCATTCCCACAGATCTGCCGCCGCCCTTTTCGGTTAAACTCGTTTCACGGTTGACGGGACTAATCTTCACGTGCGTGCTACGTGTGTCTTTTGTCGTGGCTGCCACCTCATCATCTGACTATCCTTTCACTAGCCGATGTGGCCAGTCAACTGGCCTTACGGCCGCTCAAACATTCACCTTTATGCCATGCAAAACAAATCAAAGTAATATCCATGCGATTTGACGGAGAGAAGGATTAGAACACTTACCTGCGCGAGGCTGCACATGATTTCCAGTTTGTGGACGATGGATTTACCTGCTACACGTGGCTTACACAAACCCGGAGGCACATGGCTACCGGTTGCTGACGCTGGAGTGGATGGTTTTGCGTTCATGCGCCCGTGTTTTATCTCTGATGGCGGTGCTGTGGACGGTATTCACTCGAGCAGGTTGAACTGTTACAGGATCCCCGCGAGGGGTCTTGTCACAGTCCTTTCTCCTTGGGTACATGCTGCATGCTGGTGGTTCTGGCTTCTTGATCACGATCCCAGCGCTTCTGATGCATAACGTGGATGTGTTATGGCTCTCGGTGCTTGGTTTTTCTATGACAGATGTTTTTTTTTACGAGAACTCATTGCTTCGTTGTGCTACTGCAGGGATCTTGGTTGCATGGCGACGAGGATGGTGGAGCAAGATAATAGCAATGTTCAGGGGTGCCATCAGTGGCATGCATGCGTTCAATCCACTCCTCAGTCGCTAGATCTTCACTTGAAACACATTTCGGCCGTCGCAACCTTCTACAGGAAGTTTCCTGTAGAACACAGAGCTTCCTGTAGAAATTTTGCACTTTCCTGTAGAAGATCCGCGTCTTCCTGTAGGAAGACTGTCTGTTCCTGTAGAAAATTGTATCTTCCTGTAGAAGATCCAAATCATGATAAAAATTGTACATACCTTGAAAAGCATTGTTATTCTTGGAGGAGGTGTTGATGACATCCTTTGATAGCATGATGAAGGCCCCTGGCTTGGAGTGGAGAGGCTTCTTCTCCTCCATAGAACATCTGCATGCAAAACTTTTATTGTGCTTATTGTTTTTTTTTTCTCTCTTTTTTTTTTTGAAAAGATAGCAGGGGCGCCCCAAAGAGGTTTTCACCCTTGCTACCTGCCCTGAGCGCCTCAAAGAGGTTTTCACTCAAGGATCCTTTTTTTTTTTTTTTAACTTTCTTCTTTTTTTTTGAAAGACAATAGGAGCGCCTCAATGAGGTTTTCACCCCTACTGCCTGCCTTGGGCGCCTCAGAGAGGTTTTCACCCAAGGATCTTTATTTTTTCTCTCTTTTTCTCTTTTTTTTTTATTTTTTTTTCTTTTTCTCTTCAGGGTATGCCCAAAGTGGAGGCAGAACCCTTCTCTATGACCAAAACAGATTTCTCCATAGTGCTGATAAACTCTTGTCTTGAGAGAGGTCTTCTGTAGATCTTCAATCGGTGCCCATTGACAAGCATGGGAATGGCTTCCTCATCAATAGTTCGAATGAGGACAGATCCATTGTCATGGCACTGTTCCACTACATATGGTCCTAGCCATCTGGTTCTCAACTTCCCCTTGAAATCTTTGAATCTGGAGTCATACAACAAAGCCCAATCTCCCGGCTGGAACTACTTGTCATGGAGATGTTGATCATGCCACACCTTTCTCTGAAGTTGAACCACTTCTGAGTGAAGGAGGGCCTACATGCGGTGCTCATCCAGTCCATTCAGTTGCAATAACCTTTCTTGATGTGCATGGCTGAGATCTAGGTCCAGCTGAGCTGCCATCCTCAAAGTGTTATACTCAAACTCAATGGACAGCAAAGCTTTCTTCCCATAGACCAGCTCATAAGGTGTGAAGCCGGTGGTGATCTTCCAGGTGGTGTTGTAAGCCCATGTGGCCTCAACCAGGCGATCTTCCCAGTCCTTTCTGCTGCTGCTCACCACTTTGGTCAAGATCCCTTCTAATGCTCTATTGGTGACTTCCACCTGCCCATTTGCTTGAGGGTGATAGGGGGTGGAAGTCCTGTGCTTGATCTTGTGATGAGCTAGAAGATCTTCAATCAAGTTGGATGTGAACTGGCTCCCCTGATCGGTCACCAGCTCTCTTGGGTAGCCAAACTTGTAGAAGATGTTCTCTCTTAAGAACTCGACCACCTTCTCTTCTGTTGCTGCTTTGATTGCTTTAGTCTCTGCCCACTTTGTCAAGTAGTCAGTACACACAATGATGTAGGACCTCTGCCTCGAAGAGGGATTGATTGGACCCACAAAGTCCATGCCCCACTTCTCAAATGGCTCAAGAGTCACTTGAGGTTGGAGAGGCATCTCATCCCTTTGGGTTGGTTTCCCCATCCTTTGGCATTGGTCACACTGGCTGACATATCTTCTGACATCTTGATGAAGTGTGGGCCAATAGTAGCCTGCCTGCAGGATCTTGAAGGCAGTTCTCTTTGCTGCAAAATGTCCTCCACAAGGCCCATCATGACAGGTGAGGAGGATGTCAAAGACTTCCTCTTCCCTTACACAACGCCTTAAGATCTGATCAGGGCCAAGCTTGAACAGGTTGCCCCCGATCCAAGTGAATGAGGCACTTTTTCTGATGATTTTGCTCTTCTCTTTTGAAGAGAGGTGCGGAGGGAACTGAGCTGAAACAAGGTAGTTCGCTATATCAGCAAACCATGGAGAGAGTACTGAGATAGCAAATAGATGCTCATCAGGCATCTGGTCATCCACCGTCCCATCTTCACCTGCAGACAAATCCAATCTAGATAAAAAGTCAGCAACAACATTCTCTCTACCTGGTTTATCAACAATGGTTAGATCAAACTGCTGCAATAAAAGTAACCATCTAATAATACGAGCATTCACATCGGGTTTATTCATCAAATATCTAATAGCAGCATGGTCAGTATGTACAAAAGTCTGGTAACCAGTAATATAATGTCGGAACTTGTTCAGTGCATGGACCACAGCTAAGAACTCCTTCTCGGTTACAGTGTAATTCAGCTCTGCTTTGGACAAGTTTTTGCTAACGAAGTAAATGGCATATGGAAGTTTTTGCTCAACTTGTCCTAAGGCTGCACCTATGGCTTTGTTCGAGGCATCAGTGTGGATGTGGAAAGGTAGGGCCCAGTTTGGACCTCTCAAGATTGGTGCTGATACCAACTTGTCCTTTAACTCATTCAAACTCCTCTGACAATCGTCAGTCCACTTAAACTCCACATCTTTTGCCAACAGACCAAACAATGGTGAGGCTAACTTGCTGAAGTCCTTATTGAATCTCCGGTAGTATCCTGCTAATCCCAAGAAACTCCGGACATCCCTTACTTTTTGAGGAGGTGGAACCCTCTTGATGAGAGCAATTTTGTTAGGATCCACCTGTAATCCTTGGCTAGAGATGGTATGGCCTAGCACGGTCCCTTCAGTCATCAGGAATTCACATTTTTCGGGACTGAGGGACAGGTTCATCTCAATGCATTTGGTTAGGACTTTCCTCAGATTGGACAATGCTTCCTGGAAGTTGGCCCCATAAGGAGTAAAGTCATCCATATAGATTTCCACTGCATCATGGACCAGCTCCGAGAAGATGCTTAGGACAGCTCTCTGGAAAGTAGCAGGAGCATTGCATAGCCCAAAGGGAAGGACTCGGTAGGCAAAGGTACCCCAAGGGCAAGTGAAGGTGGTCTTATCTTGGTCTTCCGGGCTGATTTGGATTTGATTGTACCTGCTAAACCCATCCAGGAAAGAGAAAAATTTCTTTCCTGCCAGTCCATCCAACACTTGATCTATGAAAGGTAGAGGGAAATGGTCTTTTTTGGTAGCTTTGTTCAGCTCACGGTAATCTACACAGATTCTCCACTTCCCATTCTTCTTGGGAACCAACACTAGAGGGGACACCCATTCACTATTTGAGATGGGGTAGATGAATCCGGCATCCAACAGTTTTTGCAATTCTTCCTTGACAATGTCTTTAAGGGCTGGATTCATTCTCCTCTGAGGTTGCCTAACCGGTTTACAGTCCTCTTTGATGTATATATGATGAGTACAGACCGAGGGATGGACTCCTTTCATCTCCTTATAGCTCCAAGCAAAAGCATCTAGGTGGCTGGCTAACAGGTTGCACAGCTCCTTTTCCTAAGAAGGAGATAAGGAGGAGCTGATTTTCAATGCTCTCTCAGGGCCGAACTCCACACTCTTAACTCTGGGAGTGACAGGGTTGGTTGTACAAAGATCCACTAAGGTGCTAGCTTGGGCATCCTCCACCAATTTTTCTAAAGGTAGTGCACTGGTAGGTGGGTTTTGTATCAAGTTCTCGATCAAATCATCCTCGGTTGGGGGATTTCTTCTATTGGTTTCTATGGTACACAGAGGTGCTGAATACACCTCGTCTTCTTCTCCTTCTTCCAACCAGAGTGGTAAGTCATGCTCCAAAGAGGGTTGGGCAGGAGGGTATAGGACAAGTTGCTTGGACATAGGACCATTTTTGATGGTCATATTTCCGGCACGACAACTGATATAGGCATCTGCAGTGGCTAACCAAGGCCTTCCCAAAATGAGGGGATATCCAGTAAGCTTTGCCTTTGGTTGCAGAACCAGGAAGTCTGCAGGATACTCCCAAGAGTCAATAGAGACCAAGACATCCTCCACAATCCCCTCGGGAGTCACAGTGGAGCGATCTGCTAATTGCAATACTGTCGAGGTCTTCCTCAAGGAACCTTGAAGATTGAGCTTGAGCATGGTATCCCTGGTCATTACACTAATGGCAGCCCCTAGATCAATCAGGGTGTGGGGTATGATGGTGCCATTGATGTGGACATCTACTACAGGACTTCCAGGATCTAAGTACTTTGGGCAGATGACTTGTCCTAGCATAAGGTCAGACAGTTGTCCTATGACATTGATAGTTGAAGCATCTTTCTTCCGTCTGCCTGGATGCTTGAAACACTTCTCCTTAACCAGCTTGTTATAGATTGGCACATCCTTGATGGCCTGGAGAAGGGGTATCTTCACACACAACTGCTTGAGCTCTCCCAGAAGCTCATCTTCTTCCGGGTTGGGTTGTGTGGTGGCTGTAAGTCTCTCAGGAAAGGGTGGAATAGGCTTTGGTTCACTTTCCTGATGGTCTTCCTCATCCTCTGGGGGAGGAGGTTGGCGATCTGGAAGAGTCTTTCCAGATCTAAGATTGATCTCCTGGATCTCCACAGCATAGGTAGGGCATGAGGTCTCCCCAGTATATACCTGCTGAGCCTGTCTATTGTTGGGGTTCGGGTTCGGTTGAGCAGGCATTTGAGGTTGCCTTGGAGGAGCAGGAGGTAATGGTTGTGGCTGAACTGGAGGTGGAGGCAGAATGGCGGGAGGAGTGTTGTACTGGGGCCTCCACCTTGACTGAGGTGCACTCCATTGAGGCTGTGACTGGGCATGTGAGTGATATGAGTGAGTAGTGGGTTGAGTAGGATACTGAGGTGGATAAGACCATGGAGGAGGCATGGACCAAGAAGGATGAGCAGGGGGGCCCCAGGAAGGCATAGGAGTCGATTGGTTGGGGTTGTAATAGGCTTGTGGTGCCCCTTGCATTCCCTGCTGATAGGGTCCAGATCCTTGTGGTCTCCTTTGGTTGATGAAGTAGAGAGGTTCAGTGGGGGCTTTAGTCCCTTGGTACATGGCTTTAAACCCAGGTAAGGTGGGACACTGATTGGTAGGATGGTCCTCCTCACAAACAAAACACACTTCAACCGAATGCAATGGGCATTCGTTCTTAGAATGTCTTCTTGTGCACCTAGGGCAGAAGACAGCCAGGGCTCTCTCAGCTTCTTCTTTCTTCTGCTGGATCCTGAATGTGTCCAGCTGCATGGCAATGGTCTGTCTCACCTCACTCTTAAGATCTTCTAATTGGTTTGTAAACTCATGTTTGGAGAAAGGGACACCAGTGGAGAGGAGATTTCCTCTACCCCGTTTCCTAGCTGCCCTAGAATGATTTCTAAACACAGTTTTGATGTCCTCATAAGGCAGTTGGTAAATGTCCCCCCCAGCTAACATGTGAAGGGTATCTAAGAGATCTTCAGGTACTCCTTGGAGCAGAACCAACTTAAGGGATTCAGGGTCAAGTGTGCACCTGGCCCGCTTGTAACTAAGTTGGAACCTTTCCTCATAATCCTCTAAAGACTCATCGTTTCCCATGGTCATCCGAAAGATTTCCCTTTCGTTTCCTTGGACCTACAATAATCCCGGTACTTGGTGTTGAAGGCTTGCTGCATCTGGGCCCATGTGGTGATACTATTCCCAGGCAAACCCATGAACCAGCGTAATGCTGCATCCTTGAGAGTGGAAGGGAAAAGTTTTAGCTTTTGTTCATCTTCAGTATAGTCATAGGTTCTACAGAGGATAGCAAACTCAAATAGGAAGGTATCAGGATCCTCAGTGGTCAGTCCATGGAAGTGAGGCAAAGCAGAGGGGCTAATGTTTTTCATTTTCATCTCTCCATTGGTCTCTCGGATGGGGAAAGCTCCTTCTATTCCCTCATCTTCTCTATTGTCAGCCATAGCTTCGAATGGAGTGGTCTCTAACTCTTCTTCTTCTATAGGGTCTTGGTATATCTCAGGATGTTCACCTATAGTTTCCTCTGGATCACTGTCGCCACCGAAGAGTGAAGGGTGACTAAGTGATGTGGTGGGGGTGTTAGGTAGGAATTTTCC
This sequence comes from Pinus tabuliformis, assembly GCA_031772625.1. Taxonomy (NCBI): domain Eukaryota; kingdom Viridiplantae; phylum Streptophyta; class Pinopsida; order Pinales; family Pinaceae; genus Pinus; species Pinus tabuliformis. The sequence continues at coordinate 1,583,653,324 of CM062817.1, forward strand.
TGATCTATCTCGGTTCCTACGAGGCATGAAATGGAAAGGACTTTTCTTTTTCGTGTGCTTTTGCTTTTTCTTTGGTACCTGCAAAACTGAAACAAAGTGATCTACAACTAACTATATTGCTCAAATGAAATTGCAGAATTAGAAAGCTAATCTAGGAAAGTGAGAAATACTAGTCTATGAAAGCAGGAAATGCTAATCTATGAAAGCGAGAAATACTAGGCTATGAAAGCAGGAAATACTAAGCTATGAAAGCAGGAAATGCTAATCTATGAAAGCAGGAAATGCTAAGCTACTTTTGCAGAATGGAAATGAAATAAACTACTGAGCAGAAGTAAGAGTACGAAAGTAGAAGAAAAGCAACAATTACTAATACTCTGACGCTTCCCCGGCAACGGCGCCAAAAAGATGGTGAGCTCCAGTATTGTAGCAATAATGCTACAACTCCTGGGGCTTCCTGTCTCTCATTTTATCAACCCGGTAGTTCGTACAAACTTGGAAGCGACAGTGCTGTATGCACAAGTACTAGCTCTTGTCGCAGCTGTCACTTGGTCAGCTGGCACAAGTCCGCTAGGGCTCAAGCCAACTTCTATAGGCTCACAGAAGAAGCTTTATCAATGATGGACGAAAGCTAGCTCAAAGGAGACTAATCTACTTGACAAAAATGAACTGAAAGCAAATCAAAGCATGTAAACCTAGGAAACCCTAATTTAACTAGTCTAACCTCTATAATGCAAAGAATGTGAAGGAAACTTCTACCAATGCTGCTGTTACCTCTAATAAGTGAAAATGCATGGATCTAAGCTGCTTGCATCATAAAAGACATGTTTTTGTATTTTTCCTTTAAGTGTGTGGAATGATTGTGATTGTGTGCTAATTAGGGTTTGGTTGTGCAGATGGGATGGAGAAGGAAGGAGAACGTGGGACAGGTTGGGAAGGCTAGGAGAGGTCCCTAGGGATCCTTAGCATCCATCCACAGAGGTTCCTCACATTCAGAAGCTCAGCAACCGAGTGAGTGGCCTCCTACAGGATGTCTGCAGGGGATCCTACAGGATACTTAGAGGTTTCTACAGGATGTCTATAAACTGCTACAGGATGACCTACCGTGAGTGTTTGAAGAGATGGAGGAGTGATGGAATGGTAGGGGGAGATGTGCAAGGTGGGAATGAGGCTGGTGATGGCTCTAGAAGTGGAGGAATGAGATGAGAAATGAGTGTAGGGAGTAGGTTGGAAGATAGAGGGCTAGGTCAACAAAAGGCTAGGAAATGAAGTTACGTGAGGAGTGGAAGGCTTTGGGAGATAACAGAGCGGGGTAAAGGTCGAGGAGATGTGATGCATGCATGATCAAGATGGAGAATGAAGTAATGGACGAGAGAGGGCAGTGCAAGTGAAACGAAGGCTTATGACTGTTACCAAACTAAAAATGCATTAACCTAAACTACCTGTGCTTGTAAATTCAATGAACAGCAATCCAAAACGCGAAGGAGAATGTGCATGAAGCTGTGGTAAAGGAGCGTGGTGCAGGTGTGAATGACAAGGAAGCATCTAACATAACGTGACTGTGTTTGCAGTAATCATGAGATAAAGAAATGCGTGTTTTTGGTGGTTAGTCATGGACTGCACCCCAATCCCAAATGAGACGGCAGTGAGCCTTAACAACCCTTTTTGTTGGAGCTCCAATGGACTATATCTATCCTCTGCTACACTAAACAACTGTGAACAAACTAACCATAAGCAAATCCTATCTAACTCGTGAAAAAGACCAACTTAACAACCTGTAATTCGAATTGCATGTGCAAATGAAAAGCTCAAAGTGCTGAAATGAAATGGAAACAACACTACAGCAGAGGGGATCTATGGCTCTCAGGTTGGGCCCTAACCTGAGAGCTATAGTCTCCTTAAGAAACTCAGAACTAGATCACAAACTGCCTTCTTTATTCATAATCTGATGTTATGCCAAATTGGCTTACAAAAAGGAACGAAAACTGAACTGTGCTCCAAAATTACAATAGCAATACGAGAGTTTCAACAACCTATCCAAGGCTAAGGCCTCTATACTTATACAAAAATGGTTATCCAACAAGTGTCCTTGATTTTAGGAGCTCGGCTGTCCAACTAGAGTTTAACTGCTGATCCTGTAGGACAGTCATAACTGCTGTTCCTGTAGAGCAGTTTATAACTGATGTTCCTGTAGAACAGCTGGCTGCTTCTTAAGCTCGGAGGGGAGATGGATTGGAGCTCGGAGTTCTTGGTGGGAATCACGAGGAATGTCCCAAGACCGTGGACATCCTCTCCTAAAAATCAGCAGTGCCACCTCATTGTCTCTTTATCTCCTTTTTCGTTGTCTCTTGCTCCCTTTTAATGCCAAAACCTGGAATCATAATGCATTAGTCACGTAGATAAAGTGCCTACCCTTCTTCCTACAAACAACATGAATAAACTAAGAAATGCATGCATAAGCAATAAAAAATGAATGGTTTGAGCAAGTAGAATAGGCCAAAATGAGCCCAAATTGTACCAAAATTGGGGCTCATCACTACCCACGGATTGGAATAGCCCAGATAAAAAATTAGCATTGGGTCCTAATATGTTAGCTGAAATGGAGGCCACCGTTAAGAAGGTTCGCCAAAATTTGAAGGCTACTCAGGATAGGAAAAAGGTTTATGCGGATAAGAAAAGAACTCATAAATAATTCCAGTTAGGAGATCACGTGTATTTGAAGGTTAAGCCCCAAAAAAGCACATTACAATGGAAGGGTTGTGCGAAGTTGGCACCACGGTACTATGGGCCTTTTCAGATTCTGGAGCGGATTGGGCCCGTGGCGTACAAGCTAGCACTCCCGGACCACATTAGAGTCCACAATGTCTTCCATGTATCCATTAAAAAAATATGTATATGACCCTCGACATATTATTAACTGGGAAAATATTCAGGTAATGATAGAATGAAGTTTATATATTAATAATTGTAGTTTATAGAAATTCTTTGACAGCAGATTATGAATGTGCAGGTAGAACCCGAGGGAGAATTTATGGTAGAGCCTCTTCGTATCCTTGATCAGAGAGAAACCACCCTATGGAGGCAAGCCATCACCCAAGTTAAAGTGTAGTGGAAGCACTTTGGCCCAGATGAGGCGACTTGGGAAGAAGAGGAAGCCATGCAGAAAGTCTATCCTACATTGTTTACTTAAGGGAAAGAACACCAGAGATGACGTTCCTCTCAAGGGGAGGGAGTTGTAACACCTAGTGACACACTGACAATTGTTTTTACCAAGTTTTATTTACCATTGTTATTTATATTTAGTTTAATATGAATTGTTAAAACATTTAGGCTTAAAAGCCAGAACAAAGATTGTTAAATATTAATTAAAAGATTTTGATTCAGTTTGTAAAAGAACTGGAAAATCAGTTATATGAACTTATGAAAAATAGTTACAGACATTTCTCTCACTCTCTTCCTTGAAAAGGAAAAAGGAGAGAATCCTGGGGGGGTTTGGAGAGGAGGGAAGGAAAAACTGTTCTGTGGTTATTTTCTTCCTAGAGCTGAGCAAGTTAGCCAGTGGGAAAGGAATTGAGATAACAGCTGGGGTATGCGACTTGAGGCTAGACTTGATCCTGATGCCCAAGGTACCAAACTATTTATCATTGACAGAATCGGAAGAGCTCGAAGGGGGATTCTGGATGTAAATGCCAGATTAGAGGCTAGCTGGTGTATAGAAAATCTATGTAGGTTAACCTGATAATGCAATATAAATCAAAGCAGAATATTATAACCTACTTCTACTATCAATTTGCGGAAGCTTAAAGATCGAGTTGAACAATATAACCAGAAGAAGAAGAATCAATGGCACAATACACATGAAAATACTTTGGGGAAAGCTCAGCTAAAAACCCCACACTATTGTATTTTCATATATGTTGGAAATACATAGGAATTATACAAAGCCTTAGCTCTCACAGCTATCCATCTATCAATACAATCCTCATAGATTCTCACAGGCAATCTTAGCTTCTCTCCAGCCTTCCTCTCTGCCCTCCAAGCTCCTATTTCCTTGCGATGTTCCTTGTGGATGATTCTCCTATTACCAAGTGGATGATCAGCCTCCAAAACTGTGCAATCTTCAAGGACAAATCCTTGATTGCGTGTATGAGTTTTCTCCATGAGAAAGCACATGCAACTGATAGTACACTGTCCTTGAACACTAATCTCAATTGGGTCTTTCTCAGAATAGATATGCATGAGTTTCTGATGAGGGAATCTTCAGTTAACTGGAGTAGCACTAGTTGAGTGCATTAATGCATCAACTTACTATTAACTCACTATTAGTTCTTCAAACAGTTTGGAACTAATTTAACTGGACTTAACTTAATAAACTGAGTTAACTAATTACAACTCAAATATAACTCAATCTTATCTCCTTATTTTAAGGGATAACTCTTGCATGACTTCAGAAGGACTTCTAACTTGAATTTCTCCAACTAATTAATTTAAAATTAATTAATTAATTATTTTCAAGTAGTTATTAAGACTAAATTCAATTTTAATTCACAATTTAATTCAAGGACAAATTAAATTGGAATATTCTTGTTGCCATATTTCAACACTCCCTCTCAACAAGAAGGGGATTATCTTCCACCCCGATCCTGTCTCTATGGAACTCGAATTTACACTTTGATAATGTCTTTGTCAAAATGTCAGCATCTTGCTCCTCTGTTGAAATATACTGCAACAACATGATCCTCTCGACCTGTGAAAAGCCACGGGCAACAATTCTTGCCTTTTGCTTCTCCACACTACCATCAACAGCTTGTTTTACCTTGTAAAGCCAACGGGAACTCACAACTGACTTGTTCTCCAGTCTTGGAACCATGTCCCAAACACTGTTACGAACTATGGAGTTATACTTCTCCACCATAGCATCAACCCAAATCGGCTGTTGCACTGCTTCCTCAAATGAATATGGCTTGGTCTCAACACATTCCCCAGCAAGGGCCATGTATCTAGTGTACCTCTCAGGTGACCTCCTATGTCTGCGTTGAGAAGATGGTGCTCCCATATTCTCTCTTGCATCCTCCAACAATCTATCAGCTTCTCTTGTGTGCTTCCGTCCATCTCTGGAAGACTCTGCTTGAGTGGATGTATCCACTCCTAGAACCTCTGCATGTGGCTACTCTGCATTAGTCTGAGGCTCCTCCTCCTTAGGAACCAACAGTTCCTCCACAGCCTGTAGTTGGAGCTCCCTCTCAAGGGAAACTCGCATGGCCTTCTGCTCATCAAACTTGAGATCTCTGCGAACCATTGTCCTTCGACTGGTAGGAAAGTACACTCGATAGTTGTGAGGTGTATCAGTGTACCCCACAAATATCCCCAACTCTATTTTCAGCACAAGCTTCTTCCATGCATCCTTTGTCACATGGCAATATACCAATGAGCCAAATATCCTAAAGTGACCCACATCTGGTCTCTTACCAGAGAAAGCTTCCTCTGGTGTCTTCATCCCAAGTATGTGATGCAGGCTTCTATTCTGCAAATAGACTGTTGTGTTGCATGCCTCAACCCACAAGTGAAGTGGTAGGCCTTGGTCATGCAACATTTCTCGTGTTGTCCCTACAATAGTTTTGTTCTTCCTCTCAGCCACCCCATTCTGTTGTGGGTTATGAGGTGCCGTCAACTCTCGTTTAATTCCTTCCGCTGCACAGAATTCCTTAAACTCTTGAGAGACATATTCTCCACTGTTGTTGCTTCTCATGGCCTTGATCTTCTTCCTTGACTCTTTCTCAACCAAAGCTTTGAACTCACAAAACTTTGTGAAGGTTTGGTCCTTCTTCTGCATGAAATAAATCTAGCATTTACGAGAATAGTCATCAATGAAAATCACATAATACCTTTGCTTCGTTGTGGATGCTGTCGAGAATGGTCCACACACATCAGTATGAACTCGCTCTAAGATAGCCTCTGATCAACTGTCTCGATCATGAAAGGAAGACTTGGTGTACTTTCCCAAGGTACAACCTTTGCATGTGTCAACTTGCTCAAATTTACCTTTGGTAAGTCCTGTAGATATCTGTTGCATTATCTTCAAAGCCCCATGATGCAAATGGCCCAACCGCCTGTGCCACAACTCACCAATGTCTTGGCTTTGCACCAATTCTGCTTTCGTACTCAATGCTACATAATCATTTACCTCTAGTTTATAGAGATTCTTCACCCGAATCCCTATCCTCTTGGTCTGACCCATGGCTATGTGTCTTAGGAATGCCTTTCATTTACTGAAGACAACATCGTAGCCTTTTTCCTCCAACATCGCGACCGATACCAAGTTCTTCTTCAGTCCAAGCACATACATCACATCTGTCAAGGTGAGAGGAGCTCCATGCTCCCTCTAAAAAGCAACTGTGCCCACTCCTGAAACACTATACCTTCCGTCGTCACCCATCTCTATGCGCATCTTGAGGTATTTCTCCTCCAAGGCACTGAATAAATTTTTATCGCCGGTCATGTGGAATGAGGCTCCACTGTCAAGATACCAGACACAACCCATAATCGATGACACCATGCATGCAATGAAGGTAAAGTCCATTTCGAACTAAGAGGCTAATGCCTCACCTTCCGATCCTTCCGAGGATCCCTTCTTGGACTTATTTGATGGGCAATTAGTCGCATAATGTCCCATCTTGTGACAATTAAAGCATCTTACTTTAGACATGTCACCCTTCTTCCCTCCATGAGAAGAATTCGATTTGGAATGGGAAGCCTTCCCTTTCCCTTTCCTTGCCTTACTTGTTAAGGAAAGATTTTCTTCATCATCATTCTTGGATGGAGAAACATCTCGTATGCTCCCCTTGATCTCCTCCTGCATAAGATCCGACCATAGTCATTCCCAATCTGGCATTTTCTCCCTTCTATTCACAGAGTCCTGGTAGCTATTCCAACTCTTTGGAAGTCCAAGGAGAGCGAGGCTCACCATATCATCATCGGTAGTAGTTATTCCCACACTTCCAAGCTCATCTCTGCAGGTGGTGAGCTTGTTCAGATATGTGGAAATAGTATCACCCTTCTACATCTTGATTCTTCAAAGATTATCCTTGAGCGCCAATTTCCTCTGACCGCTATTGTTCTGGTAGAGGTCCTTCAATGTCTTCCACATTGAAAATGGAGTATCCTTCCCATGGAGACTCGTGAAAATATGGTCTCGAACTCCCTTAAGGATGATCTGTCTTGCCTTCACCACACACTTCTTCCACTCAGCCAACTCTTGCGCATTAGTTGAAGCTGGCTTTGGGATTTCTTGATCAATGAATTCCTTCAAGCCATTGTCTTCTAATACTAATGGCAGAAGTGTCCTCAGACACTTAATTTTATTAATCAGAAAAAAATAATTACATAATTTGATTTTGCAAGAGTTTACACCCGAACATCCAAACACTCTTGCAATGAGCTATTTATAAGCTCCATGTCCTAACTATCCCTAATTATGGATCACTTATTAAATAACAAGTGTCCATTTACAATAAATGCTATTCAAACCAACTAGCTAACAAATCTCCTAAAATAGAGCCTAAGATACGACACATTTGGAGAGTCATATCTAGTTACAACAATATACTAATTCTAAATAATTAAACATTCTAGAGTAATTATTATTAATTTAATATCTTAAATTAATAATTATTTTATTCTAATTTTATAACCTATGATAAGATAGTATTTTTGGATCATCTAACATTCCCCCCTATGATCCAAAGATACATTACAACAGATACCAAGTTCATCCCTGAACTTAGTAAATTTTATTCTGCCAAGTGGTTTTGTGAAAATGTCAGAGATCTGACCTTCGGAAGGACAATAAACTAGCTTGAGGACATCTTTGGCAATTAGAGATCTGATATGATGATACTTGGTGTCCACATGTTTTGTCTTTGAATGAAAAACTGGGTTCTTGGCAAGTTTGATGGCTGACTGGATGTCAATGAATAATGGTGTAGCTTCTGCCTGAGAAATGCCCAAGTCCTGCAAAATTTTGCGCAACCAAACAATTTCACATGCTGCTTCCCATGCTGAAATGTACTCTGCTTCTGCTGAAGAAATGGCCACTGTAGCTTGTTTCTTACAACTCCAAGATACTATTGCTGACCCCATGTTCATTAAATAACCCGATGTTGATGCTCGATCATCAATACTTCCAGCAAAGTCGGCATCGGAATATCCACCAAGTACAAAATTTTTAGTCTTTGTTGGTATCATCCCATGACCCCCTTTTTCCTCCTAAAACATATCATTTACCCATTCCTTTTCATCATATATCCCTTAGAATCCTTCAAAATTGGTTAGTTAATAGTCTTATAGTTATTAAAATGCATTGAAATTGATTTAGGAATTTTATGTTGAAGAATTAGAAGTTTTTGGTGAAATGGTTACAGGAAGTTCCAACATCCTGTAATTAGCTCATTGTTTGACATGTGGCACAACAGCTGGGCTAGAGCGAAAGGCATGGATGAAAAATAGAATGTCCAAGGATGGACAAACACCTATCATACAGCCGAATCAACCCTCCTACATGCGTGGTCAACTCAGGTCAAAGCATGGCACACTGGCGACAAAGGCAAAAACAGCAGCTCATTCTAATTTGATTTAGTTTTTGTTCTTTTTGAAATCAGTTAGGATAGAAACATTTTGAAAAGCTCGATGTATTAAAAGCGGCAACAGCCAAATTCCAAATGTACATTCATTATCGAAACGACATGGTTGTGCTAGACATATGTAAATACAGTCCGAGTAATGGATGTAATGGTTTAATCGTTGTATCATTCTGAAACAGAGTTTTTGCACTTAATACTAAGAATCCAGTTACAGTTACGACTTGTGTCTTGTGCATTGATTTGATAGCCGGTCGAATATAGTCCAGTGTACCTCTGGAACGCGGATGGGCCCTGCGTTCAACCAGTATACTGACCTTTTCATTTTATTCGCACTTAGGGTATTATATGGTTTGCACAGTAGTTACGATTAGATTTCGATTTCAATAGGTATTATATGGTTTGCACAGTAGTTACAATTGATTGAGTTTCGATTTCAATAGCTCTTGATTTCCATCGAATGTATATGGTTTGCGTTTGTGGTAATGCCTGAACAGTCATCACTGAGATCTTGAAGCGCGTCCTGTAAGGGATTCGATCCCTGTGTTGTCTTTTAAAAGCACTGTCATGAACTTTATTTTCATTTCAAAATCCATTTATGATCTCTGTATATTTTGATATTGTATAAATATTAGTGAATGTTGGGTGCTTACTGAACAAGGGTTTTATGTGTAATGTCTTTGTAAGGAGATTGAGATCATTGTTGCAGTGATACACAATGTTTAGTTTCAGTGTGTAATTTGGTAAATACATTTAATGATAGTATTGTAATCAGGTATATTAGCAGAGTGACCTGAGTGTTTGGATGGTAGGTGACATACCCCAGTCTTCCATAAAGAAGCCCTGTGACCTACATCATAACCACTTAGCCAACAATCCTTTATGTCTATATACTTTAGATGCATGCCTCTAAGCTTACGCATCCTGGTCGATAATAAATATAGTCTAGTCTAGTACCCTAGCTAGAACACTACATTTTGGCGCCGTTGCCGGGGAGGCGTACTTAAAGGATTCAAACAAAAAGAAAAAAAATTCAATACACAAAAATAAACAAAAACACAGTTAGAAATCATGTTCATTTATGCCTAGATTTAGAGACAGTCAAGGTAGATTTGTAAAAACCCCCCACCATCTAAAAACTAACCCATCATCATCAGGAGCAGACTCTCTAGGGAATACAACACCAGCTGAGGAAGTTATCCAAACATTGGAAGAAAAATTTTATTCAGGACAGAAACTTACTCTTATTGAGAGGGAAACTTTATTCACACATAAATCGCAGAAGAAGCACTTTCCTAGACCTTCTACACAAGGAGAAAGTAGTACAGTTACTGAACAATCTTCCTTCCTCCTTTTTCCACTAAGTGACACTGACACCGAGAGACCAATTAGAATGGCTAAGGAAGGATCTGGATCAGTACCATGCCAGGGAGATGAAGAGGAGTAAACTTTTAAGTTCCCTATACATGAACCACAGGAGGATGAGGAGATCAAAATGAAAAACATACCCCCATCCGTGCTACCAAATTTCTATGGTATGGCTTCGGAGGATCCAGACTCATTCTTGTTCGAGTTTGACATTGTATGTCGAACTTATGGCTATACAGATGATGCCCATAGGCTTAGATTGTTCCCAGCCACATTAAAGGCATCAGCCTTAAAATGGTTCATGGGGCTAGGTGAGCATGCTATAGTTGATTGGGATGGCATGAGGAGAATATTTCTAAGGAAATATCAGCCTTATTGCAGATCCAAAGACTCTAAAGATGATATCTTTAGAATGAGCCAGCAAGAGGATGAAACCTTATAGGAATATCTAGAACGGTTTGTCTACAACTTACAAAAATCTAAACACCGAACTATGCCTCTTGATCTGGTCCGCACAATATTCTTGAAAGGTATCCGAGAGGAATACATGGATGATCTCAATTTGATGGGCAAAGGTGACATTTCTGCCTTACCCTTTGAAGAAATCGCTGAGTTGTGCGAAAAGTATTCAAGAAGTAAAGCTAAAATGGGAAAGAGAAGCCTGTCATCAAGGGTCACAAAAACTGCCTCTGCAAGTGTCACCAGGGCTGAAATAGGGAATCTTTTAGAAGAGTTTAAAACAGATTTGTTAAGCACTCTAGGGAACCAAATTGACACTTTAAAAGCCAAGAAGAAACAAGAAGATGAAGATCATATCATGGCTATTTACTGCCCAAAATGCCGGAAGAAACATGCATTAAAAGATTGCCCTCTAGAGAACATCCAACTTTGTGCTTTCTGTACTGAACATCATGATATGTTTAACTGTCCTAAAGTTAAAGTTTTGCAGAACTGTAATATGGCAGCCAATACAGAGATGGAAAACGTGTGTTACATGGGCACAAAGCGACCATGGCAGCCAAGGCCAGCACCCCAAGGTATGTTTCCAAATCAAAATCTGCAGTTTTCTATGAATGATCAAATGTATGCACAAAACTCATGGAATGTACCCATGCCATGGCAGCACCAAAACCAACCACAACACCAATGGAGACCGTCTCAACAGTACTCCCAATCTTATAATACATATCCTCAATCATACCCACCTTACTCACAACCATATCAACAATACCAACAGCCGTACCCATCACATTCTCGACCATATCAGCAGTATCCTCAGCAAGTTGTCTATCAGCCCCAACCTCCTCAACAAGCACTGCCTGCTCCTCCACCAATAAATGCACCACAACTGCAATTTCCAGCTAACTCACAACCTCCCAGACCCACTCAAATTCCTGCTCAAACTGTCCCAAATCCGAATAATAGAGCAGAGAGGCCAGCCTATAATGTAGAAGAAGGAACCTCATATTCCACACTGCCTTTGCAAAACATTAATTTGAGGTCTGGTAGGGTGCTCCACAAAGATTCTCCAATAACAGATAAGCAAGAAGAAAACTCAGAAAAGGAAAATGAAATGACAAATCAAACCAAACCAAACAGTGATACCAAAGATAAACAGATGCAATCATTGCATCCACCTTTTCCAGACCGATTGGTCCAAATAAAACCACCACTGTCTATACCACAATTTGATGTCTTAGATGAACTTAAAAATGTCTACATAAAAATTCCATTGCTGCAAGCTATAAAAGACATTCCCATCTATACTAAGGCCATCAAAGACATATGTCTCAAGAAGCCTACTAGAAAAAGGATTGATCCTCAAACCATTCATGTCATAGGACATTTAGCAGCCCTTATGACCAATACCATCTCCATGGAAAAGTATGTTGATCCTGGCATTCCCAAAGTGACCACCATCATTAACAACATACAAATTCCAAACACTTTGATAGATCTTGGAGCCGCAATCAATGTCATGACTCTTGAAACCATGAGAACACTCCAGCTCATAAATTTACAACATACAACGATTGTTCTAGAACTAGCTGATAGGTCCAAAGTCATTCCTAAAGGGATTTTGGAAGACATCATTGTCTCACTGGACTCTTGGGAGTATCCAGTGGATTTCCTAGTCCTTCAACCCAAATCCAATTTAGGAGGACACCCTATCATCCTAGGTAGACCATGGTTAGCGACTGCTGATGCATTCATAGGATGTCGATCAGGCAACATGATCATTTCAAGAGGGACCGAAAGAAAACAACTCACCCTTTATCCATCGGCACAATCACCAGCAGTAACACATAATTTGTGGCTTAATGATAAAGAAGAAGTACAATATGTTTTTATCATTGACCAAATCTATGATTTCCAGGAAGACAATAATGATTTGGTAGAATTATTCCTTTCTCAACCCGATATGTCTGAAAATTTGAGAAATGAACAATATCATGCTGCAGATGTACTTTTGGCTCAAAACTTTCAAGAAACATGCACCATCCAATCCTTGCAAACTACATTTCACAACATTTTTCCAGTTCAATCCATCACCAATACACAGAGTCAGATCATAGAGATCAGTCCAGGGAAAACTCTGAATATAGGCAATCACCTAGACTCATCTCAGCAAGAGAAATTGATTCGACTCTTGAGAAAATACCAAAAAGCCTTTGCTTGGGACTACACCGATATGCATGGGATTCACCCCGACACATACACTCACCATATCTATACAGATAGCACCATTAAACCAGTGAGGCAACCACAGAGAAGAATGAACCCCATGCTCCAAGATATTGTCAGAGAGGAGTTGCAAAAACTTTTGAGAGTTAATTTTATATATCCTATTTTTGACAGTCAGTGGGTATCCCCATTGGTTATAGTGCCCAAGAAAAATGGTAAGTGGCACATTTGTGTTGATTACAGACAGCTGAATAAAGCAACGCTCAAAGATTACTTCCCACTGCCATTTATTGACCAAGTGTTAGACACCCTAGCTGGCAAATCATCATTTTCTTTTCTTGATGGTTTCAGTGGCTACAACCAGATCAGGATTGCCTCTGAAGACCAGGACAAAACCACATTCACCTATCCTTGGGGTACCTATGCTTACAATGTTTTGCCATTTGGACTTTGTAACGCTTCAGCTACATTTCAGAGAGTTGTGTTAGCTATTTTCGCTGATTTAATTCATGATTGTGTTGAAGTCTACATGGATGATTTTTCAGTATATGGCAATTCATTTGAACATGCATTAGAAAATCTTGAGAGAGTTTTGAAAAGATGTATTGAAGCTAACCTGTCCCTCAGCAATGAAAAATGCTTTATGATGTTAAACAAAGGGATAGTGTTAGGCCACTATATTTCTTTTCAAGGCATCCAGGTTGACCCAGCAAAGATCCAGATCATTGCTGATTTGCCAATTCCACAAAATCAAAGAGAGGTAAGAAGTTTCCTTGGGTATGCAAGCTATTACCGTAGATTTATTGAAAATTTTAGTAAGATAGCTTTACCTTTGTTTAAACTTCTAACCAAAGATGTACTTTTCAACTAGAATGAGAACTGCCAACAAGCATTTGAACAACTCAAAAAGAAACTATCTACCGCACCAGTCTTGAGAGGGCCTAATTGGAGTCTACCATTTCATATCTTTACAGATGCATCCGACACTGCAGTAGGTGCATCATTAGGCCAAAAAGAAGAATCTTGTACTTATGCCATTTATTTTATTAGTAAAAATATAACACCTGCAGAGTTAAATTACACAGTTACAGAAAAAGAAACACTTGCCATCATTTATGCTGTGAATAAATTCCGACATTACATAACTGGTTATGAAGTCTTTGTACATACTGATCATTCGGCCATTAGACATTTAATGAATAAACCAATAACTAGTGGCAGAGTTACCAGATGGTTACTATTGTTACAGGAATTTAACATCACAGTGTTAGATAGACCAGGCAAAGAGAACCAGGTGGCAGATTTTCTCTCTAGACTGCAAAATCCAGGTGAGGTTGTTCCAGTTGAAGATTCTTTTCCGGATGAAAACTTATTTGCAATTTCCATAGTAACTCCTTGGTATGCTGATTTGGCCAATTATTTGTCTACAGGAAGGACACCTCCACACTTTACTGCAAAGGAAAGGAAGAGACTAGTCAAACAAAATGCTAGATATTCATGGCTTAATGGCGATTTATTTTACACCGATTATGATATTATTATTAGGAGATGTGTAAGAAATGATGAGGTAATTGATATTTTAAAATCTTGCCATGATGAACCGTGTGGTGGGCATTTTGCAGCGAAGCGGACAACATTCAAAGTTCTTACTCTTGGGTACTACTGGCCATCCATTTTCAAGGATGCCAAGAAGTATGTAAAGAGTTGTGACAGCTGCCAACGAATGGGCAGACCAACAGCTACCGATGAGATGCCCCTTCAGCCCCAAGTTCACTTAGAGCCATTTGATAAGTGGGCTCTAGACTTTATAGGACCCATTAACCCAACCTCCAATGGTAAGAAGTACATCTTAGTATGTACTGATTACGTCACAAAGTGGGCTGAAGCAAAAGCACTGGTTAGAGCAACCGAACACACAGTAGTCAATTTCCTTTTTGAAGAGATTTTTGTGAGGTATGGAGTACCAAGGGAAATTGTAACTGATCAAGGTACTCAATTCACCTCAAAGCTAGTGAAGGACATCACAGACAAATACCAAATCAAGCATAGGAAAAGTACCCCTTACCATCCACAGGCCAATGGGCAGGTGGAATCAACAAACAAAACCTTGGAAGGCATCATTACTAAAACTGTTGCAATGAACAGGAAAAATTGGGAAGAGAAGCTCAAAGATGCACTCTGGGCTTACAGGATTACTTGGAAAGATACTACAGGATTTACACCATATCAATTGGTGTACGGCAAAGAGGTAATGCTTCCTATTGAGTTCCAAATACACACTTTTAAACTGGCTGCAGATTTACAAATTGATTTGGACCAAGCACAAAAAGAAAGAATTCAACAGTTGAACCAGCTGGATGAGATGAGGCAGCAAGCAGAAGAAACCACCATCCTCGTGCAAAAACATAGGAAGCAGTGGCATGATGCACATATTAAGAAGAAGCAGTTCAAGGAAAGTGACTGGGCTTTACTTTTTGACTCTAAATTCAGAGATCATAAAGCCAAGTTCACCACCCATTGGATTGGCCCATATCAAATTGTTCAGGCTTATGACAATGGTTCAGTCAAGCTCAAAACTATTGATGAAGAAGGTCACTCCTTTACAGTCAATGGTCATCGCCTGAAACTATACACCAAGCCCATCAGCAAGCAAGATTTTCTCCATACACTATCTCAGCAAAGAGAGGTTGAGGTACTGCAGCCCTCAACTGCAGTATCACTGCCTTAGTTTCATTTCCTTTCAATTTCAGAGTCAAAAAGAAATAAAATAAAAAATAAAAAAATTTAATATAAAACAAAAACTAAAATATATATATATATATATATATATATATATATATATATAATGGGTTAGATGTGAAAACCAGCCTCTGGCACAATCTAACCCCGAATTCCTACTTGAAAACCAATTCGTTGGCGGGTAAGAATTCTCTTTCTTTTGTTCACTGTTTGATTTATCAGCTGAATCGTGACTTGAGGACAAGTCAAAGTTTTAGTCGGGGAGAGAGGCATCAACACTTTGTTCTTTTATCTCTCCATTGTAAATTCTTAAAGATTTCTTATCCTATATCTTCACTATAAATTTCCAAAGCAGCTTGTTCCAACATTCCAGACTTCAATAAATAAGCTGTTTTGTCATTGTTTTATCTCAGAGGGACCTGGTTATAAACATTATGCAGGGGGACCTGTTCTGTCCAGACAACTATGCTACCAACACCAGCAGTAATGGGACCTGTTAAGACATTCAGAAGGGACCTGTTAAAGAAATTGACACCAAGGGCTACTTCAACAGAATTTCATCAAGTTTCTACAAGGATTTGGGTACCAAGACTACATCAAATGCCCAAGCTCAGTGAACCTGTATCAATATAAGGAGCTGCATGAACATTTTTATTTTTTTTCAAATTTTTCTCAAGGGACCTATTACATTCAATCTTTCTTAAGGGACCTGTTACATCTTCAAATTTTTCTCAAAGGATCTGTGCATTCAATCTTTCTTAGAGGACCTGTTACAACAAGCAAAAGAACAGTCAAAAAGGGACTAGCTACTCAGCATGTCAATACAACAGCAACCAACAAAAGAGTAATATGTTTCTTGTTCTTAAACATTTAATTTCTTAGATTGATTTTTAATGTAAATTTGATGACTGTGGCTATTACGATCGATTTCAAGGACACCTACATTTCCTATCATCCCTTATTCCACCGATTCTTATCATTTCTTCAACCTATTCATACTTCTAAACCCATTACCAGCATATTAACCTTGTCATGCTAAATACATCCTACAGCCATACCAACATCCTCCATCTGATCGAATGCCAACTGAAGTGGGACACGTGGCGGATTGTGTTTTTAAATACAAGGGAAAGAGACAAATGTAAAGCGGCCTATTCATTTTATTCTACACAGCCAAATCATGACTCCACCACCCGACGTACCCAATGATTCAAGGGACTTCCCAAAATCATACCCAGCATTATATATATACGCTCCCAGCGCTCTTGTGGTGACATCTATGTAAGCGTACAGCACTCCTCTGTTCTAAAATGAATGAATACGCTGTGAAGTGAGTACAGCCGGTTATCCCACCATCATTTTCGCATTTTGATTCCCATAAATTTCAAAGTATAATCAGAAGCAGTGAGCGCCGAAAGAAGTATTATCATTTGGGTTCAATTTACACAGTGAGGATTGGAAGCAGTGAGCACCTGTAGAGTCGATAATATGCCATTATTATTGTCACTTGTGAACGTTTATTTCACCCATTTCTACCATTCTTCATCATGACATTTATTATAATTTATCATTTAAATCCATTTTATTAATTATTTATGCTCTCATGAATAAATATTATTTATTCTCCTTTATTTCTAATAAATTGATTATTATGCATTATTTTACCAATGATAGTTCTAATAAGTTGGTTGTAACCTTATTTACCATTTTTAGCCTCCAAAGTAACTTCCAGATTGAAGATTTGATTTTTAAATCAGCCAACTCAGAAATTCGCTGGTTTAAGGAGTGACAGTTTTGCGGTTAAGATTATGAGCAAATGAAGACGAATTTGGAAAATCCGGAACATGGGTTTTGTCCAGAACGGGCCCAATTATCTTCATATAGAATAGTTTGCCCAAATTCGGCTTGTACAGGGAGAAACGCAGGGTTCTTTGAGCACGATTTTCTGAGATTTGCTGTTGCGGCCGCCCTCCAAATCTTAGCTGCAAACGCAAATCCGCCTTGTTCTTGTTGATCAATGGGTTAGAATCAACCTAAATTTGTAAAAGAATCATGTTGTAATTATCTATGCTCTCTGATCTTTCTCTATTTAAATGAGAACAAAGATCAGAGAGAGGAGGATTGGAGGGGGACGATTATATTTTGTAATTATAAGTTTCAGAACAACTTTGATCATGGAGTCTTGTTGAGATCTGATTTTGTATACTTTTGTTAATGCAATTAATATAAAGGATTTGGTGTTCAATTCGTCCCTGCATCTGAAGTAAGTTACGGCGGTGCCATTGGAAGCTACGGGCCCGGCTCCAACGGACACTTGCCGTTGTATTGTTATACGGTAAATTGTGTTTGGTTTGCTTATTTCTATTGTTTCAGCAATCTGATATATCTTTCATATGATAGACTATGCTTCATAATTGATATCTGAATCTGAATGAGTTCCTTATCTCATGTCTCTGTATTACGCACAGTGAATCTATTCGAAATTACGTCTATTTCCATAGCAAGATATTTGTATAAATGTGATCATCATTGGATTCATATAAAATAAGCATTTGCGAGGCTTGAAGACAATATCACTTTGTTCAGAAACGTAATCATATCATTCGTTATTCTCAGATTGCTATAGTAGTATAGAACATGTACATACGGATGATGATTTGCTGTTCCATTTACAAAAGATTGCTCTTTCTTTGTATGTAAGTTGATGCCAAGAATTGAGAGTGTTGAACTCGCGAGATTTGGTTTCTTTCTTGCTGTTTCATTTTACTGCTGTCCATTTCATTTCATGCTGCTTTTTGCCATTTCCTTTTTCTTGCATTTATTGCTTTGGTGTGAGAGAAGGTCTAAAGCTGTAGTGAGTCAACAAGTCGCTACTTAGCTCCCAGATCTTTGGTCCATGCTCTAATTTCCATTCCATTTACTTGCATTTATTGTTTTAGTGTGGGAGGAGGATCAAGGCTGTCGTGAGACACAGCAGACGCTATTATGCTCCCAGATCCATGATCCATACTCTAATTCCTTTTCCTTCATCAATTTCTAGAGGAATGAGTTATTGCTACTATATCCTCGATTGATGGTCGTTTGAATGAATGATTTTAGTTTAGAACATTTCGGTTTCTTGCTGTTTCAATTAGATTTCTTTTTCAAGTATTCATTTACTTGTGGGTTTTAAGCACTATACTGCGAAACATTACTCTTAAGTAAATAGCCGCCTCAGACAGAGTACACTCTTGAAATAAAAAGTCGTCCCTAGGTTGATAATTAATGTGAGGTAATTAGGAGTTCACAAGACACCTTTTTATCGCTCCACATTTTGGCGTCGTTGCCGGGGAGAGTGTAGCCATTTCTAAAGAGTAGTGTGAATTTGATGAGTGCCTGCTAGGGAAGAGTTGGATCTTAAAAACGGAAGGTAAGAACCTGCGTACGGAGCATGTAAAAGCCCTGCTCCCCCGTCCGCTTTCCAGCAGGATTGTTAAAGAACCTAGAGTAGAAATAGATGTTTGAATTTTTGTGTGAATTATTAGGAAAAAGATAGAAATTTTTAAAAAATGAATCACATGATCTCACGCAAGTGGTGATGTAAGCACCACCCATTTCACTAACTAATTGACAGGAACATTTGAAGAAGGAGCCTTGAAGAAACACATGAAGAACATCTTCTATTATGGAGCAGCTCTCCGATGGTTCATGAGCCTAGGTGGGAATTGCATCCAATCATGGGAGGACATGAAGAACATATTCTTGAAGAAGTACCAAGACTATTGTAAAGCCAATGAAGATATTTTCGATATGATACAAGGGGAAGATGAAAGTTTGGAGGACTATGTAGATCGATTTCATTATAACCTTCAAAAATCAAAGCATAAGCATTTGGAAAAAGAGATCTTAAAAACACTCCTTCTTAAAGGAATCAAAGATGAATTTTTAGAACTTTTATATCTGATAGGAAAAGGTGATGTTTTTCAGTTATCATATGATGATGTTTGTGAGTTGTGCATAAGGTATTCAAGAGGAATCTCCAAGGCTGGTAAGAATCCTAGAGATGTTTTTTCTTTATTTTCTAAATCTGCTACAAGAATAGGAGACATAAGAGCTGAAATCAATGTTTTATTTGAAAATTTTAAAGTTGACTTTATTAGCTCTCTAAATGAAAAATTGGATGTTTTGCAGGTTCATAAAAATGAAGAATTTGATAAAGTGTTTTGCCCTCATGACCGAAAGGAGCATCTCATAGATACTCACTCTTCCTTATCTACGATGGAAGTAGCATATCAAAGAGATGAGGAAGCTGCAACAAGGTCAAAACCACGGAAATCATGGCCTACAGGTATGGTTCAAAACACTCCCTCTCCACTTTCTTACTTGCATAATCCATTATGGAATACTAATGTGTTAGGGCAGCCATGTCAATTTCAATTTAACCACCTATCTTGTTTACAAGTTGGGCATGGTTCATCTTATGATGGCATGACTACTCTCCCTCATCTTGTAGCACAAGCACATTCTCCATATTCTCCACCAGCTCTTTCACAACACCTTGCTTGCCCATCAAAACCATTCACACAACCCAATCAGCCACATCATCAAAATGCTCCATTCCATACACATTTTCCTGCTCAACTAATTCCACACCCTCACCATAATAAACCAGTACAACATGCTTACAATGTTGAGCTGGCAAGTTTACCCACCCTTCCCACCCATTCTATCTCACATGCGCCATTAAAGAAAACCTACAATGAGATTCAGAATGTTTCAAATGCAAAAATTGTAGAAGCTATGGAAGAAAATGAGGTTTCTTTTACTATGCATCAACAAGCTATTTTAAAAGCCCAAGAACTTCATGATATGATGGCTATGCGAAATCAAGAAAATAAAGGATACATTGAAGATTGGTTTCACTCCATCATTTGTTTGCAACATCACTCTATGCTTCAACAATTTTTGATATCATTTTTTCAAGGGAAGCTACCTTCTCATACCCTAATTTTCATTAACATCCATTTTTCAAATTTGGGTATGCGTATACATGAAGCCTTATTTCGAAAATGGCTTCACTGGAAGTACTCATATACGTAGTTATATTCATTTTTCAAATCAAAATAGGTTAGGGTAGAAAATAAAATAAATAAGGGAATAAATAAATGCATTTTGTTTTTCCATGTAAAACTAGGGTTTTTGTTGCAACATGCTATGCAAATCAACATCGGTGATAATTTTTTTATAATTTGTGTATGTGGATGAATCATAATTGAAATAATAAGTTCTACAAACACTCATTTTCATTTTTATCACCAATTTGAAAAAATGCTTGAATTTCATTTTTTTGGCTTGCGGGCTTGATGAACTTTCTGGAAAAACAGTCGGGACAGTCATGTTTTGAGGGACCAAAAATGAATATTTTTAAAACCTGTTTCAATCCTAAGTAGCCCTTGATGTCTACTTTCCAATCCAATTTGAATCACTCAATTTGGATTTGAAACGAAAAAGTTAGAGCCAAAACATTGACCGGATGTCTAGCGGGCAGCTCAGCAACAGAGTTGGGACAGTCAGTTTTTGGAGGCCTAAATGAATGAATTTTTAAAACCTGTTTCTATGGTAGATTCCCCTATGAATCTAGTTTACAATGCAATTGGAATCACTCATTTTCGATATCGTATGGGGAAGTTATGATCAAAATACTGATTGTCTATCGTAAATCAGCACCCTTAAAACTATGTCTTTCCAGCTGTTCCTTAAAGTATTTGACCTATCAATTCTTCTTGTCTTCAAAACATGTTTCTATTGGAGATCAATAAATGAATCTATTTTCATTTCCAATTTGAATCATTCGAATCCGACATCAAACGAAAAAGTTATGCTTGAAATATCAACTGTTGGTCTAAGGCGGGTAATCGAAAATGACTATGTTATGCAGGTTGTTCTAGCTAAAATTGACATATCATATCATTGAATCTTTAAAACCTGTTTCTACTGGAGATAAACCTTTGAATTAACTCTCATTTGGCTTTGGAATCACTCGATTTCGACGAAAAACAAAGAAGTTGTGATTAAAACACTGCTGGTTAGTATGGTCGACCACTGCTCTCCCGCAGGTAACAAATAAATTTTACTTTGTTATTTTCTCTATGGATTTGTTATAACAGAGTAACTACTTGTTGTTTTTTGCATAATTCTTGGATTAGGGGAGCCCGATCACCTCTCTTTCTCCATGATTGAATGTTTTATTGCAGGTAGACACTCGTTTTTTGCAGGTCCTGGGAAAATAAAGAAGGTCAATTTATGGACGAGTGACTTTTCAAAGAAATTTTTATAAAACAAAGGAATTTTATCCAAATCATTACCCAACGGATTCATAATAGAACAAATGAAGAATTGATTTCCATTTGAAGATTCATGTCATGTCTTTGCGACCAAAACATTTTTCGAATAGATCATTTTTTTGACATAACATCATAGCTGTTGCAACTCAATTTATTTTACATATTGTTTTTAAATAAAATGTTGTTTTTTTCTAATTTCTTTTATATTTTGTGTTTCAGGTGTTGCTTCATTCAAAGTGCAACTCATCCTCAGCATCAATGTAGTGAACAGCTAATTCATTCTTTGCGTGTTTTGCTATTTTTGCTGTTCCTTTTCGAAATGGAACAGCATTTGTGTGTTTTCGCTGTTCCATTTCGAAATGGAACAGCATTTGTATGTTTTTGCTGTTCCTTTTCGAAATGGAACAGCATTTGTGTGTTTTTGTTGTTCCTTTTCGAAATGGAACAGCACTTGTGTGACTTTGCTGTTCCTTTTCAAAAAGGAACAGCACTTGCGTGTTTTTTGTTGTTCCTTTGCGAAAAAGAACAGCACGTGCATGTTTTTGCTGTTCCTTTGCGAAAAGGAACAGCACTTGTGTGTTTTTGCTCATCCTTTGCGAAAAAGAACAACATTTGAGTGTCTCTGTTGTTCCTTTCTCAGAAGAAACAGCGTTTGGGATTTTTTGAACGACATTTGCATTTTCACGTTTTTTGTATGTATTTTTGTTTTTTTTGTGTGCATTTTCTTTGATATTCCTTACACGAAACACCGCTTTGTGAGTGTTTTTGCTGTTCATTCAAAAGAGCAACACTTTGGGAATATTTTTGAGGGCAACCCTTTCCTTTCTCTTGTGGGATTATTCATAGTCAGCTCAACCACATTCTCCTGATTCTCTTTCATGGCATGAAGTACACTATTTTTATGAGGACAAGAATTATGGATTCTTTTGAAGCAAGTATTATCATTTACGTTATGATCTTTAACAGGACAGCTCCTTGATGACAGATTTTTTTTTCAAAAGAGACACAATTATTTATATACTACTTTACTGCATTGTTTTCTGTTGAACATGATATTGATTGATCAGCTTAATACCATGCTAGTTCCATCATCCCTGGTTATAATCTTCTTTGTCTGTAATAAATGAGATTATGGGTATATTTTTTCTATTGACATCTTCAACTTCTTCCGCCATCCCTGCTCTTAAGGAGTACTGAGCCTCCCTCTTTTTATCATAAAAATGTGTAATAACAACAAAATTTTGTTCGCAGATGGAGGATAGGGGGTCTCATTACGAGCCAGCCTACCATGTTCATAAGGCTGTAACAAAGTGACATTCCCATTATGGCCACCACACCAGGGTTATGATCCATTGGATAGCCAAATTATCCTTGGAACAGGAGGTCTCATCACGAGCCGGCCTGATCACTTTAGCTACCTCCTAGTGAATGGCAGTGTGGTTATCTGGTTACCACGCCAGCACACTGATCTCTTCTGTAGAACAGCACTGTAACTCTCCATTTATAAATTGAGGATCCTGGCTCATATGGGTTAAAAAGCAACCCTGCCGAGGCTATAAACGCCTGCTGGCAGCAGCGGCTCTGCTTATGGTATTGAAGTTATATCTTTTCGTCAATTATTATTATAATACCCTTTTCTTATTTTCTTTTTTATCAGAGAAGTTATTTCCTTAACTTTTTCCCTGTTTGAACCTTTATGCATGAGACATTGTTTTATGATCAATCACATCATTTTCAGCTAGAATACCATCAGCAAAGCATCTTTTTAGCATATTGTTGTCCTTTTTCGTTTTGCATAAACTATCATCACTCTAAAGCATCCTATCTCTTATTCATAACTATCTTTACACACTTTGCTCTCAATATAACCATAACTTTCACCGTCCTATCATTGATAAGTGTACTCTGCCTCCCTTACTGATATATTGTTCATTCCATTGCCTTGTCGTCAGCACCACCCCTTTCATATGCTCTATGGTTATGAAACCCATTTTCCAATTCGAGGGGGGAATGTATGCATTATGGGATTGCATGCGATATGATTACTACACTCTGCCATAACTTGTTGATTTGACAACAGTTTTTTTCTGACTGAAAGTTTTGCATGCATCTTATCTATTTCTATTCAAAACTAACATTATGGATTCAAGCACATTGTATGCAAAATAGTGGTTTGTTTACAGGAGAACAACAAGTATGCAGGGGAAATTCTATTCGTAGCATGACCACACTATTGCACTTCACAGTAGAGGCTCGTGAACGTGAACAATTCTTTAGATATGATGTGCTTCTCTGGATTCCACCTTTTGCATCACTTTCAGCACCAACTCTATCTACATCAGCTTCAACAACTGCCAGTCCATATATGTCATTCCACATTTTTTTGGAGGTAAAATCGCATAGTTTTCTAATTTATTATGAATTTAGGAGAATTTCATCAAAATCTATTTTGAGTATTATTTGCCATCTTTCATTCCACATCTTTACCACTTTCCCTTTTTCAGCAGCATATCATTTCCGAGTATGGGGGAGTGTTCCTTCATTTTTTCTGATCACCACACCATTTATATTCTTTATCATCCATTGCTATTCTTATTCACTCTCAACACCTCCCTTATTCCATGTTGTTTTACACCAAGCATAGAATTCAACAGCTGGTAGCAACCACCTCTATTTGTTTTCTAGCATCGCATGAGGACATGCTAATTTTTCAGAGAGGGGGAGGAATTGCTATGCATGATGGATATTTTCTACTTTCTTCCTTATTTAAGGCATACAATTTCATTTTTTGATTTCCACATATTTTTAAAACTATGAACCCAATTCTTGTAATTTTTGGAAAACACATACGTATCATTAATACAAATCCACACAATTTCAAGAAATATTGGTTCATAAAATTTCGGAAATCATGCACTCTCACCTACAGCCATTTTGTTTATATCTCATGATCCATGCATCAAAACGATCTGATTTTTGGATCATAGAAGCCTTCATATATTACAAATCTACTTGCAACATTTCAACAAAATCTGGTTTGTAGTTTTTGAGAAAATGGTTCATGAAGTTTGCTGTTACATATATCATATTTTGTTGCAACTTCATATATACATATAATTGAATGTCAATGTAAAAATTGTTATGCCTTCATCAAGATTACTAAAATTGAATATTCATTAATTAAGGAAGCATTCATTTATTCTCAAATTTTTATTGCTTGGTTAACACATGGTTTTTGTCTTTGGGTTGCATGAGGACATGCAATATATTCAGTTTTCGTTGCATGAGGACATGCAACATATTGAGTGTGGGGGTGTGTAGAGTCGATAATATGCCATTATTATTGTCACTTGTGAACGTTTATTTCACCCATTTCTACCATTCTTCATCATGACATTTATTATAATTTATTATAATTTATCATTTAAATCCATTTTATTAATTATTTATGCTCTCATGAATAAATATTATTTATTCTTCTTTATTTCTAATAAATTGATTATTATGCATTATTTTACCAATGATAGTTCTAATAAGTTGGTTGTAACCTTATTTACCATTTTTAGCCTCCAAAGTAACTTCCAGATTGAAGATTTGATTTTTAAATCAGCCAACTCAGAAATTCGCTGGTTTAAGGAGTGACAGTATTGCGGTTAAGATTCTGAGCAAATGAAGACGAATTTGGAAAATCCGGAACATGGGTTTTGTCCAGAACGGGCCCAATTATCTTCATAATGAATAGTTTGCCCAAATTCGGCTTGTACAGGGAGAAACGCAGGGTTCTTTGAGCACGATTTTCTGAGATTTGCTGTTGCAGCGGCCCTCCAAATCTTAGTTGCAAACCCAAATCCGCCTTGTTCTTGTTGATCAATGGGTTAGAATCAACCTAAATTTGTAAAAGAATCATGTTGTAATTATCTATGCTCTCTGATCTTTCTCTATTTAAATGAGAACAAAGATCAGAGAGAGGAGGATTGGAGGGGGACGATTATATTTTGTAATTATAAGTTTCAGAACAACTTTGATCATGGAGTCTTGTTGAGATCTGATTTTGTATACTTTTGTTAATGCAATTAATATAAAGGATTTGGTGTTCAATTCGTCCCTGCATCTGAAGTAAGTTACGGCGGTGCCATTGGAAGCTACGGGCCCGGCTCCAACGGACACTTGCCGTTGTATTGTTATACGGTAAATTGTGTTTGGTTTGCTTATTTCTATTGTTTCAGCAATCTGATATATCTTTCATATGATAGACTATGCTTCATAATTGATATCTGAATCTGAATGAGTTCCTTATCTCATGTCTCTGTATTACGCACAGTGAATCTATTCGAAATTACATCTATTTCCATAGCAAGATATTTGTATAAATGTTATCATCATTGGATTCATATAAAATAAGCATTTGCGAGGCTTGAAGACAATATCACTTTGTTCAGAAACGTAATCATATCATTCGTTATTCTCAGATTGCTATAGTAGTATAGAACATGTACATACGGATGATGATTTGCTGTTCCATTTACAAAAGATTGCTCTTTCTTTGTATGTAAGTTGATGCCAAGAATTGAGAGTGTTGAACTCGCGAGATTTAGTTTCTTTCTTGCTGTTTCATTTTACTGCTGTCCATTTCATTTCATGCTACTTTTTGCCATTTCCTTTTTCTTGCATTTATTGCTTTGGTGTGAGAGAAGGTCTAAAGCTGTAGTGAGTCAACAAGTCGCTGCTTAGCTCCCAGATCTTTGGTCCATACTCTAATTTCCATTCCATTTACTTGCATTTACTGTTTTAGTGTGGGAGGAGGATCAAGGCTGTCGTGAGACACAGCAGACGCTATTATGCTCCCAGATCCATGATCCATACTCTAATTCCTTTTCCTTCATCAATTTCTAGAGGAATGAGTTATTGCTACTATATCCTCGATTGATGGTCGTTTGAATGAATGATTTTAGTTTAGAACATTTCGGTTTCTTGCTGTTTCAATTAGATTTCTTTTTCAAGCATTCATTTACTTGTGGGTTTTAAGCACTATACTGCGAAACATTACTCTTAAGTAAATAGCCGCCTCAGACAGAGTACACTCTTGAAATAAAAAGCCGTCCCTAGGTTGATAATTAATGTGAGGTAATTAGGAGTTCACAAGACACCTTTTTATCGCTCCACAGCGCCGAAAGAGGAAAGTATAACCACTCTGTTTCGACTCCAACCACAGTCATAAGACAATCGACCGGCTGAACATCATATTGAAGATTAAGGGAAGCGATACACCAGGTAACAAATTTGAAATTTCTTTGTTAAAATTGTAAGAACATAAACAGAGAAGGGTTAAAGCACGACCCTCTGTCACTATGACTAATAGGGTCGAGCCGAGTGTGTTCGAAAATTCACAATATCATGAGGATTGCATTGAAATTCTTAGGGAAATACAGTGGTTACCATTTCTAGAGAAATTTCATGGAAGCAATGAGGAGGTTACCAAGCAATTTGCTTTCACCTTCAATGGAGAGAAAGCCCTGATAGGTAACTTCTCATTCAGGGTTTCAGAGGATACTATAGCTCAGGCAATAGGGATTAGTCTAGAAGGGGAGAAGTATTTTAAAACAAAACAATTTAAAGAGAAATCGTGGACGCAGTTTATGTCTAGATCCAGAGTCTCATCAGTGAACTGGAAGAAGGGTGTTCCAAGAAGTTGGTTGATGCATCCCTGGGATGAGATGGTCTACATCCTTCAAAAATTCATAACCTGTGAGGGCCGTTACAGTATTGTCTATCTATACCATATTAAACTACTGCTCCACTTGAAGAAACAATGTGTTATCAGTCTACCACATTTTCTATTACAAAGCTTAACCAAGATGTCCAAGACTATCCAAAAGCAGAAGGGGAATGAAGACAAGAGCCTATATCACTTTGGCTTGATTAAAATTCTTATTGAGCATGAATTGCAAAGAAGAGGGAAACCATGGAAAGAATTCCTAGCTGCTAATCAAATTAGAGATGAGGAAGATAAAGAAGAAGTGCAAGAGCACTCAGGGTTCATGAAGGATATTGATGAAGAAATCCCAATATCCAAAGCCAGCAAGACACCTCTACCTGTGGGCAGCATAAAGACTAGGAACATGAGAAAGGAAGATGCTAAGAGGGCCGAGAAAGATAAAATTTTCACCACTTACTCACGAAGAACAAGGAGGACACCAAAAGCCCAGTTACAATAAGACCAGCTTGAATCCAATGCACCTGCACAAATGGATGTTGAGAGTGGTGACCACTCACTACCAGGACCAGAAGTTGATATAGAGGTAGAAAGCAATAACAAGCAGGAAAAATGTTCACCACCTCCCATTAAGAGACAGAAGAAATTGGAAAAACAAATTGAAGAACTAAAGGAAGAGCTCATGGAGGCTAATATGTTAGAAAAAGTTATCAAGAGAGAAAATGAAATGCTCCGGGCACAGAGTAAAGAAACTCAGAAGAAGAATGAAAAGTTAAAGGAGAGAATCAGTGAACTGGAGGCTGAGCAAACGGAGATTTCTAACTGGGCCACTAAGTGGTACAATCAGAAGAAGACCCTCAAAGAAAAATACAAAAGGTTAAAACAGGAGCTCAAGGGTCAGAAAGATAACCAGGTGAAAAAGAATGTGGACACATTGCTCAAGGCAGCAGAGATCCAAGCAGGGATAGAGTTCAAGGGAAGCACTTCGGGGATAGCATGAGGACATGCTAATTCCTTAAGTCGGGGAGAGATGTTGGTATCATCCCATGACCACCTTTTTCCTCCTAAAACATATCATTTACCCATTCCTTTTCATCATATATCCCTTAGAATCCTTGAAAATTGGTTAGTTAATAGTCTTATAGTTATTAAAATGCATTAAAATTGATTTAGGAATTTTATGTTGAAGAATTAGAAGTTTTTGGTGAAATGGTTACAGGAAGTTCCAACATCCTGTAATTAGCTCATTGTTTGACATGTGGCACAACAGCTGGGCTAGAGCGAAAGGCATGGATGAAAAATAGAATGTCCAAGGATGGACAAACACCTATCATACAGCCGAATCGACCCTCCTACATGCGCGGTCAACTCAGGTCAAAGCATGGCACACTGGCGACAAAGGCAGAAACAGCAGCTCATTCTAATTTGATTTAGTTTTTGTTCTTTTTGAAATCAGTTAGGATAGAAACATTTTGAAAAGCTCGATGTATTAAAAGCGGCAACAGCCAAATTCCGAATGTACATTCATTATCAAAACAACATGGTTGTGCTAGACATATGTAAATACAGTCCGAGTAATGGATGTAATGGTTTAATCGTTGTATCATTCTGAAACAGAGTTTTTGCACTTAATACTAAGAATCCAATTACAGTTACGACTTGATAGCTGGTCGAATATAGTCCAGTGTACCTCTGGAACGCGGACGGGCCCTGCGTTCAACCGGTATACTGACCTTTTCATTTTATTCGCACTTAGGGTATTATATGGTTTGCACAGTAGTTACAATTGGATTTCGATTTCAATAGGTATTATATGGTTTGCACAGTAGTTACAATTGATTGAGTTTCGATTTCAATAGCTCTTGATTTCCATCGAATGTATATGGTTTGCATTTGTGGTAATGCCTGAACAGTCATCACTGAGATCTTGAAGCGCATCCTGTAAGGGATTCGATCCCTATGTTGTCTTTTAAAAGCACTGTCATGAACTTTATTTTCATTTCAAAATCCATTTATGATCTCTGTATATTTTGATATTGTATAAATATTAGTGAATGTTGGGTGCTTACTGAACAAGGGTTTTATGTGTAATGTCTTTGTAAGGAGATTGAGATCATTGTTGCAGTGATACACAGTGTTTAGTTTCAGTGTGTAATTTGGTAAATACATTTAATGATAGTATTGTAATCAGGTATATTAGCAGAGTGACCTGAGTGTTTGGATGGTAGGTGACATACCCCAGTCTTCCGTAAAGAAGCCCTGTGACCTACATCATAACCACTTAGCCAACAATCCTTTATGTCTATATACTTTAGACGCATGCCTCTAAGCTTACGCATCCTGGTCGATAATAAATATAGTCTAGTCTAGTACCCTAGCTAGAACATTATAGTCTTCATGTAAAGAAGACCAAAATCTTTTGTTCCTTGGATATATTGAAGAACTCTTTTGGCTACATTCCAGTGGCTGTCTCGTGGTTCCTGCTTAAAACGTGAAAGAATATTGACTGCATAAGATAGATCAGGATGCGTATTTGTCAAATAAATCAAGCTGCCAATCAACTGTCTGTAAGTTGTACTGTCCACCTTTCCCCCCCTTCAAATTTTGAAAGTTTCAAGTTTTACTCCAAGGGGGTGAGTACAGGCTTGCAATCCTGCATGCCAAATCATTGAACAACCTCTATTGCATACTTACTCTGAGAACTGAAAATATGGTGTGGATGTTGGAAGACTTCAACTCCAAGATAGTAGTGAAGTAATCCCAAATCTGTCATCTTAAAACCTGCATGTAACTCCTTTTTCACGTGTGCAATATGATCATCATGGTTGCCAGTAATGATCAAATCATCTACATACATAACAAGGATTACCAGATATTTTCCCTGTTGTCGCACATACAAAGTATCATCAGATTCACTTCGTTGAAAACCAACTTTCTTAAGGTATTCATCCATTTTTGCATACCAAGCTCGGGGAGCTTGTTTTAATCCATATAAAGCCTTGATCAATTTGCAGACTTTATGTTCTTGTCCTTCAATTTCAAAACCTGGCGGTTGGGTCATATAAACTTCCTCCTGTAAATCCCCATTGAGAAAAGCACTTTTGACATCCATTTGATGAACTTTCCATCCTTTCTGAGCGGACAATGCAAGTGTTAATCGGATGGTGTTCCATTTAGCTGTAGGAGCAAAAGTTTCCTCATAATCAATGCCTTTCTACTGCGCAAAACCTTTGGCAACAAGTCGTGCTTTATACTTTTCAAGTTCTCCCTTCTGATTATACTTAATTCTGTAAACCCATTTGCATCCTATGGGTTTAACATTTGATGGACAATCAACAAGTTTCCAACTGTTGTTATCAATTACTGCTTGATATTCTTCAACCATAGCCTGTTGCCATTCTTTATGTTTTACTGCTTCTTTGTATATGGAAGGTTCAGTAAAATCATGTGCTATCAAGGCAAAATTTCCTTCACTTCTATGTGCCCTTCTGGTGCCTGTTTTATTTTTCTCATTAGGCTTTACATCTTTCAAAAGTTGAACTGCCCATTTCGGTAGTTGGTGCTCACTTGTTTGCACTTCTGTAAAATCTCCATCATTGTAAAGAGGATTAATATAAACTGATGTTCTTCGTTCAGGTGAAGAATCTGGAGAATCACTATCAGAAGAACTGCTTGGAGATGTGGATGAACTGCTAGAAGAACCAGATGATGTTGTTGGTGTAGATGGACTGGATGACTCATCTTCAGAGGAAGGAAAATCAAGTTCATACCAATTTGGTGAAGTTGGTTGACTTTTCATTTTTCCATTTCTTTTACTACCCTTAGTTTCTAACTTTTGAAGAAGATTTTCAATTTCTTCAGCACTCTTACTCTCAGTTTCATCAAAAATTACATCCCTGCTCACAATGAATTTTCCATTGGTCAAAAGACGATACCCTTTCTTCTCATCAGAATAGCCAATCATTGTGCATTTTAAACTTCTTGAGTCAAGCTTAGTTCGTTTTTCTTTCAGAACTAAGGCATAACATACTGATCCAAACTCTAAGATTTTTAACTCGAGGTTTGAAACCAAACCAAGCTTCATAAGGTGTGATTCCGTCTAAAGAAGCAGTTGGAGATCTATTTCTTAAGTAGACAGTTGTATGTATTGCTTCTGCCCAATATGTTGGACTTAACCTCTTGAAAGTTAGCATGGATCTCGCCATTCCTAACAAGGTGCAATTCATTCTTTCAACTAATCCATTTTGCTGTGGAGTGTAAACATTAGTAAGATGTCGTCTTATGCCATTTTCACTGCAATAAGTTTTGAATTCATTTGAAGTGAATTCTCCCCCATTATCCGTCCTGAGAGTACCTATCTTTTCTTTGACTTCATTTTCAACAAGTTGGCGAAAAAATTTAAACTTATCAAATGCTTCTAACTTGTTCTTCAAGAACTAAACCCAAGTCATTCTGCTGAAATCATCAATGAATAGTAATAAATATTTGCAACCACCAAATGAAGTTTGTAGTGGTCCACAAACATCACTGTGAACTAGTTGTAGCCGCCTGTTTGCACGCCATGAACTTGTTGGAAAACTTTCTCGACTTTGTTTGCCATAAATGCAAGCTTCACATTTTTCATTTTCCCTTTTGAAAGTGGGAAGTCCTTTAACCATTCCTTGTTTTTGCAATTGAGAAAGACTCTCAAAATTTAAATGTCCATATCTTACATGCCATAGTCTTACAGGTGAAATACATGTACTCACTGCTCCTGCAAAATCAGAATGCTTTGGAATAATTGTCCCTTTCATCCGTAACAGTTTTCCATCTTCATAACCTGTCATGACAGTTTTCAAACTCTGTTTGACTGAATTAATCTTGACTAAACCATCTTCCATAATCACCTGATGTCCTGCTTGTCGAATCGTGACTAAAGAGAGCAAATTTTTCTTAAAACTTGGTACATACCATACATTGGAAATCATTTTTTCTCTAATGCCAGGGAGAAAAACTTTAACTGCTCCTTTTCCATAAGGAGTATGTTTTGTATCATCAGCAAGAAAAATGGAATTAAGTTGGCAATCTTGAAAATTCCAAAAAAAAATCATGTCGATAAGTCATGTGCTGAGTTGCCCCTGAATCCAAGATCCAGGCATCTTCATAATCACTTCTAAGATGCGATGAAAATTGTGATGCTGGTGAGGAAGTAAAAACATATTCTGAGTTATCATCATCTTGATCATTTGCAAATTGCGTTGAATGCTGCTGAAACTTGGGAATTTTATTAAGAGATGTTCGACAATCTTCAGCATAATGGCCAAATTTGTTACATCTTCGACACACAATTTGACTTAAGTCTCTTCCTCTTCCTGAAGATTGTCCTCTGCCTCTGCTTTGACTTCTATGTTGAGATTGTCCTCTACCTTGATTATTATTTCATTGTCCTTGAAAATTGCCTCTTCCTTGGTTGTTTCCTTTACCTTGAAAATTATTCCTTCCTAAACTGTTGCCTCTGTTAAAGTTGTTTCCTCTGCTTTGGCTTTGACCTCGACTTTGTACATTATGTGCTGCTTGATTCTGATTCCCTCTGCCTCTGCCTCGAGAACTGTTTGCTGATGATTTACTAGTGCTCGCCTCTGTGAGAAAAACATCTTCACCAACTTTCTTCTTCTTCCCAAAGGTTTTATCATGTTGGTTCAACATTTCACAGAGCTCATCAAACTTTAGTTTCTCTAATTTCCCAATTAATTGTAGAGTCTCCAAAAAATGCGTGTAGGAAGAAGAAAGTCCAGCAATTACAATTACTACCATGAAACTATCATCTATTGCTAGAAAACTAGCATTAATGATTTCCTGCCTAATATTCTTAAGTCTTGAGATATATTCAAGTACATCACCTCCTTCAGTCAATTTTTGTTGTAACAATTTTAATTGTAGATCAACTTTCTTTGATTCAGGCTGAGTATCAATGAGGTCTTTAAAAGTTTTCAAAGAAGACCATGCATCTGTAGCATTTTCTATATGGATATACATTTCATCATTCACAGAAGATTTAATAAGTTCTAAGGGTTTGGCATTCTTAACTTCCCATTTTGCTAGTGCAACTGCTTCTGTGGGTTTATTCGGCTTAATATCTCCATCACATATACCCTGCCATAATTCATTGTAAATGAGAGTGCTTTCGATGAGACAGTGCCATGTTTTATAAGATTTTATGCCTTCAAGTTTGTCAGAATCAGAAAACAAATTCATCAACTTAGACATTGTAGCGTTGAAGCTTCGCACCAAGAATCAGAACAGAAATGACAAGATGGACAACACAACACACCACACAAAAAAAAACATGATCTATCAGAGCTTGGACTTGACCCTCGTATAGTCATTGAAGCAGGAGAAAAATGACTGAGCTTTGCACTTGGCTCTAGTCAATTTCTCAAAAATTACAAGGTAACTTTCAAAATTTGACTTTTACAATGATGCTCTTGCAAAAGCTGGTAAAAAAAATATGTTCCCCCCTGCCCCCCCCCAAAAAGTAAAATTACTTTGAGTTACAATGCCACACTTATCTCTCCAAAAACAAATTACAAATAAAATCTCCTTATTACTCCAAAAAAATTTACTACCCTAAACATTTACAAATAACCCCTCACACCTTATTTCTCCAAAAATATTATTTTACAAATAATAGAAAAATCCTTATCTCTCCAAATTACAAATTACAAACTATATATAACAAAAAACCTTATCTCTCCAAATTACAAACTATAAAAAAAAACTTTATGATTCACCTTATTTCCCCATTACAAAAAAAAAATTTATTATCCATCTTATCATTACTCTCTTTTCTTTTTAAAACTCCCATTAAAAAAAGGTGAATGTTACGTGAACTTTAAAAATGTGAATAAATCTACTTTTAAAGCATACATCATGCTTTAAAAAAAACACATCCTTTGACCATTTAAACTAACTCACAGTGCATGCTTTTAGAAATCCACTTAAGTAACGTGCTTTTCATTGTTCCACACAGGCTGGCAACGCTGGCTTCACTGGCTGGCTGGCAACGCTGGCTTTGCTGGCTGGTGGGCAACGTTGGCTGGCTGGGGCTGGTTGGCTCTCACGCTGGCTGGTTGATCATCAAATTTGGAGCAAATCACAGTGTGGGCATCATGGCATTGCCGATGAGGATGAAGGGCACTTTGCAAAAAATAAGCAATTGATTGGGCACCAAAAATTGCACAGCAATCAGCAACTGGCACACTAAATACGGTCATAGCTACGAGCGAGATCAAGCCCACAACGCCGATGATTGCAGATAGAATAGAATAACAGACAGTGAGATCCCCAGAAAAAAGGATCTATGAACTGATTCGTACGTATCAAAGACTCCCTGCTATCAATTACAAGCATGCTTCGTGACAAGAATCGTTAGGATCATCTTTTGAACCACCACAAAAACTGAGGCAAATATTACAACCATCAGCATTATATTTATTTTCTATCAATAAAGTCACTTTCCCTGTAACTCTTTTTAAATTTGTTCTTCAGTTTACACGAAGGTTCAATTAATCTGAAGTTTCAAAACTGTGTCATTTCATAATAATCTAGGCGGAACATGTTGCAGAGATACAAACAAATGGATCTTCGAATTGCCCTCTCTCACAAATGCAATTATGCGGAAGCATGCAAGGAATTGGCCGTAATCTTGAGAGGGGGATACAACAAGGTGCCAAAGAATTTGCAAGTGCTATTGTTTCAGGATTTTGTCTTCTATCTGAAGTGGATTCAAGTCAAGGGATTTCAGCTGCAATTGGAACAAAGGTAAAAATACGAGTACAAAGCAACCAAAATCCAATCATGGATGACAAATTCAGTAGCCGCCATGGACAAAAAGGTGTTTGCTCACAGTTATGGCCTGATGTTTATATGCCATTTTCAGCAGTTACAGAAATGCGTCCAGATCTTATAATTAATCCTCATGCGTTTCCATCTAGAATGACTATTGAGATGCTTCTGGAGTCTATAGTTGCTAAGGGTGGTAGTCACCAAGGGGGGAATAATAAAGAAAATGAATTTTAAACCGTGGAAACCAAGCAAATGCGTAGTAGGGGAATAATACAGAGAATGATTTTTAGATTTAAAAATCTAAAATCAATGATATAATTAAAGTTCAATAAAGTTTTTTTCCAGAAAAAAAATAGATAACAAATCAATAGATTGCATACCAAATATTTATTGACCAAATTAATGGAGTTTTCCATGTGCCTATAGAGCTGGAACCTCCTCCTCACATCCACTACAGCATTATTGTTGCTCTGATACCACAATAATGGCATAAGTGTTCTCAGACACGTAATTTTATTAATCAGAAAAAAATAATTACATAATTTGATTTTCCAAGAGTTTACACCCGAACATCCAAACACTCTTGCAATGAGCTATTTATAAGCTCCATGTCCTAACTACCCCTAATTATGGATCACTTATTAAATAACAAGTGTCCATTTACAATAAATGTTATTCAAACCAACTAGCTAACAAATCTCCTAAAATAGAGCCTAAGATACGACACATTTGGAGAGTCATATCTAGTTACAACAATATACTAATTCTAAATAATTAAACATTCTAGAATAATAACTATTAATTTAATATCTTAAATTAATAATTATTTTATTCTAATTTTATAACCTATGATAAGATAGTATTTTTGGATCATCTAACAAATACAA
Source organism: Pinus tabuliformis (assembly GCA_031772625.1). Classification (NCBI taxonomy): domain Eukaryota; kingdom Viridiplantae; phylum Streptophyta; class Pinopsida; order Pinales; family Pinaceae; genus Pinus; species Pinus tabuliformis. The sequence continues at coordinate 1,583,689,496 of CM062817.1, forward strand.
CCTCCATTCTATCTTTCCATGCTATGTAATTCGAGCTACCTTCAAAGGCATACTCAAGTCTCAAGCCATAGAACGCCATTGGCCAACCTTGAAGTATGATATGAATTCGATTCGCACCTACAACCCCGAACTTCAAACTTCAAATTCTCTTCTCAGTATATTGTTCACAGCTCTGATACCATGTATAAAATTTCTACAAATCCTGCTCTAGTACCATGTAGAAAATATGTGTAGGTTAACCCAATAATGCAATATAAATCAACGCAGAATATAATAACCTACTTCTACTATCAATTTGCGAAATCTTAAAGACCGAGCTGAACATATAACCAGAAGAAGAAGAATCAATGGCACAATACACATGAAAATACTTTAGGGAAAGCCTCAGCTAAAAACCCCACACTATTGTGTTATCATACATGTTGGAAATACATAGGAATTATACAAAGCCTTAGCTTTCACAGCTAGCCAGCTCTCAGTACAATCCTCATAGATGCTCACAGGCAATCTTGTCTTCTCTCTAGCCTTCCTCTCTGCCCTCCAAGCTCCTATTTCCTTGCGTTATTCCTTGTGGATGATTCTCCTATTACCAAGTGGATGATTAGCCTCCAAAACTGCGCAATCTTCAAGGATAAATCCTTGACAGAATGCATGAGTTTTCTCCATGAGAAAACACATGCAACTAATAGTACACTGTCCTTGAACATTAATCTCAACTGGGTCTTTCTCATAATAGACATGCATGAGTTTCTAATGAGGGAATCTTTAGTTAACTCGAGTAGCACTAGTTGAGTGCATGAATGCATCAACTGACTATTAACTCACTATTAGTTCCTCAAACAATTTGGAACTAATTGAACTAGACTTAACTCAGTAAACTAAGTTAACTAATTACAACTCAAATATAACTCAATCTTATCTCCTTAATTTAAGGGATAACTCTTGCATGACTTTAGAGAGACTTCTAACTTGAATTTCTCCAACTAATTTATTTAAAATAAATTAATTAATTATTTTCAAGTAGCTGTTAAGACTAAATTCGATTTTAATTCACAATTTAATTCAAGGACAAATTAAATTGGAATATTCTTGTTGCCATATTTCAACATGGTGAGACCTTCCAAATTAAAGGAGTTACATGCTTGAATCACACTCATTCAGAGAAACACATAAGTAATATTATTGTGTTAGCAATTTATTATTAGGAAAGTATATAATGTTTACTGTGATAATAGAAATTAAGATTAACATGCTATAATGTTGTATCAGCATTACTCTGTTATTGAAAGAAAACAAAAATGTAGCCTTTTAGTAAGTCATATTGCTATCAGAGGCACATAGGTCACCAGAGCATACAGGAGACAACAAATATTTCTACTTTCATGGTAATATTATATACAGTAAATATTCTAGATGTTTAGTCACAGAAAACATTCTAAGTCTAACAGCAAAGAACTTGAAATAGAGAATCAATATTCTGGTCCAGACTTTCTATACGTATCATATCTCTGAGCCTTATATTGAAAAATATTTTCAAAATATATAATATCAGACTCCCATAATTTCCATCATCAGTCACTGTTCATTTATGACAAAGAAGTCTATGTAAGATAGTAGACCCAAACTGTATTACGGCATGGAAAAGTATATGTTACTGAAGGGTTAGGGTTTATCAGCCTCAGTCGAGTTCTGAGGAGAACCCACCAAGAGCCAAGTACCCAGACTCTATTGGAAATCTCGATACCCTTAAGTTATTAAACCATAGACCGTATTCGAACAAGTTCGACACATTGATAACATATATAAAAACAGAAAATGACAACCACTTTCATAATAACGTTTGAATCATTCACGGAAAAGAAAGAGATTAATAATGCTCAGTCATGAAATTAAAATAAATCACAATACATATAAATACTAGAAGCCGAGATATCACGGCAGTTTGGACACATCAGTCAAATTACAACATGTATGCCAAATGTATAGTTTGGTTCTCATAGAAACACCCGGAACCAAGCCGAGAACTAAACTTTAGCAGCAGTAAGGCACATGTCGACCCATTAACAAAACTAAATAGCTAAAACCCTTAAAGCAGAAGTATTCCGACCGCAAGGCCTAATCTCATTTTAATACATTTCCAAAGCTCTCTGTTCGCAGAAGAATGCCTCTTAAGAACTCGAACTAAAAGGGAGTTTCTTAGTCCAACCCACCTGGAACAAAAAATATGATATATCAAGCTTAGAATGCTGGCGCCCCCAAAAAGCCATGCCGCAAAGAAGAGTATGAATCACCGAAATATTTACCTGTACAAAGAATAACGAAATGAGAGCTTGAATCCGTTTATCAAATCATCGAATTGAAACTTATATCAAAGTAAAGGTTTCTACCTAGACTGAGATTAGCATCCCCTGGGGCTGCGACAAAAGCCTATAAGATACATGAAGCCTTAGCAATTGAACTGGAAGAGAAATTTCAACTTAAACAGGTAAAGGGTGAGACATTACCTCCTGTTGCTGCATGAAGCCGACTGCTCCATCTGAAAGGCGAGTCCATTTCGTAGCAGAGGCACCTACGCAAGGGTAGTAGTAAGAAGCCTCATTGGCCACCCATCATATACACACATGTTCATCGTAAAGACATTGAACAGAAGCTCAAGCTAGTAGTGAAGGTTTTCCAATACCTGGAGGATGAAGGATTCGAGCATGGTAGATCATGAACCAAGTTACCCTTCTGCCACAAGAGCCATAGAGCAGAAAACATCGATCAAATGAACCTTTCTTCGTTGTAGGAAAACCTTAACATATTCCGCCAACCCTAAATAACTAAGATCATAGATCGGCCTGGATCCAACAGTGGAGATCATGCCATTTGCATCAGTTCTAGACTCTTCTGAATGACCGAGTTAAGGTTCATCAATGTTGGGTTAAGTGGCCAGTAGGGAAGGGATGACGATGACAGAGGAGGACCTCGGGGCTCTCTCGCCTTAATGAGGTGGGTTACCCTGAGGTAAGTCCGCTCAGACGACTTAAATGCAGGTACAGTGACATGGATTACGTGGAGTCCAACAAGGACTGTGTGTCCATGGTGTCCACACTATGTCAACACTAATAGACCCGTGATCCTTATGGGTAGTGAAAACTCCCAAAAAACCTTAAGGATGTTGGATTATGACCCGACTAAATTCATTAACTATTATATCTTTTATTTAGTCCAATAACTTTCTTTATTAGTGTTTGAAAATAAAAATTGATACGGATGTTACATCTTCCTTCGCCGAAGGTCTCAACCAATTTCATGGAAGGTCTCCCCCAATTTCTATTTAGCATCCGTAAAATTAATTTCCAAGACTATGGCCCGCCTCTCTGAGTTTAATTATTCCATTTTTGTGATGTTGTGGGCAGGTTGGAATCTTTCACCCTCTCGACTACCATAAAAGGGGAATTTATGGCGATTAGTCTCTACCATACAAATTTACAGGCATAATAAAAAGTTAGAGTTGGGTCCTAAGAGGTTTTTTTTGTTTATATAGTTTGGGAAATCTACTTCCGCTTGGATTTAGATATTATTTAACGATGGATCTATTGAGGGAAAGTCGATATATTATGTTGTCGTTCATTATCATAATAGTTTGCTGGTTGGAATGGCTATGCGGTCTTGTATTTGGACAGGTGGGTGAAGCTTTTACAAGTGTTGTTAATTTTCTAGATGTAGGACTCACATGCTTAGCCAATTTAGCAATTTTTTATACATTCATTTTACGAGGCAAACATGGGAATGAAACCCGTGCTAAGCATAGAAATAGTATACTATTGCCATTTATTTATATATTGTAAATTAAAATGCCACCTATTCATATATTGTACATTATATAATATAAATAGTACATACCACCTATTCATAGATGGTATATTATTTAATAGTTAACTCATAGATAGTACTTAAAATATTAAACTATTTTTCAAAAGAAATTTAAAAATTTATTGTTGTACATTATTTAATACAGATAATACTTCACACATTAAACTAATTCTCAAAAAAAAAAATTAAAAATCAAATGTTTTTATTATTAGTTACTTTATGATAATTACATTTAGTGGTTTTAACAAATTAAATGTTTAATTTACTTGATTGAATTTGATTTTTTTTATTTTACATATTATAATTGATTTATTATTATATAAGTAGTATTGAATAAAATATTGATTTATAATTTGTTTTGTTTTATTTTTTTAATTAATTTTATTGTGCATATTTTATTTAAAAACTTTTAAATATTAATTTACAATTTTATTTGTATGGTTAACTTTTTTTCATATACAAGTATGTTATATTTGTATAATTCAAAGTTATTATTGTTCAATATTTATTTCTATATTTCTACCTATTTAATGTGATACTTTATTTTGCATATTTTTATTTTATATTTTTATAATATTTTTTTTTTTATTTTTTTATATGAATTGGCTTTTAGTTGTGTTGTTTTTTTTCTCAATTTAAGATATTAGAATTCAAATGTATGTTACTTTCATCTTTTTATATCTATTAATATTATCTAGATAAAAGTTAATTCATATTTTAAAATTTTCATAATAACATTTTTATACATAATTTTTTAATATATATATATATATATATATATATATATATATATAACCTCTTTTTTTTATATTTTACAATTCAAACCATTCATATTTTTAATTTAATATTTTCTTTTTCCTTTTAAACACCACTTGCCCAAAAACCATAACTCATTTCAAAATCAAAATATTTTAACTTAATAAAAGTGAGGTACTAATTTATATTCCAAGTTTTTTTAATATAGTAACTCTATATTATAGTACCTTATAATTATTCTCAATAAAATTATTTTACTATCTCTTATTTTTGTCATAAGAAACAGGTTCTAACCAACATTGCATATTACACTTGTTGTAATTGTCATGGGGAGGTGGATCATTATCTTATGAGCTCACACACCAATTTAATGTTTGGTTTGACCATGACTTTAAATTATTATTATTATTATTATTAAAATAAATGTTTTCATTTTTTACGTTTGTTAGTTTTTTTAAGTAAACTTAAGGATGGTGGGGCAGACTTACCTATGGTTTTGTGCATGGTTTTCACACATGGTTTTAGGCATGATGGTTTTTATCCATGGTATATTGTAGATTCGGTCAAAAGAACTATAATTATGTTCTAATCCAAGATTAATGGATGAGGATTTATGAATGTTTAAACATGTATATAATGTATTGTAACATCGAACAAAACATCAATTTGGTTTTCTCAATATAGATTCTATGAGAAAAAATCTGTATATATTTTATGTTCTCATCATTGTTTATTTTTCTATTCCAAAAATTCATTTGTAAATAATTTATATATAAAATTAAAACCTACCATAATTAAAATGACTACTAAATAGAGCTAACTACGATGATCTTCCAAACTTTTAAAAAAAAAATTAAAATTTTATCATAAAGAGGTGCGAAATGCGGTAGTAAAAAATGTGGAAAAACACCTTGCCTCCGCATCTTCTTACTGTGATTTCAAGTGCACCATATTATACAGAGGTGATTTCTCCATACTTCTTTGCATTCCTGCACTCAGTTAACAATCCAAACATATTAACCAACAAATTCATACTTTATTATTTACTTATTCATTAAATTATTTTTTACTTATTACATACCATGATCGTGTAGCCTATTAAATTATCCTTTAAAGTTTAATATACCAAAAATTTTGATGACTATTCTCAAAATTTATTATAACGAAAGTTCCAGTAAACCTAGAAAGCAACGTATCTTGAAATTCCAAAATCAATCTTATCAATTCAATTAAATGTAAATTATCCTCCAAATATTAATTCAATTTTCTGCAATGTCATGTTATAGACCATGATTAAAGCATACTTCAACGTAGAAATATTTTAACCTCTGGTCTAAACAAAGAGATGAAGGTAATAAAACTATTCTCCATTTGTTAGTTGCATGTAGGTGGCTCTTGCGGAGAAGGCTGAGAAGATAGTGGAAGCTACGCAATTCTCAGCACTCCCACCGCACAATGATGCACTTTTCCGTACTCGTGTACAATGAGTTTCTCCACACTGTATGTGAATTTTTTTTTTTCCGAAGGTGGTAAAACCTATCAACTCAGGTGTCAAACCAACAGTGAGGACAGCCATCTCTGGCTGCTATCCGCGAATGCTGGGTTTGACTCATCACTGTTAAATAGAAAAACCACGCCACCTGGCATAACCCTGCTGGTGGTCCGTAATCGGGAGCAGGCTCTCACTCCTGCCAGATGCCTCTGGGTCCTGGGCCGTTAACCTGTTTCCTTACGTCCGAGGAAGACGAGCTCTTATTTAGTAATGCATATAATTTTAATTTTATTTGTTTTTAATCCGGCGTTATTTTTTTAGCAATAAATAATATTATTTTATTTTATTCTATTTGATTGGCTTTTTCCTATTTTAATAAAAGATTAATCATTTTAATTAATAACTATAAAGGTATGAAACCCTTGCTCAGGGTAGAAAGTTTAGAAAAGAGGAGGAGAGGAACATAAATGGCTTGAAAGTAATGATTACTTGTGGGGAAAATCTATAGAAATGTTCCGTTATAATGTTGTCATTCCATTATCTCGTTACTTGGGGGCGAGAAAAATCATGAATAGTATCTCCAATGTATTTGATGTGCACTCCATCTTTCTGCGATGCTGCCTTTTACAATGTGGAGCGTTCACTGAAAATTTCCGCAACTGTAGTTGCACAGAAAATCGGGATGGCATATGTGATTGCATTGTATTCAATACAGTGGAAGACATCACAATGATGCTTGCTCATCGGTTGCCTCGAACACTGAAAATATTGCCTGATTCCCACTACCTAATCCCATCTCTGTGTTGCCTGAGTAAGGGTTGCCATGGCTGCAACAAGGCGATGTTGCATGCGGAGAATGATACGTTGAAAGAGGGTGACCCCCATCTGGAATCCCATGTTGCGATCTATGAAACACTTGATCGGCTTGAATCTATTCCCAAAGTGACTGCTTGCATCTGCATCCCAGTGCGTCCATTTGACGAAGACGAGTGGACAAACCAGCTGATCGGAATATTCGAGCCTGAGAATAGGGAATTCAAAGGAGTCATCAACAAATATAGTCATAAAAAATATCCAACATTTACGAGAATAGTCATCAACAAATATAACATAATACATGTGTTTGGCCGTGGATGTTGTCGAGAATGGTCCACACACATCTAAATGGACTCTCTCCATAATAGACTCTGCTCGACTGTCTCTGTCTCCAAAGGAAGACTTCGTGTATTTTCCCAAAGTACAACCCTTACATGTATAAACTTGCTCAAGCATCCCTTTGGGAAGACCAGTAGAGATTTGCTGCAATATCTTCAAAGCCCCATGATGCAAGTGGCCTAATCGCCTATGCCACAACTCGCCGACGTCTCGGCTCAACATCTTTTCCACTTTTGAACTCAAAGCAACACAATCCTCTACCTTTATCTTATAGAGATTCTGAACTCGAATCCCTATCTTCTTTACTTGACCCGTGGCTATGTGTCAAAGGAACGCCTTTCCTTTCAAAAAAATCACATCATAACCTCTATCCTCAAGCATGGCAACAGATACCAAGTTCTTCTTCAGTCCGGGTACATGCATAACATTCTTCAAGGTGAGTGGAGCTGTATGATCCCTCTGAAAAATAATAGTGCCCACACCAGTAATACTATACTTACCATCATCACCCATCTTGATATGCATCTTAAGATCTTTCTCCTCTAGTTCACTGGATAACTCTTTGTCGCCAGTCATGTGGAAAGAAGCTCCATTGTCTAAGTACCAGACACTTCCCATCATTGAAGACACCATGCATGTAATGAGGGAAAAGTCAAATTCGAATTGGGAGGCCAAAAGCTCACCCGTCGCTCCTTCTAAAGACTTCTCCTTAGACTTTTCAATGGACAATTTGTAGCAAAGTGTCCCATCTTGTGACAATGAATGCATTTAACTTTCGTCATGTTTTTCTTCTTACCTCCATGATAAGAATCAGATTTGGAATGAGAAAGTTTACCTTTCCCCTTTCTCGCCTTAATTACTAAGGCACAATTCTCTTCATCATCAGTCTTTGATGAAGATCTATCCCCGATGTTCCTTCTGATCTCATCCTGCATCAAATCCAGCCATAGTCATTCCCATTCTGGCAGCTTCTCCCGACCATTGACAGAATCCTGATAACTATGCCAACTCTTTGGGAGTCCAAAAAGAGCAAGGCTCACCATATCCTCCTCGGAAACCATGATTCCAACGCTTCCAAGTTCATCTCGACATTGAGTGAACTTGGTCAAGCACTTTGGAATCGTCTTGCCTTTCTCCATCTTGATTTTATGAAGTTTATCCTTCAGTGCCAACTTCCTTTGATCACTACTATTATGATATAAGTTCGTCAATGTTTTCCACATAGCATGTAGGGTTTCCTTTCCATGGGGACTCGAGACAATATGATTTAGAACTCCCTCAAAGATTATCTGCCTTGCCTTCGCCACACACTTCTTCCACTCGGCCAAGTTCTATACATCAATAGCTATTGGCTTAGGAATTGCTTGTTCAACAAATTCCTTCAAGCCATTGTCCTCTAGCACAACCTCCATCTTGTCCCTCCAGGCTATGAAATTAGAGATGTCTTCCAAGGCATACTCAAGCCTCAACCCATGGAACGCCATTTGTCGATCCTGATGTATGTATGCAAATTCAACTTTCACATGTAACCCAGAAACTCAAAACTTCGAAATCTCCTCTAGAGAGTTGATTTTAAATCAGTGATATCTCCCTCATATGAACTCCGATTCGGTCGATTTATTTTTTTAATTTGGGTATATTTTCCCAAGGAATCTAGATCTGCAATTTGTTTCTGAAAATTTTACATAGAAATTCTCAGATCTTCTCTGCAAAAGCTTGGCCCAAAAAACAATCTTGCTTTGATACCATGTAGAAAATCCTGTAGATTCACAAGCTCATGCAATGTACTAAAGCAAGAGACAAGAATCTAATTCTACTCTTTCCAGTGGAATCCCATAAACATCGAGTAAACAATAATCAATAGAGGAAGAGAATCAAAGACACATAACACAATAAATATATGGGGAAAGCCACAACTCAAAACCCTACTATCTGTTTTGTATTAATCTGGAAAATTAAGATAAATTACAATGCTTTTTCTCTCTAGAACAATCCCAACACTCAGCAAATGCAATCTCCAACTCATAAGCAAGCTCAAGGCCAAAGCTTAACCAATTCACAAGCTCTCCAAGTCTCTATTCCAATGTGTAATTCCTATGAAGGATAACTTGTATTTAAAAGGAAATAAAGCCTCTAAAAATAGCGCAATCCCTCAAGGATCAATTCCTGAATGCATGCACTTTCAGTGCAACTCAGAAAAATCTAAAACAAATAGTACACTGTCCCTGCACTCCAGTCTCAACTAGGTCTTTCTCAAAATCGACCTGCATGAGTTTCTGATGAGTAAATATTCGGTTAACTAGAGTAGCACTGGTGGATTTCATTAACATCACCACTGACTATTAGCTCACTATTAGTTCTCTCAATCAGTTTGAGAACTAATTTAACTGAACTCACTCATGAAACTGAGTCTTCTATTTTACAACTCACAATTAACTCACACTGGACTCCTACAAAGTAGGGAGAACATACACATGACTTCCAAAAGACTTCCAACTCGAATTTCCTAAGTTAAGTAAGTTTAATAAACTTAATTTAACTATTTTAAGTTGCTATGAGAATAGAATTCGAATTTAATTCACAGTTTAATTCAAGGACAAATTACACTGGAATTTCTTGTTGCCATTTCTCAACAATGTGTACCCCCATACAATTCGTGGTAATCTAAAAACTACTTTGGATTTGCAGTGTCAGTTTGTGGTAAGACAAAAACCACGTGTGAGAGTGAAGTAGAGAGGCCCTGTAGGCATGGTTTAGGGTTAGCTGAGAAAACCATAGGCCTGGTTGAGTCGGGTCTTTGGTGAGCCTTAGTGGCTGGAGTGCCTTAGTGGAAGATTTGAGGCTGTTAGTGAGTTGAGTTGTGGTGGTTGAGAGCCCTTAGTGGCATGGTTGAGGGTGATCTGATAAAACTCAGAGCATGGTTGATGCGGGAGCACTCAGCAGCAAACGTGGACAAGAGGATCAGAACAAAGGAAAGTCTGCTTTAAAGCAGGAAAAAATAGATTTAAAAGCAGAAAAACAGATTTAAAGTGGATTTAAAGCCATGCATGCTTTTGGAGAGCTTTCATTGGAGGAAAAGTAGGAGAGGATAGGATCGATCCTTCCCTCAATCTCTTATATAAATGTAATGTGATAGGCATGTAAGAGATATCTGTTTGTGAGGCATTTGTGAGTGAGCAAGATGTAGCCGAGCGTGAGCTCGTTGCTAAGGCTGAAATGCCTTAGCTGTAACCGTGCTGTGTTATTTATATTATAATATAAGTGTGTTGTGTTAATGGCGTGCCTATGTTTATGTGTGTTTTAATTCTGTCTCGTATATATAGGTGAATGGGTTCAGATCCAAATTGTAATGGCGCTTATAATCCCTTGAATGTCTGATCAATTTGAGCTGTGGAAAGATCAACGCATGTTGAGATCGATTGAACATTTGCTGTAGTATTAAATTGGTGTTTGCGTAATGATTGTTCCAATTTTGTCATGTCGGCGTGGGAACCCTGAACGCTGTCATCAGAAGGAATGATCTTCACAATGAACGCATTGTTGAATTATTAATTGAACGCTGTTTATTTTAACTGGGGGTGGCTTGAGCGCAAGCGAGAGAGAAGGATTAAGAAGTGCGCTGCGGAATAGTTGGGCAAAGACGGAAGAGCTGTGGCAAGTGGATGGAGGAATGAAGCTGAACCATACGCTATGCAAGGTGAAGACGATAAAGTCTGCGGAATTACTAATGAAATCAACGGCTTTCAGCAATATGATTGAATCCATGAGATGCAGCGTTAAAAAAAGACAGTCATATGTAGAGAATCTTTGTTTTTAAAAGGCGTTCAATCGCTGTGTTTTAAGTGGCGATAAAGGAATCAACGATAGAGGTGGCTGTATATGTTTTGAAATCAAAATATTCCTGCGTATTCATAATATGTATGTATGCTTGCGATGGTTATAATTTACAATACTTCAAGTGTAAAGCGCTTCCGTCAGGACTTGTGGGCCATAACCCACAGGTCCAGGATCGAGTTTTTAAAGGAATTGGGATTTGGGCAACCCCCAAATTCTCGTCCCATCAATGGTTACCGGTAATCTGATAAAACCCATAATGATGATATTGGAGGGGGATTTACAAGTACAAGTATATTTATGCAGTTATAATGGTTGAAAGAACCATGTATGCAAAGGGCATCTTAGTACACTAGCGGTTGCAGTGGTTGACACCCATGCATTCCGATGGATGGTTGGTCTTTTATATGGACATCAACATATTCTTTTGTTATGTTAGACCACAACTAAACTTTGCATATTGATATCGAGACAAGTACTCATTAAGGGGGTGCGTTGGAATATGTAATTTTTACTTGTCTGAGTTGTGATTCTTTCTATTTAGAGGAGTATGTTCCTATTTTGTTTCCTAGATTTATGTGTGGTTGAGATATTCTCTCAACCAATAGATTGTGTGTCCAAGATAGTTTCCCTATCTTGAGACAACACTTCATATATTTATTTGTAACATTATTTGATTAATGTGAAGATAGATTTCCTTATGGAAATTTAACACTTTGTTGTGTTTTTTTTGTTCTCAATTTAAGATATTAGAATTCAAATATATGTATACTTTCATCTTTTTATATCTATTAATATTATCTAGATAAAAATTAATTCACATTTTAAAATTTTTGTGATAACATTTTTATACACAATTTTTTAACATATATATATATATATTCTATTAGACACTTCTTCTTTTTTATATTTTATAATTAAAACCATTCACATTTTTAGTTTAATATTTTCTTTTTCCTTTCAAATACTACTTGTCCAAAAATCACAACTCATTTCAAAATCAAAATATTTTAACCTTATAAAAGAAAGGTACTAATATAGTAACTCTATATTATAGTACCTTCTAATTATTCTCAAAAGAATTATTTTACTATCTCTTATTTTTTACACTTGTTGTAATTGTTATGGGGAGGTGGATCCTTATCTTATGGACTCACACACCAATTTAATGTTTGGTTTGACCATGATTTTAAAATTATATTATTATTATTATAAATGTTTTGTTTTTTCACTTTTGTTAAGTTTTTCTTTTTTTTCAAGGAGACTCAAGGATGATGGGCAACCCTATCCATGGTTTTGTGCATGGTTTTCACACATGCTTGCCCATGGTATTTTGTAGATCAAGTCAAAAGAATTATAATTATGTTCTAATCCAGGATTAATGGATCAAAGTTTATGAATGTTTCAATATGTATATAATGTATTGTAACATCGAACAAAACATCATCAACAATCAATTTGATTTTCTGGTTTGGATTCAAAAGAAAAACTCTATATATATTTTATATTCTCGCGGTTATTTAATTTTTTATTTTAAAAATTCATAATTACAATGATCTTCAAATCTTAAAAAAATTATTATAGAGAAATACTAAGTGCGATAGTAAAAAAATACGGAAAAACACATTACCTCCGCATAAGTGCACCATATTATAAAGGGGTGCGGAGAATGGTAATTTCTCCTTACTTTACATTCCTACACTCAATTAACAATCGAAACATATTAACCAACATATTATACAGGGGTGCGGAGAATGGTAATTTCTCCATATTTTACATTCCTACACTCAATTAGCAATCAAAACATATTAACCAACAAATTCATACTTTCAAAACCATTTTCCCATGCTATTATTTTTAATTTAATTTAATTATTATTTATTTATGTGATATTTCCCAATTATGCAAATATTTAATTTACTGCGAATTAATTAAAAAATTATTTTTTGAAATTACTTATGCATAAGTGAATTAGCAGTTACTTGTAAATATTGTTTTATTTGTTAAGTGGTTAGAAAAACAGTTATTGGCCTTAACTAATTTCTTGAGTATTTACTCAAGAAGGATAAAGAGGATAGGGGAATCGGAGATCAGGGTGGCAAGAAATGAGGAAGTCTGTGCTGAGAGGCCAAGCAAAGTTCTATTGCTACCTCTAGTTTGGACTAGATCGCTGTGAGAGATATTAAAGATCTCAACCAAGAAAAAGAAGAAAAGGTTCCTAGATACAGGAACAGCTCGGGCAGCTCGGGGGAGACAATTGTCAGAATATTAAAGCTCGAGGGGAGACAACTGTAAGAGATATTAAAGATCTCGACCAAGAAAAGGAAGAAAAGGTTCCTGGATACATGAACAACTCGGGGGGAGACTACAACATAAGTAGTCTCAAGGTTGGGAGGCACAGTGTTGAGCAGCAAGGTTTTGGTTTTGTTCTCGGGGGGAGACAACTGTCAAAGATATTAAAGATCCCGACCAAGAAAAGGAAGAAAAGGTTCCTGGATACATGAACAACTCGGGGGGAGACTACAACATAAGTAGTCTTAAGGTTGGGAGGCACAGTGTTGAGCAGCAAGGTTTTGGTTTTGTTGCAGGATAAATCTGGAAAGTTTTGTGAGCCAGATAAGTAAAATTATCCTACAAGTGATTCTAAAAATCAGTTTTGTGAGCCAGATAAGTAAAATTATCCTACAAGTGATTCTAGAAATCTGTTTTGTATGTTTATGAATGTGTATATATATATATCTACTTGTCAAAAGTGAGCTAGATAAGTAAAATTATTAGCCTGAAAACTAGTAGGTTTGTATGCAAAACTCTTATAAAAAGAAATAGACAAGTAGAAGGATAATTATGAATTGGTAAAGGTACCAATTAAAAAAAGAGAAACTTTGTAGAAAGAATAATAATAACCAAAAGACAGAGTTGAATTCCAACATTAAGCAAGCAAAACAAGTTTAAGCAGATAATAGAGATTATGCTAGTATTAGAAATTAAGCTATTAAATCTGTAAAATTTCGTAATGAAAACCATGCAATAGAAGAGCAAAACAAATCCTAATAATAAGGTTATAGAAGAGCAACCATATGCATTTGTTGTGCCATAACAGTCATACAAATACCACACACACACATATATAGACAATAGATACCACACACACATATATAGAAAATAGATACCACACACATATAGACAACGGTGAAACCGTGAGTTCAGGGAAAACAAAACAAACCACATAATCTTCAAAACCCCTTTTTAATTCATTCTGGGTAATGCGAAAGAAAAATGAAATAATTGAATAAAATACTCTAATAAATTCTGAATACTAGAGCAAACCCAGTGCGGCAAAACACCAATCTTAGAAGTCTCATATAGGCATTTCCTCTAAAGCCATTTCTCATATGCATACTAAATTCATACCTTATCACGGGGAAATGAAAACGAAATAATATTCTATAACCTAGAATGAACAGAGAGTTACAATTGCGATATAAACGGAAAACACAAAGAGCTACAATTGCGATATAAATGGAGAACACTTTATAATCATGTAGAAATCCCCGATGGGTTATCAAAAATAATAGTTACAGTTAAACATTTGAATATTTCAATGGAATAAATATCAAAATCTAAAGACTGGCCTCTAGAACTTATCTGTGAAGGCCGAGCCAGTTTCGCTCCAAGTCCATTAAAATAACAAAGATAAACAAGCCTTGGCCTCACAATGTTCTTCCTAACTCAAGTACATACACCAAGTCGGTTGGTGAACCCTCCATTCAAATAAGGAAATAAGACCACGAATAAATAACAAGCATGTTCAGACCAATTCGTTCACTAGAGTTGAAATTTATCAACCGTAAAACCCTAATAGGAAAACCCTAGATAGCTCGATACACGACGAGTTGAGCAAGGGTTCCATCAACTCTTCATCCGGGAGTCTGCTCCACCTGCAAACACCTCCGCCCCAACCGGGAGGAGTCCACAATTAGAAGTTTGTATTGTAAAAAAGTATACATATGTATAAACCTGAAGTTTGCAACCAACAAAAGAAAATAATCAGCATAATACCTGTATATTTCAAAGTTCCCAACATTGTTGAACCGCTGAAACAGAGAACATTGTTTGATCATCAGAAGAGCCATAAGGCAACAACAAGGACCATCATGGTAGGGAAAGGTGGCCTTTGCACCCAACAACACCAACCACAGGTGAAAGACCAGCATCAACTGCACACAGAAACCCTCCTACAGAGCAGACCAAAGACCTCCTTCGGAGGAGAGAAACAATGAGCAAAGAACGCCAAGCCATCTGAGGCAAAAGGACCCAAAGAATTTACCCACCATCGGATCAACGCCATAGCCTGGAGACCATAGTTTGCATTGAAGTTTCTGAAAGACCAGACCTAATACCTAGGCCGTCACAGCAACCGGCAATAACTCAACATTAATGGAGGCCAGGTGGAGGGATAGCACAACATTAAAACTTTGGTTTATAAACTCAAAAAATAGCATGTATATTCCAGCCTTGGTCGGATAAGACAGAGGGTACCAAAGCGACATCAGTGTATCCTTAATACTGACAGCACAACATTAAAACTTTAGTTTATAAACTCAAAAAATAGCATGTCTATTCCAGCCTTAGTCAGATAAGACAAATAGTACTAAAGCGACATCAGTATATCCTTAATACTGACATCAGTGTATCCTTAATACTGACAAATCCTGAAGAATATTGAGAACCATCAAATCTATCTCATTTATCTCAGAAACCTTTGAAAAGGAATGAGATTATAAGTAAGGCTAAGGCCATGTTGTAATGCATTTATGCATCAACAGAATACACAAGTTTAATGATTATCGCTCTATTAAAATATATAGAAGTGTAATTACCTTGCCATAATAGATAGTAAAATATTTTTTTTTATAGTTAATTTTAATATGTGCATTCATGACAACTCATTAATTTAATTATTTTATATTTATTACATGCCATGATCTTGTTGTCTACTCAATTATCCATTAATTTAATTATTTTATATTTATTACATGCCATGATCTTGTTGTCTACTCAATTATCCTTTAAAGTTTAATAGACCAAAAATTTTGATGACTAATCTCAAAATTTATTATAACGAAAGTTCGAGTAAACCTAGGAAGCAACGTATCATGAAATTTCAAATTCAATTGAATATAGATTATCCTTCAAATATTAATTCAATTTTTTCCATTTTCTGCAATGTCATTTTATGACCATGATTAAAACATACTTCAAAGTATAAATATTTTAACCTCTTGTCTAAACAAAGAGATGAATGTAATAAATCTATTCTCCATTTGTTAGTTGCATGTAGGTGGCTCTTGGGGAGAACACTGAGAAGATAGTGGAAGCTACGCAATTCTAATTATTATTTGATTCAGTGATGCATACAATTTTAATTTTATTTGTTTTTAATGAGGGGTTATTTTTTTAGCAATAAATTATTTGATTTGATTTGTTTTTTCTTATTTTAATAAAATATTAACTATTTTAGTTATAATTATGAAGGAGAGATAAAATAACTAGTTGTGTGAATGAAATTTTGGAAAAGCAAGGAAAATGTGTAGAGGTGATTTTCGTTGTGTGGAGTGCAGATATGTAAAGGAAGTGCGTGTGGAGGTGGGAATAATGAAATGCAGACCCTAGGCTAATTTGATCAATTAATTAGCGGTAGAGGCAAGTATTAAGCTAAACTACAATCATTATCTTTGTTAATTACATTTCCTCGTTATATCGGGAAGTATAAAACATATTTCCATAAGATAGAATCTTTGTCTATAATTGATTTTTTTTTGTTTTACATGTGCGTGAGATGTTGAAATATATATATATATATATATATGAAATTTTTTGTTATTAATAATTTTTAAATGTCACATACCAAATCCATATTAAGACTTGATAAATTACATATTTCCATCACAACTAATTTTTTTTGTTGTTGTTAAGCTTGGCAGGACTGTTATTTTGGATTTTACATGTCCATTATTCACGCCCAACTGGGGAGGGTAGTACAAGATTTGAACCCAAGATCTCTGGTTCCGTGAGACTTCATTCCACAGCCATCGCCACTTAAGCTACCCCAGGTGGATCATCACAACGAAAATTGAAAATATAGGATTTTTTTTAGTTTAAATTACTTTTTTTTTTAATAAAGTTGATATAAAATTATGTTAATTAATATTTATATTGAAATATTTTATTTGTGGCTTATATATATATATATATATATATATATATATCCTTCATAATATTGTAATATCAATACTATTTTAGATGCCACCAATCAAGTCCATTTTAAGGAGAAAAGGAATAACACATCTTCCTCATACTTAAAAGTATAAGGAAATTATAGTCTAAATTAGAAATTTGTAACTTTGAGTTACTTTATCTCTTTATATTTAAGTGATGTAAAATTAAAGTGTAAACTACAATATTATATTTGTGATGATTATTTTTGGTGATGTAACTATTACTTTATTATTTTTAAATATAACGGGACAACGTCATGCCCCCTTGCCATACTAGGTTGTAGAACACTTCTCTACACAATAAACAATAATAAACATCCATGGTTAAGGCCTTGAGACCATCCATGACATTCAAAATATTGTAATGACACCCATATCACACTTGGAAGATGAGTATCCCTTATAGAGCACATGTTATGTAAATGATGGCATTGTTAATGTCTATTCATCCTAAAGGTTTCATCTTGGTCCAAAGCACCTTATTTAAGGTTTCATCTTGGTCCAAAGCACCTTATTGACCTCCTTTCACCATGGCTAATTCCTTAAAACCCATACCTAGCACATAATATGTCATTGTGGTACCCATATTATACTAAGAGGCCAAATACCCGTTCTAAAGGGCATGTGTTATGGTTTGAGGTCATGTTGATGGCTATTGAGCCCTTGAGATCCATGTATAGTGCAAGGGCCTTATTTTCCTCCTTTACTATGATAATTGTCTTGAAACACATCTATACTACACAAAAAGTTCCCAAGTGCATCCATATGCCACTTGTATGTTGAAGATTCACTTTAAATTGCTTATGTCATGTTTAAGGACTTGATCATGATCCATTAACTCAATAATCTTAGTTTAGGAACTATTTCCATCAATTTTTTCTGGAGGTATGGTTTGAGTTCTATCCCCAGTGAAAAAAACTAACTTCATATTGGTTCCCATATCTATTTAGATGTTGAGTATTGACTATGTGTAATAGTTTGAAACATTATCAATAACCTTTCAGCCATGAAAGTTTCATTTAAAGCTTAATTTCCATATTTTCCTTCATTTTTAATACTCAAATTCTTTAAAACCACTCCTCATACGAAAAACCTCTTAAAAACACCCATAATACTGTGAAAGACAAATATCCCCATTAAAAAACTATGTCATTGTTAAAAATGCCGGTGAAAAACAAATATCCATTAAAAAGAATTATCCACCCATAATACTGTGAAAGACAAATATCCCCATTAAAAAACTATGTCATTGTTAAAAATGCCGATAACACATTGTGAAAAACAAATATCCATTAAAAAAAATTATCATGGTTTAAAATATCGATCATAAAATGTGTATGTAAATCAATACGTTAAAACTAAAATTACTTCATATCAATTTTTTCATATTAAAAATAACAAATACACCAATGAACATTTTTTAAAACACATATAAAACATCATTTAAAATTAAATTTTTAATAATATTTATTAAAATAATATAAATTTTAATATTCTTACATTTTATATAATATATATTTTTAAATAATTTTTTTTAATAATATTTATTAAAATTATATAAATTTTTATAATTTAATTTTGTAAATGATATGACATAAAAGGCCTTGAGTATGCCGTAAAACTGCTTCTGCTTGGCTAAGAGCTCGTCTTCCTCGGACGTAAGGAAACAGGTTAACGGCCCAAGACCCAGAGGCATCTGGCAGGAGTGAAAGCCTGCACCCTTACGAACCACCAGCGGGTTATTACAGGTGGCGTGGTTTTCCTTGATAACAGTGATGAGTCAAACCGACAGTCGCGGATAGCAACCAGACATGGCTGTCGCGGATAGCAACCAGACATGGCTGTCCTCACTGTTGGTTTGACACCTGAGTTTGATAGGTTTTGCCACCTTCGGAAAAAAAAAAAAAAAAATGATATGACATAAAAAAAACACAAGTGTAAATTTTTAATTATATTTGATGGGCAAAATCTAACTATTTAAATATTTGATTGGCAAAATCTTACTTTCAATCTCATAAAACTGCACTTTCCTTTCTCCTTCCCCATTTTAACTATTTAAACATTTAAACATTTGATTGGCAAAATCCTACTTTCAATCTCATCAAAATGCACTTTCCTTTCTCCTTCCCCATTTAAACATTTGATTGGCAAAATCCTACTTTCAGTCTCATCAAACTGCACTTTCCTTTCTCCTTCCCCATTTAAATATTTGCTTGGTAAAATCCTACTTTCAGTGTCATCAAACTGCACTTTCCTTTCTCCTCCCCATTTAAACATTTAAATATTTGATTGGCAAAATCCTACTTTCAGTCTCATCAAACTGCACTTTCCTTTCTCCTTCCCCATTTAAACATTTGATTGGCAAAATCCTACTTTTAGCCTCATCAAACTGCACTTTCCTTTCCCCTTCCCCATTTAAATATTTGATTGACAAAATCCTACTTTCAGTGTCATCAAACTGCACTTTCCTTTCTCCTTCTCCATTTAAACATTTGATTGGCAAAATCCTATTTTCAGTCTCATTAAACTACACTTTCCTTTCTCCTTCCCATTTAAATATTTAATTGACAAAATCCTACTTTCAGTCTCATCTGCACTTTCCTTTCTCCTTCCTCATTTAAACATCACTTTCATTTCTCCTTCCTCATTTAAACATTTGATTAACAAAATCCTACTTTCAGTCCCATCAAACTGCACTTTCCTTTTGGGGACCACCTCCACCGGCAGTTCCTATTTCCAACCCTATTGAAACATAAATGCGTCTGACATGCAAGGGGAATAGCAGTTGCCTTGCTGCTAACATGCCAAAGTCAACTTTGAGGGAAATATAAATGCAAGGCAACTGCTATTCCCCTAACATGTCAGACCGCATTTATGTTTCAATAAGGTTGGAAATAGGAACTGCCCCACCTCCACTACCTCAATACGAGTTAAGCGTTGATTCCGAGATAACACAAATCGGTGATAAGACTTTATTCTGCTACTCCCAATTTAATAATTCCATTTTTATGATGCTGTCGGCAGTTTGGAATCTTTCACCCTCAACTGCTGCCTCAATACCTGTTACGCGTTTATTCCGGGAAAGCAAAACTCGGTCATAAGACTTTATTCGGCTACTCCCATTTAATAATTCCATTTTTATAATTCCAATTTAATAATTCCATTTTTATGATGCTGTCGGGAGGTTGGAATCTTTCACCCTCCGGACGGCTATAAAGGGGAATGCATTGGCAGTCTGTATTGAAACAACTTTGCCATAGAAATTTGCTGGCACCATAAGAAGCTAGAGTTAAGGAGTACTAGTTTTTTTGGTTCATATAGTTTGGGAAACTAGGATTTTAATTTTATGTAACGATGGATCTATTGAGGGAAAGCCGATATATTATAAGCTCCTTCATTATCATAATAGTTTGCTGGTTGGGATGGCTATGCGGTCTTGTATTTGGACAGGTGGGTGAAGCTTTTACAAGTGCTGTTAATTTTCCAGATGTAGCACTCACATGCTTAGCCAATTTAGCGGTTTTCTTTACATTCATTTTACGAGGCAAACATTTCTATGAAAACCTTGCTGAGGATAGAATGGTCGTCAATATGAATGTGAAGAAGAGGAACATAAATGGCTTGAAAGTAATGACTACGTGTGGGGAAAATCTAAAGAAATGTTCCGTCGTAATGTTGTCATTCCATTATCCCGCTACTTCGGGGGCGAGAAAATTCATGAATACTATCTCCACTACATTTGATGTGCACTCCATCTTTCTGCGATGCCGCCCTTTACAGTGTGGAGCGTTCACTGAAGATTTCCGCAACTGTAGCTGCACAGAGAATCGGGACGGCAGATGCGGTTGCATTGTATTCAATACAGTGGAAGACATCACAATGATGCTTGCTCGTCAGCTACCTGGAACACTGAAAAGATTGCCTGATTCCGACTGCCTAATCCCATCTGTGTGCTGCCTGAGTAAGGGCTGCCATGGCTGCAACCAGGGGCTGTTGCATGCGGAGAATGATACATTGAAAGAGGGTGACCCCAACCTCGAATCCCCTGCTGCGGTCTGTGAAATACTTGAATCCATTCCTAGAGTGGGTGCTTGCATCTGTATTCCAGTGCGTCCATTTAACGAAGACGAGTGGACAAATGAGCTGATCAGAGTATTCGAGCCTCAAGAAGGAGAATTCAGAGGAGTTGTATTCAGAGAAGGTGGAACCAACGCTTCTTCTGCCCTCGAAAACTACAAGAACGGGAATGGAGAACGCGATGCAGACGAAACATACAGCCTTGCTTCCTTAGCAATAGTGCCATCTCTGGCAGAACCATTAATCAACTTTGAAGTTTGTGCTAACTTTCTTGTTGAAGGTGGATGGTTTCTCCAGTACCGTCCTCGCGCAACGGTCAGTTTCAAGTTATTGTCCTTTTCCAGGTCGTCAGATTTTGCCCTGTAGTTATCTAACCAGAGCCCGCGTGAAGTCTAATGCCAATAATACCAATGTATGCCAAGTGTTTTTCTTTAGACCTGCTTTTCAAATTTATATAATGGAAACTTTATGGTTTCATTCGGCCTGCATTTGCTGTATTGGTTGGCCGGTGCTGGTTGCCAAGGAAGGAAGAGCTGACCAATGGTATCATATTCTTTCTATGGCACCCTCTGAAGGTAGAATTATTGTGATAATGGTAGCCATTTCTATTGCTTTGGCACTGGATGGCCTTGATTTGAAATTATATTTGCAGATCAGAAGGCGGCCCTGTTTTAGGCGACTCTGTTCCTGGATAAGAGTTAAAAGTTATGGGCTGATCATTGATCCGCTAAATATTTTTTCGTTTGGTGCAATCATTGGTTTACAGTTACTTTACATGGTAGGGTGCATCGCAATAGGAAGAGTTGTGGGTATAAAAGCCTTCGGGAGATGGGTATATAGTGCTTTGCAATGTCTCGTTCTGCTGAAATGGGTTGCCTCCAGGGTAATCCTCAATAACTGTCAACATGCAATAAGCCAAGATTCGCTAGAAGATGGAAAACCGATGTGGTGGTATGGTACGTGTGGAAGATACATGGCTGCTTCTGTATTCTTGCTTAATGCGACCCTGGCTGGAGTCCGAGCTGAGTGGAAGAAATTCTCATAATGGGATTCAGATTCTATGTATCTACGATGTACTGCACATTTTGGGGATAACATGTATTTCCAATGTACCTACCATACGGCGGATCCTATTTCTAATTCTATTGTAAATTTAATGCAGGTTGAGATGCCGGGTGATAGCCACATGCAACGCGCGCCGTGATGACTAGGGAGTGATAATCATCACGGCGCGGCGCGGGTTGTAGGTGACTATCGCCCCACATGTCCCACATGTCAGACGCATTAAATTTACAATAAAGTTGAAAATAAGATCAACCCATACGCCATACACTCGAATGTGGATTGTAATTTGTATAGTCAATAAAGGGTTCATGTATTTCCGATGTACTTGCCGACAGATGAATTGTCAACGAATGATTTAGCTCTGGCTGGAATATATTTATGGCTAAATTTTGTTACCTTTGTTTTAATTATAATCATTACTTTTATACTTAATAATAACAATATTTGTTATTTATTAAATAAAAGTTATATATTATGTAAATATAATTTTAATTAAAATTATGTTTTGAATTTATTTATTTATAACAAAATATGATAATAATAATTAGGATTTTAATAAATAATTTGATTTTTTAATTATTAACATGAAATTATGTAAAATTAAATAATTATAATTATATTTATTGTTAAAAAGATAGATGGTAAAATTTTAGGTAAATAAAATAATATACAAATAAATATTATTAAAATTATTAATCATTATGCCATCATGAAAAATGTATAATTAAATATTATATCTATATCTATATATCTATATATAATTAATTTTATTTTAATAAATTATATTTATAATTTATAAAATTATTTGTGATTTAAGAAATATTATTTAATAAACATTTAAGATCAATATTTATGAAAATAATATTTAATATAAATCACACTAACTCTTTACCTTATTAAAAAGACCACGTTAACCTTTTCTTTGACTAAATAATTTTAGTATCAAATAAATATTACTCCTAATTTCAAAATTATAATATTAACAAAGCTCCACATCATTTAAAAATTTGTTATTAATTTTTTCCAATTTAAATAAATATATGAAACATTTAAATATTTTGTAGATATTTTTTTTTTCAATTTAAAAATATTCGAAACATTTAAATATTTTGTAGATAGCTTTCAACTTCATGAATATCAAAATGATAGGGTCGGGTTATGATGAAGATATGGGCAATTTCTCCCGATTGTTTTATTCATTTTGTTTATTGAATATTATATTTAAAACAAATATTTGTAATTATTTTTTTAATTAGAAAAAAAAATATTTAAAATATTTATTATATATATATATTATTAAAAAGATTTAAGGTGACAAAATTTTTGTTTGAAATGACTTTTTTGTTTTTTATGTTCAATTATATATATATAATAGAGATTTAAGGTGACAAAATTTTAGTTTGAAATGATTTTCTTGTTTTCCTTTTGAATTGGTGGTCGTGGTGGTGCATTAAGACCAATGTGATCTACTTGACCTTAAAAAGAGGAAGAATCTAATTGTAATTCTTTAGAATATTATTTTTATGCTAAAAAATAAGGGAAAGAACCGCCCCAAGATCACTAAAGTCGGGCTGACTTAACAAGTCAAGAAGATTGGAAGTGTGACAGATGTTAGGGAAATGAGAGCGGATGTGAGTAAGGGCTAGACAATCTAAAAGGAAGTGTGTTTCATCCTCCACCCTCTTAGTATCACAAAGATGACAAATTCTATCATCCCAAGGGATCTTGGGAGTAGACCACTGCCCAGTTTCACTCCAAAGCTCAAGAGAATTAGTTCTAATCTTAGCAATGTTCATCTTTTTCTTCAAGCCGGTCAAAATAGAAAGATAATTCTGGTCTCAAGGGTGGGGTTGATCACCTCCTTATAGTATCTTAGTTTAATTTTACCCTCCAACTCCTTATCATTCCATAGCTTATCCTTAGACTTGGAGGTGATAGTATCTTTGACACTGTCCTTTCTTCCTAGGATGATCTCCTCATTTACCCCCCCATGGTTGAGCCAAGACTGGGCATCCTTATGTCACCCACACTTGAGGCGAAGGTGTGGGTTTTGACTAAAGTTACAAGCAATTTTAGGAATCCTCTTGGATTCCATGTTGTAAACATTCTTCTTATACATTAGATACTTAAACATAGCTCTGCTTTCAAGAGGGGAGAGGCTAACTTTGATCAGGAGGATAGGATAGGGGGTATTTCCCTTAATCTTGAGATTGTAGGTTATGAATTACTTTTAAATCATCTTAATCTTTCTCCACAACCCTCTAGATATATTGCAACACTAGACTTCACAACTGTATAGGACAACAGGGGTGATGAGGGTCTCAAAGAAGAACCTTTTTTTACTCCAAATACAAAGATCGACAACCTTACAATTATTTTTAGGCTCATAATAAGGTTTCCAACCTCCACTAATAATTTTCACAATGTTGTAATTCCAGTTGAGCTGATAAGGAATGTCAATACCCAAATATTTATAAGAAGAGATCTCCAAGAAATTGTTATCATATACGAAATTTCCATGGGTGATCTTTTTGGATTTAATTATCATGATTTTAGTCTTGTTGGTATTAACCACCATAGCCATCTTGGAGCAATAGTCATGAAGAGTCTTAAGTTGCTTGTCCAGGTCCTCATGGCTTCTAGCAAGAAGAACGATATCATTGATGTAGAGGAGAAGAGTAATGATAATACCAGCAAACTTGGTCCCCTTGCACCCCACAATTTCCAAACACTCCTATAGCTTATCGATGTAAATACCAAAAAGGGTAAGGGAAAAGGGACACCCTTGATTAACCCTGATATTGCATTTATAATCTTTAGACCACCCTTCATTGGTCTTAAGCTTGGAAACAATCGTCTCATAGAGGCGAATCACAACAACCTTCAACTCAGAAGGAATCATTATCTCATCAAGTATTTTCCAAAGCTTATCCTGAGGAACAGTGTCAAAGTCGTTTCTAAAGTCCACAAAACAACAAAAGGGATCAACTTTACTATTGTAAGATTCCTCAACAATGATCTTGAGAGTGGCAATGGTATCTCTTAAAACTAGCTTATCCTTGAGCTCTTTTACCATGGATTTCAAGCCAATGACTAATCTTCTTATCCAAAATGAGACCCTTGTCTAAGATGTGGCTAATCATAATGGTCATGTAGTTAGAGGGAACAATTTTGTCCCCATTTTTAAAGATACGCATAGTAAGGCTTTGCGTCCAAGGCTTAGGGAAGCCATGCTTTACAACCAAATTGAGAAACTTGTGGAGACGAGGAATGGTGATAGATCTTCTTATATTTAATATTTTAGCTTGGTATCCTTCAATATCTTTAGCTTTCCCACTAGTGAGCTTATTAAATATCTCAGACTCAACATCCTCAAGAGAAAATACATCTTCCTTAATAGGAGTGCTAACAATGTTGTCCATAGTGTCACAAAGGGGCTCTATGACAATGTGAAAATAGTTAAATTACAATGTGTGATTCATCTTCTACTCCAATACAATAACCTTCACAAAATCTTGCCTTATTTAGAACCACAATATATTAATAATTTTCTGAAATGTCTACTTCTTTAATAGTTCTCTTCTTTCTACAAGGGTCTACAAACTCTCTATAGAACCCATTATTAATATATCTTTTCTTATATTTATTCCCCATAAAAAATTCAACAACATCAAGAATCAACTTACCATGAATGCATCATCACTATCAGGATCATCTTGCCTTCATAATAATCTGTTTATGATAAGAGTAATTGTTATTGAATAATACATCATAGTGCCTTGATGACACCTATCCATTGGCCACAATGGTGTTGGCATGGATTGTAAGCCACTCTTCCTCCTCAATTTTTATGTCCATGTTGGAGATAATTGGTCATTCCTCAATAGTAAAATAAATGACTCTTTGATTCTATGAACCCTCCATGTGAAGCCTTCCAATAGAAGAGTGCAATTATTTTGGGAAGACTAGAGTATCCCACCTTCAACACTATATTGGAATCATAATAATTAATCCCTTCATTCAGTGCTATGTTTATACCATCCAATGATTGAATTCAATGAATTTTCCTAGCTTCTTGTTTTTGTTATCGCTAGTAGAAAAACATAAATTAGCGACTAAAAAAACTACTAGAAATCGCATATAAATGGCTATGTTTGGTCACATGGACATTAGTGACTAATTTACAATACCTTCTCTTTGTAACCAATTTAGTCACATTTAAATTAGTTGTTAATAGGATGTCTTAATTTTATTGTCTACTAGTATATGTAGTTGTGAATTCGGTCATTGAATTAGTCATTGATTTATTCATAATTTCCACATTTAATGACCAAAAACACTACAATGTGATCACCCGAGGAAACCAATTAATGACTAAAGAAATATGACCAAAATTTTGGTCACGAGATAAGATACTATAAATTAGCCAGTAATAGTCATTTACATGAAAATTTTAGTCTTCACTTGAAATAAAATAATGACCAAAATGGTGGTCGCGAGAAATTATACTATAAATTAGCCACTAATAATCATTTATATGCAAATTTTAGTCGTCATTCATGGTCACAAATTTGTCATTTCCAGTTTTGAGGACGGATATGAATGTATTAATGACGAATTACATGAAATCAAGGTTGTGATATTCATAACACCTGTAAAGCTTATCACATGGGTGCAACTTAACTAGAGTATGCAACTGTGCCATGCTCTGGAGTGTTACAATGTTACCACAGAAGAGGGTGAAGAAGATCCTTGAAATATCAATAGCCCTGAGTCAGAGGGACAAAGCGAAGTTGATGGGCCTAAGGTAGAGGTTCCTGACATTTAAAAACCATTAAAGACCACGCAAGTGAACATTGGGTCAGAAGCGCAGTCGAAGTTCGCAAATATAGGAGATCACTAGCATGAGGACATAGTTGATAAGGTCACAGAGTTATTGCGAGAATATCAAGACTTGTTTCCAACAAAGTTCTCTGATCTCAAAGGGATAGTAGGTGACCTGGGTTTTATGAAGATCAATCTGAAGCCAGATGTGAAGCTGGTAAAATAGCTACCATACCGATTGAATCCTAAGCACAAGAAATAGGTGCACGAAGAACTGGATAAGATGCTCGCAGCAGGAATTATTGAGCTTGTAGAAGAATCGGATTGGGTTAGTCCTATGGTAATTCAAGAGAAGAAGACAAAGGGCGAAATCAAGATCTGCATAGATCTCGGGAAATTGAACGATGCTTTTGCACATGATCCATTCCCTATGTTGTTCACAGATGAAGTCTTGGAGAACGTTGGTGGTCAAGAAACATACTCTTTTACAGATGGATTCTCAAGATATCACCATATCAAGGTCACGCCAGAAGATCGAAGTAAGACTACCTTCGCCACAGAATGGGGTTCTTTCTCGTATATAGTTATGCACTTTGGACTTAAGAATGCCCCTACAATCTTTTCTAGGGTGGTAGTCGCAGCCTTTAACGAATTTATTCACAAATTTTTGGAGGTATTCTTTGATGATTGGATGGTGTTTGGGTTAGTTAAAAATCATGTTTCAGGTCTTCGCCTGATGCTAGATACTTGTAGGAAGTATCAGATCTCCCTAAATTTCAATAAATGTATATTTTGTGTACCATATGGGGTACTTTTGGATCACGTTGTTTGTAAGAAAGGGTTGATGGTGGAACTGGCCAAAATTGTAGTAATTATCAATTTGGAGCCCTCAAGGAATGTAAAACAACTACGTGCAACATGGGACCATACATGATACTATAGAAATTTTATTACGGCATACGTGCAGATCACTGTGCCCATGGAGAAATTATTGAAGAAAGATGCGACATTTTGCTAGGAAGATGATTGCCATAAAATCTTAGATGTTTTTAAGGAAAAAATGGTTATCGTGCCTATTCTAGTGTTCCCCGATTGGAAGAAAGAATTCCATGTACATGTGGATGCGTCCTGCATAGTGTTAGGAGCAGTGTTAACCCAACTAGGTTCAGGGGATATCGAACATCCGATTGCATTTGTGAACAGAAAAATATCTAAGGTGGAGAAGAATTATTCAACCATGGAGTGCGAAGGATTGGCAATGCTATATGCACTCCAGAAGTTCAGGCACTATCTGTTGGGTACGCAGTTCAAAATGTATACAAACCATTCCGCTTTAAAATACCTAGTCAACAAGCCTATATTGGGGGGGGAGGGGGGCGATTTGTAAGTGGTTGCTGCTATTTCAGGAGTACAACTTCAAAGTAATTATGAAGCTAGGACGATTAAATGTTGGACCCGATCACCTTTCACGAATTGAGAATTGAAAAGAACCCACAAGTCTTGATGAAGGATTTCCTAACACGTAGCTCTTTGTTGTGCACGTTGTAGATGAAAATTTTATAGATATAATCCAATTCCTGTATACATGTACAACTCTTGAAGGATATACAATGCAACAGAAGAAAGAATTGGTGGTTAGGGTTGTGGATTTTTCCGTCATTGTATGGAACTTGTATAAAATGGGGGTCGGTATGTACCGGATTATGAAATACAAAGTATCATTGTTGAAGCGCATGGAGGAGTTGTTGGAGGACATTATGTTGGACGAGCGACTGTGCAAAAGATCCTACGAGTTGGGCTATGGTGGCCAACTGTGCACAAGGATTCCAAGGAATATTGTAGGGCATGTGATGTCTACCAGAGGACTGGGAAGTCATCACAAAGGGATGAATTTCCTCTGAACCTGCAAGTCTTGTTACAGGCATTTGACAAATGGGAAATAGATTTTGTGGGACCTATTCAACCAACCAGAAAGAAGATTGGTGCACACATCATGATGACATAATACTTGACCAAGTGGGCTGAGGCTCAGCCCATAAAGGATTGCAGCACACCTATAGATGCGAATTTTATATTTGAATACATTTTGTCTAGGTTTGGCTTCCCTAAGATTTTGATGAGTGATAGGGGTTCACATTTCTTGAATGAAACGATTGCTCCTTTTATTGAAGAATTCCATAAGTATCATTAGAATATCATGCCATACCATCCTCAAGCAAATGGAATAATTGAATCTTTCAATAAGATCTTGGAGAATGCTTTGATGAAGATCTGTAATGTGAATAGGAATGATTGGGATGTGTGCATATCAGCTATTCTTTGGCCATATAGAACTACCTGTAAGAAGTTGACTGGATAGACACCATTTCGATTGGTTTATGGACAAGAAGCGGTAATGACAATGGAATACATAGTTCTCAACTTGACAATCGTTGCAGTCACAGAGATGGAATATTGTGATATAATGGAAGAACACTTTGCGCGGATACTTGAGTTAGAAGAAGATCGCTTCTTGGCAAGATTTCATCAGCAAGTGCAGAAGGCTCAAGAAAAGGCATGGCATGATCGCCACATTAAGCAGCACACCTTTAAAAATGGAGATTTAGTACTCCTCTATGATAGCAAGCTTACTAAGTTCCCAAGAAAGTTTCAGATGCATTGGCTGGGACCATACATCGTCAAGGAGATTACGGATGGGGGAGTAGTTCAGCTCGCGAAGATGAATGGGGAGATATTTCCGGGAAGAATCAATGGGAGCCTATTGAAGTTGTACAGGGGAGATCTCACCCATGCGCGATGACTATATGAATGTAGGACAGTCTTAGTACTTCAGGAAGTTGGAAGGAAGTATGGGACTATAAACCACTCTGCCAGGAGAACAATTTTTCAAAGAGATTGGGTTGTGTGACAGTTAGGATGAAGGCGTAGATGGGAGTTGTGATGAAGGAGCTACGCTAACAAGGTGGGTATCGTGTAGCCTAGCCATAAATTGACCATTGAAGACACTGTAGGTGATTGGATGGCTATTTTCTGTTAAAGGGAGCGGGGGAAGCATTTAAGGAGCATCTTTGCAAATATTCCGCCAAAAGAGCGTTAATGAGGGAGATCTAGAGGGAATCGATGGATTTAAATTCAAAATGGGATATAAATACAACATCTTGCTCCCCCTTCAAACACTTTTCTTCCAGAAATATTGTCTTGATATTTTGCACCTAAGTGTGAGCATAGATGATTGTTGTATGTCTAAACAAGAGTGACAAGAAGTAGAGAAGGAGTTTTCGCAAAAGGGGCTTGGGTTTGAGGTAGATTTTCCTGAGTGGAAGAAGAAACTATTTTGGGAGAGCCTTGACCATATGACTACAACACCACTACTCCCTACCACAATGCCTAGGTCACCGAGGCCAAAACCCACTACCTCCGCGGCGGGAGAGAAGAAGCAAAAGAATCCACAATAAGCTTTGATTCGGCAATCACCACACAAAAATCCAACTGAGATTAGACAGAAGGGGCGTATGGATAAGAATAAGCAGCCAACAGAACCCCTGGATCTGGATGAAGAAGAACAGACTATGGGGGTTGAAGACATCGACGCAGAGGAAGCGGAGCCAATTACTCAACTACCACCATATGTACCCCCTAGAAAATCCACTGCCAAAGTGACTAAGGACCTAGACTCATTGAAGTACAGGGTATTCACGCCATTGCTATGGAACAAAGTACCTGTTGAGGGGGGCTTGTTGGGCCAAGTACCATTTTTGAATATGGAGGACTATGATTTGGGTGAACATTCGAAGTTTCCACAATTAGAACCCAGTAAATACTTGAAACCGGTTTACTACGAGGAGGCAAGTTTCACAAGGCTTGAGCCAATTAAGTGGGTAGCCGAAATTGAGCACGCATGACTGATCAATATGTTGTATGTCCCACACTTTATATGGAACATAATTAATACTATTTGTGTACGTCAATTGTTGGCGTTGGTTCATGATGGGTGCCTCTGGCTAGGAGGACCCATTCCAATTAACAATATGTTGGTCCACAGAATCACCTTGTTACCTTATTAGGGCACAAACCCCGCAAACGGTTTTGTGGGGAAGTCCCAGGAGAAGAAGCTCACAGATCAAATGAAGATTAAATTTAGGTTGGTGAAGAAGTCGCGAGGCTATGCCATTAGTTTTATCTCAGATGGAGTTATGGAGTTTTCTACACAGAGTTTGGAAGGAAAAATACTGTGGAAGTGTCCTGTCGATGAGTTGTCGGCATCAGTGGTATCTTTAGCTGCACAGTGCAGCCAAGGGGTCTAATTAAATTGGGAAAAGTACCTTTGCCATAAATTTCTGGAGGATTTTCGCAAAGCCCAGGAGGATGGAAATGTGTTCCATTACATGTGGTTACTATTATTGATCGTGCTGGTAGGATGGAATATGCCTGAGGATATCAAATTCCCAACGTAGGATCCATACTTGTATGACGCTGCAAAGTTCGCCTCGTCATGGGAGATGAAGGATCCTGACCGTATCATTGAAGCAAAGATGTTATGGGTATTTTTCGAGTCAGAGTTGCGAATGGTGATCAACCAACGACCACAGTTTTCACCCAGCCTACATGCACATTACAAAAATATAGAAGAATTCAAGGCAGATTTTCACAATTTTTCCATACGTGAGAAGAAGGATGTCGCATGAACATGGTGCAAGTTTCCATATTTAGTTGCAGAGGGCGATATTATGGGGGTCATCAGCAAATATCTGAGCGATTGGATCACCCCATCTAGCGAAGTTGTAGGAACAAATAAGGCCACATAAGGAGACATGAGGAAAACAACAGCTGTAAAAGTGACCAAGAAATTCAAAGAGAAAGAAGCACATAAGGCTTCTACAAAAGAGAAGGAAGCACATAATGCTTCTACAAAAGAGAAGGAAGTGCAGAAGGAAAAGGCTTCTATGAAAGAGAAGGAAACACAGAAGGAAAACGTTGCACAAGCAACAACATTGCAAGTCACTATTGACCTCGAGGAACTTGAGACAGAGCACATTGATGTAGAGGTCGAAATCATAAATGAAAAAGAAGAGGGTGAAGACCCCAATCTCGGATCGGAGGAGTTAGAGTCTCCCTTCCAGATCAAGAAAATGCAAAAGCATAGTTCAACGGGGCCATGCAAGAAGTAAAAATCTGACAAGACTATGGGTACTGAACTGTTGGCCCTCACGGAGGAGGGATCTTGATGAAATCATTGATGTTGTCTGCTCCTCTATAGAAAATATATGGGGGCATGTCGAGGACTAGTACAAGCAGGTACTAGACAAAGTGCAACAGGGCCTAATGGAATTACAGGTCCAGACAAGAGTGATCCAGGTGAGCGTGGTACAAGAGATCACGGATAAAGTGAGTGTGCCAAAATTTGGTTCCTCAGAAATCACATCTAAGCTCCGATTAGTCCAACTACCAATGGGCTCTCTCCATTTTGAGATAGTCGACGACCAGGTGTGTGCACAGTATTGGAAAAATCTCAGTATCAACCTTGTAGCACTGCCTATCTAGACCTTTCACAACCTGCACCAAGGAGTTTCAGATGGTCTCCACATCTAGGAGAAACAAGTTATGTTGATTATCGACGAGGTAAAAACTAACAATCAACATATTTTTGCAGAGAAAGTGCAGGCCTTGCAGGCCCACGACAACGTGATGCAGCGAAATCAGGAGCTAGAGGTAGCCCTTACACAAGTGTGTAGCAAGCTCCCGGAGCTTCAAAGTCCAACAGAGGTGGCCTTAGCATATAAAATTCACAATTTAGCTACTGCAGTGGAGGCACCTAAGGAAGAATTTGGAAAGGTATGGTTTGAGCTACAATTGTAGATTTCAGAGCTTCAATTGAAGCTATGGCCAACCACACCTCTGTAAGTCAGAGAGCAGTGCGAGACTACTATTAAAGCATATATGACAACTCTAGCCATTGTAGTTAGGGACCACAACCATTTGTTTGAGCAGACAATGGATATGTGGACCTCGCTGCATGAGGATCCACACTTGCAGACAATCGAAGCTGACATCCGTGAAAAGCAACTGCATTTTGATGAGATCAGGGCGGTAATGCGGACCTTAGCACCTATGCAAAGGTTCACCAAACTTCAATAAGGGAAATACATATAGGCCCAGATTGATGAGCTACATTAGAAGGCCACTATTATTTCCTCAAGGATGCAGCCATGGGCCGACGAGGCAAGCCAATTGTCACAGAACAGTTAGAGCAAGCTAAAATATCTTCAACAAATAGAGAACCATGAGCCTTACAATCAAAGGTCCAACCACAGATAAATTGGTTGAAGAAGTTCGTCAGGCCATCACGACGGGTACAACCAATCTTCAAGCATTGAAGATAGAATTCAGAAGCCTAAAAGCAAATCTTGAGGCAACACCAACAGAGTGACTCGGGATGAGTCACAACTTTGTGTTAAAGATTGTTAAGTCATATTTTGTTAACTTTTGTTAAATATTGTAAAGTCTCTACATTTTGAGGAGTGGAGCACGAGTACCACAGGTTGATAGGAGTCAAAGGGGCTTTAGGAAGGTCAAATCCCCTTAGTTTGTTAGATTTAAGCTATTTTGAGACTTGCCCATGGTTCGCGGACCATGGTATTGTAATGAGGAAGATTATAAAAGGAAGTCATTCAAAGAGTCATAAAAGCATAGTAGAAGAAAGAATAGTGCATGAGTTGAGTCCGTTTTATATATTTTGTACTTGGGCGAAGGGGAACGCTTCTACAGTTGTGTGTGTGAAGACCTTGGTAAGTCCACAGCTGAGTGCAGGGGCCCTTGCAATTGTGTGTGCAGGGTTGTAATTGAAGATATGAAGAATAATAAAGGCTTATTTTGAAGAAATATCTGTGTATCTATGTATTATTGTTTTACCTCTGAACTTACTATATTTAAGATCCATTGAATGCATTTAATCATACAAAGTACTTAATAGATTCGTGAAGACGTAGATTTATTTATTTATATGATGTTATGCATGTTTAGCTCGATTGGCGAAGGACATCAATCTGCTAACTGTTAATTATAGTAAATTCTTGGTTTTAAGGGTTAGGGTTCACGAAGGTCAAGATAAAGCCCTAAGTTTTGTAGAAACACATCACATAGCCCTCTGGATACAAAAATCTGGTTCTAGCATCCCCCAATACTGCCTCGAGTGAGACTGCATCCTGAGCTACGCAGGTTGTTTCCGAAAGGGTTGGTAGTGTAGAGTTTTGTTGGTTAGCACAACTAACTCTAAACCTGGGTCTAAGCCCCCTCAAGCCAACAATAATTCACCCAAAAATTGTCTCAACCATTGTCTTAAAACCCTCCTCTATGTTGTAGTGTCACTTAGGTGTAGTCGTCAAAAAGAAAGTCCATATAGGAACTAGATGTATATTTATTTAGAATTTAAATTTAATTATCAATAATTATCGAGTGGATAATAAAATTTTAAAAAGAAGAAGAAGAAGATAAGATTTGTTAAAAAAATATATATATCTTTTATATTGTTTAATTAAATTAATTATTTAAAAAAAAAGTGATATAAACTAGTGTTGTAAAATACGTTATGGAAGTTATGGTTTTTTGGGTTTATATGGTACATAATATTGTAACTAATCATATTTACAAATTAAGAATTTCCATTTTTATGATTAAAATTTTTGCTACATATTTTTTTAATGTATATATATTTAATTCACATATTAATTTGCTAGTAATAATTATAATAATTTAAAATAAAGTTGTTAGTTTGAGTGGGGTTTAATCTCTACCCAGTCTCACATACAAACCTCATGGGAGAGGTTAAGGATGGAAGCCACTTCTGGAAAATTAAACTATCAAGAGTCTAACTTTAACTTAACTTATTACCATGTTAATAATAACATCTTATTAATAGATAAATGTTTCTTCATAGAAACCATGGTTACTCTAACAACTCGTACCTTGATTCTACTTGCAGGTGCATCATCTCCATCATCTATGGCAAAAAGGGAGAATATGCAAACTAATAAAACAAGATTAGTAGTAGTAATGGATGCCTTGAACTTCAATTCAGATCTCTGATGCCACCAATATCATCGCTCTACTCCTCCTGTGCAAATAACAGTTTCTAGTCCAACTATTGACAATTGAATCATTTCTTAGGTTGTCTTTGTGTCTCTGTGAGTCATTTTTGGTCGGGGACCTTTTAATTTCTAAGAGGAGGAGTTGGTTTTGTTGTTGGATGGGTATGAAGCTCCTCTTTGTTTCAACTATCCTTGATTCGTGTCCTTTTTGTTTTTATTGGCATGTCCTTTTATTAGCTACTTATCTAGACTCACTAATGTAAGTAGATGTTTTTGCATAGACTCTTTGATCGAGAATTGGTGGGGAAATAGCATTGGTGGGGAAGAAATCCATGAAGAAATCCCAAAGGAATTCCGACCCTCTCTTCTTAATTCCAACTCTCTGTTTCTTCCCTCTTTTTTTTTGCTCATTTTAGTGTTTTCTTATTTTGGAATTCCCTTTAATTAATATAATTATTAAACTTTCTCTTTCAAATATTCTAATTCTTTCCTTTTTCATTTTATTATTTTGTTTAATTATTTTATCGATTTATTTTATTTTAATCAATAAATATTTATATGATTATATTTGAATATCATTTTAATTAATTTAGTAACTAATTCACCAACGACTAATTCTGAATTTTGTTCCCTTGCAATTATATTTCTATTATTTTTAATATATATAATTAAAATAAATAAAGAACAACTAGGTTTTAATTATCTTAATAATTAATTCCTAACAACTAATTTATAACTAAATCTTACTTTAATTAATTTAATAAGTAATTAACTATTTTTCTAACATCTAATTCCTAATATGTGGACCCTGATGCATCCTTGTTATTTATTCCTTAGGATCCACTGATTTTTTCATCTTTATCGTGAGGATGAACCATATTAATTGGTTCGAAATGTCAACCAAATCCTAATAATATGATTAATCTAAAATCCACTATAGATCACAAAAGTCTAAAATCTAAAATAATTTTTAAATTAAATCTGTTATTCTTTGATTTGAAAAACCAATATAAAAATCTATTAAGCTCCAATCTTATCCACACTGCAAGTTAATCCCTCGTTGCCTTCCTCTCTTCCTTTACTATACTCCCCAAAAATAATAGGTAATGTAGTATACTCCGCTACGTTGTGAAAAATAATTTCTCCAAAAGTTTAATACATATAAACCACCTACAAAGTTAGTGGCGAGAGCTTCTTTGTATTTTTTGTATATTTCACTTTGACATGCGTACAATTTCAACTAAAATCACCAGCATCATAGCATGGCATTTTACACTCTTAGTTATTGCATGGATGTTTATAAAAAAAATTGTATTCAAATTTGTGATATAGGATTCATGCAGAATGGTATGCTGAATTCAGTGTTGGTGTTGATCTATGTTAATATGCACTGGTATATAGCCAGGATGTTATGTCTCTTTTGTAAAGGTGCACTTCCTTAACTTAGCTTTGTTGTAGTTAAAATTCTTTAATTTCCTATTGCAAATGGCTGGTTGATGTCTTTAGCCTAAATGAAAACTAGATTTTTGGTTTGAGAGTTTTATCAGTGATTATATTTCATTTTTTTTCAAAATGGAGCAAATCCATGAAGAAATCCCAAAGGAAGATTCCTCATCAGGGGAACTAGCAGGTAATCATATCCCTAACAATGTGTCAAGAAATGAACATGATAACAAAACAACATTTGTTATGTCAGATGGAGTTTTTTTAGAATATTTTTCAGCGTAAATCACATTCAAATGCATTTGTCAACATGTTTCAAATCAACGAGTGTGGTTCATCATCAGATGGATTTGTTGATTCAGAAGAACACAGGTTAGATGAAATTTTTTATCTTGCTTTGAAAAATATTTTTAATCTTAAAGATAAGTTGCAGGTATATGATAACAAGGAACATATTAAATCAGTAAATGTTGTTGTGGAATCTAAAAACTATTGTGAAGGTCTTGAAGTTAAGATCATCTCTCTAAGAGCATATCTTGAAAAATTAGATAAGCAGAATGAATAACTACTTCAAGCATTTTAACAAAAGAAAATGGGCTGAAAGAAGAGATTCTCAAATTAAAGGAGAAAGTGGAAGAAGGAAGAAGGGTTGAAGAAGGTATGATGAAGTAATATCTAGAAAAAGAAAAGCAATATCAAAGAATGGAGGTTGAGGTAAACATTCTAAAAGGTAAATTAGAAGAAAAAGATAAGTATTTGAGGTTTCAAGATAGTACTAAGATTTTGGATAATATTCTTAGTAGTCAAAAGTATCCCGCCATCAAATCTAGTCTTGGTTTTCATGAAACTATTGAAGGAGAATCTAGTTCACAAGCTGATGCAAGGAATTTAAAGGGTAACAATGCAAAATCTGAAATTCTCAACAAAGAGATAAGCAGTCAACCTGATCAACAACCAAGGAAAGTGAATCTTCAAAGAAAATCATTTACTCCTAACTATAGAAATGTTAATAAATAATGTTGAATTTTTTATATGCCATAATTATGTATATGTTGCAACAAATTGCAGAAGTAGACTGTTTCAATCTCAACAAATAACTACTTCACAAAAATATCACCAGCTTCCAGGTATCCAGGCTTCTTTAAGGGATATTGTTTTGCTTGCAATATATTTGGTCACAAAGCTATTGATTGCAATAGAAGGAATATGAAACAGAAATATTATGATTCATCTTCTCATATAAGATGTTATACTTGTAACAAGTTTGGGCATGTAGCAAAAGATTGCAGGGAAAAATCTATGGATCGCCTTAGACAACATGGCAAGCAATCAGATAAGAATATTGATGCTCGAAGACCTGAAAATGATAGATCCACCAACATTTCTCATAATAAGCAGAAAGAAGAAGAACATATAAGGTGTGGTCTTGCACTCTGCTTGTTTGAAGAAGAAGATGAATGGTACATAGACAACAGATGCTCTCATCACATAACTAGAGATAAGAGTAAGATGGAGTCTCTCAAGAAAAATCAATATGGTAAGGTTATTCTTGGAAATAATGCTCGAGCAAAAGTTCTGGGAAAAGATATAGCCAGAATTAATAAACATAGAGGAGCAATTGATACTTTATTATTTCAAGGGCTAAAGAAAAATATTCTAAGTGTAGGTCAAATGGTGGATAAAGGAAATATAATTATGTTTATATCAACCAAATGTAAGGTCATAGATGAAGAAACAGGAAAGGTCATAGCAAGAGGATATAGAAATCCAAAAAAATTATACATACTGAATTTTCACATAAATGAGGAGGATTGATACCTAGAGTAAAAGAATATGATCTCTATTGTAGTACATTATGCTTAAAAGAATACTTCTCACTGTGACTGTAGAAGTGACATGAGGTACATAACCTCATGAGGAGCAAAAGATGATTATTGGGTCCTCAGGATCAATGATGTATGATCTTAGGGGGAGAAATACATCTGTTGATGATGATTCCCATGATATTCATGTTTCTTGTATTACTAACAACGCTTAATATGTAGTAACAATGAATATGTACAAACAATATAGGCTCAGGGGGAGTTGTGGTTACAAAAATTCAACATTTTACTTTTTGTATATGGATCCTATGAAAGGCAGTCACATATATACACGAGTTTAGATCTCAACAGTCACGTATGTTTATCTATGATGAAGAAACATTGGGAAAAACTCAAGGAGAAGTTCTGCTATGCTTCAGTTAGTTATTTTTGGCTTTCTGGTTCTGGCATTGGTTGGTTACAGTCTACAGATGCTCAGATACTACACAGAAGTGATATTGGCTTATGATGGTTTGATTTGTTGAAATATGGCATTGTTACTTTGGTTATTTTGTTGACTTTACTAATTTATGAAGATGGATATGATCAGACCTGATAGTGAATAGTCAGCACAGGTTCATAGGGAGAATTTGCTATGCTTCTAATAGTGCATTGTTGGCATTATGATTTCTTGAGAATTCCTTGTTGCATGATAATGTTTAGTATATATATATCATTGATCATGCGTAGTTGTTGCTATTGAAGACACCTATGATGTTTTTATTCTGTCGTTAGTGATGATAAAGTCTTGGATAAAGTTGCACTTAATGGATTTAATTCTACATGAAGAGGATATGCATGCCATGGTCCTTATTGACATTAGTTGATGATGATGAGTTTCACTCACTACTTATATGTTGTTGTCATTATGTCTTCAATGATGCATAAGTTGCATATGGTGCAATTATGGATGATGCCTATAGTGTTGTTCTTGGTTCTCACATATGTTACATGGTGATGATACATGTACATGATATGATACACATGGTATGTTGCTTGAGGATTGTAGCTCTTTGTATATAGAGCATGTTGATCTTGATAATATGAGGTCAAGAACATGGGTTACTAAAAAATATTGACTACACAGTCTTATGCCTGGTTGATGATGATGAGTCCATATTGTTATCTCTATGTCATAGGTTATCAATGATGGATGGTTACTTGAGTTGCATATTGGTGAAGTTTATGGTGTGATAATTCTTCTTGCATGAAGATAATGGGCCAAGAGAATGGCATTGTTTCCTATAAGGAAAAGGTGGTTACATGAAGAGGATGGTTATTGATATACTGTTGCTAAAACTGTTGGGTGATGCTTGGAGACATTGCATATTTAGTCACATATTGATGCTTGAAACATTTGATCACATGGTGATATTGATTGATGCTACATTGTCCTATCTTACTTTATGATGATATTTTTGGTTCTCACATATGTTGTTGATGCATGAGGAGATATATTGTTTTGCTACAAAAGATCTATATTATTTTGATGTACACAGGGAAAGAGCAAGTTGACCTTGATGACGTCAAGGGGATGAGTTGATAACATATCTCCTTGGAAAAATCTTATGTTGTCGCTAAAATTTGGGAATGTTTCATACTTGGTCACATGCTGATGATATTGAAGCTACATTATATTATCTTACATATTGATGAGGATGTGCATGTTGTCGTTCATATTTCTGATACCTATGTTGCAAGATCCTATGATTACTATTATGGTCTTGCTACCACATGGTGTAGGTCCTTGTCCTTGGTTTTGATCATAAATGTCATATTTTCCTCTTGATGTAAAGGCCTTTGATGTAATAATTGTAAAATTCATTCATGTTTGGACTATTGGGGATCAAGTCAATTATGTATGTAATCCCATTTTGGGCATTTGATGTAATGTTGAGTCAAATATGTAACCCCTATGTTGGGATGAGTCCTTGGTGATAGGAAAGGTCATATTTGGTTGAGTCATAGAGTCACGTAATTATTTGAAAATCGTCCTGAAGATTCAGCATATGCTTAGGGGGAGCATGGTCAATGTTCATATTCAACGGATCATACCTACAATGATCCTCTCTACAAAGGGAACAAGAATTCTTCATTCAACATTGGTCAACCATTTTCCCTTGATGTCAAAGAGGGAGAGAAGCTTGGTGTTTGGAATGCTTGGTGACTTGGGAAAGAAGCTTAGTATATCTATAGATGTGTTTACAAGTATCTACAGATGATGGTAACCAAACACCAATGTGGTTGCCATTAAGTCCAAAGGGGGGTATTGTTGGCATTATGACTAATGTGTTGTCATTGATGGAAACCTACTTGATAAAGATGTCAACATGATGGTAGTAGGATGAGTATGTGTTGTCTTTGATGACAAATTACTTGATAAACATGTCAACATGAAGGTAGTATGATGAGTATAAAATCTAGTACATGTGTGGCAAAGAGATTGGACAAATGAATATCAGTTTAGAGACAAAGAAAGGATAAAGGTGATGTTTTCAGAAGTATATGTGGGTCCTGTGAAAAAACACTGCGTACATATGCAGGTATGGTGAAGAAAAGTAGCGTACAGTTTCCCCACCATGGTATTGTGAATACCCTGGGTCTTTACCATGATATTGGCCAATAGTAATGAGCGCAACAACAAATATTTTATCCCTTCAAATAATACCATCAGGATTACTAAGGGTTTGACCAAGGTATTGGCTAAGGCCTAAGCTATATAAGGAGATGAATATCAATGTGTTATGTGTGCAAGTATTGGGTTATTGATGTTTGGTTTGATTTGAAATAGGTATGCACCAAGGAGCATGATGATGGATTAGATCTGATAGATATGAAATGACTACACATTGAATAATTTGCTTATGGTTTGATAGGTATGTGATGATGATGTTATGATGTGTGTCTATTACAATGTATGCCAACATTTAGGTTTGACTGATGTTCTATTGTGCAACAAAGGTATGACTCAGTAGTTATAGATCTATACCTGAGTTTTCTTCAGAAAGATCACGTACATATGTGAATCTACTTCTGGGTAGTCGCGTATATATTCTGCAGTATGGACAGATATGTACGCGGATGTCAAGTATGAAAGGCATGTACATACAGAGAAGTGCTCTATAAAGGTTGCATACATCTGTTAGGTTTTTGTAGTATGAGATGATGATTATGGCTGATTTTTTTTGTTATGTTAGCTATTGTACGTGAATGATGTCTCTTTCATGATAATATGTGTGTGACAGTTCTGTTTGAGCTTAGTAGTTTATGGA
Source organism: Pinus tabuliformis (assembly GCA_031772625.1). Taxonomy (NCBI): domain Eukaryota; kingdom Viridiplantae; phylum Streptophyta; class Pinopsida; order Pinales; family Pinaceae; genus Pinus; species Pinus tabuliformis. The sequence goes on from CM062817.1 coordinate 1,583,731,496, forward strand.
ATGATATGTTAACTAAAGATGATGCTACTATATGATGATTTGTGTGTGGTTCATAAATATGTGATGAGTTTGGTATGTGTTTTAGTGATTGTTTCAGTAGTGCAATGATTCAAATTCAGGGTTTGGTATTTTGAGATCTGTACGCAGGATTGCTTAAGGGAAAGCGTGTATATACGTGGATATTATTTAGAACAATAGCGTATATATTTTTCCATGTTTTTTATCATAGTTTGTAGTGGTAGCAATTGGTTTTAGTGATGGGTAACAATGTATGACTTGGTATATTGATAAGTGGTTGTGCATTGAAGTTCCTAATCTGTTCTGGTTTAGTTTGATCTAGTTTCACTAGTTGCATTGGGTGATTGATTGAGTGGTACAAGGATGCAGATTCAATTTTCAGTGTATTGAGATATGTGTGTAAGTATTCTTCAGGGAAAGCACGTACATATGCGGGTATGACTCACAACAGTAGCATATACATTTTGACATATGATTGATCAGTCTTTGTAGTGACAGGATCTGGTTTTAGTAATGAACATTATGTGGTATGGTATTCTGATGAATGGGTATACAATGATATAAGTTGGTTTAATTTTTTGAGAATAAGTTAGTTCAATAATTGATTTGGTGATTTAGTTTGTTCATTGATTAAGTGATTTGATACAGTGTTTGGTTTCAGTATTGTTATTTTGGAATTGGGATTAAATAATGGTGGTGGGTCTATTTTGAAAATATGATGAAAAGTGGCCTATAGGTTTGATGTTTTGGTTCAGGTGGATCCAGTATGAAATATTATGAAACCTGGTCCACATAGGTGTTGAGGGTTGGAGCCTTCAATGAGGAAGTAAAATATTCCTTCCAGTGGTAGCTGGTAAATCTGATTAGGGGGTAGGAGCTCCCTTCAGGTGGGTGCTAGTAAATGAGATCAAGGGGTTGGAGCTCCCTTCCAGTGGGTGCTGGAAAACGAGAGAAGGTGGTAGCCTTCTATAGGTGGGTGTCTGCATCCTGGTGTGAGTCTGTGCTAATACAATATTGTAATATGTTTTCTTTATAATAAAATATAAAGACAGAGACGACAACAACATCGGTTTTATCCCACATTGGGTTTCCACCTAAAAATCACGGTGTTCATGTGTGTTGAAGTGTTGCTTATGTGTGATGGTTTATCCTGTTCTTACTACACATGGTTATTGTTTAATTAATGACTAAAGAAGTACTTATGTACTGGTTCAAGTTAAACAGATGATGAATTAATTGAAAAGTTAGTTAACTGGATATACGCCACTTGTATTCATCACAGTCACGTATATACACTGGTTCACTTCATTAAATTCATGTACAAAAATATTAATAAGAAATTGAAAGGTTTAAGTGAGTTTTAAAATATTGATTCACCACCCAAACCACACCCCCCACGCCGCCCCCACCCCCCCACACCCCCCCCCCCCCCCCCCTTCATCCCCCTCTAAATGTTTTTCCGAACAAGAGTTACTATAAATATTGAGTTTAAATTGTTTGAAACTCTCATAACTTTAGTGATAAATTGAATTTTATTAAAATATAATTCTTTTGAGTTATATTAAATCTAAATTAATTATAAAAAGTTATGACTTAATTTTTTTTAAATTTAAGAATAGATTGAATTTTATAAACTAGTATAGATTCATCTTAACAATGGATCTACCAAGAGCCTAGAGGGATCAAATCTCATTATATGAAAATCTCTTTTTAGAATGCAAAAATTATAAAAAGATGTACATGTCAAAAGATTTAATCTCTTTTTGTGCTTCATAAATCTATGATTAAGATGGATCTATAGTGGTTTTCTATCTCTATATATAGACCATGTGTAATTTTTCATTGTTTAAATTACATTTTTGAATAATTATTATTTTATATTCTATATTAAAAATTGAATGAGTTACACATTTATGTCTTATTAAGAACTAACTAAATTATTTTTTAGCTTTAATTATTTTTTCCTTGTGAGTATTCAAATATTTTACTAATTAGGTTAGAATGAATATGTCTGAACTATCTAAGCAATAGAAAAATATTTATGGTAATTTTACAATTAGAGTTTCAACCATATTAAACTTTGTAACTTATAAAAATATCTCTATAATTTTTTTTTAAGTAAGTCGTTTTGCATTTAATTTCATATATTAAAATTTTGATATAAGTTCACCAATGCATAATCTATAATAAATGTTATTTCATAAAAATAAACATTCATGATGATAACCATCTGACAAACATAAACATCATCTAAAATACACATCCAAATTTGCTAACATTATCTAATTATATACACCTATAGCACATATAAACGTCAGTAGCTAGCACACAAATCTAATAACCTAATAGTGCATCATCATCGTGATCACATCTAATAAAACAAAATCATTATAATCTAACATAATCACCACACATCCTCAAATATACATCTCATGTCAAATAACTGTTATCACATACACTGATCCGGATTTAAACAGGAACGCAACAAATCACAGAGATAACCATATACACAAAGATGCAGCGGAAATAATACTTCATTTCATTAATGGAAAAACACTGAAATATGCTTACAATCAGAAATGGAAATAAATCAGCTAGGGCGATGGTAGCTTATCTCTGAGAAGAGATGTGATGGCTACATGCCTATGAACTGTGTTACAATGAGGCTCGAAGGCCTATTTATTGTTGAGAAACAATGGAAAAACCCTTCACATTCCAAAACCTAACCCTTGGAGATGAAACGCCAAAATGTGGGCCCCGTTTGGGGTAAATTGGTACATCAACTTCCCGGGGTCGTAACTTTGGCATATGATCTCCGTTTGACGCGTACAATAGCTCGTTAGAAAGATCTATCCGAGCACTATCATTGTTGGAACGGCACCCATGTTGCCCCCGGATTCCCCAAAAAACGTCGTTTAGGGCCTCAAAATGGCTCCGGAAGTTCAGGACCCGAAAAACTGCTAAAAATAGTAACTTGTGCTACAATTAAGGAAACTGAAAATGCTGAGAAAGACAATGGTGGGGGTCCAGGTGGACTTGGCAGGTGGCCACCAATATCCACCTGGATCATTCCTCCCCCCTTAGGAAGCAATGGTCCCCATTGCGTTGAGCTCCTCCATGAGATGAGGAAACTTCTGCTGAACTTGTTCCCTGGTGAGCCACTTGCCCTACTGAAGGAGTTGGCCTGCTTTGACAACTCGATACAGTTGGATATTCTGTTGGCGAGTGTTCTTGATCTGTGTGTCCATGATCCGATCAGTTGCAGCTTGTTCCATGCAATCTGGATTTAATTATGTGGGTTTGAGTTGTTCTGCAATGTCGGATGTGTCTAGCAATGGTGGAAAGTATGGCCGAAGGCGGTCCACATTGAACACTGGGTGCAGGCCAAGGAATGGGGGAATGCTGAGCTCAAATGCATTGTCTCCCATAGCCTTAGTAATGGTGTAAGGACCATATCGGAGTGGTCTCAATTTCCGATAGGCTCCAGTAAGGCGTTCCTTTTGCAAATGCAACCAGACTTTGTCGCCCACCTGAAACTTGTGTGGCACCCGATGTTGATCATGTCGCTGCTTGTACTTGGCATTTGATTTCTCAAGAATGTCATGGACCTGCTGGCGAATATGTTGGATGCGCTCAATGAAGCTGGTGGCCTTATCTGTTTCGGACTGGACATGAGCTGAATTCATGTGAGTAGCTGCAAGTGGCATGGCCACATCAATGGGGCATAGTGGTTGGAATCCCAAACCCACCTGAAAAGGGCTATGGCCAGTGGAGCTGTGAAGAGCTCGGTTGTAGCTGTGCTGAACATAGGGGAGGCTCTCGTCCCATGTGCGTGGATGCTTTGAGTTATACATGCGCAGAATGTGCACAATCATCCTATTGACAACCTCTGTCTGGCCATCAGTTTGAGGATGGAAGGCTGTGGACTTCGTGAGTTTGGTGTCCAGCATTGACCAGAGACTGGACCAAAATGTGCTGAGAAACCGACTGTCCCGATCTGAGATGATAGACTGTGGGATCCCAAAGTGCACCCACACTCGTTCAAAGAAGAGTTTAGCAGTGGCTTCTGCTGTGATATTCTTCTTGCAGGCCATCATAATGGCCATCTTCGAGAACCTGTCGACGACCACAAAAACACAGTCATTTCCATGCTTAGTGGAAGGAAGGCCTGACATGTAATCCATGGAGATGGATTCCCAAGGTCGACTAGGGGTAGGCAACGGGGTATAGAGGCCGTGCTTCTTAATGGTCGGTTTGGCAATGGCACAGGCAGTACATGATCGGATGTACTTCCCAACATCCTGTCGAAGATTCGGCCAATAGAAATAATTTTGCAGTACTGCCACTGTTTTCTCGACCCCGAAATGCCCAGCAGCCCGACTGTAGTGTGCTTCCCAAATCATCTTGGCACGCTCGCTTGAAGGAACACAAAGGTGACCGAGGTGGCATAATAAGGCATCCTGGAGGTGAAAATCTGCAACATGCCGACCCTCCAAGAGTGTCTGGTATGTGTGGCCGAATTCTGGGTCGCTTTTGTAGAGAAGTGGCCAATCAGAAGTCTCGTGCCCACAAGAGTTGAGCACGGTGGTTAGCGCCATGATCGGTGGTCGACTGAGGCAATCTGCAACATTATTGGTGCTGCCCTTTTTATACTTGATATTCAAGTGAAACTGTTGCAGGTATGTAGACCACTTCTGATGGCGATCATTCTGCAATTTCCCTTGGGTCTGTATGAATTGCAGAGGTCGGTGGTCTGTGTGGATGACCGTTTCCTTCCCCAAAATGTAATGCTTCCATTGTCGGCAGGCCTGTACAATGGAATACATCTCTTTATCATAAGTGGGGTACTTCCGGACTGTGTCTGAAAGTGTTTCACTGTGATATGCCACTGGATGTCCATGTTGAGTAAGGACTGCCCCAATAGCATAGTCAGAGGCATCTGTCTCGACCTCAAATGGTTGTTGTAAATCTGGTAACGCGAGCACTGGTGCCGTGCAGAGGCGATCCTTCAACTCCCTGAATGCCTTCTGTTGAGATTCAGACCAAAAGAATTTTGCTTTCGCCCCGCCCTTGGTGACTTGACTCAAGGGCCAAGAAATATGAGAAAACCCCAACACAAACCTGCGGTAGAAGTTGGCAAGACCTAGAAAGCTGCGGAGCTCTGTTAGAGTGGTTGGAGAGGGCCAATCCCGAATGACTTGGATCTTGGCTGGATCGACATGCACCCCCTGTTCATCAATGATGTATCCCAGATACTGAACCTGGGTCATGCCAAAAGTGCATTTCTCCAAATTGGCACATAGCTTGTGTTGCCGCAGTGTTTGGAGAACCTGTCGGATGTGGTGGAGGTGCTCTTCCCAACTCTGGCTGAAGATCAGAATGTCATCCAAGTATACTACTACAAAGGAGTTGGTGAATGGCCGCAAGATGTCATCCATTAGCCTCATAAAGGTTGCAGGAGCATTCGTCAATCCGAAAGGCATGACCAACCATTCGAAGAGGCCCTCCTTGGATTTGAAGGCAGTCTTCCACACATCGGAGGGTTCGATTGGTACCTGGTGATATCCTGACTTCAGATCGATCTTGCTGAAATATTTCGCCCCCTTTAGTTGGTCTAGGAGGTCATCAATCCGCGGGATCGGGTACCTATTACGGACAGTGATCTTGTTCAGCGCCCGATAGTCAATACAGAGTCTCCACGTCCCATCCTTCTTCTGTACCAACACGATCGGGCTCCCACAAGGCGATGAACTCGGACGGATGTGACCTTTCTGCAGGAGCTCCTGAATCTGCCTCTTGATTTCATCGTTCTCCAGAACGGAGCGCCGATAAATTGGTCCATTGGGTAGCGGCGCACCTGGGGTCAGATCGATGGAGTGCTTGACTTGACAGTGCAGAGGAACCCCTGCCGGGGAGGTGAAGATGTCCTCGTACTCCTCCACAACCTTGTCCATCTGTAGTTGTCGTGCAGAGGGACCCCGTTTGGAGGCCGCGGCCACTGTCTTCTTCTTTCCTTGAGGGCGTATCATCAGGAAAACAAATTTCCTGGTTTTGGAAATGATCTTACTGCATTGTTTTGCAGTAATCAAAGAGAGGCGGCAGGTGGTGCTACCTCTGGTATCCTGAACAACTTATTTCCCAATGTAATAATAACAGCACGGGGCCTTGATTCATACACAGCATGTCGCTTCCACAAGTATGGTTGTCCTAGTAATACATCACAAACTTCAAGGGGAGCAATGTCACACAATACCTCATCCGTGAAGGGCTTGATGTTGTATGGAAGGCGACACTGCTGGCTCACGCGAAGATCTCGTCCTTGGTAAAGCCACCCAATGGTGTATGGTTGTGGATGTGCTGTGGTCGGTAAGCCCAACCGCTTCACGACCTCTGCCGAAATGAGGTTCTTTTGACTCCCGCTATCAACAATGAACTGTATCGGGGAGCCCTTTACCCACATCTGGGAGTGGAAGAGACGCTCCTCCTCCTCTGGATCTTCGGGTTCATTTTTCTGGATCTTTGCGGTAGCAACAGTGGCGCTGGGATCCGCATCAATGATCTGCTTCCCTTTTTCATACCCCTTATCGGGTTCTGACTCAGAGTCGGAACATGCATCTGATTCTGAAACCTTTAGCTCAGCCACCAGTGACTGCTTGGCCCGACACTCACTTGTGTTGTGAGTGGAGCTCTTATGGAACTCGCACCATTTTCCAGTGTCCTTTCTCGGCTTCGCGGCGCTGTTCTTTGCTTGCAGCTTCGGCTGGTTGTCTTGGGCTGTCCCGCCTTGGCTTTGTCCTTTGTTCTGTGGTTTAGGGGCACCTTTCCCCTGCTTTGGATTCGCAGATCCAAAGTCTCGCTTCTTTTGTTTAAACTTCTGCTCGACCTTGACGGCATATCGGTATGCTGCGCCGAGCGAGGGGATGTTTAGGAATTGTATTTCTTCCTGGATGTACTTGTGCAGGCAGCCACGGTATTTGAGTATCAAATGTTGCTCCGAATCCTTGATACCCAACTTTGTGCGAAGGGTATGGAAAAGATTGGTGAACTCCGGCACGTCTTGGTCCCTTCCCTGCCGCAGCGTGGTCCACTTTATGTATTCATCCTCATAGCTTCCGACAGGGTAGTACTGCTCCTTGATGGCATCCCGGAACGAATCCCAGGTGGGTGCGGCTGAAAATAGTGAGCCAGTACTTTCATCCTTCTGCTCGCAGTAGGTTTCCCACCAGTCCTTGACGTGGGGGGCTGCTTTGAGAAGAGCAAAAACAATCTTTTCCCGACTCGAAAATTCATGAACAGAAAAATAACCCTCTAGCAGATTTAACCATTTATCTACGGCATCTGCGTCTATCTGACCCTCGAATATGGGGATTTCAAAATTAACTTGTACCTTAAAGGGTGTGGCGTTTCCAGAGTAGCTGCTGGAAGCCGATGCGCCGCTTCTGGGTAGCCGCTGAAGGATCTGGGCAAAGCTGTCCATCATCGCGTTCCGTTGTCGCTCGAGGGCTTCTTCGAGCAAGATTTTGATGGGATCTCCTGCCCCCTCGTCTTTCTTCTCGTCCGCCATGGGAGGCCGTCGGGATTTGCGAGGTTGGTCTTGCAAAGGTTCAACCAAAGGTTCAACCAGTTTAAGCCCTAACTCCTTATATCCCGACCTTGTTGGGGACATGCAAAGAAAAACAGAGAAAAAGCAGACCGCTCTGATACCACTGATCCGGATTTAAACAGGAACGCAACAAATTACAGAGATAACCATATACACAAAGATGCAGCGGAAATAATACTTCATTTCATTAATGGAAAATACTGAAATATGCTTACAATCAGAAATGGAAATAAATCAGCTAGGGCGATGGTAGCTTATCTCTGAGAAGAGATGTGATGGCTACATGCCTCTGAACTGTGTTACAATGAGGCTCGAAGGCCTATTTATTGTTGAGAAACAATGGAAAAACCCTTCACATTCCAAAACCTAACCCTAGGAGATGAAACGCCAAAATGTGGGCCCCGTTTGGGGTAAATTGGTACATCAACTTCCCGGGGTCGTAACTTTGGCATATGATCTCCGTTTGACGCGTACAATAGCTCGTTAGAAAGATCTATCCGAGCACTATCATTGTTGGAACGGCACCCATGTTGCCCCCGGATTCCCCAAAAAACGTCGTTTAGGGCCTCAAAACGGCTCCGGAAGTTCAGGACCCGAAAAACTGCTAAAAATAGTAAGTTGTGCTACAATTAAGGAAACTGAAAATGCTGAGAAAGACAATGGTGGGGGTCCAGGTGGACTTGGCAGGTGGCCACCAATATCCACCTGGATCATTCCTCCCCCCTTAGGAAGCAATGGTCCCCATTGCGTTGAGCTCCTCCATGAGATGAGGAAACTTCTGCTGAACTTGTTCCCTGGTGAGCCACTTGCCCTGCTGAAGGAGTTGGCCTGCTTTGACAACTCGATACAGTTGGATATTCTGTTGGCGAGTGTTCTTGATCTGTGTGTCCATGATCCGATCAGTTGCAGCTTGTTCCATGCAATCTGGATTTAATTCTGTGGGTTTGAGCTGTTCTGCAATGTCGGATGTGTCTAGCAATGGTGGAAAGTATGGCCGAAGGCGGTCCACATTGAACACTGGGTGCAGGCCAAGGAATGGGGGAATGCTGAGCTCAAATGCATTGTCTCCCATAGCCTTAGTAATGGTGTAAGGACCATATCGGAGTGGTCTCAATTTCCGATAGGCTCCAGTAAGGCGTTCCTTTTGCAAATGCAACCAGACTTTGTCGCCCACCTGAAACTTGTGTGGCACCCGATGTTGATCATGTCGCTGCTTGTACTTGGCATTTGATTTCTCAAGAATGTCATGGACCTGCTGGCGAATATGTTGGATGCGCTCAATGAAGCTGGTGGCCTTATCTGTTTCGGACTGGACATGAGCTGAATTCATGTGAGTAGCTGCAAGTGGCATGGCCACATCAATGGGGCATAGTGGCTGGAATCCCAAACCCACCTGAAAAGGGCTATGGCCAGTGGAGCTGTGAAGAGCTCGGTTGTAGCTGTGCTGAACATAGGGGAGGCTCTCGTCCCATGTGCGTGGATGCTTTGAGTTATACATGCGCAGAATGTGCACAATCATCCTATTGACAACCTCTGTCTGGCCATCAGTTTGAGGATGGAAGGCTGTGGACTTCGTGAGTTTGGTGTCCAGCATTGACCAGAGACTGGACCAAAATGTGCTGAGAAACCGACTGTCCCGATCTGAGATGATAGACTGTGGGATCCCAAAGTGCACCCACACTCGTTCAAAGAAGAGTTTAGCAGTGGCTTCTGCTGTGATATTCTTCTTGCAGGCCATCATAATGGCCATCTTCGAGAACCTGTCGACGACCACAAAAACACAGTCATTTCCATGCTTAGTGGAAGGAAGGCCTGACATGTAATCCATGGAGATGGATTCCCAAGGTCGACTAGGGGTAGGAAACGGGGTATAGAGGCCGTGCTTCTTAATGGTCGGTTTGGCAATGGCACAGGCAGTACATGATCGGATGTACTTCCCAACATCCTGTCGAAGATTCGGCCAATAGAAATAATTTTGCAGTACTGCCACTGTTTTCTCGACCCCGAAATGCCCAGCAGCCCGACTGTAGTGTGCTTCCCAAATCATCTTGGCACGCTCGCTTGAAGGAACACAAAGGTGACCGAGGTGGCATAATAGGGCATCCTGGAGGTGAAAATCTGCAACATGCCGACCCTCCAAGAGTGTCTGGTATGTGTGGCCGAATTCTGGGTCGCTTTTGTAGAGAAGTGGCCAATCAGAAGTCTCGTGCCCACAAGAGTTGAGCACGGTGGTTAGCGCCATGATCGGTGGTCGACTGAGGCAATCTGCAACATTATTGGTGCTGCCCTTTTTATACTTGATATTCAAGTGAAACTGTTGCAGGTATGTAGACCACTTCTGATGGCGATCATTCTGCAATTTCCCTTGGGTCTGTATGAACTGCAGAGGTCGGTGGTCTGTGTGGATGACCGTTTCCTTCCCCAAAATGTAATGCTTCCATTGTCGGCAGGCCTGTACAATGGAATACATCTCTTTATCATAAGTGGGGTACTTCCGGACTGTGTCTGAAAGTGTTTCACTGTGATATGCCACTGGATGTCCATGTTGAGTAAGGACTGCCCCAATAGCATAGTCAGAGGCATCTGTCTCGACCTCAAATGGTTGTTGTAAATCTGGTAACGCGAGCACTGGTGCCGTGCAGAGGCGATCCTTCAACTCCCTGAATGCCTTCTGTTGAGATTCAGACCAAAAGAATTTTGCTTTCACCCCGCCCTTGGTGACTTGACTCAAGGGCCAAGAAATATGAGAAAACCCCAACACAAACCTGCGGTAGAAGTTGGCAAGACCTAGAAAGCTGCGGAGCTCTGTTAGAGTGGTTGGAGAGGGCCAATCCCGAATGACTTGGATCTTGGCTGGATCGACATGCACCCCCTGTTCATCAATGATGTATCCCAGATACTGAACCTGGGTCATGCCAAAAGTGCATTTCTCCAAATTGGCACATAGCTTGTGTTGCCGCAGTGTTTGGAGAACCTGTCGGATGTGGTGGAGGTGCTCTTCCCAACTCTGGCTGAAGATCAGAATGTCATCCAAGTATACTACTACAAAGGAGTTGGTGAATGGCCGCAAGATGTCATCCATTAGCCTCATAAAGGTTGCAGGAGCATTCGTCAATCCGAAAGGCATGACCAACCATTCGAAGAGGCCCTCCTTGGATTTGAAGGCAGTCTTCCACACATCGGAGGGTTCGATTGGTACCTGGTGATATCCTGACTTCAGATCGATCTTGCTGAAATATTTCGCCCCCTTTAGTTGGTCTAGGAGGTCATCAATCCGCGGGATCGGGTACCTATTACGGACAGTGATCTTGTTCAGCGCTCGATAGTCAATACAGAGTCTCCACGTCCCATCCTTCTTCTGTACCAACACGATCGGGCTCCCACAGGGCGATGAACTCGGACGGATGTGACCTTTCTGTAGGAGCTCCTGAATCTGCCTCTTGATTTCATCGTTCTCCAGAACGGAGCGCCGATAAATTGGTCCATTGGGTAGCGGCGCACCTGGGGTCAGATCGATGGAGTGCTTGACTTGACAGTGCAGAGGAACCCCTGCCGGGGAGGTGAAGATGTCCTCGTACTCCTCCACAACCTTGTCCATCTGTAGTTGTCGTGCAGAGGGACCCCGTTTGGAGGCCGCGGCCACTGTCTTCTTCTTTCCTTGAGGGCGTATCATCAGGAAAACAAATTTCCTGGTTTTGGAAATGATCTTACTGCATTGTTTTGCAGTAATCAAAGAGAGGGCGGCAGGTGGTGCTACCTCTGGTATCCTGAACAACTTATTTCCCAATGTAATAATAACAGCACGGGGCCTTGATTCATACACAGCATGTCGCTTCCACAAGTATGGTTGTCCTAGTAATACATCACAAACTTCAAGGGGAGCAATGTCACACAATACCTCATCCGTGAAGGGCTTGATGTTGTATGGAAGGCGACACTGCTGGCTCACGCGAAGATCTCGTCCTTGGTGAAGCCACCCAATGGTGTATGGTTGTGGATGTGCTGTGGTCGGTAAGCCCAACCGCTTCACGACCTCTGCCGAAATGAGGTTCTTTTGACTCCCGCTATCAACAATGAACTGTATCGGGGAGCCCTTTACCCACATCTGGGAGTGGAAGAGACGCTCCTCCTCCTCTGGATCTTCGGGTTCATTTTTCTGGATCTTTGTGGTAGCAACAGTGGCGCTGGGATCTGCATCAATGATCTGCTTCCCTTTTTCATACCCCTTATCGGGTTCTGACTCAGAGTCGGAACATGCATCTGATTCTGAAACCTTTAGCTCAGCCACCAGTGACTGCTTGGCCCGACACTCACTTGTGTTGTGAGTGGAGCTCTTATGGAACTCGCACCATTTTCCAGTGTCCTTTCTCGGCTTCGCGGCGCTGTTCTTTGCTTGCAGCTTCGGCTGGTTGTCTTGGGCTGTCCCGCCTTGGCTTTGTCCTTTGTTCTGTGGTTTAGGGGCACCTTTCCCCTGCTTTGGATTCGCAGATCCAAAGTCTCGCTTCTTTTGTTTAAACTTCTGCTCGACCTTGACGGCATATCGGTATGTTGCGCCGAGCGAGGGGATGTTTAGGAATTGTATTTCTTCCTGGATGTACTTGTGCAGGCAGCCACGGTATTTGAGTATCAAATGTTGCTCCGAATCCTTGATACCCAACTTTGTGCGAAGGGTATGGAAAAGATTTGTGAACTCCGGCACATCTTGGTCCCTTCCCTGCCGCAGCGTGGTCCACTTTATGTATTCATCCTCATAGCTTCCGACAGTGTAGTATTGCTCCTTGATGGCATCCCCTAACGAATCCCAGGTGGGTGCGGCTAAAAATAGTGAGCCAGTACTTTCATCCTTTTTCTCGCAGTAGGTTTCCCACCAGTCCTTGACGTGGGGGGCTGCTTTGAGAAGAGCAAAAACAATCTTTTCCCGATTCGAAAATTCATGAACAGAAAAATAACCCTCTAGCAGATTTAGCCATTTATTTACGGCATCTGCATCTATCTGACCCTCGAATATGGGGATTTCAAAATTAACTTGTACCTTAAAGGGTGTGGCGTTTCCAGAGTAGCTGCTAGAAGCCGATGCGCCGCTTCTGGATAGCCGCTGAAGGATCTGTGCAAAGCTGTCCATCATCGCATTTCGTTGTCGCTCGAGGGCTTCTTCGAGCAAGATTTTGATGGGATCTCCTGCCCCCTCGTCTTTCTTCTCGTCCGCCATGGGAGGTCGTCGGGATTTGCGAGGTTGGTCTTGCAAAGGTTCAACCAGTTCAAGCCCTAACTCCTTATATCCCGACCTTGTTGGGGACATGCAAAGAAAAACAGAGAAAAAGCAGACCGCTCTGATACCACTGATCCGGATTTAAACAGGAATGCAACAAATCACAAAGATAACCATATACACAAAGATGCAGCGGAAATAATACTTCATTTCATTAATGGAAAAATACTGAAATATGCTTACAATCAGAAATGGAAATAAATCAGCTAGGGCGATGGTAGCTTATCTCTGAGAAGAGATGTGATGGCTACATGCCTCTGAACTGTGTTACAATGAGGCTCGAAGGCATATTTATTGTTGAGAAACAATGGAAAAACCCTTCACATTCCAAAACCTAACCCTTGGAGATGAAACGCCAAAATGTGGGCCCCGTTTGGGGTAAATTGGTACATCAACTTCCTGGGGTCGTAACTTTGGCATATGATCTCCGTTTGACGCATACAATAGCTTGTTAGAAAGATCTATCCGAGCACTATCATTGTTGGAATCCATGGACCCATGTTGCCCCCGGATTCCCCAAAAAACGTCGTTTAGGGCCTCAAAAAGGCTCCGGAAGTTCGGGACTCGAAAAACTGCTAAAAATAGTAAGTTGTGCTACAATTAAGGAAACTGAAAATGCTGAGAAAGACAATGGTGGGGGTCCAGGTGGACTTGGTAGGTGGCCACCAATATCCACCTGGATCATACACATAATTCTGCAAGCACATTAAATCAACATATTTAATATGACCTAACAATATACACATCAACACCAACATATAAATTAAGTACATCAGCATGAACAAAAGAAATTCACCATATATATATATATACAAACAAGTCAAATAATTGTTATAAATTATATGATACAACAGTAGTAGTGGTAGCTTGATCTATAATAGAAGACAATGGATGGTCAAATGCCTCAACAGTGGAACTATGAGGGTGGAGGATAAGGTGGTTGCTCTACTCTTTGAAGAGAAACATGAGAAAGTGGGTGATCATGAGGTGAATGGCGAGGAGGTGGAGTACTACCAAAAGGATCACCGACACCCTAATCATGATCTAATGGGGTAGTAGGTATGGGTGAAGACTATGTATTTGATGCATGATCATCCCCACGAGGTGGAGTACTAACAAAAGGATCACCACCCTAATCATCAAGATTTGATTGGGTAGTATTGGGTGAAGAATCATGTGTATTTGTTTCATGCACATCCCTCTTCACTTATATAAGCCTGGTAGCTCTGACGATATGATGCATAAGACTCATCATATCATGCGGACAGTCCCCTAAGAGATCGAGGAGCTTAGGATTTTCCCTTATGTCTCAAGTCATTGTATGTTGGACTCCCTCCTCAACCAAAATTCTAGAGAGTCGGTTGCAGTACTCCATCCTAAATATGACACCAAACCTATGTTCCTGCATCCTCACGCCCATCTGCAATTGAAGATGTGCCTCATCCTTTGTGGCCTCAGCCACTCCACATCTCCCTATGGTGGGGAAGGAGGCATGTCCCCAACAAACCTGTCAATGTCTACAAAATATATAGTACATAACAATATTTATATCATTTCATTAAATAATTCAATAAAACAAGTTAAAGAACGTGTTAGAATAATTTGTATTCTAATTAATTATTACAATAAAATGAAACTAGATTAATTTAAATAAAAACTAATATTACCTCTATCACCTGCAATCTCATACGATGTGAGGAGGATGTTGGGACACTATCACCAATCCATCCCACCCAAGGACATGATACCAAGACAAATATGTGGTCAGCCTCACTGGCTAGTAGCCTTAGTTCCTTGGTGGAAGTCTTGGTCGGATACTTCACTATGACCCTCTTATGAATCATCTCGCCGCACATGCACATCTACACCTCAGTCATCAACCTAGGAGGGCGATGGTCAAAATAAGGCCTCGTCTCTAGAAACCTCTCCAAAAATAAAATAAAAAAACTCTAAAGCCATGGGTAAATTCACCCTCCCATGTATCATATCACGACATCTATCTAAATCCATACAAAACTATTGCAAAAAAATGGTAGACCATCTAACACATCGTGGCCTCTACACCAAAGAATTGACATAAAATAAAAGAGGGAAACTAATTTTTTCCCCATCACTATTATAGTGTGAAATGGTACTCACTAATAGTGAGAGGCACCTAACCTCCTATACACCAAAATAAG
The DNA here is from genome assembly GCA_031772625.1 of Pinus tabuliformis. NCBI lineage: Eukaryota > Viridiplantae > Streptophyta > Pinopsida > Pinales > Pinaceae > Pinus > Pinus tabuliformis. The sequence continues at coordinate 1,583,746,566 of CM062817.1, forward strand.
TGATCTGTAGTTATCCACAAGACACCTGAAAATATGTTGCACACACTACATGATCCCCAACATATCTCTAAGAGTAGACAATATGACTCTCTGTTGCAACACCATGGGGGACATAAGGGAATTGGGGAAAATCCTCCCCTCTCCTAGATAGGTTAGTGATAAAATAAATGTCGTCCTCAGTGGTCCCATACCACATGTTACGATCAACACAGAAATCCTATTGGTGGGCATACCATCGATGGATCAATTGTGCCAAACGACCCAAAGTTCCCCTTCAGGGATGTAGCCTCCTCATAGTAGTTAAGGAGGCCTACATTCTTCAAGAGGCCTTAGGTCATTGCAGTAATAGGGTGAGGGTATAAATCTCTCTCCTTCTCTCATGCCTCCCATGGTTGGACCACATTGTATTTGCCCACCATTTTCTCCTGTTGTTGTTTCTCCTCCCTCTTTTGACATCTTTGTTTCATGATTGACATATAAAATACATCAGCCTCATCCATAAAAAAATAAAAAATAAAAATAAATAAATAAAATAAAAAAAAATTAAATGAAAAATGTGTTTATAAATATGGACATATAACTTTCAATTAAAAAAAATTCATCCCTGGTGTGCCAAAAAAATAGTAATGCACAGAAAATGGTGTGCTTAAAAACAGGAAAGCACCGACAATAGTGCGTACAACAACTTGATGAACCACTTTTAGTTCGCATACATACAAACACATTGGTTATTTTTATATTTCGACATGGTCTGTTGATATAAAATTATGCACCAGTGTGTATGCATAACCTTTTCACACCAATGTGTATGCATAACCTTTTCGCACCGAAACAAAACATTCAAGTTAATGAATGCACCGAGCTATATTTTTTTAATATTACATATGTGGCGCATTTGGTAAAAATAAACACACCGGGAAGTAAATTTTACTAGACATACCGCCATAGAAATTATAACTTTTCCCGGTGTGTATTAATTTACCAAACGCACTATGAAACAGCAGTGCATTAACAGAACACACTGATTTGCAATGCACCTTGTAAATTTACAGGGTAGACCGCAATTGGTGTGAGCCAAACTTGTCAAATGCACCGTGAAGGAAAAAAAATTCAAAACAATTGATCTTTTTGCCTAGTTTTCAATTCTACTCCACTAAGAAGATAAATTAGAGAGAAACATGGACATTACCTGGAAATTTTCTTGTCAGGGAGGCATGGTTGCCATGTAAATGAAAAAAATTTGAGCATTGTTTGAGAAAATTCAAAAGCAACGCACTAAACAGAGGACAGAAGGATGGAAAGCAAGGGAAGCACCAACGACAGGGCACTTGATAGAGATAAGAGTAGCATCGATGATTGAGAGCTCTACAACACTACAAATGGTAAAAATGAATTTTACGGTTGGTAGGTTTTTCTTTTATTTAACCATGTTCCAGTGCACTCGGGTAATTGCGTTGATGTGTACTATTTTCTAAGCACGTTGATATTTTTTTAAATGGAAAACCCTGTAGCAGTGCACTTTGTTATCTATGCATTGGGGCATTTCAATACATGAATAGAATTGATGCTTCGTTGAAGTATAGCACCGAAATGGTGAAAATAAATTTCATGAACGACATTTTTTAAATTTAATTTTTTTCCAAAGTTATTGAGTAGTATATGCACCAGTGTGCCTTATAAAGTTAGCACACCGTTGTTTTTATTTACATAAAAAAAATAACCCAGCAATGGTGCACCACTTTTTGTTAACAATTAGTGTCTTTAGTTCAACTAATGACACTAATGCATATAATATAATAAGTGTGCCGATATTTTTAAGTTAAAAACCCCACAACAATCCACTATATTATTTATGCACTGGGGAATTTTATGTACTGGTTTAGCATTGGGGAGTCATGAGAATATAACACCAGACTGGGAAAAATGAATTTTACGACTGACATTTTTTTTTTTTAATTTAACCCTTTCCAGTGCTATTGAGTACTATATGCACTAGTGTGCATGATGTACTTAACACACCATTACGTTTTAATTTTTATAAAAAAATTAACTCTATCACGGTGCACCATATGCCATTAAGCACTAGTGCGTATAAATATGTAACACACCTGTGTGTTTTTGGATTATAAACGCACCGTTGAAAAACCATCTGCTAAAACATCTGCAAAAACATCTACCTATAAATTTATTTTTGGGTTATTTTTATAGGGGCTTTTGCAAAAACCTCTACTAGAGGTTCTTTTCTCTGTAGTGATACCGATATTGAAAAAATATCAAAAATAGTCATAACGAGCCGACATGAAGACATATCTTGCAATAATAACTATTTACACAACTCATGTGCATCATTGGACAACATCTCAATTCGGTATTGTGCTCACCCTGATGATGGACTCACATTGAAGTTTGAAACGTTGTTTTTTTAAACAACAATAGGCTCATTCCAAACATTTCATAAACATACAATAGTTTGATTCTCTCTTTTGATTATATTTGATATACATGGAAGTAAGGTTTGTTTCAAAAACAAGGAAATATGTACTATGGTATGAAAATATCAATTTATGTAAGCATTATGTCACTTTTTTATTTTGAATAGAAAGATAAAAAATTGTTTTCCTTTGAATTTGTGTGTGTTTGTGTGTGTCCCTAAGGGTATGTTCAAGTTTTTTGATTTACCATGTCTAAGTTGTAATCGTGAAAGAGGTCAAGAGGTTGAATCCACTTGGGTCTATCATGGTTAAGCACACATGTTTACCATCAATGACATCTACCCTATGTGTCATTCATGGAATGTAAGGAAGGTCCTTGTATAATGCTACACACACACATACACGTATCATTTTCTAAGAAAACTCAAGAGGAAACCTTCGAGGAATTCCCTACATTTTATGGATGATGCTCAGTCTAAACCCATCAATGTTGATTAGGTGCTTCACTTAGTAGGGATATTTAGTGCGGAAAAAATTAGAGGTACCTAGCATGGGGATTGACTCCAATACCTCTTACATGAATCTCATAGCACTCAACCACTTGAGACAACACATATAGCTACACATGTGTCACTGTGTGTGCATATGAATGTATGTATATATGTGTACACATACATAAATTCAAGGGATTAGCTAATTGGACATTTGGCTAGTTTCATGTTAGTAGGTACTTGGTTTCAATCCCCTTAGATTATGTGTACTAATATATGTAGACATTATTTACCAGGGATGTCATCCTCGAATGTGGGGAAGCATTCCTTGGAAAAAAAACACACACACACAAGCATGTGTCATGTGTGTGTGTTGGGTCTATCCTGGTTGGTTAAATGGAGAAGTTGTTATCCTCCTCATTGGTATTCAAATCAGACTTATGACATAGTTTCCCCTTGGGGATAAACTAGTTTTGGCAAGGTAATGGAAATATTAGTCTCACATAAGTGCTTGAAAGTGGGTTAAAATGTTTCCAAACATTTTCTATCATTTGGGACAAGCATAGATGATATGAGGGGAGGCTTTTATCTTCACTACCTAAGGTCAAATATTTCTTGTGAAATTTTGTCCCTTTGAATTGGGATTAGAAAAGTGCCAACAATGTCACTCTCACTTAAGTGTTGAAGGGTGGGAAAATATGTTTCCAAATAATTTATTTTATTGAGATAGTTTGAGTGGTTGAGTGCTTTGGATTCAAGTAGGAGGTAATGGGGTTGATACCCATGATGCATTAATGTCATTCCGCACATGATGACCCTGTTATGTTAGGTGTTTGCATGATTGACCCCTCTAACTCTAAATGGGTTTACATGATCCCATGTTCCTGTGGGAAGCCTTATATAGGTGAGACAAGTCATTCCATCAATCATAGAATTCAGGAGCATGATGCGGAGATCAAACATAAGCGACTCTAGATCTTCGTCTCTTGCATAGCATTATGAAAATATTAAGCATCATATTTGTATAGAGGATGCTTGTGTCCTAGCTAATATTTCCCATTATCATCATAGAAAGTTGAGGGAAGCCATCGAGATTGAGAAGCGTGCAACCAACAACCTTAACAGGGATGATGACTAGATAATCAATAGAAATTGGATCCCTTCTCTTCTTAATTTGCCTCCTTGATTCTTTGGTTTTTGCTTTGTTATTGCCCCTTCTTCTTTTTTTCTTATCCGCTGGCTTTTTATTTCTTTTTATTTTCTTGTTTATTATTATTTCTTACATTTTAATAATTATTATTATTGGGTGACTTGAGTATTTATTTATAATTACATTATGAATTTTATTTTATCTTTTATTAAGAATTTTTATTTATAATAATTTATTTACTTATTCTTACTCCCCTAACTCTTTTTATGTTTTATTTAATCTATTTATTGCTATGATTTATTTATAATAATTTATTTACTTAATCTTACCGCTAACTCCTTACTATATATGATCTATTATATTTCTCTCTCTCTCTCTCTCTCTCTCTCTATATATATATATATATATATAATTCTTATTTATTAAAGTGTTAATCATTGAATTCGATTTTTCTATATTATTTATTTAAAATTATTCTTATTTTACTTAATCTTTATTCCCTTCATTTGGGTTTTTTCTATTTTTCTTTATTTATTATTCAATTCAATTGGGTTTATATATAGAGATCAAAATTATTATTTAATTATTTATTTACTCCTAATTTACTTATCCTTTAATCTCCTTATTATAATACTTATTTATTTCTATATATTTTTATTAATTTCACTTGTTATAATTATTCGAATTATTTTATTATTATTTTGCTAGTCATTAATATTTATATTCTAACGACTAATCTCTTTTTTGTTTGTATTCTTTTTTACCTTGTGTTCAACCTAGCTCTTTTTATATCCATGTCAGATCAGAATCCCTTCATCTATTTTATCCCGATGATGAACCACATTAGATGGTTCGAAATGTGTTGGCAATTATTTCAATTGTGTGATGGATCCGAAAGACAATTATCTAAATATAGGTTAGGTGTTATTATCAATTCTCACAACTTTACATTAGGCACAATCCATGACATGTGGAGAACTACTTGGGGGATTCCACATGACATTTTATTTGGAAACAAATTCCCAGTGGGACATTTTGAGTGGTTGAGTACTTTTAGTTTCATGTAGGAGGCCTTGGGGTCAATTTCCTAAGCTAAATACACATTTTACATTCCTCACTCAATCCCCTTACTAAGTCAAGCATCATAATTTTCATCAATTGATTGGCAATAACTACCATCTACTATTCTAGAGAAGTGTCTACAATTTTCCTTGTGAGGTGGATATATATGTGTATGTGACACAAATACATACATGCTTGGTTGCAAGATTCCCCTTGGGTGACGCAAGGACAAGTTTACTGATGATTCCATTTATGAGCGTTGGATGTAACCACCTCCCATCCCCTTGTTCATCTTAGGTTGTGGGAGAGTTACTTATTCATTTTGAATCAATCTCTAAGATCTATTATGAAGATGTGGTTACCAAAAACAAACCTCATCTTTCAAACTACAAAAAAGAATTTTGATGCCATCATGATAATGAACTCATCGAGATATTTCCATTGATATAATTTTTGTCTCAGACTGATCCCCTAATTAGAATTATGCTAATTGGATGTTTTGGCCTATTAATGTAGGTCATGTCATCACAAGGACATCATGTGACACCACCATACCATACTTATATGGGTTCAAGGTTGACCATGCCATGAGACCCTTGTTTCCATCCATTATATCGTGTGTCTGATGTGGAGCCTGCTAGCCCACGTCATCTTGATGCCTCAATATTGGGGTTTCCTCCTCACCTCCCTTAGAAACAACCTCTATTAAAAGTGTCAAGGTCCAAGGTCCAAGATCCACGATGTTAATTCAGTTCACTTAGTGCATGAGGTGGAGCCTACTAACCCATGTCATCTCAAGGTCTCAACATCGAGATTCCCTGTGACTCCTTGGATATAAAAACTTTAGGGCCAGTGACCAAAGACCAATATTTTCCCATCAACATCAACCCTATCCACAAGTTGGCTCTTGTGATTTTCTCGAAGGTCTGGCTACCCAATGAAATAGTTCCAATAACTAGGGTTCCACCTCAGTCCCATTCTCTTCCTTTTCATGTATGTATTTTATGTTTCAGATAGACCTTGACAAAAAAATCTAGTAGTGTGGACCCACCACTTAGTTCCTTTAAAAAACCTAGTGGTGTGGAGACCCGGAGACCCAAGAGATTAGTAGGGTCCACCCTCAAGCCACATTGCCCCAAGCCATGACATCTTCAAATTGGGTTCTTTTCCTTCCTACACAGCTACTCTTTTAGGAACTGGAAATCTTGAATGATTAAGATCCCAATTGGCCCACTCTTAACACATATCGACATTGGGGTCTAATGGGTTGAGCCCTATGTGATTCAATCAAGAGCCCTGAAAGATAATCCTTTGATGGGTTTAGCCTTTACACATTATGGCCTTGGTCCATCATGCTCCTTGTTTACCTATCTCATTTTAATGCTATGAAATCCAAAAGGTCAAGATTCAAATGAACCAAAGGGTTCGATGGTCTAGTAACAAGGTTCCACAAAGCTAGGTTCCATCACTGGATTATTCCTTTTGTTCCCTTTTAGTGTGTTATATGAATAGTAACCAAACTGATATGCCAATGACCAAGATCCTTATGGGGGTTGCAAGTTAGGCGATTCCATTAGAACAAAATCCCCTCATATTCATATCAAAATCAAAATGATACAAGAATCACATATCATTAGCCCATATGGCTATTATATTATATAATAGGTCCTATACTAGAGACCTAGCTTATCTCTAGAGGTCTAGTGTTGAACCTTCTCCTCTGCTACCACTTTGTAACACCCCCATACTCCACCTTACACCTTTCCTAGAAACCAAAGGCAATAACTTATCTTAACCCATACCCCATAGTCCTATCATGGAAATGGGGTCATAAAAATTCCTCAATTTTCAACTACCCTAAAACTGCAAATTAATACTTTCATTGTGTCTGTCTCGTCAAGAGCTTTTTGGTGATATAAATTTTGTCACGATTTCAGCTATAGATCAAAAGCTATGGCTAGATGAACTTGTCCTTTTTAAATCTTGCCACACCATCATGATTTTCACATGTCACTCACTCTGTGGCCCACGTGGCTTTCCCTATAAGCATAGGGTCCCCACATGGCAAGTCACATCCTCCCGACCTTGCCACATCATCGTGCCCCATTTTTTGTTATATATGATTTCACTCTCAGTGAACTTTCCCGATTCACCACACCGTGCACATTACAAAAGGGCCTGGGGCGAGTCAGACTTAACTCCTCATCAATTAATGGGAGGACTTTCCATCTCTCAACCCCAATGACCTCGCCCTTCCTCGAGGCACACATACTACCAATCCTCCCGAGGTCGCGAGGCCCATGGTCCATTGACAACCTTATTTTGTATTAATTGTTAGTCCAATTCTCCATCTCAACCTCTATCTACATAGCATTCCCTGAGTCATGCACATTAACAACCCTATCAAGGTCCTATGATGATGTCATCTTATATAATTGGAATTTTCCAAACCACTGCCTGTCACTCATTTTTTGCCCCTTCGGCCCACCAACATCTTTTTTTCTACCCTCCACATGGCATTCCCTCCAAGTTCCATGTAACCCTGAACCCACATCACCATACCACCATGGCCCCCGACCTAGGTCTCATCGTGGTCTCCACTCACTGCGTAATGCAACAATTTCTCTTTATAGGATGGGAAGACCTCATGCCTCAACTCCTATTATCCCAATGCTTTTCTTATTTTTTCACATTGCATTCCCTCCAAGGTTTGAGGTCCCAAGCTGTCAAGATGACATCATGCTGACATCTCTTGCCCCACCCCTCCAGCTAACGAGCATAGTTCGTGCACTTCCTCATAGGCTCGAGGTCGCGTCGGGACTTTCTACAGTATATGATAGGGATTAACCTTCATCAACTGACTTCCACTCTCACCTTCACTTCCTAGTTACACACACACACACATATACCCATATACACTCATATATATATTTATATTGTGTTCTTTCTCAACACGACCAACCACCTTATCCCTCCTAAGCTTAATTTTATTCCCAACTCAACATATGTATATATATAGAGGCATACATTGATATATAAATAAGATACCCTTCTTTAGATTTAATGTATTTAAATTAAAACTCTTGGCCTTCTCCCATGCACTCATACTCTCAATTCTATGGGCTCCCTAAATAGGGCCTCTACTCACTATTGTGGGCCCCCTTGACCTTCTAATTCCCAGTGTGAGTATGTATTTAGTTATAAATACAAACATGGTTTTATACGTCAGTTAAGGGCCTGATTTTCATTACAATTAGCCATTGTGAAATGCCATTCCTAAAATAAGACCAATCATAAATAGTGGCTTTTAATAATACATGTCATACATAAGAAAAAGCCACAAAAAACACACTCCATTTGATCACATACAGGAACAAGCGTTCTTAATAATCACACATGCATTTTAATCCATAGAAAACAGTCATTGGATTGCATTTTCACATACAATAACATAAGTGGAAATTTATCTTGCAATATGAAAGATTAGTGACTAAGATTGGGCCTCTAACTCTTCACCCAACCTTATATTGAATGCATTATAGGCCTTCTTGCAATCAATCACCACCAATCCTAGTCTAGACCTTGAGGATGTGTGATCAAGGGAAAATGAGCCAAACAAATAGATGATATATCAAATCTAAAGACCACCCCATATTCACCCTTTTACACAGTCCATATTGTCCCCATGCCTCCATCCAAAACCAAGAATCTAGAGTGTACTTTCTCCGCTACAAAACTACAATCAAATGGTAAAACATAAAGTGAACCATTGCAACCCAAGATTCCAAAGGATTCTAAGCCTCCACCCAAACCAAGAATCTATAGGGATTTAATCCTTCACCTAAATAATGACCTACATGCTCATTAAGTGCACCCACTACCTATTCCTATTCTGTGGAGTCTTTTTTGTTTTCCCCCACTTCATATGGTGTTCCTGTGCACTAATTTTACTCTTTTTTTTTCTATCCCTTGTGCCAATGTGCTCCTCCTCAACCTTCTCTTGTGTGTTCCCTTTCCAGTACTATCTCTGCATTAGTGTTCTCTGTCCTCCCCTGTCAATCGTCATTGGTCCTTGCTCAGTCGACTTGTCCACACAATCTATGAGACATGGTGGGGAAGTATGGGCCCATCCTCCCTTGAGGAATCCCATACTATTCTTCAAATTAATTGTCATATGCATTAAATTATTCCCATCCAGGCCTTGGCTACCATTAATAAGCAATTTTCCAAATTCTCCAAGCAACCTCCTCCTCCACAGCTCTAAACCTATGTCCCAACTCTTAGCCAGACCATTTCATTTCACAATTTCATTACAAAGTTATCATTCATAAATGTTTGCAAGAGGGAGTTTTATCAAAAATGGCCATCAGTATCTTCGATTCCACTTTCCCCTCATTTGGTGTGCCACTAGATTTTATTAGGAACATATCTAGTGGGATAAACATGAAGAGACAATACATTGGCAGGAGTTGGAGCATTGTATGGGTTATTACTAAGCAAGGAAATTTGGTCAACCATTGTACACCTCAAGCGACATACATGCTAGACTTCCCGAGTAGGACGACAATGTTGCATGAGGACATGCAACAAGCTTAATAAGGGGGAGATGATGGGATGTAAAATTATGACTTTTTTCTATGAAGTCACTTATCTTTATTTTGACCAATCCACCATTTTCTACCCTAAATTATCATAAAACCTTGTTTATATATCTTGGGTAGTTCAAGGTATGATTTCTTATCAACTACTTATCCTATTATTATTATTATTTTAAATTGCAGCAAGAAAGTCTCAATTTTATTTTTCCTTGGTCAAATTGAGAAAATCCAAATTTCCACATCAGCATACAACTTGGATGCAATTAACTTGTGTGACATGACCCTTGTCACCCAGTTAGCTGAGTAAATTCAAGTTAGAGGAATTATATTTCATTTAAGTGTGTGTGATTTCTAATTTGTAGCAATCAAGCTCATTTATTTCAAGTTGTTTTCAGTTAAACTAGTTCTAACTGTTGGAGGAACAAGTGGAAGGTCAGATGTGCCATTGGACTTCAACCTAACTTAGTGGTGATTAGCCAGTGAACTGATCAATCAACCCAAAATATATAGTGCATGTAGAGAATTCGAGTTCCCCAGCTGTGTTGGAGATTCCAATGATGTGTAACATCAATTGTAGACTAGTCTTAAGTGTACAGGTGTTGCATGCAGTGAGATGATCAACCTTGGGAATTGCACAATCATTTTGGAGGAAATCGCTAAATAATAGGGGCCTAATTTCCTCAATAATTGTGCAAGGAAATAGGGGCTCAAGCAGAGGCAGAAATTGACTAAGCCTGGGCAAAATATTCTTAGTGAGTAGAGAGATAGGTTATTCACGTACAAGTTGTGATCAGTTGAGAAAAGTAATTGTAATACATCTCTATTCATTAGATGAATGCAAGCAAGCAAAGGGGTTTTTAGTAGATTACTTTCCCTTGGAAAAATATTGTGTGCATGTGTGTTATTTCGCATTGCATGTTTGTAATTTATGTTCTAAATTATGAATTGAATTCAGCAGATCAGTAGAGTAGGATTGTGTCTTGTGATTTTGATTAAAATTTCATGAGAAGTTTCAAATATACACCATAATTTCTACATGGTATCAAAGCAGGATTCACATTAGAATAGGAATTTCAAATTTGTTTCTCAGGAGGATCGAATTTGCAGTTTAGTGTAGCTGGATCTCTACAAAGTTTGGAAGATGACCTTCAACGAGTTGAGACTAGAGTATGCCTTATGAGGCAGCTCTAATTTCATTGCATGGAAGGATTGCATGGGTGCGGTGTTGTATGACAATGGATTGCTAGAATATGTCAAGACAGACATTGAAAAAGCATAGGCATCTGATGCCCAAAACTTTTCTCAGTGGAAGAAACATGTAGCCAAGGCAAGGAGAATAATCTTGGAGGGAGTGCAAGATCACATTGTCTCAAATCTCCATGGGAAAGAGAATCCTTTCGCAGTGTGGAAATAACTGGAATAATTGTTTGTGAATAGCAACGAACACAAGAAACTGGCACTCAAGGATAAATTTTGAAATATCAAGATGCAAAAGAATGACACTATTCTGCATTATCTTAGTAGTTTACATAAGTTCGTGATGAACTTGGCTGGGTTGGTGTAAATGTTGCAGAAGATGACTTGGTAAGCCTAGCCCTCCTTGGCCTTCTCAAGAGTTGGAATAGCTACCAAGATTCAGTGAATGAGAGGGAGAAACTATTGAATTGGGAATGCTTATGGTCTGATTTGGTATATGAGGAAATATGGTAGAATGCTAGAGATGGGACTTCTTCCAAGGGTGAGGATGAAGAAAAAATTGCATTGGTTGGAAAGGGAAAGAAAGGAAAAGGGAAGAAATCTCAAACAAAATGAGAATCTAGCCAATGGGGCAAGAATAAATATTTGTCCAAAATTAAATGCTTCAATTGTAATGAATTTGGGCACTATGCCATGAAGTGTCCACACAAAAATTTGAGCAAGAAGAACTCAGGAGGACCAGTAGGTGAAGATTTGGCTTCTAGCTTGAGCTTGACTTCACCCTTATCCCATGCATGGACAACACAGTGATGGGGAGTGTGTGGTACTTGGACTCTGGTGCATCATTCCACATGACAGGGTGTCGAGACTTTTTCAATGACCTGGAGGAGAAAAATCTCTAGATGCACATTGAGCTGGGGGATGACAGAAGGTATAGCGTGATCGGGATCGGTACAGTCACCTTTCAGAGGGAGTTGATATCCCCTCTAAGACTCAAGGATGTCATGTTTGTTTCAGGCCTAAATAAAAATCTCATCTCTTCTGCAGTTTTGGAAGACCGTGCCTATGATGTGATCTTCAGCAAAGCAAAAGCATTCCGCAAACACATACACACAGAACAGGTGAAGTAGATCTAGGTTTGTGTGAAGAACATGTATAATATATATGTGCAAGATTATGATGCATTAAGCAGTAACATAGAGAAAGTGCAAAGTCGTGGTTTCAATGAACTTTGGCACAGAATACTTGGCCATTTGCATCATGGTGCCTTGAAGATTTTGAAGAAAATAACCACTGAACTCCCTAAAGGAGCACTTGAGCAGCATGATGTTTGCAAAGGATGTACCTTGGAGAAGTATGTAAAATATGCATTCCATGATCGAGACAACAAAGAACATGAAGTCTTGGAAAGGATCCACTCTGATGTCTATGGACCTTTCTCGATAGCCTCCATTACCAGACACAAATATTTATCATTTTTATTGATGACTTCTCAAGGAAGTGTTGGATCTTCTTCATGCATAAGAAATATGAGACATTCTCCAAGTTTCTAGAATCCAAGGCACTAGTTGAGAAAGAAACCGACAAGAAGCTGAAGGCTCTCAAGAGAAATAATGGGGGTGAGTATGTTTCGAATGAATTCAAGAATTTTTGTGTGATAGAAGGCATTCGAAGAGAGCTAAAAACACCCCACAAACCACAACAAAATAGGGTAGCTGAGAGAAAGAACCGTAGCATTGTGGGAGTTGTGAGGGCTATGTTGCATGACCAAGGCCTACCACCACACTTGTGGGAAGAGGCATGCAACACAACATTCCATTTGAAGATTTGAAGTCGTCATCGGATTCTTAGTATGATTACACTAGAGGAGGCTTTCTCGAGGATCCGGATGTGTCGCACTTCGAGATTTTTGGAGCCTCTGTTTACTGCCATGTCTCCAAAGAATCAAGCAAGAAGCTTAAACCGATAGTAGAGTTGGGGGTATTTGTAGGTTACACTAAAAATTCTCACAACTACCGTGTGTACTTACCTTCCCTCAGAATTACAATTGTGCGAAGGGATGTAAAGTTTGATGAGGAGAAAGTGACGCAGTGCTCTCTTGAGAGGGAACTTCAGATCCTAGCAAAGGAGAAGCTTTTAGCTCCAAAGGAGGAACCTCAAGAATTTGTGGAGACATCTGATGAGCCCCAAAAATGGATAATTATATGGGCTCATTCAACCTCCTAATTTGACTTAATCCACCATTCTCATTAGTTTATTGCATGTTTTTTATTTTATTTATGCTAATAGAGTGAATTGGGTTAGTCATTATGCCAACAAGTCTAATGTGTGCTTTGTGTAGTCTTTTTGGTCAATTTGGAGACAAAGTCAATGGTTGAAATGAGCACTTGGCAGCCAAATTCGTGGAGAGTATTTTTAGGAAGGTGTTCCCTTCATTTATGGGCCCTTACCTCGAATTCTCCACCATCAGCTCGGAGTTCAAGGGCCACCAAATCAATTAGCACAAGGGCAGCCAAGCAAGTCAAGTAGGACTGCTGTTAACTGCAAGTTTTGGGCAGCCGAGTCCCTAAAGTTTAGGAGGATTGTTGGGGTCCTAAATTTGTATAAATAAGAGGGCTTAGGGCCTCATTTCAGTTAGTCATTTTTGGTTAGCCAGTAGTTAGTCACTTTATAGTCATTTTGTAGTCATTTTGTAGTTCGATTTTTAGGCAGTAGATTAGCTTTGCTTTCAGCACATTTTCAAGCTTTCCTTTGTGGACAGTTTTTGGAATGTAACTATTCTTTTGATCAATAAAGATGAATCCAGCTTTGCACCAGCTCTAAATCTCTCTTAGGAGGTTGTAGCTCTTGGGGTTGGGCCCATCTCAAGTGCCCAGTACCTCCTTTATTTACTTTCATGTGTCTTTGCTGCATTCTTAGAATAAAATCTGCTATGTAGATTTAAATCTTGCTTTGTTATTTAGATTGCTTTTGATGGTTAAAGTAGCTTTTTATGTTTAGAATAGATTGGTAGGATAATAACAGGAAAAAGGCTCCAAAAAAAGGGTCAGCAAACACTTTTGGTTTCACCTCTTCCTTATTGGATCAGGGGCTGGATTTGAAGTAACCATGTTGTCCCAAACAAAAACACTAGTTTGCTTTACCATGCAATCCTTAGTGTGTTGTTTTCATTTGTAGAGGTTGGTTACATGTTCAGATCTTTGAATGCTTCATTTCATAGTTAATATACATGGTTTCCTTGCAAATAAAGCTGTTGTCCATTCTCGTTACTGTTAGCCAGATCATATTAGGGTAGCATAACTAGATCTTTGTTTTCTTGCATGTCTTTGTTGGTTCAATTGGAAACACAAATTGCAGAGCACCTGTACCACTTCTCTATCTACCCAGAATCCCTCAAACCCATCTTCTCCATCTCCTAACTTGGTTTCTTGCCTCACGTTACCACATTTCCCTCATAACCCTACCTTTTGTGCAGCATTATTTCAGTCTTCTTGGAACAAGTCCAGCCATCTACACCTTCTCCTCAACTCCATCCTCCAAGTCTTGAACTCCCCTACACCCCTATTTCACCTCCATGCTCATTCCTTCACCTTTTTCCCTCCATCCATGCTCCAAAATTCCATTTCTAAACATCCTGTAGAAAAATTACAGAACATCCTGTAGAAATCCCAGAACATCCTGTAGAACCCCTGCAGACTTCCTATAGAAGCTCACGAATGAGGTTTCTTGATAGCCAAACTCTGTGAAACTCTTTGGAAGGGTGTTAGGGACCCCTTAGGCCCTCTCCGAACCTTCCTGACCTCCTCCAAGCATTTCCTCTCACCAATCCACCTCTGCACAGTCAAAAACAGTTAAAAGCACATGCATGATAATTCTAACAACTTATTCAAAAATACAAAAAGATGTTTTCTTCAGATAGAGGTAGTCTAGACACATGTATTTTACCTTCAAAGAAGTAATGGCATCCCTTTCAGTAGTTTTCATTCTCTCCTTTGCGTCAGTAGGACTAGCTGGTAGAATTAGGGTTTGCTAGGGTTTGCATTTCCCTTCAGTTTTTCAATCTCTTTTCGCAATTAGGTTAGCTTCCTTCAAGTTAGCTTTCATCCATCAATTAAAAAGCTTCTCCTAAGAGCTCATAATAGTTGGCTTAAGCTCCTAGTGGACTTGTGCCAGCTGACCAAGTGACAGCTGCGGCAAGAGCTAGTACTTGTGCATTCAGCACCGTCGCTTCCAAGTTTGTTACGAACTACCGGGTTGATAAAATTAAAGAAGGGAGTTCCAGGAGTTGCAGCATTATTGTTGCAATACTGGAGCCCACCATCCTTTTGGCGCCGTTGCCGGGGAAGCGTCAGAGTATTGGTAATTGCTGCTTTTCTTCTATTTTCTACTCTAACCTTCTGCTAAGTAGTTTATTTCATTTCCATTATGCAATTTCGTTTCTGCAAAAGTAGATTAGCATCTCCTGCTTTCATAGGTTAGCATTTCAATTCCGCAATTTCAATTCTGCAAGCGTAGACTAGCATTTCATTCCTGCAATTTCATTTTAGCAAAATAGATTAGTCCTTTCCTGCTTTCATTTCAATTCCGCATTTTCATTTCAACAAGATAGTTAGTTGCAGTTCAATCTATTTTAGTTTTGCAGGTACAAGAAGAAAAATGCAAAAATCAACCAAAAATATTTCATTTCATGCCTTGTGGGAGTAGAGATAACTTATAAAAATGATTGCACAACACCCCCACTGCTTCACACAGCCAACCTTCTTTCTTCTTCGATGGCTGTGAGTAAAGAACCCTTAGGTGGACAACAAGACATATTTGAAGAACCTCAAGGGAAGAAGAAGAAGAAAACATTCCTCTGGAGCAAATGGCTGCAAATAGAAATGTTGAGAGCAGTACCTTGTCCAAAAATGAATTTGCAAATCAGATGGAAGATTTCAAGAGCGAGATGAGGCAGTTTCTTGCCATGCAACTGAATACTTTACAGATCCAAAGGAAGCAAGAGGAAGCCAAGAGGGCTTTGGCCATCTTTTGTCCCAGGTGCACTAGAAAGCATCCTAGGAATGAATGTCCATTGCACTCCATAGAAGTGTGTTTTTTTTGTGAAAGAGACCATCCTACGAACCAGTGCCCTTCCTTGCCCGGAATTAAAGCTGCATATCAAAGAGCCAAAGGAGCCACTGAATCACTCTATTATATGAACCAAAGGAGGCCGCATGGACCTAGATCTTACCAACAAGAACTGCAAGGGACATCCGAGACCTATTATGACCCCTATCAAGCCACTTTCATGCCTTCTTGGGGTCCCCCTGCTCATCCTTCCTGGTTCACACCTCCTCCTTGTTCCTTCACAAATCCATATTATGCCCAACCAGTTGCTCATTCGTTTCACTCTTATGCTCAGCCACAGCCTCAGTGGAATGCACCTCATCAGGGGTGGAGGCCCCAGTACAACTGTCCTTCCGCTCATTTGCCTCCACCACCTGCCCAACCACAATGCCATCCATCTCCATCTCAATTACACACCTCCACTCAACTACCCGTACCACCATTCCCAAAACCATATAATGGAGTAGCTCAACACAATTGTAATGCTGAGGCACAACATGTCCAAACAACTCCTCTTGAGCTAAATGATCTTCACCATAGCTCAGGAAGAGTGTTGCAAAGCAGAGACTATATTGCAAGCATTGAAGGACCACATCCAACAAAAGAAGATTCAAAAGAGGAGATCAAAGAACCATGGGCTGCACTTGATGAAGAGAAGAGATCAGAATCAGAGATCGAGAGAGTTCCCTCATGGTTATCATCAAATCCTCCATGTACTCAAGAGAAAGATCAGCAAAAAGAGGAAGATGAGAAAGTCATGATAGAAGGTGACATGAAGAATGATCCAGATCATCAAAAGGACCAAGGATATCAGAGTTATATTGAGATATGGTTTCAGACGGTCACTAAGTTGTAGCAGTACTCTCTTCCTCAGCTATGTTTGATCCCTTCAAAGTCAGATCATTTGGTCTCTGAAATCCGGATACCTGTCAAAGCATGCATTTCGAGCCTTCACATCATCTTGTCTCTAATCTCGATGTGCACATGGCTCCATTGGAAGTATTCTTATACTTGAAAATGATTTTGTTTTTCAAGTAGGGTAGGGTAGAAAAAAAAAAGAAAAAAAATGAAAAAATGAAAATAAGAAGAAAATAAAAATCTAAGGTGAAAACCTCCTCGGAGGCGCCTTAGATTGGCTCATTGATTGAAAACCTCCATGAGGTGGTCAATGGGTTGGAAAGAAGAGAAAATAAAAAGGGAATAAGATCTCTGGGTGAAAACCTCCCTTGGAGGCGCCCAGGGCAGGCAATTAGGGTGAAAACCTCCATGAGGCGCCCTAGTTGTTTTTCAAAAAAAAGGAGAAAAAGAGAAATAAAGATAAACCTAATTTCCATTGGCTAATTGCAGGTTGCAAGAAGGACATTGCAAGTCAGGAGGATCACTCAAAACAACGATAAAGGAATTTTTGTGCCTTCTACAGGAAGTTCTGTATTTCTACAGGATGTTTCCTGTAGAACCTTTGGACGAACCAAATTCAATTTTAAAAGGGAATCTAATGGTGGGAATCTATTGGTTAGGCCTGCAAGCACCTTTGTGTCCATCCCTCGCCTTTCTCCATCATTTTTCCACCTCATTGTGCTTCTACAAGAAGTTCCTGTAGAAATTGTAGGAAGCTAGAAATGGATTTCAAAAAGGCGGTTTGGCAAACATGGTAGCTTCCTCAAGGGTTCAGAAGTCCTCCTGCAATCTTCAAACTCCTCCTCCATCATCTCCATACCTGCATCACAGCCCAAGTTCATTTTTCTTACCATGCAACAAAACTGCAGAATGCCTTGAAGCAAAAATACCTAGAACAGAATTTGTTTTTGCCCTAACTTGAAAACCATGCATCCATTTGAAAAACCGTTTTACGGGGAATCATACAGGGGTGATGGCAACATGCCTGAGCAGTTTCAGCCAATTTCGGTGCACGGTTTCCAAGAAATCAGCCTCCATCACCATCAGCCATTTTTGCATTTTCTCCATATCCGTGCATCTGTTTCAAAACTTGTTTCATGGGGAGATGCATATGGGTGATAGTAACCTACCCAAGCAGTTTCAGCCAATTCCGATGCACGGTTTCCGAGAAATTGATCTCTGAAATATTCAGCCATTTTCTATTTTTCTCGAAATCTGTGCATCCATTGATCGCAATTTTGCTATGGGAGGTGCATAATGATGATAGGAACGTGCTCAACAAGTTTCAGATCGATCCGGTTTACCGTTTGGGAGCAATGGCGAAAACAAGTTCTGGTCCTGTGAAAATTCAGCAGCAGCAGCTTGAAGGTGCAGATTTGAACGTGGAAACAAATGCCTGTAGCTTAGATCTGGTCAGAGGACACCTGCACAAGGAAAACAGCCATGAATCATCAACCAAGCCACCATGCAACCACATAACCAAATGCATGCAGCAAATGAAAGATCTCAGCACTTCACAGCAACCACGCACGACTTCTAGGTACGTGACTAAACTCGTTCCTCTATTTGCATGAATGTAATTTGAGAACTGCCTAAACGAATGAGATGGTGGGATTCAGCCAAAAAGGTAGCAAGTCTGATTGCACTCATCCAGGGATCATCAGTGCATGTGTGTAGTCAGTCACGGGAAATTAAAAAAAATAAAAAATAATAAAAATAAAAAAACAGACAGTGGTAGAGGTTTTAACTCCAGTGAAACTGATTAACAAGAAGAGGACATGCAGCTCATCACAGCACTTCCGTCTGCATGTAGCCACGTTTTCTTGGCCACTGCACTCCCTCACCACGAATCACGCCAAAATTAAATGATGCTTGGCTGACTCTCACCACCCTCTGTTCAACTGCGGTCACAACTGGAGCACACGTCCACCACGTCCAGATCAGTTAACCAGTGGTCCTCTGCAAGATTCCTGCCTGGTTTCTCAAGATTTCTGCCGTTTCTTAAAAAATTCCTGCCTGTCGCACTCTACAGGCGTTTCTACAGGAAGTCGTCTACAGGAAACACAGAAAATAGCCTTCCAGAGCAGAAAAGCCTGGATTTTTCTTCGACAAATTGGAAATCTCAAGGAGAGGTAGGCTCGAACATGCCATCCCCATGCTTAATTTTCGAAAGGTGGTGAATTATCTCGTTTGAAGTGAAAAAGATTGGAACCAATCTGCCTGTGGGTCCAGACGGTGTTTTGCTTGTATAATACACAGAATTTCTTTTGAATGGTGCTGCGTCGTATTCACCTCCATGGTTCCTGCCAGAAAACTCTCCCCATTTTAATGACAACCCACTGTAACACTCACCTGTGCACATATCCAATCTCTGTTTTGCGACTGTTATATGGTTGGTGTAAAAATTAGCTCTGCACTCTGTCTGTGAGAGCTTAATTCTTTTTTATCAGTCGAGTATTGGGGCAACAGCAGTATTATAACCAGAGAATTGGTGAGAGGAGAGGTACACACAATGATGAAACCCTGTCCTAAGAACCAATGAGAAAAATCACATCCGAATTTCCACCTTAACTAGAGATCAAGCCAAAAATAGGGTATTTTCACCATGCCTGGAGGGTTTATCAGAAAGGAACCCTCGGACTCCAAGAAGTTGAGAGAAACTCCTGAGGTGGTAGGCCTATTTACCCGTGAACTCATTAGCTAGATCACTGGATTGCCATTGGGGATGCCCTGGGATAAGGAGGAAAGGAAGTTGGGCCAAAAAGCCAAAAAGGAATTCTTCCTACCAAAAGAGCAGTATTCAGAGGATAAAAATAGGGTCTGGAGAGCTAGCCTACAACCATTTTGGAGTGAAGTCGGCCTTCAAATTATGAAGTATATTACCTGTGAGGGGTGATTTAGCATTGTGTATGGTTATCACGTCCGCTTGTTTACAAAGCTCAGGCACACGATGGATTTGCCCTCAAAACAAAAATTGAGCATTCCATACTTCCTCCTATAGTCAATGGTTGAGTGTAGCACGAAACTGAAGGAGGAAACACCAGACCAGATAGCCCATCATGGGCTTATCAAGCTCCTTGTAGAATATGCCCTCCATACTTATACTGTCCCTATTTCTTGGGAGGTTTTCCACAATATGTCCAAGGGTGATGACATCTAGACTCTGGCCGAGGAATTCACCTCATCCAGTAGCGAGGACAAGGAGCACATCGAGGCATAGAGGAAAACAGAGGGGAAGAAAGCTAAGGGTAAGAAAACCCAGGGCAGACCATCACAGGAAAAATCACAGGAGAAGCCACAGGAAAAGCAAGAAAAAGGACAAGTTGTTGAGGCCAAAGCTGCGGGTGAAATAAAGACACAAACTCCAAAGGAGAAGCGGTTGCAAACCCGGGAAAAGAAGACTGAAAAAGGCCAAACAAGTAGGGACACACCCAAGGCAGCCACAACACAGGTCAAGGAGAAGGCACCCCCAGCCAAGCAAGCCAAATCAGAGAAAACTAGTTCTACAGGAAGTTAGCAGACTGTTTCTACAGGAAGACAGAGAACTGTTTCTACAGGAAGACAGAAACCAGCCACTACAGGACTTTCTACAGGAAGTTCGGAAAAAGGACAACAGAAGGAGGAATTGGCTAAAATTCTAGATAGGGAGGCAACAACTGTGCTGGCCACCCTAGGTACCTCTCCCAAGCCGAAGGAGAAGTGAAAGAGGAAGCTTCCACTATATTTTAAGGCAAGAAAGGGCATGCAGATAAGAACTGGCAGACCCCAAACCACAGTCAAAGAAGCAAATTGTCATTGAGGACACAAAAGCTAAACAAAAGGAGGAGCCTCCTTCAAGGATGTCCATCACCTATGAATGAGGAAGCCAAGAACCTTCACTGGGAGAGAGAGAGAATTCAGATAATGGACTTAAAGACAGTTCTACAGGATGCTGAGAAAGTTCTACAGGAAGTTGAGAATTCTCTAGGAAAAGAAGCACAGGCAGTGGGAAGAAGCAAAGAGAAAAGCATGGTTTCATGACTGAGAAGAGGACATCACTTCAAAAGCTTGGCATGAAAGGGAGGCCACCAGGGCCATCAAAGATGAGGAGATAGACTAGTTGCTCAGAGGATGAACAACACTTTCAGTAGGGGGGTGATGATGAGCCCCAAAAATGGATAATTATATGGGCTCATTCAACCTCCTAATTCGACTTAATCCACCATTCTCATTAGTTTATTGCATGTTTTTTATTATATTTATGCTAATAGAGTGAATTGGGTTAGTCATTATGCCAACAAGTCTAATGTGTGCTTTGTGTAGCCTTTTTGGTCAATTTGGAGACAAAGTCAATGGTTGAAATGAGTACTTGGTAGCCAAATTCGTGGAGAGTATTTTTAGGAAGGTGTTCCCTTCATTTATGGGCCCTTACCTCGAATTCTTCACCATCAGCTCAGAGTTCAAGGGCCACCAAATCAATTAGCACAAGGGCAGCCAAGCAAGTCAAGTAGGACTGCTATTAACTGCAAGTTTTGGGCAGCCGAGTCCCTAAAGTTTAGGAGGACTGTTGGGGTCCTCAATTTGTATAAATAAGAGGGCTTAGGGCCTCATTTCAGTTAGTCATTTTTGGTTAGCCAGTATTTAGTCACTTTATAGTCATTTTGTAGTTCGATTTTTAGGCAGTATATTAGCTTTGCTTTCAGCACATTTTCAAGCTTTCCTTTGTGGACAGTTTTTGGAATGTAACTATTCTTTTGATCAATAAAGATGAATCTAGCTTTGCACCAGCTCTAAATCTCTCTTAGGAGGCTGTAGCTCTTGGGGTTGGGCCCATCTCAAGTGCCCAGTACCTCCTTTATTTACTTTCATGTGTCTTTGCTGCATTCTTAGAATAAAATCTGCTATGTAGATTTAAATCATGCTTTGTTATTTAGATTGCTTTTGATAGTTAAAGTAGTTTTTTATGTTTAGAATAGATTGGTAGGATAATAACAGGAAAAAGGCTCCAAAAAAAGGGTCAGCAAACACTTTTGGTTTCACCTCTTCCTTATTGGATCAGGGGCTGGAGTTGAAGTAACCGTGCTGTCCCAAACAAAAACACTAGTTTGCTTTACCATGCAATCCTTAGTGTGTTGTTTTCATTTGCAGAGGTTGGTTACATGTTCAGATCTTTGAATGCTTCATTTCATAGTTAATATACATGGTTTCCTTGCAAATAAAGCTGTTGTCCATTCTCGTTACTATTAGCCAGATCATATTAGGGTAGCATAACTAGATCTTTGTTTTCTTGCATGTCTTTGTTGGTTTAGTTAGAAACACAAATTGTAGAGCACCTGTACCACTTCTCTATCTACCCAGACTCCCTCAAACCCATCTTCTCCATCTCCTAACTTGGTTTCTTGCCTCACGTTACCACATTTCCCTCATAACCCTACCTTTTGTGCAGCATTATTTCAGTCTTCTTGGAACAAGTCCAGCCATCTACACCTTCTCCTCAACTCCATCCTCCAAGTCTTGAACTCCCCTACACCCCTATTTCACCTCCATACTCATTCCTCCACATTTTTCCCTCCATCCATGCTCCAAAATTCCATTTCTAAACATCCTGTAGAAAAATTACAGAACATCCTGTAGAAATCCCAGAACATCCTATAGAACCCCTGCAGACTTCCTGTAGAAGCTCACGAATGAGGTTTCTTGATAGCCAAACTCTGTGAAACTCTTTGGAAGGGTGTTAGGGATCCCTTAGGCCCTCTCCGAACCTTCCCGACCTCCTCCAAGCATTTCCTCTCACCAATCCACCTCTGCACAGTCAAAAACAGTTAAAAGCACATGCATGATAATTCTAACAACTTATTCAAAAATACAAAAAGATGTTTTCTTCAAATAGAGGTAGTTTAGACACATGTATTTTACCTTCATAGAAGTAATGGCATCCCTTTCAGTAGTTTTCATTCTCTCCTTTGCATCAGTAGGACTAGCTGGTAAAATTAGGGTTTGCTAGGGTTTGCGTTTCCCTTCATTTTTTCAATCTCTTTTCGCAATTAGGTTAGCTTCCTTTGAGTTAGCTTTCATCCATCAATTAAAAAGCTTCTTCTAAGAGCTCATAGAAGTTGGCTTAAGCTCCTAGCGGACTTGTGCCAGCTGACCAAGTGACAGCTGCGGCAAGATCTAGTACTTGTGCATACAGCACCATCGCTTCCAAGTTTGTTACGAACTACCGGGTTGATAAAATTAAAGAAGGGAGTTCCAGGAGTTGCAGCATTATTGCTGCAATACTAGAGCCCACCAACATCCACTCAAGTAGAGCCATTAGAGAAGGTAGGAAAAGAACCAAGGATGCTAATAGACTTGTGTAGGATGCAAGGGAGAATGTGCGAGCTCCTTCAAATTTGCATAGGCAGAGAAGGTCACCGGATCGGTACACTAGCTACATGGCTCTAATTACTGAGCTTGTAGAGACGAAGCCATCCTATTTTGAGGAAGCAGTAGATAAACTTGTATGGGTTGATGCAATGGTGGAAGAGTACAAATCCATTGTAAAGAACAATGTTTGGGAAGCAGTCCCAAGACCAGTAGGTAAATTAGTTATGGGTTTTAGATGGATATTCAAGGTAAATAATTCAGCAGATGGAAGCATAAAGAAGTATAAGGCCAGATTCGTGGCCAAGGGATACTCTTAAGTTGAGGGAATTGACTATGAGGAGACCTTTTCTCCTGTAGCAAGGTATTCATCCATTAGAAAAATTCTTGCTTTGGCTGCATAGATGGGGTGGAAGATCCATGAGATGGATGTAAAAATAACATTTCTCAATGGGGTTATTGAGGATGATGTGTACATCGATCAACCAAAAGGTTTTGAGAAAATTGATCGAGAGTCTCATATGTGCATATGTAAGCAAGAATTGTACAGTCTCAAACAAGCACCCCGGGCTTGGTACACCAGGATTGACAGTTATCTCACTGGTTTTGGATTCACTAAAAATGAAGCGGATGTAAACCTCTATCATATCTTGGTAGAAGGTAATTTTCTTATTATTGTCTTATATGTTTATGATTTGATTTTAATTGGTGATGAGCGTCTAATCATATCTTACAAGGAGGACCTTGCAAGGGAATTTGAAATGAAGGACATGGGTCTCATTCACTACTTCCTTAGGTTGGAAGTATGGCAAGGCAATGGGGAACTACTTGTCTCTCAAGGAAAGTATCCAAATGAGATACTACATAGATTCTTCATGGAGAATTTCAAACCCATGGAGACACCTCTAGTGACCAATAGGGGGAAGGAGGATGCCACTTCAAGTGAGGAAGTGGATTCTACCATTTATCGGTAGCTAGTGGGTTCACTGATGTATCTTGTGAACACATGACCATATATGTGCTATGCAGTCAACCAGTTGAGCCAAGCTATGGTTAGGCCAAAAAAATATTTGGAATGCATCTAAGCATGTTTTATAGTACCTCAAAGGCACTGCCCAATTTGGATTATGGTACAGATGGACAGAGGGAGTGAAGTTGTGTGGCTTCATTGATGCAAATTGGGCAGGGAATCCATCAGATCGAAAGAGTACATCAGGTGGAATTTTCAATGTTTGGTCCACAGCTGATTCCTGGTACAACAGGAAGCAAATATCTGTGGCAATCAGCTCATTAGAAGCATAATACATGGTTGCAAGTCAAAGCAACATGTGAGGATCTGGATGAGAAATATACTTTTGGGACCATTTGGTTAGATGATGGATCCAACTATGATCTATTGTGATAATCAAAGTTACATCAAGCTCTCTAAGAATCATGTGTTTCATCATCAGTACAAGCATATAGATATCTGGTATCACCATTTATAGGACTATGTGCAAAGGCAAATAATGTTGCTTCAGTACATTCCAACAAAGGAACAAGATGTTGACGTTTTGAAAAATACCTTGTCAAGGGGGGAAGTTCGAGTTCCACGGGTACAAGATAGGGGTGGTTGATAATCCCTTTCTTGGTGAGAGGGAGTGTTGAAAAATGTAGCAGGAAAGTCTCAATTTGATTTTTCCTTGGTCAAATTGAGAAAATTCAAATTTCCACATCAGCAGACAACTTGGATGCAGTTAACTTGTGTGAGATGGCTCTTGTCACCCAGTTAGCCCAGAAAATTCGTGTTAGAGGAGTAAGAGTTCAATTAAGCATGTGTGATTTCTAATTTGTAGCAATCAAGGTCAGTTATTTCAAGTTGTTTTCATTTATGCTAGTTCTAACTATTGGAGGAACTAGTGGAAGGTCAGTTGTGCAGTGGGAATTTAGTCTAATTAAATGATCAATCAACCCAAAATAGCTAGTGCATGTAGATAATTCAAGTTCCACAGTTGTGGTGGAGATTGCAAGGAAGTGTAACATCAATTGTAGACTAGTTTTGAGTGTACAGGTGTTGCATAAGCATAAATAGGGGCTCAATAAGAGGTAGAAATTTAATAAGTTGAGGTCAGAGCTTCTTACTGAGCAGACAGATATGTTATTCACTTGCAGGTTGTGCTCAATTGAGAAAAGCAAAGGGGTTTTTAGCAAATGGCTTTCCCCTGGAAAATATTGTGTGCATGTGTGTTATTTCTCATTGCATGTTTGTGATTAGTGTTTTAAATTATGAATTGAATTCCACATAGCAATAGAGTAGGTTTGTACCTTGTGATTTTGATTAAAATTTCATGAGATTTTGAAAATAAACACCATAATTTCTATAATTTTAGACTAGAATTAAATGATGTGTTAAGAGTAATTTTAATATATTTTGTGTGTGTATAATAAATGGGCTAACTTAAGTTATTTCAGAACTATAATCATCTATTATTACCAAGTGTCATGTTTTGATCAAGGGATCAACATCTTGGTCGTAGCCCAAGAAGGAAAGTTATGCAATTAGTCGAGGAACAAATAATATGCCTCAACACGTAACTCGTTACGTCATCGAGGGAAAAAGTGGTTATTGTAGACTAAGATCAACGTGTTAAGTCGCTACCTGATCTAGACATCAAATCTTACATGTGATAAGACTCGGTTAATTTAGTTAGCACTCCCAAGTTATGAACGACCTATTGAACCATCATTGGGACTAAAATTTTCCTTTTGTTATATAAATATGTATTGTGTTTGAATGATGATATGCATAACAGACAGTAGACAACATTTGACTTGCTCTGTAATTTGACTTCATTTAATATAAAAGCTTCATGCCTATGGATGTTTCATATACTTGTTAAAGCTTGTCCTGGTGAATTTATAAGTCGACAGGCACAAGATGAACCTCGAGTTGGGCTTGTTGGAGGTAAAGCCTTGCGATGCATATATCTTTTGTTCTTTTAGCATAACATAGTTTATGCCTTTGATTTATCTACAAAGTTAGTAGGTAACAATTGTATTTAATCTATTAAATTGTGTGTGTAAATTCCATTTCCTATGGTGTGTTGGATTTCATAATGGTTTATTGAATTTCATTTTTGGGCCATGTTTTGATTTTGAGTTTATAAGGTGATGATTTCATAGTTGTGCTACAAAATCTAGTTGTTGTGAAACCCATGTGAAATGCTACAAAACCATAGGTTTGAAAAATCGCTTAACCATAGGTGGGATAGTGACACTAAACTAAGTGTTGAGTTGTGATCTCAATACACAAATCATCATGTAATCGAACTGAAGTACTGAGTTAGGCCCTATTCAGGCTTTGACCTTGTATCACTAGTGGGTTTCCTTGAGTTTGGCTTGCCACGTGTAGAAGTAGTATGAAATTTGATGCTTGTGTATACAACACTTAGGGCCTCGCAATTCATTAGACCCTAGGTTGAAAAATTAAATGATAACTTAATATAAACACCATATTAATAGGAATTAAATATTCACACTGTGAATAGAACATATGTCTTTGGACTATCAGAGATGATAAGGGGTTGGAGCCAAAAATATTGGGGATTTATCAAAGTTTATGAAGGCTAAGATTTTTTTGGCTATTAATTTTATATGTAGTCTAGGTGTTTTATTGTAGGGTAGAGAAAATACATCATGAGACTAAGAAATGCTACGTTTCTTGACTTGGGAATTAGAGCCAAGATCCAGAAAAATGTTGCAAGGGTAGATCCTCAATATATTTATTTTTTGAAAAGTTGGAAGAAATTGTATGGGTGGGTATAGAGGCCATCAAGATGGCACCCCATTAGAGGAATTAGATGACACAAAAAGCTTGTATTGCAAAAAGATTAACCATTTTATCTTTTTAGCAACTTTAGAGTGAGACAAATCTACGATTAAATCATAGATTGATTATAAAAATAATTCATATCATATGCCAATTCTCATTCAAATTACTAAAACAAGGAAAATCTTGATTTCATTGTAACTTGATTGAAACTTATAAGACACTTAAAAACTTTATTATTTATTTTTAATTAACTTAATTATAAATTTGTAAGTTAATTAACCATTTTTTATTAAAAAAATTAAAATAAAAAATATGATTTATTATGTGATGTGTCTTCCCATATCATTTCTTTTAAAAATGAAATTTTGCATGGTCTAAGTTTGAAATTTGGTTTTTTTTAACAATAAGAGTTAATTTTTTAATTTTTAAAATAGTCAATGTTTGAAGTTTATTATTTTTAAAAAATTGTAAAGCTAAAATTTATAATTGATTTGAATCATGTATCCATGTTGTGATATAATTTGACTTAAAAATAAAATTGTATATGATAAAAGTTTTGAAGTTTATTATTTTTAAAGAGAAAATGTTATCAAGTTTGAAATTCATTATTTAAAAAAAAAAAAAAATTTGAAATTTATTTTATTTTTTAAATAATAAAATATAAATTAAATTATAAATAAAAAAATTACAAATAATATGAAAAAATATAAAATGAATTATGAATAATAAAAATAGAGATATTATAAAAAAAAAATAAGTGTATCGATCTCTCAAAAAAGAGAATTGTAAGAAGAAAAAAAATATATAAAAAAAAAGAAAACACATTTTACCTTGTATGAATATTAAGAGTATGTGTTTCTTCTTAAGAGGTCAAAATGAGAGAGGGATAAAGTATGTATGTCTTTGTAGACTTATCAAAAAAGAGAATTGTAAGAAAAAAATTATATTAAAAAGAAAACACTTTTTACCTTGTATAAATATTAAGAGTATGTGTTTCTTCTTAAGATGTCACAGGGTCAAAATGAGAGAGGGATAAAGTATGTATGTATTTGTAGACTTAGCAGTCAAATCACTGCATGGAAGTGAGTCCTCATACACCAATGTGGTGTCTAGCTTGGCCGTGACCTTAAAATTGAATAATAAACGATACATTTTAAGATTCACATTTTGCTTAGAAAAAAGTCTCCTGGCATCTTGATGGTAGAATAAAAGAGTAAAAGTACAACTCTTCCTTCGGATAAGGTATTCAATTTGAACCATTATCGATATAAGGCACCTAACACGCCCATATATTTGGCCTTATTTATTGAAGCCATAATTTTGTAGTGAAAACAAATTATTTTTTAGTACAAAGGAAAAATTATAAGAAAATTGACTGTGGAGTGTTTAAAAAAAAAAATTAATGAAAATGAGTTCAACATCATTAATAAATAATAATATTTTTGCTCACCCAAAATTTCAAAACTTTTTACTTGATTTTCTCAAAATTATTACTAGGCGAAACTGTGTCATGTTTAGACTATGTGCAGAAATTCCATGAGATTTGGAAAGCTTCTATCACATCAGTGGAAGAAATGAGTCTGTCACACCATTTGTTCAAATGGAGTAGTTGGAAGATGCAAATCGGCCAGAATCATTGGACGGTGGTAGTTGGACAAATTGCCCGGCTAATATAAGTCACGCGCACCCCATAAAGTCCATAAGATTTACTATCATACCATTTTTTCAAATGTAGTTGAAAGATGCAAATCGGCTACAATTATTTTTTTTTCAGAATGAAAAGCAATATATTATATTGAGGCAATATATACATCATGATCTGTGGATAACAGAGAAAAGATTTGGTTCCCATATCAATGGTGACCAGACTCATGGGACAACTGAGAACAGATATTACATATAGTTGAAAGACATATAAAATGAGAACACAGAGCATCAAATAGAATCATATGATATCAGGCCTGACAACATCAAAAACCATATATCAACAATGTTGCCATAATGTGCTGCTGATATGGATTGTTAACAAAAAGAAACCAAAATGAACAAAAGGAGAGGATCCCAGAGCACCCAGATGGCTGGTACTCTCGGTGATTGATCCTGGACACCCACAAAAACGAAGCTTTTTGCGCCAGACTTAGCTCCAGACTTTGACCTATCTTTGGATGGATTGATAGAAAGAGTAGAAACTAAACAGAACAGACTTGAAGGAGATGTTTGAGTCTTCAAAATTTTTTGAATTTCTCCACTTCCAAACACACCATAATGTGATGGGAAGGATTGGACGCTTAGATGCTTCTTGTCTTCCCCACCAAGCAAAAGCTGCATTAACAGAAATGAAAATGAGGTGAGGAAAAGAAAAAGAAGAAGCCAATTCATACCAGATTTGTTGGGAGGCCGCACACTTGAAGAACATGTGGAAGTTTGTCTCCTCCTCCGTGTTGCACAACACACATCTGCTAGGACCATGCCAAGACCTCTTCCTCAAGTTTTCCCATGTTAAATTCTTGTTGTAAAAAACTAACCATGAGAAGATAATCACTTTGAGAGGACAACCAAGTTTCCACCAATGCACCAGAAAAATCTGTCTTGCAGGCATAATTTTTTTGGAGACGAGATCGGAGTAGATGTCTTTAACAGTCGCAATTGAATGAGAGTGAGATAGGGACCATACTAAGTGATCTTCAGTCTCAGCACGTTTCATGCCTCCTTCAACAAGAGCATTCTTAACATTTTCACAAAGTAAAAGCAAGGCCTGAGGAAGGCCAATGACAGCTGCATCCTTCAGCGAAGGCGTAAGACCCCTCCACTCCGCGATAATCCTGTCCCAAGTAAAAATACCCATTCTGTGTAGGAAAAAAAGAAGAGGAGCCGGAACATGGAGATTACCCCTATAGCCAGCCATTGAGTCGAGACCAATGAAGATTTTCCTTCCGAAGAATATCCTCCATTTTAGATTGTTAAAGAAGTATTTCTCAATTCTCCTGAAGTTGAGCCAAATTGCAGACCCCTATTTAATTCCAATGGAACCGAACCTGAACTAGAACTCCAAGCTTCTACCTTTTTGATACTTTTGATGAATGATTGCACTCCAAGGATTTGTGCCGAAGATTCCTCTCCATAAGGTTTTGCAGACCAGGGCTTTTCCGAAAATCCTTACATCCATCAAACCCCAGCCCCCAAACTTTTTTGGCAACGTTAAGAGATTCAATTTTGACAGATGGATTTTACCTCTTTCTGCTTTAGCACCCCAAATAAAGTTGGCGGAGATCCTGTGCATGGCCTAGATAATACTGGCCGGGAGCAGATAAAGATGGGCCCAGTAAACCGCCATTTGCATCAAGACAGATTGGGTGAGGACGACTCTACCTCCCAACGATAAAGATCTGTATTCCCACAATGAAATCTTACTAAAAAATCTTTCAACAAGCCACCTCCAATCATTCTTTAAATAAGCCTTAGCTTTTAGGCGGAATCCCAGATACTTAATTCCTTCAGACAAAGATCTTGTTTCTATTCCAAAGAGCTGAGCAATCCATAAGGTCATGTCCCAGTCGGTTTCATTATGATACAGGATCGATTTGGCCTTGTTAATAACAAGCCCAATCACCCTTTGGAAATGGTCAAGAATATTCTTAATGCACATCCAGGTTGCTTTAGACATCATTGCAAATAATAATACATCATCAACAAACAGGTTATGAGAGATATATATTTGCTTATAGATCTTTACCGGAGCATATGCTTTTTCCTCCACTGCGCGGTTGATGTGCAGACTCAAGGCATTCATGGCCAATATGAAGGGGAGAGGTGACAGAGGACAGCCCTGTCGAAGGCCCCTTTCCACACGAAAGTATGGAGAGGGAATACCATTAACTATGACAACGTAGTTTACATTTTCGATACATGCCATAATCCATCGAATGGGGTCGGGATTCAGTCCAATTTTCGCCAAGAGACTTTGCATATATCCCCAGTCCAATATATCATATGCTTTCTGGAGGTTGATTTTCATAATAGCAGCATTAACTTTATGCAAGAACATAGAATGTAAACACTCCTGTGTGTTGGCGACGACATCTAGAATATTTCGACCTTTTAAAAAAGCATGTTGATTTGGAGAGAGACAGGATGCCAGCATCCCTTTGATTCTTTCTGCTATAATCTTTGTAATAATCTTGAATGTTATGTTGCATAAAGAGATCGGCCTGAAATCCAGGAATGATTCGGGCTCTCCCTTCTTTGGAATAAGAGCAATGAGAGTGGAAGTGGTGTGATTGTGAATGTTGCCCAATAATCTAGAAGCTTCCACCATCCTGAGCAGATCCACTTTGAAGAGGTTGAAGAAATGGATCAAGAAATCTATTGTCCATCCGTTTGGTCCAGGGGACTTGTCCTTCTTAAAGGACTTCATGACTCCAAGAAGTTCATTTTCAGAGATTGGCCGGAATAGAGCTTCGTTCTTCTCCTGGTCAAACATTTCCGGAACCAAGTCAATGCTCCATCGAATATCGCTAAACGCAATATCTTTTCTTCTGCAATACTATTCCTTGAAGAAACAAATAGCCTGCTTTGTGATGTCCTCCTGGGAAACAGCATACCCACCCTTGTCATCCTTTATTTTCCAGATGTAATTTTTGGCTCTCCTTGCATTTGCATAGTTATGGAAAAACTTGGTGTTTTTATCTCCTTCCTGAATCCATAAAGCTCTGCTTTTGAGCCTCCATTTTGCTTCCTCCTGTTGCAGCAGACTGAGTTTTTCCTTCTCCAAATTCCTTAATCGACACTTCATCTCAATAGAGCAGGAAGCATAATCTGTTGATCCGAGAAACAAGTCCAGCTCTTGTTGAATCCTCTGTAAATCTCTTCTATCTTTATGTAGTTTTTGAATCTGCCATTTTTTCACCAAACTCCTTATCTCGGCCATTTTTTCTCTAAAGGTAGAGAATATGAGGAGTTTGTCCCTATCCTTAATCACTTTCCATGCATTTTGAATGTATTCATTGAACGCAGAATCCTGTAGGAGACCTCTGTCAAACTTAAATGAATATCCCCTTCTGAATTGATTTCCAGGCCATGTTAGAAGAATGGGACTGTGATCCAATATCATAATGTTTTCCACAGATGAGCTTGGCATACCCATTTTATCGATGAGGCTGATATGAGCAAGAAACCGATCTAATCTTTTTGCTATATAGGCCTTGCCAACTCTGCCATTTGTCCAGGTCGGTTTCATCACCACATGAGTAATATCTACCATATTCCTATTGAGCATCTCAA
This sequence comes from Pinus tabuliformis, assembly GCA_031772625.1. NCBI lineage: Eukaryota > Viridiplantae > Streptophyta > Pinopsida > Pinales > Pinaceae > Pinus > Pinus tabuliformis. The sequence goes on from CM062817.1 coordinate 1,583,778,932, forward strand.
AATTAATGAGATCAGAAAGTGCATTATTTAACTTCCCCTGACCCCATACCTCTTCAGATTTCAAAGCCGCATTCAGATCGCCAGCAATAAGGAGGTGGTTGATGTCAAACAGGTCTGTGGCAAAAATTCTTTTCCAGAAGGGAGCACGGGATTTATATGGCGCATATATATTGAGAATATTGATGGGAAAGTCGTATCCCCTGATGGAAACCGCTATAATAATCCTTGCACAACACTTGTACGCCTTGGCTCTTACACGAGCTGGATCCCAAAGAGTAGCTAGACTCCCAGATAAACCATTAGCCTCTGTAGCAACCATGAACCAAGTAAGGAGCATTTTCCTAAAATATGTTAAAGTATCCTCCCTCTTGTGCATGGTTTCCTGGATGAGGATTATAGCAGCCCTGGACTGGAAAAAGAAATTTTTTAGCGTTATATATTTGGGATCAACGCCAAGACCCCTAATATTCAGAGAGATAATGGGGATCATTTGGATGATTCAGCAGCCATACTTGCTCTAAGGGGCTATGAATCGGACGTATCATAGATAGGCACCTCAACCAAAGACAAATTTCTGATGCCTGAATCGGAAACTATAGTTCTCCCTCTAAAGTGGCTACTACCTCCTCTACTCTTCTTCCAGACCGTAATATTCCTTGTCGAGTCTAGACTGATAACAGGCATAACACTTGGTCCAGGCTTATGAATCGTGAGCGGCTCCAGTTCGAGAGATTCCCTATTAAGCAAGTGATCCAGATCACTGTCATAGAGATTGACAGGAGATGATGTCGAGGAATTTAAAGGGGTAGGCCCGACACATTGTTCTTTTCCTCTATTAAGGCCCGGTCCAGCATGTTCAGGTTGCGGCGATGAGGATGAAATAGGAATGGGAATAGAACCCACAGAAAAATCTGCCCCCTTCGGTAGCCTATGATGAGAGTCGGGAAGAAACTCCTTCTGTTGCATGGGACACAGCGATGGGACAGGGCTATTCTCTCTCGGCTCAGTAAAGGGGGGTCTATGGATCCCAGACATACTGCAGGTGATAGGGCTATTAGAGGAATTCGGACAACCAGGGAAGGACTCAGGGGGCCCAGACGGATCAACATATTGATCACGTGGGGACTCAGGATTTCTTGGACTGTGAAGCGGGATTTTCGGGGAGAATGGAGAGGATGGACAATCATTGACGAGCGACTTGTGCCTGTACCGTCTGAATCCATACAATTTGACACTGGGGCAGTTTTTAACTAAGTGGCCCGTTTTGCGGCAAGCAGCACACCTAAAAGGTATACCCCAGAAATCCAGTCTTTGATTAATAACCTGATTTTTCCAACTAATCTCAATATGGTCTGGATAGCCTCCCCTAAACGGCTTTTGAATGAGAATCCAGGCGATTCTTTTGTCCTTTTCGCCCAAGCACCAAGGATCGACGTAGATGAAACGACCTATAGCATTGCCAATCACCTCCAAAGTTTCACTGGACTAGAGTTCCAGGGGAAGGTTCGGGCATTTCACCCAAATAAGATTATTCATGGGAGTGTTTTTCAAAGGATTAAAGCTGATATACCATCTATACAGGGCAAGAAAACTCCTTTTGAAAACCCATGGCCGACTTTGAATGGCTTCAGCGTCTGCAGCACTTAAGAAGTGGAAACAATACCACTCTCTCATTAGACTTGAAATTACCGGAACATAGCCGATGACTGGTTTCCAGAAACTGGCCAGCCATTTCCTCATGTCAGAGTCGGACATTTCTGGGAAATGCCATTTCTTAATAAGCGCCTTGTTCTGCAAGCTCTCTATTCTGTCATCAAGCTGAGCAATCTCAATTCTTATCGCCTGCAGGGGGGGAGAAGTTTTGGCAGGTTTGTGCTGCTTGTTATAGCTGCGACTTTTAACCCGAATGCTTTTGCCTTCCCGTGACATAGATGGCTTTACCACTAGGTCATCTAAAGTTGCCAGAGTGGCCGCAGACCAAGCATGTTCAGCCTCCGCGGTGGCATTGATAAGGTCTTCCGTGGCAATGGCATCATAGACCCCCTCCATGCACCGCCAAAAAGAATATCCTCGAAAAGTGAGGACAATCTGGAAAGATCCAATTCACAGAAAAGGACCAAATCTCTGTTGGAACCTACCAACCAAAGTCAGCCTCGTCCTATGGGAAGTAAATGTCAAAGTAGGTGAGGAAGGGATAAGGACGCTGAAAGAGAGAGATCAAGTGCTATTCATGACAAAACCTTCTGCACAGGATGTTCAGAAAGTGACATCTATGCCACCCAGGATCCCAAAACGGATATATTTAGGATTTTGATGTAAGGACACGTACAGGGATTTAAGACGACTTAACTCCTAACATAATGCTTGGACCAATTTGAAAATCCGGGGAATGCCGTAAACCTGACCGGCCGTTGGAAAAAGAAAACCCAAGTGGAGGAAAGACCAAAGAAACCGGAATTCGATTTCAAGACCTCTGAAGAAAACACTATGTGCTATGATGAAGGCTCATCACAGTCCAGACAGCAACAATAGACCTTAAAGATGCACCACCAGTATCATATCTTAAACCTTACGTCGGTGCAAGGTTTATATATGACAATTAAATTCCTCAATCTGAGAAAAATTGCTTTTATCATCCTGAACTTTCTACATCTAAAGCCAGAGCAATTTATATTGTAACTCTAACACTCAAGCAGTAAAAAGAACCATTACGACATCAAAACGACATAACGATAGGAAAAAGAAAAAACATCATTGAATTCTAGTATCACAGAAGGCGATATTGTGAAAAAAGTAGAGCAAAGATAAGGAAAAAAGTCACTGACCTGGAGCAAGAGCTGAAACACCGCAAACGTGAGCTTCAGATGAAACAAACACCAGCCATCCAGCCAACATCACGATAGAAGTAAAAATTTATGAACTGGAGAGGATTAAAGAAGTCATGCATCGAAAAGGCAAGTGTTTACGGAACAGAGAGGTTGGCGGAGCTGGGCCTGAGCATAGAAAGGTGGTGGAAAAAGACCTGCGCAGAAACCGGTTAAGGAAAAAATGAAAAAGTTTTAACTTGCCACAGATAATGACACCCGCTCCCCATATTCACTCTGCATGCATGGGGGACGTGTCAAAAGGTGAGGGCCCTCGCACAAACCACTGATTAGTTCAAGCTTTGCCGGAGGAACAACGTCTCAAGCCAGGATTAGGTAGCTGAGGACCCCTGGATGCTGATGGTTCGCCTGGTTCCCACGTCGCAAGCGCTTGCTCCAATTTCAATCCAGCATCCCGCTGATAAAGTACAGGTCTTTCCTTGGCCGAAGGTCTCCACCAATTTCCATCCAGCATCTCGATAACAGAGTAAAATTAATTTTCAAGACTATGGTCCTCTTCTTTCAATTTAGTAATTTCATTTTTGTCATGATGTGGGAAAGTTGGAATTTTTTACTTTCTTGACTAATTTTTTTAAGGAAAAAAAAAAATTGATTTTATTTATGTAGTAAAATCAGTATAGTTTATTTTATTTATGTAGTAAAATCAATACATCTAAAGTTATAAAGATATAATATAAACTTGAAAAAAACACCAAAAACATAAAGTACTGTAATAATATTCGATCCATGTAATAAAATCTGATCTAGGTTAACATCAGGATAAAACATAATCCAAAACAAAAAAATATTTTATTTATAATAAATATCCAAACACCTATAACATAGAAATTTACAGGCACAATAAGAAGTTAATGTTGAGTACTAAGAGGTTTTTGTGGTTTAAACAGTTTGGGAAAACTACTTCCGCTTGGGTTTAGATTTTATTTAAAGACGGATCTATTGAGGGAAAGCCGATATATTAGGCATTCGTTCATTATCATAATAGTTTGCTGCTTTGGATGACTCTGCGGTTTTGCATTTGGACAGGTTGGTAAAGCTTTAAAAACTGCTACTAATTTATTTTTCATAAGACTAAGTAATTCTAAGTTTCTTGACTCTGGAATTAGAGCTAAGATCTAGAAAAGACAGAAGAAATTGTATGGGTGGATGTAGAGGTCATCAAGAAAAGATGGAGGAAATAGAATAGGTGGATGTAAAGGTCATCAAGATAGTACCCCATGGCACCCTATTGGGGAATTAGAGAATTAGATGATAGGCAAAGACTATGCTCCAAAAAAATGGACCATTTTCTCTTTTTTTTAAATTGGGTTATGTGGAACAAATCTAGAAGTAAGGAGAGAATTCACATCATATACCAATTACTATTCAAATTGTTGAAGACTTCATTCCTTCAAATCCCTTTAAATTTAAATTATTTTTATCAAAATGTATATTTTTTGAAATTTAGTAAAGAGGTATCAGAAATATTTTCATGTTTTTGAAAGAGAATCAACTAACATTAAGTTTACTTTAACAAAAACAAATTGGTATTTTTTTTTAAATTCATTTGAGGAATAAAAAATAATAAAAAAACAACAACAACTTTATTTTATGAGAATACCATATTATTCTAATACATAAACTTAAACTAAAACTTGTAAGATTTTCTTTTTAATTGACTTAGATATTTTATATAATTTATAATTTGTAAATCAATTGAAAAAGTTAAAACAAAAATTATGCCAAAATATTTTATTATATAATCTATCATTCCATATCATTTGTATTGTTTTTCCTATCACCCCATATCATTTGTTTTAAAAATGAAATTTTACATGATTTAAGTTTGAAATTTGCTTTTTATATTGTGAGTTTGATTTTTTAAGTTTTAAAATCGCGGAAGTTTGAAATTCTCAAAAATTTGTGCCACAAAAATTTTAAAGTGATTTGAATCACGGATCCACGACTCGATTAGATAGGACTAAAAATAAAATTGTATATGATGAAAATATTGAGGTTTATTATGTGTTTAACAAAACAAAATTGGAGTAGGTGTCTCTATTCGACCCTTGGTGGATGGGGTACCTTCGTTTGAGTCTCACCTCCATGATTGTGGTGCCAGGGAAAGCGAACTAATGGAAGAAAAATATCAATGTATGCATTTGCTTCATCTGCATTTCTTCGAATTCAAGGGATGACAGATTTCAAGTACTCTTAGAACGACCTGCAAAAGATGACTGGGTATATATATATATATGACAGATTTCAAGTACTACAACGACCTGCAAAAGATGACACGGTATATATATATATAATGAAATTTATTGAATTATGTAATGTTTACGTGATATAGTTATAGTTAGTTTACAAAATAGCATTTGCACCAAATGTTATAAAAGAAACGTCGTAAGGCATAAATTCAAGAAGCATTGTGACATATAAAGAATCATTGAAAATGAAAATTAGTAGGTGAAGGGTAAAGAGCTAGTACCCAATGTCCATTGCATTAAATAGGTCTTGTTGTTTTTGGAAACTTTTTGGCTATGACATCTGGGAAAAAAAACTTCCCATTTTTAGGAGGCTATGGAATGACTTCAACTAGAAGGAGACAATACTGAATACTATTGCAGGTATTGAGGAGGAGCAAAATGTTGTCGTCATTAGTAAGATGAATAAGGGAAACGAGAAAAGAGGAACTAAGAAGGGTTAAAAAGGGTTATCTAGAGTCCTCCATTGTGGGCTTTTTCTGTAATCTTTTTGCTTCTCAGTGTGTATGGTAAGTCTTCAACACTCTATCTCTGCTTCTATTGACTTCAATCTGCATATTCTTAAAAGGCGTTTGTGCTGCTGTTGGTATTCATTCTGTTGGCTCTCTTTAGTTCCCTTAGATGTAAGTGCACAAAAATCTTGGACTTATATGACACTGAATTATTGATAATGGGAGATAATAATCATAACAATTTTTTTGATTGAATTCTTTGGGTTTTATGTCATTTTATCTCCAAAATATACAAATAATTTTGTTGGTTGGAACAAAGCTACAAGTTATAATAACAGAGTTGGCCTTAGAAATTCAAGGGAGGCATGATGTAGTTAAAGGAACCCCAACTGTGCAGCCAACAAGTAAACTGTTATCCTTTTCTTGATCCATTTCACTCTTTTCCAGGTATCAAAATGATTTTCACTCTAAATTTCAATTAACAAATTGTATTTCTAAATCCTATTACTGAGTATTTATGGGAATACCAATTGCTTAATGGTTATCTTATGTTCCAGAAGCGTTTTATAAGGTATAACCTCAAAATTAAAAGCAATACATCCTATCCTATTCTCCTTATAGAAGTGTGTCTTTCCCCTATCGAGAGCCTAGCTATGACTAGGCTTTTGTTGTACAAGAACAAACTCAATAACATAGGAGACCATAGACTTCCTATTTTAGCTTTAAATTACAGCCAAAACCACCTAAGACTCAAACGAGGTTGGTATAAAGACACGAGGGCCTGGTTAAACCATTGGGAGATTGACGAGAATGTTGCATCGCAAAACATTAATAACATTAAAAATATTGTTACTTCTAAATTCAAAGAAAAAATATGGTGTGGGAAAGATTTAACAGCTAAAAGAAAAGTAAGATATTATAAGGAGGTCATCAACCTCACCCTATAAGATCAAAAGCATCTCTATGTTTTAACTAGCTCAAAGAAGAAAATTAATATAGCCAAGATTAGAATGAACTCTCATGAGCTCCATAGTGAAACGTGTCGTTGGGCAGTTCCTAAAACACCATGGATGGAAAGTATCTGCCATCTTTGTAAGAATATGAACATCGAGGATGAAAATACTTCCTCTTAGAGTGCCCCGTATACAACCACATTAGATCTCAGTTTCATAATATTTGTTGCAATACTGACCTTCCTAGCCTTTTACGATGTCAAAATTATAGTGAGCTCGGGAGGCTTCTTTCCAAGCCTCCAAGCTTTTTGAGCACAAGAATAAAATCTTAAATCAAACTAAATAATTGGTTTCTTTAGGTCAGATAGACCAAAGTTTGGTCGTGAACGTTAACCACCATCACCATCACCATCATCATATATATATATATATATATATATATATATATATATATATATATATATAATTTCATATTTTATTTCCTATAATATATATTAGTTTAATATATAGTTTATAGTATTAATATACTCCAAGTAAATATATAAAATATATGGAAAATTATGTTAATAAATATATAATATTTTTTTTATCATTAGATAAATACATGTTATTATTAATAACTAAATGTTATTATTATATTATATATGAATTAGATTATAATTTTAAATATAGCTATCAATATATTAACAATATTTATGTAATAACTAATATTCTATTAATATATAAAACAATGTTAATATAATAAATGTATTAGAAGAGAATTTTTCGGAGAGATCACATCGAATAATTTCTTGGAGATTATAGTGGGATCCACCTAGACTGAACGGCAACATCAAAGGCCACAAACAACAGCGATTGCATATGTGCACGAGGGTGCACGTGGTCTGTCGGCCAGCATGGACAGCATCAGAGTGGGGCCCTGTTTACAGAATTTTCGTTTTCATCTCTTCCTAAACCATATTTTAATTTCTTTTACATTCACATAGGCACTTAGATATTTGTTTTTGTAGTCAAACATGGTATCAAACTATATTTATTATTTAAAAAAAAAACATATTTATTATTTAAAACTATAATAAAACTATTTTTGTTTTTGTTAGCATGGCCATGGTATATTTGTTTTAAAAGTAATTTAAATTTTCATCTTTTTAACTATAAAAAATTATGGATAGTTTAGACTAAACAATATACGAGTATTCCTTCTAGCATACATGATCTAATTGATAAAATCATATGTTTCCAAATACCGTTTTTAAGTTTCCTCCGTCTATTCCTATTTTAATTTACAATTGGCAAGATCATTATCAACTATTTAACATATTAAACGTGCCTTGAACGTGGATTATGAAACTTGGGTGTGCTTTTGAAAAGTCCTCCCTCCCACCATTCAACTGCACACGTGTTTGTGATTAGCTTCTATCTTGGAATAAAATAAATAAAAATGAAAGTGTTTTCTTGTGTAGAATTACACCCAGAACAACGATGGCTACCAGGAAACTCGACCTAGGTGCCTCATATTCTATTCTCACCATATCTCCAATATCTATTTAACTGGGAACTTTTAGGTTTAATAATTAATTGAAGGTTTCGTATCCGTGTTGAAAAAATATTCTATTATTGAGTTTGACTAATTAATATTAAAGTCTGTGCAGGAAATGAGTGAAACCATTCAGGAAGGAGATGTGCACTTGCTTATCTAGGCAGAAAGGAAAACATTAAGAGAGTTATTATGAAAGAAATGTTTATTTGAAGAATGATATATTAATGGAGAGTTAAATTGTCACCTTTAGAGTGAACATTAAATCCTCTGTCAATAGTATTGAATTAGTTCAGAGTTGAGCACAGATCATTTAGTTGCCAAAAAAAACATATACTGTATGTACTACAGAATTCAAACTAGTAAGGAAACAATTAATGCAAATTTTTCTCTGATTATTTAATATAATAACAAACATTTGCATAGATCAGAAAATTAATCCATTCAATTCCCAAATTACATTGAAAAAGGTATTTAACTACCTCCAAAACCACCAACTCAAAAACATTTACATAGATCAGGAAATTAATCCAAATTCAATTCCCAAATTACATTGAAAAAGGTATTTAACTAACGACGTCACCTCCAAAACCACCAACTCAAAATAAGGTTAATCGCATATTAATGGAGAGCTAAATTGTCACCTTTAGAGTGAACATTAAATCCTTTGTCAATAGTATTGAATTAGTTCAGAGTTGAGCACAGATCATTTAGTTGCCAAAAAAAACATATACTGTATGTACTACAGAATGCAAACTAGTAAGGAAACAATTAATCCAAATTTTTCTCTTATTATTTAATATAATAACAAACATTTACATAGATCAGAAAATTAATCCAAATTCATTTGGGAAAGGTATTTAACTAATGACGTCACCTCCAAAACCACCAACTCAAAATAAGGTTAATCGCAAACCTTTACAAGTTAAATAAAATTAGATTTAGTTTTGTTCTTGCAAATAATTGAATTTTTTAATGAGTAGTGAGATGCTTACTCTTTTTTCTTTTACTTTTTAGATGGTTACTCTTTTTCTTTTTCTTTTAAATCGCGATCTTAACTTTTAAGAACATGCATTATAGTGGCAACTCCTAAAATACACTGATTTGAAGAAAATTTAAGTGGTCAATAAAGAATAAGAAATATAAAATCTCAACGGTTGGGCACTTTGTCCTTTGCTTTACTCCTATCAACGGATTTTTGCTTTGCTTTATTCTGCTTAAATCCTGGGTGTATGTAAGTGGGGCTGTGATATTGACTTGGAATGAAAATCGCCAAGAAACAGAGAGCAGAAAGACAGAAGCCATACTACATATACATCTCCGGAGGGTTATGTAGTGGAGAGATATGTGGTTATAAATATTATTATATGCAGTAAATAAAAGTGTACATGCAACCGTTTTATTAGTGTTTAAATTTTTGGAAGCTGTCATTCATACTGTTTTAGTGTAGAAAAATATAAATAAATAAAAACAAGCCTTAGTTTATGGAATATTTTTGGTGTTTCAAATCTATTCACAAAAATTCTATCTATATAATCATTTTCCATAATGCAATTAAATTTTTGGAAGCTGTCATTCATACTGTTTTAGTGTAGGAAAATATAAATAAATAATAATAAAACAAGTTTCAGATTATGGAATATTTTAGAGTTTGAAATCGATTTACAAGAATTCTATCCATATAAACATTTTCCATACTGCAATTACAGTTACAGGGTATAAACTTACTGCGCTATAAACTTAAACTTACTGGGTTGTCCCAAAGAATAAATTTTAAAATTACAAACCTGCTACAAATCTTGAAAGTCCAAAATCCGCTACTTTGACATGCAATTCCTCGTCCAATAAAATATTTGAAGATTTTACATCTCTGTGGAAAATAGGCGGTTCATGGCAGTTAAGAAATGCCTGGGCAGTCTCTATACAAATTCTGAGACTGACATGCAATTCCTGGTCCAGCAGAATATTTGAAAATTTTACATCTCTGTGGAAAATAGGCGGTTCATCGCAGTTAAGAAATGCTAAGGCCTAGCAGTCTCTATACAAATTCTGAGACGGGTATCTCAATCTGGACCTTCTTCAGTTCCCGAAACATATTCATAAACAAGAAGCAGATCTGAACTTTGTGGAGAACTACAACCATAGAGACGAACCAGATTTGGATGATAAAAGGTCGAAAGAATCTGCACCTCGTTGATGAACTGTTTGAATCTTTTACAATTATCTTGATGCAGTCTCTTCACTGCCACGGCACGACCATCCCGGAGTTTACCCAGATAAACCGAACCATATCCTCCATCTCCAACTTGATTCTTCTCGTGGAGGTCATCGGTTGCCTGTTTCAATACTTGGTAAGAGAAAATGGGTAGCGTATCTATATTACTTTGTGTAGCTACTTCCATAGCTTTATCCTCATTGTCTAAAACCGCTAACAACATAATTCTCGCGAAAATCAAGAATCTTCTTTCTGGGCATAGTTATAACCACTAATAAAGCAGTTACTATAAACACAGCCGCTCCAACGGATTCACCGTGAGTTGTTAAAACAATACCAGTCAGCTGCGATTAAATCAACGGATCTAGATAATCCAATTGTCTAACGATAGATCAAATGGAAAAAAGCATATTGAAGAGAATATTGAAGAATAGTATAGATGAAGAAGTAGCATATTGAAGAATAGTATAGATGAAATTTAAAATAATAAAATTTATTTTCTTACACAATTTTGATGAGTACTCAATCAACTATTATTATAATGTATATGGATCTGGGTAAAATTTATTTAAAAAACTAATAAAATTTTAAAATAATAAAATTTATTTTATTACACAATTTTGATGAGTACTCTCAATCAACTATTATTAATATGTATATAGATCTGGGGATGCTTAGGAAAACAGGGGCATGGTTTGAAATGGTTTGAAAGGGTCCATTTTGCTAGAGGAATGTAAATGCTATGCTGCCAATATTGATGCGTATGGGGAGCAGGGTTATTGGTTAGAAGCTGAAAAGGTGTTTAAGCATAATGAAGAGAGAGGGGAGGGTGAAAAATTCGTCAAAAAAATTAATAACATTCGAATAGAAGTTACCACATAAAAGAGAAAGTTGTTGTAACTTTTCAAGGAAATTATAATCTTAATCTTGTAGAACGTTTTAAAGGTATTGCTTGTTTAATCATTGATGTTAATATTGTAAAATGAAGACTCACTTAAAATATTTCAAATGCATGAGATAATTTAATTCTGGCATCAAATATTATTTCTGCAAATTACATACTGCATTCCAGAAGATTCTTCAGCCTAACAGGTTCTGGAGAATTGTAAAAAGATTCACTATACATTGTAGAGAGAACTCCTTAAAATTTCGATCCTTTCTCGAGGATTACTGATATAACTCACTATATATTTTGAAGAGGGCTCATGCGTTAACCCCAATTTGTTTGGAATGGCCATGAAATGTGTATGTATGCAGATAAGAATATGCACAAAATTCATTAACTGAATTGCTACCAATTCCTTTGACAAGCTTGCCAAGGGTTGGACTGAACTAAAAGGACATAGAACTGCATTGAAACAGTCAACAAAATGCAATTAAAAATGCAAATTATGTTACTGCGCATTTCATCATCGTTACTAATGGTCTAAGTGAATTTTTTTAATTAATGCAACTTAATGGAAAAATGTCTATATGACCATTAGACATGCGACTCCCACATGAGAGGAGCTAGTAATTTCAAGCAGATTCTTGCCCCTTTCAAAAACTGTTTCAAGGTTAAAATCCCTTAAATCCCATAAAATCCCTTAGAATCACTTAATTATATCAATTAGTGAGAATTCTTACAAAGCTTTCAGGTAAATTTGATATTATTAAATGAATTTATCTTACAATAACAGTCTCTAGGAAGTAATAACAATAAAGAAGATACCATACCGAAAACCCAACAAAGCTCTAAGGTAAGTTGACAAATGCCTTAGAAAATTGCCTACAATCTTGTTGACGGCTTCAAATTCACTGTCTTGAAGTGGAAAAAAAAACAGGAGTCAGCGCAACATTTTGTAACAACACAAAATTACTTGCTGATATTCCTCTAAAAGGAAGACGAGATCATGCAATCATTACATTTTGTTTCAAAAGCACCAAAAACTTTTAAAAACACACAAAAATGTAATTACAAATATTAAAGAAAATAAAAGGAAGACGAGATCATGCAATCATTACATTTTGTTTCAAAAGCACCAAAAACTTTTAAAAACACACAGAAATGTAATTACAAATATTAAAGAAAATATAATTAGGAAAAATTTAAATACACATTCACTCTATCCCAGACATCAACATAACCACTAACAAAAATATATACAATTTAAGGCTGCACGTGTACTTGCAAACCCAGAAAAAAATAAAAATAAAAGACGACGAGAGCTACTCTTCTTATTTGTGCTACCAAGGAACATAACCAAATAACATTGGCTATTATTAGTGAATATGCGTTCTTTGCACAACTTATTCACTCTCTTGTTCGGATTGAGAAACATGTTATGGAAAATGTTCAAGGTCGCACAACCCAGGGAGGGCATGTTCAAGAAAGAAAACATTTCTAGTGCATGATTATGCATCAGTGTTGGGAGGAACAAATACACTGTGGTTGCTATTAATAATTCCTTCCTTCCAATTTTCTCATTGGCATGAGGTTCCCAAAATGAAGGAATTTTTTTGTTTTCTTTAAATAATGATTTTTATTCTATCAATCCATAAAACCAGACTCGAACATGATGTCGTGCTGCTGGATGAAACTTGATAGCCAAAGTCTTCAAGTCAACTAGTCTGCAACAATTATCGACTTAACCCCCTCCGACAACTGCACCAACTCCTATAAAATCAAAACAGAATAACAATTACAATAATCTTGAAACATAAAGAAGTAAAACCTTTACGAAACTCTAGTAAAACCACCAGTGCAAATGAAATTTGTGCCCAAAATTTTTCCCCTTGTCGCCTCCTCATGGAGAGGGACTTTGTTGCATCTCATGGAGATGGACTCTGTTGCAGAGCATTTTTTTGGCAAGCGCGAGTTCAAATGAGTTCTTTGGCATGGTATTGAAATGATGGAATTCGCAATTCCTCCTTGCTGTGACTCGCCAAGAATGTGCAGGGGGCTTATCATTAACGGCACAACCGTCTCAAAGTCATGGAGTCACAACTGTCGCAAAGTCATTGAGACACAACTTTCTTAAGGATGGAAAACATCACAAAAAGAGTTTCTACAAAGCGCAATATTCTCAACCGCCTACGACATTCCAATATTCTGAACCGCCTACAACATTCTTATATTCTGAACCATCTACAACATTCTTCACCGATGATCCAATGGCTAGAGATTATTTGATCGTCTAACAATCGATCTGAGGGCCCATAGCGAGACACCGTGGCATGGAGGGGAGTTCATTTCAGAGAGAACGCCTTACGGCGTAATTATTAATTAATTAAATTAAATTAATGTAATAGTTATATTGGAATATAGAAGTTATAGCTTATTATATCTATTGCAAGTATGGTATAACTCATTAAGTTTTGTTTTTGATTTGGTATTTGTTTTTTTACCAAAAAGTTATGAAACTCATCTAAATTTAATTTTATGATTTTTTTTATTATTTAGATTTATTTATTTATTTGAAAAGTTATTGGTTGATGTCTTATTATCTGTTGTTTAGTAACTTCCATTTCTATTAGTTACTATTTTTTTTGTTTTATTTCTTTTTTGTTTAATTTTTTGATTTTTTTCTTTACCTTTTTTTATTATTTATATTTTCATGAATTATAAAATTTTCACAATATTTTCAATTCAAAATGACTTATTATTATATTAAAAACATATTTTAATCAATTTAATTATAAACAATTATATATATTAATAAAAATAAAATACACATAGACATATGTATGTTAATATAAACAATAATATTAGATATCGTTTTTTGGTGGGATTCAAGTGCATTAAATAAGTCATTCATCTATGACCATTAGATATCATTTTTTGGTGGAATTCAACTGTGTTAAGTAAGTCATTCATCAATGACCATTTCCATGAGAAGTAGTCATGTATGTTAATATAAACAATAATATTAGATATCATTTTTTAGTGGGATTCAACTGCATTAAGTAGGTCATTCATCTATAACCATTTCCATGAGAGGTAGTCGTAACTGACTAATTTTTCATGATTTTTGAAGGGAACTCTACTTGAATGGTTCAAGAGGCACAATACTTGCTAAGGTTTTGCAAAAGGGGTAGCAAGCTAAGTGGGCTTGATTGTGGGGAAAACTCCACAGTTAAGCGCACTTGTGCCAGAGGCGATTTGGGATGGGTGACCTCCCGGGAAATCCTAGTTATTGGGTGCAAGTCTTCGAAGTGATGATTGACGCTATGTGATTTATTTCACTAGTTTCAATCCCACTTCTTCACCCATGTGAGCATCCCCTGATGCAATGAGTGCTAAGTGGACTATTCAAAAACCATGAGAAATTAGTCAGTTACGACTACCTCTCACTGAAATGGTCATAGATGAATGTATTACTTAACGCAGTTGAATCCCATAAAATGATATCTAATATAATGCACTGCAAAAACCCCAATAATTAAATAAACAATAATAGTTAATCATATTTCTTAATTTTTTGTTATTGCGTTTAACAATACAATATTTTATTAGTTGTTTTAATTTTGTGATGAAATTTTTGTTTTTGTTATTTTTTTATTTAATTAAGCTATATTTAAGCTAAGTAGAAGATTCTAACTACTATGTAGCCCTTGTTAATCCATAAACTTGGTTAAATCATAAACCTATTTATATGCCGTATAAAATCCTATAATATTTTAAAAATGATTCAGAATAATATTTGAAACCGTAAATAAAAATCCACACCATGTTTAGAAATTCGTTCAACTCGATGTTAAATAAAATTAGGGATTGTGGTTTGAATGAGCCAAAATCCTATCTTATTAAATATAACTGAAATAAATTGGAAGATCAGTGAGGCATCTTGCAAAACTCTCGCTTTCATTGATATTTGCCATCTTACTTCTAAGATTTGAAAATGCGTACATACATGTGACTTTAAAACGAAGTGTTTCACGGATTGAGTCCTCTAGGTTTAGGGCTCCTTTAAGTTTATTCCAATCATGAGAGTTAATTTGATAGTGGATTTGTTGCTTTATCATACATTAATTTGATAGTGGCTATGTTGGCTTTGATATTAATTAAAATATATATTAATATATTTGTTAAGTTTTCATTAATTAATTAAAATATTTATTAAAATACATATTATTATGAAATAGAATTTCGGAATAATTACATAGTTGATTTGGAGTCGACGTTTCGAACTATCTATTGTGGTTTATTCTCAAGACAAGGATGAAAAACTAGATCTGAGATTAGGTATAAATAGCAGAGATGTCCCCATGTGCCAAAAGTAGCCGTTAGAAATCTAATTAAGTAAATAAATAATTTTAATAATAAGAAAAACGTTACAGATTAATTAGGTCAAAATAATATAAACATAATAGAATAATTAAAAATATAATTTAGTTAGGATAATAAATAATAATCTAAACATAATAGAATACTTAAACATAGATAACCATTAAAATAATAATAATAATAATAATTAAAAAAAAATAATAAACTAATAAATAAATAAAAACAACTAAAAAATAAAAATACAAAATTAATATAGATACCAAATCAACTATGTGGTTATTATTCCAAAAATTCTATTTGATAATGATATAGATCAGAAATCAAAAATACATATTAATATATTTGTTAAATTTTTATTAATTAATTAAAACATTTATTAAAATATATTAATATATTTTTAAAATTAATAGTTAACAAATTATTAATAAATGTTTTAATAAATATATTAATTTTAATTTTTACTTTTCTTTTTTATTTTTAAAACTAATCTTTATATTTTATCATTGGTGTTTTTCAAGTGAAGGGTTAAGTTTTAGTATGTATATTATTTAAAATATTAATTTAAAGACGTAGTATTCTTTTGCTCGCAAAACAATTTCAAGAAAGAGTGTTTAATTTTTTTGTTTAAAATGAATTTTTGAATGCCTAAATGGATTCAATACCTTGAAAAACCCCTTGAGGCACTCAAATTCAATAGATTAAACAACTTAAACTCAAGTTAAAAAATAAATAAATAAATAAAAATCTGCCAGATTAAAGTTAACCAAAAAAATGTCATGAAAAAAGTCATTTCTTCTCTAAGTTAGAATACACCTTAATTTAAATATTAATATTTGATGAATTCAAATATTAATTAATACATTATTATATTAATTATTTAAGATTTTAGTTATTTTATTTAAAAAATATTTTGTTGTTTAACTTTTGTTTCATATTTTCATTAAAATAATTAAAATATTAATAATAATAAGATAGTTAAAATTAATATAATTTAATGGATTATAAAACCTCCTATTTCATGGAAGAAGATACTTTTAATTTATATTGTTTTATTATTATTAATTATATATAATTATTTATAAATATTGGATCAATTATTTTATTGTTGGAATGTATTTATTATTATTATTTAGTAGACCCTTGGGTTCCAATCAATTATTTTGATGTTGGAAAATATTTATTATTATTATTTCATAGACTCTTGGGTTTATCGATCCCTTGGGTTTATCAATCCCTTGGGTGTATTAATCTATGGGTTTATATTCTTAGGGTATAATCTTATTCATAAGGCATAAAATATTAATCATAGGGTTTAATATAAATCCCATTGGTTTATAATCACGGCCAACCATGGTTCAATGTCACATTGTGACACAAATTTCCTCAATATGAAAATCAGCCATGGTCAACCATGTTCAATCATGGACAACCATGGTTCACCTTGGTCCAACGTGCATTGTGACAAAGATTGTGTCAAGCTTAAAATCAATCATGGTCAATCATGGTCAATATGAAAATCAATCATGGTCAAACATGGTCATCCATGGTCCAACATTACATTGTGACAAATGTAAGGCCCCATCCTAGGGTTTTCTAACAAATCTATTTTCTCGACTACCGACTAGATTTACCTCCCATCCAACTAGGAAATAATTCCTAGCCCAGGAAACCTCCACAGGTTCCCTAGCCCTCCGAGCCCAAGTCCAACCAGATGTAGTGTTTGTTCAAGATGAATAATCCAGACCAAGATAAACAATAATCCCTCCAAACTCCAAGCCCAAGAAACCTCCACATGTTCCCTTAGCTCTCCCAAAATCACAGCCAACTCAAAATCAAAAGCAAGACCTAACATCCCCCTTTCTCTCTTCCTCTTCCCCCTTTTATGCCTCTCCTTTCTTCTCCCCCTCAACCACCTCTCATTAATGTCATTAACTTCTCCTTCATCCTTATAGTTAAGTTTTCTTCTCCCAAGTAAATCTGAGAGTACATTTGGAAATGTGATATGAATATAAAATTGGGAAATTAACAGGAGAGGACCATGTTTTCTCCCAAGTAAATCTGAGAGTACATTTGGGAATGTGAGATGAATATATATATTGGTAATTAGTTGGAGATGACCATGTCTTCTCCCAAGTAAATGTGAGAGTACATTTGGGAATGTGAGATATGAATATAAAATTCGGTAATTAATTGGAGAGGACCATGTCTTCTCCCAAGTAAATGTGAGAATACATTTGGGATGTGAGCTGAATATATAAATTGGTAATTTAGTTGGAGAGGACCATGTCTTCTCCCAAGTAAATGTGAAAGTACATTTAGGAATGTGAAATGAATATTTAAACTGGAATAATGGTAGGAGACTATATCCTATCCAAGATTAATTTTGAGAAGACAAGCTGGAAATTTGATTAATAGCAATAATAAATTTTACCTCTATAAATAAAATTTACAGTTTTCTCAAATAGGCATTCACCAATATTTGTCAATATTTTCAGATAATGTAAACATTAATAAATTTTGCATGATAAGATTAAGTGGGACATTATATACACCCCTCCTTTAGAAAACTTCATCCTGAAGTTAGAGTGAAAAGATACAAGGAGTTCGAAGGCATAACAAAATAGAGAGAGTTGTAGTAGTAAAATTAATAAGTCAGACAATGACATTACTTTCCCCTAAGAGTCTCCAACTGATCTATATGCTCCTATCCATCATGACCTACTTTCGTTCCCACCATATCCATCCTCTGTTTCTTTATCCAGTGGCATCAGTCATACTAACCACTGATAAGGTGGTAGCATCGACTACATCGACCTAACTTTCCCAGCAGGCAACTGGCAATCGTCATCACACGTCTAGGGGAGTGTGTCCACCACTGCCCTCCCACGATTCCAGGTTTCGGAGGATACACGGTGGGAAATGCCTCCACCCCTCCTCACAACTAGGGTCAATGCCCTAATACGGACCACACTACAGTGTTGGTTGGACTTGTCATCGAATAATCCAGTCAGGTAGTCTTGCCACCTGTCATTTGCATTTTACTTATGTCATATGAGTGCATATCAAGTAGATACCAAATGTAATAGAACAATGTACATTATACCTTCCTCATGAGATGTCTCAACCTTCCCTCAATGGAAGAGTAGATCTCGGCTATCATATAGTTCTTTCCCCCTGCGGGTTAGCTCTCATTCATGCATTTATATAACAACAAGACATATAATCATCACATTATTAAGTCTAGTATCCACATGTCAACCTGTAGTTCATACTGTAAATAAATTATAAATTCACTAAGCCATTTATTTAAACAAATCATATCCACTTGAGCTATATATGAGACAAAATAATTCTGATAAGTCACACACTAGATAATTCATCACTAAGTGAATCATACATTTAGGCCATACATCAACCATTTCCATCATCAATACCAAATCCATCAATTGATTTATATAAGTAGTTTCACGTGTCCAACCAAATGCATATAATGTTCATAAATATATAACATGGAACTGCAAAATAGAACCTTAACATAGGTAGCTATCTAAGTCAAAATGGGCATCACAGATGCTCATGTGACAACCTTGTGAAACCCCTCGATAACAATTAGAGTTGAAACAGATTCAACTGTCTGCCATGAAAAATAGCATTTGAACCCGGATATACTACAAGGTGGTACCGAAAAATAATAATAATAATAATAACAATAAATAAATAAAAAATAAAATAAAATAAAATAATATATATATATATATATATATATATATATATGGCAAGCAACGGATTGGTGCACTATCAATTCCACCAGAAAGTGCTAGTATAAGTTTCATGCATATAATTTATTTAATATTTCAGTGAATATGATCAGCTCAATCTCAAGTCCATGGATGTTAGGCACTATCTTGACTTGGTCACCTACTATTTTATTCCCTTCTTAGTTTGATTGCTTCTAACTCTACGCAATTTGAATTTGCCACTAACTCTATATTTTCTGGTGATTAAATACCTCAATTCTCATGTTACCTTGGTCTTTGGACCCATTTTTGTTGGGTAATGGACATACACAATAGTAGAATATTTACAAAAAGAGAAGAGATAGAAGAAATGGAGGTATTGCTTGTTGTAACTCAATATGGAAATTGTCAAGACTAGATATATAAAGAGGAGCGAGACTACCCCGTACAACCACCCTATTTCATTAAGACATGACTAACCCGGTTTAACTTAATATTATTTATAACATGTGACTTTATTAATTAAAGGCACTTATGCATAATCTCTCTCTAATATTTGTCTTTCTAATGTGCCGTCCAGAACTATTTCTAAATTGGATCCCATAGAAGTAAATTCACTCGGGAAGTCAAGGAATCTAATTCCAAATGGATCAAATGGAACCAATTTCTCCTTTGTTTTGGGTTTGCAACAATTGATCTAGTTATTGATCCATTTAGTTAACAACCATTTTCCATGTTTTCTGCATCTTTGTCAGTAACATGCTTTAAGTATTGACTTCTTCCAGGACTTCTGTTCAAGGCAAGTCATTAGCTGCCTTTCTTTCAAGTTTCAAAATCTATCGACTTTGGACAAACGTCCTTGAAACAAACATGAAGCCCTCATGTTCCATTCAACTTTAGCCCATTACAATCCCTTGAGATCAAGTCAAATCTATTCTCATATTGCCTTCGAGCATTCAATTCTAAACAAACTGATCAGATCTAGATCAAGGTCAAATGCCATCATTTTGCAATCATCAATGGCTAAGATGTGTGGGAATAATATGCCAAAGATACATGTTCCAAATTGCAGTCTACATATGGAAGCTGAATTGTTATGAGCAGAGACTTCAACTGAAGTGAAGACCTGAAAATTCTTGTGTACCAGAGACAATTAAAAATTATAGTGCCATTTTTCTCTTCTACAGATATAAAATAGGAAAATTTTGTGGGTGGATTAAGTAAAATGGAAACTATTGCAGGATGCCCATCATTAATAAAATTATGTCATGATAAGAAAATGTATCTTATGGAGGCAAACAATATACCAGAAATGTCCAAGCCAGGTGATGTTATTCTGGGAGATGTTGGCACTGAACAGGAGCTTTACAAATCAGCCTTTGGTGAGATCAAAGATGATGTGAATGAAACTAATGGAGAGTTCTCATGGTTGTTTCAAGTGCTAAATAAAGAATGAAGAGAGAGATCGATCTAGTATATCTCCTGCCATTGATCTAATTGCAAAGTCAAAAGAGAAATGCTTTTCAAAAATAGTAAAGAATGTAGCTGAGGGTTTGGAGGTGGATGTGCCTTTGGGATCCAGATGTCATGTTAACTCAAGTATTGTCATGGATAACTTCCCCCTTTTCTTTATAAAGGATGATAAAAGGGACTATGTAGGTAATTCCAAGCAAGATTATGTGGTCCTAGGTTGTGTTGTTGCAGACATTTTTGAGGATGACCAATGTTCCAATGATGCTGAAAAATGAGCAAAAGGGGTCAATGGATCAATGAATCAACTTTTGACCTGTGAATGACCTACAAGTACTTTCTAGGTCCAAATTTGACATGCAAATACTCACGGGTAAAATGTACCTTGGCAAGTTTGACTCACTACCACTTTGTAACAGCACAAGCAGGCCAGTGAATCAGGCCCACAAGTCCAAGTCAAACCCTTTGACTCTAGTAACCATGTCTACAAAGTACATAGGCATGGTCAAGTGATGTTAGCACTCACAAAGAGCAAGATGTCAACACAAGGACTTGCATCCTGATGCTTGCTTCTTGATTATGAGAGCTAATAAATTTCACCAAAATGTACCAACTAAAACAAACTTTCTCAATAAATTTTAAAAATAATATAAATTAATAGCTAATATCAACATCAATGTTGATTAGTGGTTACAGAAAGGAAGCCTAAGCCCAACCTAATGGATAACCTACTTGCACAGACCATGAAACTGACAAAGCACATTATGGGCTTCACAGAATTCATTCTAGCACCACTTAAAGAATGTAAATAGAATTTTGCCACTTAAACGAGACAGTTAAAATACAAACTGTAATGAAGAACTGATCTAATTTTTGGAAAACAGATTACTACAACAAACTGCTGATACATCTGAATACGGCATGATTGGAGAGGCTTAACGTATTTTTCATATAATATATTATTGATTAAATCCTTCTTCACCATAACCCATCCTTATTTTTGCATGCCCTACACTCATCAAAAACATCTCCTTTGGAAGGTAGTGAAGTGCCAGCTCCATATTTCATGTTATGGCACTAGCAAGCAGGGGCTTTGTCTTTTCTTTAAAGGATGGTACTTGCCAGTAAGACTTTTATATTGAATTCCTTATGGTGTTTTTAATGATTATATGTTCCAACTTTATGGCATACACAGAGTAATCCAGAAGTTGCTTGGATGGAAAACAAAGACCAAACTCTCAATAAAAGCATTTTTGTCATCAGTAACAGAATACAATTAATTATCCCACACATAAATATATTTGTTACATCTAGATTTCAAAATAATATGTCTTTCACTGTCATCCTCACTTATTATTAAATTATTAACATGAATTTGCTACAGTTAAGTTAGTACAATGATCTTGACTTAATTGCAAGTGGCAGAGCAACTCAACCAATCTGTGAATGTTAAAATACATTCCTCATATTTCCCATTAAAGAAAAGGACAGATGTCACAGTTAATTTCTAGTGGTCAGCATACACTAAGCACATGTCTAGGATGAGAATGTGACTCATGCCTAAATGTTGCTTGACAATTCATCAAATAATGTAGAGAATATCTTTGTAAAAATGGATTATTTCTAATTTATGAATAGCTTTAAATGTAAATATTTAGGCTTTAATTGAAAATCCACCAACTTTATACTTTAGCAAGAAGTTGGCTCTAAGAATGGCAACAATCTATAACACAATTATCTCTGTTCAATTCCAAAACCACAAATAGAAATTTTGTAAGAGATCAATAACAATTCTAGCCACTCTTCAATCAACCTTCAAAACAGCTAAAGGCTAAATACCACAATTCTAGCAAGTTGAGAGATCAGCAACAGAACCATAGCCATTGAGATTCACGGACACAATCAATGATAAGATAACCCAATTTTTTTATTTTATTTTTTAGATGACATCAACAATCCCTACCAAAATGATCTTATAGACATAAAACATTCTGCACAGTAATGCAAGTAGATTGTCTAAAATAATACTTCAACAAGCAATAGATACAAATAGTCCTTTTAAACCAATGGCTCTACATTCAAGATAACTAACCTCCATATGCCCTATAGAATATGGGTGACTCCTATATAAGTTAGCCAAAGAGCCATTGTTCAAATGATTTCTTTTGAATATTTATTTATGCACGTGAGAACCACGAGGACTTTTCCAAATTAAGATGAGAAGTTAGAACTGTCCAAATCTAGAATGTGTTCTCTTGTCTATCTAGGGTTCATTAATTTAGAACTCATCATTACCTTAAGGACAATCACAGTACATCTTGGACCTCGGTTAAACCCCTGATAAGAGTTTTTTTTTTTGACACATGGTAGTTCCAAATCTATTCAAAGCCTTTCTGTTTTAAAGGCAGACTACCTCCAAATGCCTTATAAAACTGGAATCCAGTAGTCAAAGTTACATGTTCCAATGGTTAAATTCCTTAAAACTAACTTTCACATAATAGTACTGTAAAACAAGGCTTCTCTAAGTTAACATGTCCATTGTCTAAATGTAGAAACCCGTGACTAATTTCTTTATCCATCTTATGTGTGAAGATTTACAAATTACAACTCAAACTTATTTAGTACAAAAATAGTCTATGCTTTAACTAAAGAATTTGGAAAGGCAAATAGAAATGACTGCTACCAATGGGGCATTGGTTCACTGGTCAGATCAGCAGAGTATGCAGCCATTCCCCATGGCTCCGTTCTAATTGTAGTCCGCCTCCCCTGAAGAGCTCTTACCAATTAGTAAATAACACGGTTTCAGTACAAACATTAGGACCAATGGCTCCTGAGGTTTATTCAGTATCAAATATGGTTGGCCATGGGAAGCTTATCAATTCTGTAAGAGATAAACTTTGCAATTCTCCTGTTTCTACGATGTAGCCCTATTCTAATGGCTCAGATTTTCATTATGAGCAGCTTGAATTTGGTTCCTTTGGACCTGTACAGTTAGGTGCACCTTCCCCGGGAGTGAAATCAGAACAAAGGTGTATGAACTCGGATGAGCTGAATGGACAGTGGGTTAACTCAAAAGTTCTACCTGCATCCTCAGGTGGCACAATACTAGAGAAATCTGGTGCTCCTTTAGACTACAAAAGGGAAGCATCATGGAAAGAAGATGATTTTCCTCCTCTTTCCTTTCACAGGTAACATGGGGCAAGTTCTGCCAACAGAATAAGTGATGATAATTCAGACAGGAGAGGTTCACAAATTCAAGCTTTTGTGACAACTTCCTAATTTACCAAGTATAGGATGATACTGCAAGCTACACCATTATGTTCTGAAAAAAATCAGGTAGGGATATTAATGAGGAGATGGTTGCATCCATTGTTTTAAAAATTCTCTTGGTATGGTGAGGATGTTTGTCACAGGTTTCATGGGCGAAGTTTCAGCTTGCTCTCATCTAATAATTTTTTTTTTCATGTCATCGAACAACATTGATGGCATGATTCTACTTGGTATAACACCACCGGCTTTGATAGATTGGCAGTACATGCTCCTTTATGGCTATTATTCAGAGACTGTTAATCTGAGCTATGTTTTCATTTGCAACTGTATGGTTGATCATAAAATTGTTATCATCCCATATTTTGAGCTAAATTATATCCCCAAAGAGTATAAAACTGAACGGGTAAAGGTTTGATGGCATTTTGATTCTTGAATTCCATTCAATTTTGTATCAAAAGCAAGGTCCATTGGAAGGCATTTGCAATGTTACGTCTTTATGGTTGAGTGATGAATTACCCCTTGCTTTGGGACAGGTTCCAAAGGATTACTTGTTGGCAAATTTGCCAATTCTGTTGATATGAGATTGCAATGGCCATTATTTTACCTCAGTTTCTGCTGTTAGGCGGGCCTTGGTCCCTTTTAGTAAAAGATTCATGAATTTCTTTCACCTAGTTTGATGTTAGGAGAATTGAGGGGTGACATAAAAGAGAATGAAGCAAGAATACATGTATGCAGGAGTCTATTAATGAGAGGTGGTTGAAAAAGGAGCCAGAGTGCAGTTGGATTGAGATTAAGAACATAGTTCATACATTTAATGCCGAAGACAGGTCCCATAAACAGAGGAGATATATTTAATATTGGAAGAATTATTGGCGGAAAATGAAGGCGGAGGAGTTCCTTCCACAAGGAGGGTTAGGAGCAGCTGGTGGTGTTTCCAAGGCATTTTATACCTGTTTTGGCATTTCCAGTACTCGGACGTGGCCAATCTAGGCATGTTGCAACATAGCCGCACCCATATCCATTTCAGTGCAACATAATTTTTTTGTTTTTTTTTAATCTGCAATATTCCTGCTTTTGATGGCTCTATTCTGGTGTATGCTGTTTTAGATTTTGTCAGTTTGATCATTATTCTTTTTCTTTTTGTGGATGTTAATCGCAACTACTATTTAAATAAAGCAATTTCCTATTTCATTTTCACCATTTTTCTACTAATCCAATTGACAATCCCTGTTATGGTGTGATGCAGTCTACGATCCAAAGTAATTTGCAATATGCTGCTTTGAGCTCTCTCAAGTGATTGCCTTTAGACTCTAGGAATCCATCATTTCTCCATTGAGTTGTACAAGGGTATTATTTTATTTTTATTAGAAATATTTATGAAGCTTGCTAGTCAGGTTTAGTCTTGGAAATGTTTCTAACACAATAGCAAAATAAATTATACATGGATGGATTCAAAGGCATAGCTGGACAAGGCAATGTAGGAAAATAAGCTTATGAAATTCTTATTGTTATTGTCGCATTTTGTCACACAACCTAAATCTGTTGTGGTTTGATTATGAAGAAAGAAAGAATATTTACATCAGTTTATGCATGTTGAACTCCAAATTTATTGTTTGCCTTCGCGCACACAGCATCTCTGCTATTACAACTCTCAAATTTTAAATCTTATGTGACATTCTCAAGGTCGACACTCCCTTATTGTAAGTGATTTTCCACTTTAAATAGAACACTCTGTGATTTGTATCTAGATTATGTGTTTAATGATTTGCTCAATTCATCCTAACTGCGGAGAAACTTTATAACCCGATTTGGAATAGTGGAGGATGTTTCAAACCCGGATTTCTAATAGTGGTTGCCAGCCTCTTATTAAACAATAATTTCTTGACACAAACGGATCATAGCAAATTCTCGTTTGAATAATCTTGGTATTTCATCACATTTTGGTTTCTGCTGAGTGTTAAATGAAACCAATAGTAAGGCAGGAAGAAGCTCTTTTACCACATTATGTTACATTTCCTTCATATGCAGATGATTAGATTTAATGATTTAAGATGCCCACATCGTTTTAGTCTCATGATATACCAACTCTGTGGTCTAAGTTTTGGCACCTCTACCATTGCCAGTGATACCAATGTGTATAATGACAACAAATAAAAATGGAATCCATAAGAATGTGCATATTAAAACTCAACAAGGACGCAGCGGCAAGGTTTTTCCATGGTTATGGTCGTCTCTTGCAGGTATATGTGAACACCAAATCCCTGAGAGATGGAAAGCAGATCCAGGGCCACATGATCAAAACTGGCTTTCAGGGGGGACATATTTTCATATAACAATCATGGTAACATGTATGCTAAAAATGGCCTTCTTGAGGAAGCATTCCAAGTATTTGTAAAAATCATTGAACGAAATTTGGTTTCATGGACTTCCATCATTGCAGTCTATGCTCAGGATGGGCAAGGGAAGCAAGCGTTGGATCCCTTCTGTCAAGTGCATAGGGAAGGTGCGAAGCCAAACCAGTTTACCCTTGCTAGTTTTCTTCGGGCATGCACAGGCTTGTCGTCCCTAGAGGAAGGCATGCATCAAACGTTGGAAGGACAGCCTTTGAAAGCCACAAAGGTCCCGTGGTGAAAATTTCCCACAGTTTACTCAGGAACATATACAGACATCTCTTTTTCCTTTTTTTTGTAACATATGACAGTTAATATGCCTGTAAAACGCAACTCTAACATGTCTTTACTCAAGTTTTATTGCTTTCCAAGGCAATAAAGAGGCGTATCATTTTCAATATAAAAACAAATTGTTATATATATATATATATATATATATATATATATATATATATATATATATATAGATATATATATATATATATATATATATATATATATATATATATATAGGGTCATATATTTATATATTTGGATTACAAGTAATTATGAGGTTTACAAGTTTTTATAGCGGAAATTTGGGTTTAGTGGGTTTTGGGTCCAGATTTTGAACCTAAGCTCTGATACCACATGTAAGGCCCCATCCTAGGGTCTTCTAACAAATCTATATTCTTTGGGAATTAATTGCAATAAGAGGTAATAATTTACTTTCTTACAAGACATTTAAACAATGATAATTTACCATTTACATTCTAATCCCTACAACTTTAATAGTGAACATTTCATTTCAATAACTTACATGAATAATCTATGCATAGAGGAATACCTGTACCGATGGCCCGGTGGAGATGCCCTTGAGCTGTTGCTCCTGCTGAAACGCTCCTCTCAACTACCAACTGGATTTACCTCCTAGCCAACTAAGAAATAATTCCTAGCCCAGGAAACCTCCACAGATTCCCTAGCCCTCCGAGCCCAAGTCCAACCAGTTGTAGTGTGTGCCCAACATGAATAATCCAGACCAATATAAACAATAATCCCTCCAAACTCCAAGCCCAAGAAACCTCCACAGGTTCCCTTAGCTCTCCCAAAATCACAGCCAAGTCAAAATCAAAAGCAAGACCTAACATCCCCCTTTCTCTCTTCCTCCTCCCCCTTTTATGCCTCTCCTCTCTTCTCCCCCTCAACCACCTCTCATTAATGTCATTAACTTCTCCTTCATCCTTATAGTTGACTTTTCTTCTCCCAAGTAAATCTGAAAGTACATTTGGAAATGTGATATGAATATAAAATTGGGAAATTAATGGGAGAGGACCATGTCTTCTCCCAAGTAAATCTGAGAGTACATTTGGGAATGTGAGATGAATATATATATTGGTAATTAGTTAGAGAGGACCATGTCTTCTCCCAAGTAAATGTGAAAGTACATTTGAGAATGTGAGATATGAATATAAAATTGGGTAATTAATTGAAGATGACCGTGTCTTCTCCCAAGTAAATGTGAGAGCGCATTTGGGATGTGAGGTGAATATATAAATTGGTAATTTAGTTGGAGAGGACCATGTCTTCTCCCAAGTAAATGTGAGAGTACATTTGGGAATGTGAGATGAATATTTAAATTGGAATAATGGTAGGAGATTATATCCTATCCAAGATTAATTTTGAGAAGACAAGTTGGAAATTTGATTAATAGCAATAATAAATTTTACCTCTGTAAATAAAATTTACAGTTTTCTCAAATGAAGGTATTCACCAATATTTCTCAATATTTTCAGGTAATGTAAACATTAATAAAATTTGCATGATAAGATTAAGTGGGGCATTGCAACAAATATTGTTCTATATGAACATCAACCTTATGTCAACCATCATCAACCATTGCCAACCATGGTCCAACGTCACATTTTGACAAAGATTGTCTCAATATGAAAATCAACCATGGTTATCCATGGTCACATCGTGTCGGTCAACCATGGTCAACCATGTTCAATCATGGTCAACCATGGTCCAACATCACATTGTGACAAAGATTGTCTCAATCTTAAAATCAATCATGGTCAACCATGGTCTATCATGGTCAATATGAAAATCAACCATGGTCAATCATAATTAGTCATGGTCAACCATGGATGTTATCTCAATATGACCATCATATGTATGTAAACCATGGTCAATGATGGTCAACCATCATCAACCATTATCAACCATGGTTGAACGTCACATTTTGACAAAGATTGTCTCAATATGAAAATCAACCATGGTCAAACTGTGTTAAAGATTGCCTCATGGTCCAACATCACATTGTGACAACCATGGTCAACCTTGGTCCAACGTTACATTCTGACAAAGATTGTCTCAATATTAAAATCAACCATGGTCAACCATCGTCAATCATGGTCAACCAAGGTCAACCAGGTTCCAATGTCTCATTGTGAGAAAGATTCTCCCAACATGAAAATCGATCATGGTCAACCATGGTTAACAATGGTCTAACAACACATTGTGACAAAGATTATTTCAATATGAAAATCAACCACGGTTAACTGTGGTCAACCATGTTTGTTTTAGGGTTTATAATATTTATCTTAAGGTTTATATAGCTTAGGTTTACAATATTAATCCGTTGGTTTTATTAGTGCCTTGGGTTTATTAATTTAAGGGTTTATCAATCTGTTGGGCTTATTAATCTAAGGGTCCTTATTCCTAGGGCATAATATTATTGATAGTGTTTATAATCTTAAAACCAATCACCATCTATCATGGTCAATATGAAAATCAACCATGGTCAGTCATGGTCAACCATGGTCAACCAAGGTCCAATGTCACATTGTGACAAATATTGTCTCAATATGAACATCAACCTTATGTTAACCATCGTCAACCATGCTCAACTATGGTCAATGATGGTCAACCATCATCAACCATTGTTAACCATGGTCCAATGTCATATTTTGACAAAAATTGTCTCAATATGAAAATCAACCATGGTCATCCATGGTCACATTGTGTCAGTCAACTATGGTCAACCATATTCAATCATGGTCAACTATGGTCTATCATGGTCAATATGAAAATCAACCATGGTCAATCATGGCCAGTCATGGTCAACCATGGGCCAAGGTCACATTGTGACAAATGTTGTCTCAATATGAACATCAACCATATGCAAACCATGGTCAACCGTGGGCAATGATGCTCAACCATCATCAACCATTGTCAATCATGGATGAACATTGTATTTCGACAAAGATTGTCTCAATATGAAAATCAACCATGGTCAACCATGGTCGCATTATGTCAAAGATTGTCTCATGGTCCAACATCATATTATGACAACCATGGTCAACCTTAGTCAATCGTCTCATTCTGACAAAGATTGTCTCAATATGAAAATAAACCATCATCAATCATGGTCAAGTAGGGTCCAATGTCGTATTGTGAGAAAGATTCTCTCAATATGAAAATTGGTCATGGTCAACCATAGTCCAATAGTGCATTGTGACAAAGATTGTCTCAATATGAAAATCAACCATCGTCATCCATGGTTAACCATGTTTGTTTTAGGTTTTATAATTTTTATCTTAGGGTTTATTTAGCTTTGGCTTATAAGAGAAATCCCTTGGGTTTATTAATCTAAGGTTTCATATTGCTAGGGTATAAAAATATTGACAAGGTTTATAATATTATTCCTAGGGTTTAATATAAATCCCTTGGGTTTATCATCCATTGGGTTTATTAATCCCTTACATTTATAATAATGCCAATATGGGTTTGTGACAAATATTTTCTCAATATGGAAAGAAATCATGGCCAACCAAGTTCAATCATGGTAAGCCATGGTCAACCATGGTTAATCATGGTCCACATCGCTCAAGCATGGTCAACCATGGTCATTTATGGTCTACCATGGTCCTACGCAACATTGTGACAAAAATTGTCTCAATATGAATATCAACCATGGTCAAACATGGTCAACCAAGGTCCAACGTCATATTGTGAGAGAGATTTTCTCAATATGGAAATCAATCATGGTCAACCATGGTTAATAAGCATGGTCACATTGTGACAAAGATTGTATGATGGTCTAACATCACATTTCAACAACCATGGTCAACTATGGTCAACCATGGTCCAACGTCGCATTGTGACAAAGACTATATCAATATGAAAATCAACCATGGTCAATCATGGCCAACCATTTCCCAACGTCACATTGTGCCAAAGGTTGTCTCAATATGAAAATCAATCATGGTCAACCATCACCCAATGCCGCATTGTGACAAAGATTGTGTCAATATGAAAATCAACCATGGTCAACCATGTTTATTTTAGGGTTTATAATATTTATCTTAGGGTTTATATACTTTGGGTTGATAATATTTATCCCTTAATATTATTCCCTTGGATTTATAATCCCTTGGGTTTTTAGTATTAATTTGTTGGGTTTATTATTCCCTTGGGTTTTTAGTATTAATCTGTTAGGTTTATTATTCCCTTGGGTTTAATATTGTTCCCTTGGGTTTATAATACCTTGGGTTTTAGAATTAATCCATTGGCTTTATAATATCAATTCCTTGGGCTTATCAATCATGATCAACCATTGTTCAACGTCACATTGTGACAAATATTTTCTCAATATGAAAAACAATCAATGTCTCATTGGGAAAAGGATTGTCTCTATATGAAAATTAACCATGGTCAAGCATGTTCCAACATCACATTGTGTCAAATCTTGTCTCAATATGAGAATTAACAATGGTCAATAACCATGGTGACATTGTGACAAAGATTGTTTCTTGGTCCTTGTGAAAACCATGATCATCCATGGTCAACCATGGTCAATAACCACGGTGACATTGTGACAAAGAGTGTTTCTTGGTCCAATGTCACATTGCGACAAAGATTATGTCAATATGAAAATAGATCGTTGTCAAATATGGTCAACCATGTTTATTTAAGGGTTTATAATACTTATCTTAGAGTTTATATACCTTGGGTTTATATATTTATCCCTTGTGTTTAATATTATTCCCTTGAGTTTATAATCCCTTGGGTTTTTAGTCTCAATCTCTTGGGTTTATATTATTTAACTTAGGGTTTATAATATTAATCCCTTGGGTTTAATATTATTCCCTTGGGTTTATAATACGTTTGGGTTTTAGAATTAATCCCCTAGGTTTATCAATCTAAGGGTTCATATGTGCATTCGTTTTATTAATCCCCTAGTCCAACATCACATTCTGACAACCATGGTCAATCATGGTCCAACGTCGCATTGTGACAAAGGTTGTCTCAATATGAAAATCAACCATGGCCAACCATTGTTCAACGTCACATTGTGCCAAAGATTGTCTCAATAGGAAAATTACTCATGGTCAACCATGGTCAACAATGTTTATTTTAGGGCTTATAATATTAATGTTTGGGTTTATAATATTTATCCTTTGGATTTAAAATCCCTTTGGTTTTAGTATTAATCTGTTGGGTTTATTGTTCCCTTGGGTTTATAATATTTATCTTAGGGTTTATATACCTTGGGTTTATAAAATTAATCACTTTGGTTTAATATTATTCCTTTGGGTTTATAATACCTTGGGATTTTAGAATTAATCCCTTGGGTTTATAATATCAATCCGTGGGGTTTATCAATCTACGGGTTCATATTCCTAGGGTATAATATTATTCATAACGTTTACAA
Organism: Pinus tabuliformis; assembly: GCA_031772625.1. Classification (NCBI taxonomy): domain Eukaryota; kingdom Viridiplantae; phylum Streptophyta; class Pinopsida; order Pinales; family Pinaceae; genus Pinus; species Pinus tabuliformis. The sequence goes on from CM062817.1 coordinate 1,583,811,048, forward strand.
TATTAATCCTAGGGTTTAATATAAATCCCTTAGGTTTATATTCATGGTCAACCATGCACAACCATGATAAAATCTCTATATGAAAATCAACCATGGTCAACCATGTTTATTTTAGGGTTTATCATATTTATTTTAGGGTTTATATACCTTAGATTTATAATATTTGTCCTTTGACTTTAATATTATTCCCTTGGATTTTGTAATATCAATCCCTTCAGTTTATTAATCTAAGGGTTCATATTCATAGGGTATAATATTACTCAAAGGGTTTATAATATTAATCTTTGGGTTTAATATTAATCTTTGTATTTATAATCATTGTCAATCATGGTCCAATGTCACATTGTTACAAAGATTTTCTCAATATGAAAATCAACCATGATCCTACATCACATTGTTACAAAGATTGTCTCCATATGAAAATAAATCATGGTCAACCATGGTCCAACATCGCATTGTGACAAAGATTGTCTCAATATGAAAATCAACCATGGTCAACCATGATCGTTTTAGGGTTTATAATATTTATCTTAGGGTTTATATACCTTGAGTTTATAATATTGATCCCTTGGGTTTAATATTATTTCCAAATACATCGATTCTAATATTCATATGTAATTTCTCTAGAAAATTTTGACTTAAATTTTATGGTTAACCATAAAAATTCTAAATACATCGATTCTAATATTTATATATAATTTCTCTAAAAAACTTTAACTTAAATTTTATTTTATATTATTATTATTCATTATAAAAATAATTAATAAATCTTAATTTTTGATTTATGAATATTATTAATTTAAAATATTTTAATTAAATTAAAATTTAAAAATCTTAATTAAAAAATAGACACACATATTAATATAATAATAATAATAAAGAATTTATTTCAATTGCTATTTATTCATTCAAAACTTTCATTAAAAAATAATTTAAATCTCTATATATTTCTAGAATAAAGTTGCCATTCGCAGCTCATCCCATTGCAAGCCATAAAGAAAGTCGGGCGAATATTATATTTGTTTTTTCGAGGCACGGGCGAATATTATAATTTGAATAATACAATTAACGAATCATTTTGATGCTCTCAGACTACTGCTTATCTATAAAAGAATACAGTGTTTTTAATTTTTCCGTATGTAAATAATTTTCACGCCCTCTCCTTAAAGATTGCTTATTATCCATGAGCCTCCCTGTAAAACAAGTGCCTTTTTTTTCTTAGTGTACTAATTATACATTGATTTTTTTGTTTTTCTTTAAGTATCCGTCTTACATGCATCGATGAGGTTAAAACATCGAACACTACAACTTCCTTTAAAGCATCTATGACATATCTTTAATCTTCTACATTGTTTCCCTGTATTTTGGCATGGAATAAATTTTCAATGTAATGCTTTATTTTTAACGATAATAATTTTCATTGAATAATATTTATTTCAAAAATAAATTACACCTAATCATGAATCATTATAATAAAATAGTTTGATATATAATTATAATACACAACCAATTTTTTTTTAATGGCATTCAATTTTTTTTAGGGCATTTAATGTAAATTAAAACAAATTTGTTTGAGTTTCTTTAAGGGAAGTCAAATTGTCTTGGATCATTGTCATATACTTATTTTTCTTCTAAAATGAGTGCATACTAGTTTTTTCTCTCTCTTGGAAGCAATGGATTACTAGATAGCAAATTGTTTTGGAGAAGATTATATTGCACAAATCAACTTTCTTGTATTTATGAAGCTATGATTTTGGTGAATGGTACAAGTTCATTGTGAGTATTCCTTCTATTTTTCTAGTATTGTAAACTTAGGTTTGATTGAGCCTTCATGGTAATGGTATCTTTCATGAACTCTCATATCTCCATATGCAAGATTTGTCACCAACTATCCATCAAGAAAACTTGAGTTTCATTCTTTGACTTTAAATCTCCTCTTATTAAAACTTGCTAGGATTTTGTTAGAGGTTCTCTTATCCATCTGTCTCTCCATTCAACATTTTCCACCTTTGATCTCTCCTTTTTGAATCCATATATGCAATTGATGAAAGGCACTAGTCTATGTGTGTTGATCTTATAAATTTAATTTCTTTATCTTTTTTATGGTAAAATAAGGTTGGGGTTTCACAAGATATGCATTTAATAGATTAAATCAACTTATATGTTATTGTTCTAGAACTAGGGTTTGCATATATGCTAAAATGAAAAGAGAAAAAATATCATTTCATCCATTTTATAGCCATAATTCTTGGGATGACGTCTAGGGTTTTGTGCATTTACACCCATTGATAGCTTTGTGGTAACCTTTTTCTACTTTACCTATTTAATATTCTTTGATATTTTGTTGATAAACATCTTTTATGGACTATTTATCATTGTTGTCATAAACTTTTCATGTTGTAATGTGTGTCTATCTTAAACCCTAATTTATAACAATAATTTTTTGATTAAAGATAACATCTGTGAAACTATTTTGATCATCTCTAGGACTTGTCTCAACCATCTAAACATAGCTAATAGGTCCCTTGAACTTACCATGTCATTTTCACTTGAAACCTTACTTTATTGAATACACTTCTTGTGTGTTTAAATTAATATGTTATTTGAAATGTATTTAGCTTGGGAATCCTTGGGTTACTTGACCTTTGAGGTCCACAAAATAGTGAAAGAACAACCACTAAGGTTAGAATGGCATTGAACTTATTGTTGCTCTAGACCTAGAGTGCCTAATGAGGCTTTACACTAGGCTACTAGATTTTGCAGTGATTGTTACAAATTAAACAATAGAGCAAAGAAACAAAAAATATCGGAATCACAGAAAAGCATAAAAAAAGAGAGACATATATGCATGGTTCACCCAATTTGGACTACGTCCATGGAAAAACAGTGAATCCTTCCTTTTATATTATCTAGAAAACTAAAGGGATACAACTATAGTGAATCCACTATAACTTCCTTTTTGCTCTCACACAGTCTTCTCTCTTTTTCTCTCACACATAATTATATATAGCCACAATACAATTCCCTCATATAAATTGAGGGTTGCCTTTTAGGGAAAAAAGCCCCTAAATTAACATAACTTCTATCATCAGATCCTTTGCATAATGTATGGCCAAGAATCACTATGAAATTACAATATTTTACAAGGAATTTTTTCTCTAAATTTTTCTTTTAGGGGCGTTGCCCCTGAACCCCTACCAACGGAGGGCTAAAAGGGTGCTCCAAACCCCCTTATAGCAATAGTGTGGGGGGGGGAATCCCCCCACATCCACCTGCCAGGGACTAGGATCCAAACACAACTAAAACAAGAGCTCTGAATCAATAAGATAATCAGGCTCCACACCCAACAGTAATAAGCCCCACATTAAGAATGACCCTAGAATATTTATCTGTTAGCCCAAATGTCACTTTAGTGTCTCGCTACACCATAGCCACTAGTGCGATTGATATAATAGACTTCGTAGCAAATGCGACCACCTTCCTAGCCCTAAAAGGGGATGTCTTCTAGAGATATAATTTGGTAAAAATAAAAGCTAATTATTTTTTGGTTGCTCAACATAATGCTTGTTGATTTTTCCATGAAAAGCAAAGTAGTCTTCCTAAAAGAACCAACTAATCCCTAAGAAATCAAGGATTAGTTAGTACCAACTATTAGGTCAATCTAGTCTATAAGAAGAGAGAGCTTAGCAAGAGGACAAAGAATCAAGAACTTTCATACTATTAAGTTGCCAAAATTTAGAGAGAGATTGTGAAGCACATTTCATTATAATAAAATTTGTTGGCTTCGTGTTATAAGGGTCTATGATATTGGGGGCATTTTTCATGTTGCTCACATTTTTTCTCTTTGTAAATTGTGAGTGTAAGTGACATATTATGGGAAATAAGTCGATTAGAGACCCATAACTTAGATTTTACAATCTCAAATTTGATGCCCTCTGTATCTAATAAAATAATGATTTAATTTCATAATTAAGATTAAGAATGTATTGTCACTATATATTTAATAAAATTTAAACAAATTATAGTTTTTCTTTCTATTTTATCTTTTAAGTTATTATATTAAATCAATTAATTGTTTTGTTTACGTGCTAATCCATTTAATTATTTATTTCATATATATATTAGACATAAAAATTATATTACTTTTTCTTTTACATTTGATCTTCATGTTTTTGTTTATTATATCCTATACAAATAGAAACACGATTAAAATGCCCTTTTTGAAATTACTACCAAAAGGAAAGAATATTAATGACAAGGGGACCTGCAAAGCAGCAAGTCCCTGCTAAGAGTAGAACAAATATGCAGGCTGGCAATAAACATCTAGTTATTTAGCTTGCAAATATAATCTAAAATACAAACTTTGACACTGGGTGATGTGTGTTGTTCATGAAAAGTGGACCACTAGCAACAACGGAGAGTTCATCCACTTGCTGACTCAAAACCATCAGCAGCACTAGTCACCATAGCAACTGCAAGAGCCCGATGTGTATGAGAGAACCCATCACTATCTCACTAAGTAGTATCTCACCACTAGCTCCAACGTTGTTGTTTCCTCAAAGAATTTGGTTTCAAGTTCATCATGTTTTCTCTGCAATTTATGATGGATTTCATGATGCTTTCGATTTTATGGTGAATTCCATGTGATGTTTCTATATATAAGATCACCTGATGGATTTCATGATGCTTTCAATTTTATGGTGAATTCCATGTGATATTTTTGTATGTAAGATCACCTAATTATTAGCTAATAAATGAGATCAAAACTATGTGGTGCAAAGGAAAGGTGTTGTTTACTCTTCTTGCTGGAAAACATAAGGATGACATAGCCTCACTGAAGTTCGTTGCAAATGGAGATGCAAAAAAGAATACGAAGAAATGCCTGAAACAATAGAGAACAGATCAATGGCATCTAAAAATGGGTCTGCAAAAATAGCTTCCATTCCAACACCTACTGCAATATTCAGAACTGCTCTAAATACTAGTTGTTTTATCCCTAAATACTTTGTTTCCTCTTGTTCATCAGCCTTTCCCTCTCCATCATCAGCATTTTTGTCCAACATAGCTTGAAGTGACAACTCAACATCCTTCTCAAAACCGAAAAGTACATGATCAATCATCAAAGTATGCCCAATATCACGTGTAGATAAATATAAATTGCAGCGTAGCAATACTTATCAGCACAAATAAATAGGAATCTATTTTGTCAGAAAGCAATACATAGATTAGCTGCATGGCTAAGAATTCTGTGGACTGGTTTTTGTTCACCTATGTTCTATAATCCAACTGCTACTGGTGGATATGCTGCTATAGGATATACTTCTGCCAGATATACTGGTACTGGATAAGCTACTTGCTCTAGATCTCCTGCTCCTATCGAAGCTACGTATGCTTATTCCTATTCGATTGTACTATTTCTCTCCAAGACATTTTAATGGGTATTACTACACTCTGTTCCAGAACCCATAACATTGCCTAAAAATGAAAAATACAACCCCGAAAACTAGATAGCACTCTCTAAGACATTTTGAACCAAAATCCCAAGCAAGTTGTCACAATTTCAGAACTACTCACATTTTGAACCATAATCCCATCCAATCAGTGTGAAATTAGTGTCACTTTGAATTTCCTGTGAGGGATCACATCCATGGTTAATTAGTAAAACATAATCTACTATATATTATGTTCAAGAAATCAACTTTGTTTGCACGCAATCTAAATAATGGCACCAGCTGGGCATTTGATAATTACACTATGCTCAATTTGAAGCAATGGTGGATGTCATTAGAGAAAGAGGGCCGTAAGGTCATCTAGCCATTATATCCAATGCAGGGTGAGCGATTTGTGGAACAGATAGAAGAGGTGTTGGATGAAGGTACCTTGGATCAGCTTTATAATATTTAGTGTTGAGCACCGGGAGGATTACATAAACCTGTCTGCTAGTAGAGAGTTGAGTTGGTAGTGTTTTTTACCATTACCCATGGATAGCTCAGATCAAGATGAACAAGCTAAGTAGAGCTAATTCAATACAAGAAACAAGCAATAGGTTAAATGGTTATTATATCATACCCTTGGGGCGATGGCGGAACCCTAGGTCACCATGGAGACCTGGACCTATAACCCGCGGCAATGGAAATGGTTTTTGCTGGAGGTTTAACTACACGGTTTTACTGCATTTATGAAATAAAATATTTGTTTGACCTCGTGACCATAACAGGTTTGTCAATTGTTGTTTTCATTTTGGGTTACCGCCTATCATTTTAGCGAACTCCATTTTCATAGTAGACTACCCTCCCCTGGTTATATGGAGGTCAAATAATTGTCGGTTAGCAATGGTAGAAGAAGACCTCATGGACTACGAGGAGGACCTGATGCCCGAACAAGAGATTTGGGCACATCAAGCTAGCCCCGACACTGGCCCCTGGCAGACAAAAGCTCCTTGGATGACAGTTGCACTACAGATGCCGCAACACACACCCTCCACCGGAAAACGGCGCCCCCCTGCTGTCAACATTGAATACATCCTCGGACTGGAATGCCCTCCACTTTCACTAGCTACCTTGAACCTGCTCGGCACTAGTCTACACACCTCGCCCACCTTTGACTCTCCCCTGACTCAGTTTCCCCACCATTCCATGCCTCTAAACACACCTTCCTACTCACTCGCTCTGGCTCCCCGCACCCTGCTCAATCCTTCGTGCACCCGGGCTCGTGTAGTTACAACCCTCACTCACCGATAAGATCTGGATGCTTCAGCTCACCCATACCAAACCCTAGACCTGCATTATCTACCCCACAGAGCTCCTTGGAAGTGTGCAGAAGTTTACTTAGAGAACACCCTACGGGACGTCACACAGACAAGCCCAAAAAGGGCCGATGCCTCAGAGCGGTGGACAGAGACATAAACTTGACCTTTGGCGAAGACGTTCCTATGGAAGACTCATTGGACATGGTGAGGAAGGTTCTTGTTGGGTAAGTTTGTGGCAGGAACTATTCCGTGGAGCGTCTGCGTCAATGGACCATGGAAATTTGGGGTTCTCTATTGAAATAACTCCCTGTTATTAGGGTTTTGGCCAGAGGTTGGTTTTCCCTCCGCTTTCATAGGGAGGAGTACACGGACTGGATACTATCACGCTACTGGCATATAGAGTTAGCTCCTATACTACTCAAGAGATGGGATCCTCTCTTCAATCCGAAGCGTGAACAGTTGGGAGCAGGACCTATTTGGGTCAAACTTCCTGGTTTTCCCATGCAGTTTTGGACCCCCCAGGTATTCAAGAACATTGGCGACACATTGGGGACTTACCTTGAGCACGATCAGTCCTATGAAAAGACTGGAATTATGACCATGGCAAGGATTCTGGTCCACCTTGATACCAGGGAGGGACTTGAAGAAAAGATCACATTACACAGGCGACATTTCTCTCGTAGACAGCTCCTGGACTATGAAGGAGTCCCATTCTGATGTAGGAGGTGCCACAAAGTGGGTCACCTATACAAAGACTATCCGCTACTTTCATCGTCGACCACAGAGACCTCTCGTGGGGCTAAACATCATATCTCAGAGGAGCAGAACATGGGTGACCAGCAACAAGGACAGGCACCACCAGAGGCTGCAGTTGGGGCTACACAGAAGGCAAAAAATCAGCGAAAGACTCCTCCCTCTCCTCCTCGTACACACTCCAAATCTGCTGCGGGAACGGCTCCTCATCCGGGTAATGAATCTATTCCCATAACCTTTGTATTTTTATCAGATGTTATGATTACTTCATTGCATACACCAATGACACCTCCTACCACCTCCCTCTGTTCTATCCCCACCATCTCTTGCACCATTATTCCCCCTCCCCCCACATTCTCTACTACACCTACCTCTCTCCGGGGTAATTCCACCCCCTCCTCATTTACATCCTCCCCTTCTAGGGTGGGATCTCATCCCTACAACCTCAGATCCAGATCACGACATATTTCACCACAACTTGGTTTGGGCCACTCCCTCGGAATGACCAAAATAAAGCCCACCAGAGGGCGCCCATCCAAGATCAAAACAGCCATCAGGACAGCGGTGGCTGATGTAGTGAGGGGTCGAAAATCCACTATTGAAAGGGCACTTAGAGCAATTGAGCCCTCTATCCATGTTTCCCCATGATCTGGCTCTCCTACAACTGCAGGGGACTAGCCAACCCCAAAAAGAGATTGGCTCTGAAACGTCTTTTACACAACTCCAATTGTGACATCCTTCTCCTCCAGGAAACCCTTGGCACATCTGACATCATATCTAGAACCCTACACTCTATCCTACCAGGCTGGTATTTCCAGGGATTGGATGTGGTTGGCAGATCAGGGGGTCTTGCTATGGGAATCAACCCTAAAACTGTCAAGCATATTTCATCCTGGGGTGGTTTGGGTTTCATTGGTATGGATATATTTGCAAGTGAACTGGGGATCCTGTTAAAAGTGATTAACATATATGCTCCTAACCAGAACAGACTTGAGTTTTGGCACACCATGTTGGACCATTCTCTTGTCACGGGTACCACCATTATCGATGGAGATTTAAACTTTTCATTGGGAATGGAGGAATCATGGGGCCATCACTCACAGATCGACCCTATATCGGACCAGATGAGCACACTACTGGATACATTCAAACTCGTTGATGTTCCCATGAACAAGAAAATGCCCACATGGCATAACAGAAGGACTGGTGAGGCTACCCTAGGTCGGAGACTGGATCACTTTTTGATACATGAAGAACTTCTCCGTACCCTTCCCCTATACAGGCAATGGGTTGGAACTGGAGGTCTATCTGATCACCTCCCCATATATCTACAAATCTCTGGCCCCTCAAAAAATCCTCGTGCCCCCTTCAAATTCTTTTCTGGATTCCTAAAAGACCTAGAATACATCAACTTGGTAACAGAATATTGGCGGGCACAACCCCCTCTCAGGGAGCAGAGAATGGTAGCAGATTTTTGTGGTCGTCTAAAAAAACTCAGGACTATCATAGAGGAATGGTCCAAAAAGAAAAAAATGAGAGATGAACAGAACCTGAAGGATATCGAAATGCAGATAGCCCAACTCACGGATGAAAAGGGGCTTGGTTACTTAACAAATGACACAAAACTCCAATTGATGAATCTAGAAAATCAAAAGGCAAAGATTCTACTTGAAAAGGAAGAGCAGTGGAGGCTAAAAGTAGGGCTATATGGCTCCAAGCTGGAGATGGAAACACTAAGTTTTTCCACAATTTCGCCAATGGTAGGAAGGCCTCTAACACCATTTGGCAGCTACCTTGCGAACAAGATGGATGGGCCTCCACCCACCCACAATTAGCCAGGATGGGGAACACTCATTTCAAAAATCAATTCACAGCCCCGACAGCCATCACTCTCCCGGACATCATTAACCTGGCTGGACACTTCCCTAGGTTTGTTGACCTAGATGAAGCAGAAGACCTACTACAACCTATCACAATGGAGGAATTGGAGGGCACACTAAAATGGTTCAAGAAGGACAAAAGTCCTGGTCCGGATGGCTGGCCAGTTGAATTCTACACTGCATTTCTGGATCTACTAGGACAGGACCTGCTGGAGGTCATTGAAGAAAGTAGGACTACTAGGCACATCCACCCCCCCTAAACTTCACCTACTTGGCTTGATCCCTAAAACCGACTCACCAACCTCTTTTAATGACTTCCGCCCTATCTCACTTTGCAACTGCCTGTATAAAATTATCTCCAAAATCATAGCCAACCGCATAAAGCCCATTTTATCCAACCATATCTCTCAAGAGAAATTTGCTTTCCTCCACCATAGACACATTCAGGATGCTATTGGCTCTGCCCAGGAAGCCCTACACTCCATTAAGCTCAAAAAACTCAAGGGACTTACCCTCAAAATTGATCTATCAAAGGCATTCGACAAAGTGAGCTGGTTATACATCAGAATGATAATCACACATTTGGGTTTTCCTCCAGCTCTCATCAACTGGATTATGGGATGCATCTCCACTGTATCGTTTTCCATACTCATCAATGGGTCAGCCACTACATCCTTTCATATTGATCGAGGAATAAGGCAAGGATGCCCATTATCACCGTTACTATTCCTCTTAGTTATGGAAGGACTGAGCTGGTTGATTGATTCTGAAAAAAGAAGAGGGGGTCTCAGAGGACTAAAAATTGTGGATCACTTCAATCTGACTCATCTACTCTTTGTGGATGACATATTAATATTCTTGAGTGGTAGTGTTCTGGACACCACAACATTGTATGAGATTCTAAATCTCTTCTGCAGAGCAACGGGAATGGAAATTAACCGTGATAAATCCACCATCTCATTATCTGATTGTACACAACAGGAATCACAACTCTCCCTACAAAAATTTCCATTTCATGTTACTGAGCTGAAGGAGGGGCTTAAATATCTGGGTTTCAAGCTTAAACCTGATGGGTACAAAATCGCTGATTGGACCTGGCTTATCACAAAAGTGGAGAAAAGAATAAATTGCTGGTGTCACAGGTTCCTTTCTAGGGCAGGAAGACTAATACTTATCAAATCAGTCCTAGAAGCCACCCCTGTATATTGGATGTCACTGGCCTGGATTCCAAGAGGGGTACTCCACAGAATTCAACAAATCTGTTGTAAATTTCTTTGGAATGGAAGAAAGGAGGGAAAAACATTTGCCTGGGTCAAATGGATCAGAATAGCCACTCCAAAAAAATGGGGAGGTTGGGGACTTAAACTACTTCCTGCATTTGCACAAGCCTTGGCTGCAAAACAGAGCTGGTTATTACTAAAGCAAAAAAGTCTCTGGTCTGAGGTTATCTTACACAAATACATTTGGCCTTCAACTATCATTGACTGGATTAGAAGTCCATCCTGGAATAGAAAATGCATTTCGGTGATCTGGAGGGCCATACTTAATACTCTTCCCATTATCAAGGATGGACTGTTATGGAAAATTGGAAATGGAGCCTCAGTTCGCATTGGAATTGATCCCTGGACTGGAAGTGGGAACTCTCATCATCTTCCAATTGGGCTGATTAATCACTTAAACAGTAGAGGCATTAAGTATATTGAACAGATTGGAGATCAACAAAACACCACTTTTCTCACACAAGCATGGCTATCTGGACAAAACTGGAACATCCCCAATGAATGGAACAGAACATGGCAAAACTACATTCAGGCACTCTCAGAATCACATGTCAGACTAAAAAATGAGGCTGATGAACTCATATGGGCTCACTCAAAAACTGGACACTATTCTTCCAAGCAGGGATACGATATCATTATTGTGGATTCCAAACCGGAGGCCTTAAGGAGTTGGTGGGTATCCATTTGGAAATTAAAAGCCCCACTGCACACCAGACTGTTGATGTGGAATATTCTCGAAAATAAGATCCCCACTGGATCCTATTTAAAAAAGAGGGCCTTTCTGGGACCTACCTGGTGTGTACTCTACCACCAGGAGGAGGAATCGACCCAGCACCTCTTTCTCTCATGTCCGACCACCAGGAACATATGGATACAAGTTCTTCAAACCCTAAATCTGAACATGATTTGGCAGGGTGCTGATATGATAACGGCATGGGACAGCTGGTGGGGTATTGCCGCGGAAAAGACAAGAAATCTTCCCCTCCTGGTCTCATGGCACATCTGGCTCAAGCGAAACATCATAATTTTTGAAGACAAGCTGGTAAACTGGAACCTGGTCCCTCCAAAAATCTGCGCTGCATTTGAAGAAATACCAAATGATGAATGTCAAAAAAGACCCAGGAATATTAGACAGGAACAGATAAACAAAACAATACCTTGGGCCTATTTTGATGGTGTTGCTCAACAGCATGGCTGTGGGGGAGGCATATGCTTCTACCTCACAGAAACACACTATTTCCATATTAGCATGGGATTGGGACAAGGCACAAATAATCATGCTGAACTGATATCTCTTCGCCACCTGATTTACTTTGCCATTCTTCAACAATGCAAGAATATTCAAATTTTTGGGGACTCTAAGATTGTGACTGATTGGTTTAACAACACAGCTATTTGTAATGCATACTCTCTGAGATCTATTATGGATGAAATTGTTTTTTTCAAAACATTTTTTGATCAGATTTCTTGCTCTCATATCTACAGGGAACGAAATGAAATTGCAAACAGGCTATCGAAAGAAGCGATGCATCGCCCTCTAGGAGAGTGGATGATTGCAGAACATACTCCTGCAGGAACCTATCACTACTTCCACAGGCCATACATCGACGGGAGACTACAGAGGGGCAACAACCCCTAATTTTCAACATTTTTGTTTAAAATTTTGTATAACTGTTATATTTATGAGCTACTGCATGTATATATGGACAACAGATACACACCCACGAGGGTGAATTTTTTATCTTTTATTGTGGTCATGGACCTGCATAGCACACCCTTAGGGATCTCATTGTAAATACTAAGTTATAACAATGGATAGACAGCCACAATACAACATATGCCAATGGGCATTTACAGCATGCAATTTCACCCAATGAAATTATGAATTTTCTTTCAAGGAAAAAAGCATACCCTTGTATACACTATTCTCGTAATCAATCATATAATGTTATTACTATACAAGCTTCTTGTTAGTGAAACAAATTATAACCTCAACATAAGCAATAGTGAACATAAGGTCTATTGTTTCTAGCTTAATCCACGTAATTAAGGGAATATATGATAGTAATGGTATCATAAGCTGCGCTTTATCAAAAAGTAAGCATCAAAGAACAAGATATTCTGTAATATGAGTTGTAATGTATACATAACTCTTTCCCATCATAAGGTTAATCAAGCACAATGAAGCATGAGACTAATCGTCATGTATGAGCTTAGTTTACAAAACACTTGCTTAAGTATAGTGATTTCCCGTTAGTATCAAGTATTGGTAACATCATTGGAGTATCAACAAGTACTGAACTTTTACAAGCATTCAATGGAGATACTAGTGATGAAAGCAACAGGAAACTAGTAATGAATAGCACTACTCGTAACCCTTACTTTGTATTGGAATCAGATCATTTTCTTATGTCAAATATTGTGATGTATGGGCTAGCTCGAATACTTAGAGTTCATGTATCAAATATAACTATTATTACCGTATCTATTCCTTTGATATTACAATAATAATAGGTAAGTGTTACTGGTTAGTATGAATACCATATCTCTTGTATCAAATTCATCTTATCACAAAGGAAGCTGGTTCTACTTATGACATATATGATATGACAGTTTGTACTTGTATTACTTATGCTAGGTTATGGCTTCTTCATCTGCTTTGAGCTTATTGTTTAAGATGAGCTTAGGACTAGTAGTAATACGTGATCTGCTCTTATTTTACCATTACTTATAGCTTACCTTTATAAGTGTTATGGAGATTCTATATATTACATCTATTCAAGTAAGAATAATGATTTAATAGAGTCTAATCTATGTAAACACAGTAACATGAATAAACAGAGATAGTGTGCATACTAGGCTAAATCTATCATTAATTTGAATTATGGAAACAACATATCCGTAATCACACTTAGTTACTAGTAATTGTGATATGATGTTTCATCATGTTTGATATGAGTAATAGGTATGAGCTTAGATAACCAAGCATATTCAACTAAGATAAGCTTCATATATGATTAACCACCAGTATTCAGAGTATCTAGTAGTCTAAATACCATTGAACTAAGATTGATTCACTATATTGGTATTTGTTTTATCAGTGTACGCATTCCCATAACTAGTACCTTGTTATTACTTGTAAATACAGTTGCTTATACTGATTGCACTCATAGTGATCTCCATATCTATTGCACTCACTCATATGCTTATTTATACTAGTAAGCTTTGATCACTCATTAGTGTTGCTATTGATTAGCTCATGTACAGACCACTTCTCATATTTGATTATGTATTTGCTTAGACTGATTGGTTAGGATAAGTATATCAATTACACTTACATATTTATAAGCATGTATTACTAGTATTACCATTAGATCATTGGTTTCAACATGACATGGAAAGTGATATAGAAGAGTAATGACATGTTTTAGCTAAGCTCTTATGTATGATTATCACCTAGTACTAAACCCATTCTATTTATCAACACTATTGGTACCTGCTTCTATTCAAGGGTTGATGTCCTAATCTTATGGGAATAACTAACATGAAGCTAAGATACATAGAGGCTTAGTTTAACCTATACAATGAATATTAGACGTGTTAAGCTTTCTCATATTACTAGTACGGTTTCAATTCCATAGGTTGAGTCACCATATCGAGTTACGTATTATCTATAACTACTAAGTAATGTGTAAGTGATAACTATAAGATGATTATCTTGGATATGGACCTAGCACATATTACAAATCGAGTTAAGCTTAGGTCAATTGTTCCTACTATGGTAATAAAACTGGTTTAGCTAATAGATCACACAACACATGATATAAGTATGAGGTTACTAGTACTGATTACACTACCTTCTTTCCATAACATCTCTATCGTATTACTTAAAAGGTATTTTTATAAGTATGAGGTTACTAGTATTGATTACACTACCTTCTTTCCATAACATCTCTATCGTATTACTTAAAAGGCATTCTTAAATCTTAAAGGATGTGCTTCTGTCTCTACCTCTGTTGATTGATCCCTCTAGCTTTCTTTGTTATATCGAAGTAGATATACAACAAAAACAACTTACTCATCAATGAAGATATTCATTATCTTAGATAGATTAGAGGATATGAAAGAGGAGTAGGATATTATAGCTCTTGTCTTATTGTTATGGCTTAGCTTGTTTAATAGGTCTTGGTCTTTGGAAGGTGGAGGAGGAAATAGGTCATCATCTCAATTAACCTCTCCTTCTAATTAATAAATAAGGAGAGAAACGACTAGATCATTTAGATCATCATATGGAACTGGAACCACTCCGATTTGGTGGAGGATATGGAAGAGGATATGCTCCTTCTCCTACCCTATCTTGAGTAGAGATCACCCTTGATCTTCCCCTTTTAAGCTATGGAAGAGGAGCCTCTTCTCCCTGGTACTACTATTTCTACTAATCAAGAGTATGAGCATTCTGAAAAGGAGTCAGTTTCATAGTGGTGGTTCTTAGTTAATTGTTCGAGAAAGCAATGCTTTGAGAGAGTAGGATATGTTGCTGAGCTAAAATTTTATTTTTCTCTATAGAGATTTGAAACTGATTTAGTTTGGGGAGTGGGCTCAGTTTCTCCTTTTAGTGATCCAGATAACTTTTTCAATTTCAATCTATTTAAAGCATATTTAGGTTGAGTTCTGGATCAGAGGATATAAAGACCGGGAGAAAATGAATAGTATCTGTAGGTAAGGGCTCCCAGGGTAGTGGAAAGCTTTCGTGTTCCAATTCCTACCAAAGATAAGAGATATGGTACCCATACCCAAGTGGATCATTCGGGAATCCCTTTGTAAGGTCTTCCAAAGATATCTCTGTACGGTCTTTCATAGATATCTCTATGAAATCTGAAAGATTCAAAATGATCGAATCGTTCAGCATTTGGGGGGACTCAAATTGGTTTATTGTTCCATGGAATGCCCCATTAAGGAATGGATCATGGTATCAATGGTTAATCAATCAAGTGTTTGTCATTCTACTAGAAACCGCTAAAGGCTGCTTGAAATCTAATATGCTAAGCACTATTGGTGTTGTCGGTCTATGGATCATCTACACCTACCCTTAAAACACAATCCTTGTTCAGGGTGATTGATCTCTGATACTAATCCAACACCAAGCCAACATAAGTTCAACATACTAAATATAGATGTAAAACAATTTTAATTGAAAAGGATGATCATGAGTACCATGTAGATAGAACTCTGAGAAGCATATCACTCCCATCTGACAGAAGCTCAGTAAAAATATTATGATAAAGAATTAATTGAAAAGAAAAAATGAGATTGTTCTCACTACGTTGCATCAGAGACAAATATTAAACAACTATACAATATCAAGAACATGTTATCTAGGGGATCATTGAAATAAAATAATAATAAAATTAATATGACAATTAAAAAATAGATATATATGTAAAAATTTCCTACACCTAGACCTCATGCAGCTACATGAATCACATGTGCCAACTTACATGCTCCCCAATGTAACCTCACCTAACCCATCTTCCCAGCTCATTTACTCACAGTTTCTAACCAGGTTTGGAATCAGATGAAGTAGCTTTGTCATAGGGTCACCCAAAATCTTTAGTTTATGATTCTAGGTTCCGCTCCTTGCCTTCCCGGTGGTCCGGTAAGAGCTTGTACATCGCTTCTCGCCCCTTCCAAACACACATTTAATAAATCAAAGATTTGTTTGTACGGGTTCGAAGGCATTATTTGTAATAACTTAAGTTATTATGTAGCGAACTTGCTAACCAGTATGGTTAGTTTTGTCTTTAGAGAGAACTGCCACAGATGGCCACAAGCTCTTGCTCTTTAATGGGAGTTGGAGCTAGATAAGGCTAGAACCAGAGGCAATTCATCTTATGCCTTTCCTTATAGTAATGGTCAGGAAGCTATTGGTTAGGGACATTCTGGCTAAGTATAAACTAAGAACAAAGCCCACTTCGAAGCAAGAGGAATTGGATAAACAGATGGACACAACTAAAGTGATGTTCCATAGAGTGCAAGTTGGTGTAGAGGGGCTTTCTTGCCTCATTGACTCTAGATTTCTTCTCTGGATGCACCTGCAGAACGTTCCAGAATTATCCACCAAGGATGATTAAATTAGAGAGTGGGAAGATAAGATATCTGAAAAGAAGAAATCCTTATTAGAGATTCCATTGGTTGCGCGCAAAGATATAATGACTAAAGTTTCTACCCTTACAAAGAAAATTGCTTCAGCTAGGTTTGAGTAGCCAAACAAGCCTCTAAAGCAAAGCAGTAATCTAGAGAAGGATGAATAGGTTTGAGATTTTTTATTATTCAAGAAATAAAATAATTAGAATAGGTTTGAGATTTTCTACTATTCAAGAAATAAAATAATTAAAATGTTATTTGTTACGAAGGAGCCACCTTTCCTTTCGATGAACCACAGGGATGTACCAGGTAAGAAAGGTACTTGAAGATTTTCTCTTTATTGAAATTGGCCAGCTGATGTGTCATGTTGTTGATGATGGCTTCAGCATAACAGAACCACACAGAACCACTCGGAACCACATCCATAAGCAGCGGTCTATAGGGCAACCTAAAGGGTAAGGTGCTCAGGCCAGCAACAATGGTGTAGCAAAACTAGCAAAACCACCCACGGCGTCCAGAGAACATTTGCAACAATCTAGTTTCTAGATCTCTCCTATCCAAACACTGCTCCTCCCTTGGTTTTTTTTTGCTCCCTTGGTTTTGCTCCACCATGCACCTGAATAAACACAAATATGAATCTGAAGACACTACATAAACATGCACTAAAGACATAAAAGAAAAATGCACTAACAAGTGGTAACTTCAACCACTTATAAATTATTTCAGCCTCTTGACACTTCCAAACTCTACTAGACTTTGTTTGCATTTCATACTGCTAGACTAATGCTAGCATTAGTTTATAGTTACTAAGAGTTCTGAAATATGAATGACACAAAGCCAAGATATTATATGCTTACAGCTTCTTTGCCTTGGAAAGAGGCCAAATAAGACTATGAAAAAATTTAGAATATAGTTTTCAGACCACATAGTACACGCCGAGGTAAAAACTGAGTAAATCTTAACCAGAATTAATGTTATATCATTGATTTCGATTACTATAGTCCCATGCCAGAAGGCAGGGACTAATAAGATGTTCATGTTTTTGCCTTTGTATGTTATATCATATACACATAAACATGATTGAGATGAGATTTTCATAGTAATTAATATGGAGACCATCACTAGATAACCGAAATTCTATTTGTTTCCTTATGCAATAAACTTTATACTCAAATGCAAGTGTTGCTCAGTTTATTTGAAACATAAGAGATAAAGGATAAAACATTAATTTTTGGGAAAAATAAATCACTGAAGTGTGAATAGAATAAAGTTACATCAATGACAATAAAATTGTTGGCTTGAGGGGGTCTGACCCAGGTTCAGCGTTAATTAGCCAAACAAATCCCTACACTACTGGCCCTTTCAGCATCAGCCTGTAGAGCGCGGACTGAAGTCTCACCCGAAGCAGTATGGGGGGATGTTGGAACCAAGTTTCTGCAGCTTGAGATGGTCGTGACGTCGTTTTATTCCCTTTATTCCTGCCTTCGCGCAGGTCGCTTCACTCTAGGGCTTGCCAGACTAACCCCTTATTCCCTGCCCTTAAATACCTCCACGAAAGGGTATGATCGACCTTTGCACATCCCTAACCAATGGCTCAGGTACTTTCACACTGCTATGGTAGTGTACTGTGCAGATTTCCAAATTAGTCTAAGTGACTTGCTTATCTTATCAAACAATTATAGTTAACACCGTGTAAACAGGTATCCTTAATTGTGTTCAATTTTCCAATGTAATTACACTCATTCATGCATCATGTAAACATAATAAAGGAAATTCATACATAACATATCAAGATGCATCAACAGAACAAAGACACAAAAATTGCAGAATATTTCTCTTTATTGATATCTTCCAAGTAATTACAGACTCTATCTGCCCTACGCACACAGTTGTAGGGGTCCGCGCACTCAGCTGCGGACTTCCACCCTAGGCCTCTGCACACTCAGTTGCAGAGCCTCTACCTACGGTACGACCCGAGACTTAGACTTATTACTTCAAAGCTATGACTCTCTTATCTTATGTGTCTCTTTAAACTACTTAGAGCTTAGCTCTTTTTATACAATCCCATGGTCCGCTGACCATGGGTAGATCTCTTATAACCGTCTTTACTTTACAAAACTAAGGGCGGACAACCCTTTATGACTCATGACACCTTTATACGATAGACCTTTGTGCATCCCTAATTGATGGCTCAGGTACTTTCACACTGCTATGGCAGTGTACCGTGCAGATTCCCAAATTAGTCTAAGTGACTTGCTTATCTTATCAAACAATTATAGTTAACACCGTGTAAACAGATATCATTAATTGCATTCAATTTTACAATGTAATTACATTCATTCGTGCATCATGTAAGCATAATAAAGGAAATTCATACATAACATATCAAGATGCATCAACAGAACAAAGACACAAAAATTGCAAAATATCTCTCTTTATTGATATGTTTGGGTCCACGCACTCAACTGTAGACTTCCACCCTAGGCCTCTGCGCACTCAGTTGCAGAGCCTCTACCTATGCTATGACTCGAGACTTAGACTTATTACATCAGAGCTATGACTCTCTTATCTTATGTGTCCCTTTAAACTACTTAGAGCTTAGCTCTTTTTATACAATCCCATGGTCTGCTGACCATGGGTAGATCTCTTATAGCTGGCTTTACTTTACAAAACTAAGGGTGGACAAACCTTTATGAATAATGACACCTTCACGCTCCATGACCACAAAATGTGAAGTCTTTACAATTTTCTTACAAAATTTGACCAAAGCATGGGCTTTTAGCCCCAAAACTGTCCTTGGGGGATCCTCTTCCCAACAAAAACCATGACGATGGAATGTTAAATGTTGTAGAGGGGGAAATTTTAAAGCGGAACTCATGCGTTTGTGGAGACAAATAAATACTGTAAGGAAAGCAACAAAATTATTCCAAGTAGGAAATCAACAAAACTCGCTTACCTAATGAGTGTATGCTTAAAATTGCAGTGAAGGTGAAGAATTATTTTCTTTGTTAGAATTTGTTTTCCTATAAATATATCACCACTATCGATTACATAGAGACAACTTAAGGAATGGTTCAATTGTCAATAGTTTCCATGGGACTCGAGCGGAGACACTGGTAGTGGGAGAAGAAAGAGTACGTATTATGCAACCAGCGTAGAAAATAGAAGAATAGATAGGTCAATAACTTCGAAATTAACCTCCTCTAGGGGAAACCTCCTTTACATTACATGAATGAGAAATTCTTGATGATACAAATGATAAGACCTTCTTGGTATATATAGGAGTTTAAAGGGTAACAATATAATGAGAGCCTACATAACAATAATAATGTAAGGGTACAACAATAACAATAGTGGGTTTCTATGGGGCACAACAATAACAACATGGAAATACATGGGCACAACAATAACAATAGGGAGCTACACTAACAATAACAATACGAGGAGATGATGTGCATGATGTTGCTGCAAGCACAGTGGATGGGCACAAGTTGTGGAGCACTCAACACTCACACTTCTCGTTTATACGATTTGGGAATATTATTTCCTCCTCCCATTTTATTGTAAAAGGGAAATATTCAAAAACGGGCGGAGCAACCAACACATGATGCATTTTGGATTTATTATCATTTTGGGTTTATTATAAAATTGGTTTGTTACTTGGGTTGGCTCCGTGGCCTTGCTTTTGGACAGGCTGAATTAAGTGAGATATGTTAACAAGTTCTATTACCTTTCCTACACTAGGAACCACATGCATAGGAAATTTAGTAGTTTTATATAGATGTATTGTAAGGGGCACCCCTAACTTTGAGGAAATTTTGAAAATTTTTGTGGGAGATGAAGTGACAACCCAAAGAGGTCAAGGTTATAAATTGAAGAAATAAATCAATTTTCGAGCCTGGACAGATGTTTGTTGGAGGGACTGACAATGTGTCCTCAAAATCTAGATGAATGTCACGTTGTGATGTTGTCAATGCAGATGCCAAATTCCTAGATGGAGGATTTCTTGAGGATTATATCCAATATTCATAATAGTAACGTTAATTTTTAAAATTTTAAATCATTTATGATTTTTTATTAAGCATATTTTAAACGTGGTTTTTATTCAAAAAATTTATAGATTAATTTATTTTCTTTGTACAATAATGTTGATATTAGTGTGTTGTCTTGCATGTGATAAAAAAAGTTGGGTGAATGCTAGAATTTTTCGTTGCAGCTCAATCCCACTACATGTAATAAAGAAAGTAGCGTGAATATCATAATTTGTAGGATACAATTAACAAATCATTTTGATTGTCTCTTAGTTTTCTAGAATCAATCCCACTACATGTAATAAAGAAAGTAGCATGAATATCATAATTTGCAGGATACAATTAACAAATCATTTTCATTTTCTCCTTATTTTTCTAGAAATAATGTTTTTACTTTTTCTTTATGTAAGTCGTTTTCACACCAATCCAATAACTATTCATTCATGTAAAGGAATTCCATATGATAACATTATAAGACATATGTGGTCATCATCTAAATCTCCATATTGTTTTACAGCTTTCTAAACTTTTGTTTCATCTTTAAGTTCATTTTAATTTTTTCTATAGCATTGATTAAAAGCTTAATAAAGAAATCTTTTGGAACCTCTCCATAAGTAAGAAACATGATTAAACATCATGAAAGAGATGTTGTGCCCAACTTATAGCTCATTCCAAAGATTTCCAAGGATTTGATACTTGGGTAACGAACATAATTTTCATCTCTCTCAACTTTTATCAATGGCTCTTGAAAGTTGATTGTTTTACATGGATATATTTTGTTAATAAAAAATGTTCTTTTCACTACATAGCCATTATAGAAAAAATAACACTGAATGATCAAGGGGTAGG
This sequence comes from Pinus tabuliformis, assembly GCA_031772625.1. Taxonomy (NCBI): domain Eukaryota; kingdom Viridiplantae; phylum Streptophyta; class Pinopsida; order Pinales; family Pinaceae; genus Pinus; species Pinus tabuliformis. Next base: position 1,583,832,733 of record CM062817.1, read on the forward strand.
CCTTGGAAATCTAATTGCTTAAATATTTTCCTTCAAATACATTTTTTGGGCATTGTGAAGCCAAATCTTTGTTGAGTCAAAGTTGAAGTCGTTTTTGTAAGAGACCCTTCTTGGGCTCCTTAAGGTCAAGAAAGGAAAAATGTTTTTTGTGTCTAAATATCTCCTCCACCAAATCAGTTCCTTCTCCCAAAAGGATTACCATTCATCCTTCAAATCTAGCCTCCAAATAGAATATAATCAAGTCGACCTTCATTACAAGCCTACAAGTCGATTTCGAGTCAAAATATTCATATCGACTCAAATGCACAATGACCAATAAGTATAAATAGCCTACTATTTCACCTTCTAAATGAGAGAAGTGAAGCATTCATTCAAGAAGTAAGAGAAACTATTACAGGATTGAGAAATGGAGAGGAAGCAGAGATTCTTAGAAGACTATTATAGAGAGGAAGCTGAAAATGTGAATTGCAGAAACAATTACAAGGAGGTCAAAGTTCCTTGTTGTAGAGATGATTACAAAAAGGGTTGTGACTATTGTAGAAGGAAGGTTGAGATTTATAAAGTAGGAAGGCCAAGATTTCTGAAGTAGGAGGGTCGAGACTATTGCAAAAGGAGGGTCAAAATTTTGAAGTTGAAACAAAAGGAGCCAAGAACCATGATTATAGATATAATTGTAGGAGGAACTGGTCTGGTGGTTGGGGTAAGTCTATTTCTTTAGTCAAAGGGTCAAGTGTGTCTCAACCTGATTTAATCTACTAGAGAAAGAGTTGACTGAGTTTTCTCCTTCATAGGGGTTTTTCCATGGTTGTGCGCTTACATCTTGTGTTCTTTTCTTTGTGATATTCATGTTGGAATTTACTTAATGAAAGGAACATTAACATAATCAACATATAATTTCACAAGTAAACGTCAAGATAAGAGAAATCAAATTGAACCCTATATTTCTCAACAAAGGAGAGGTATTGGACCTCATTTGAGTCACACAAGTAATTCGGTCTCTTCAAGAAGTTTGAGGAAAATTTACAGCGAAAAAGAGGTGAAGGATAGCGAGGAAAGCAAGAAGGTGTATTTATTTGGCTTGTGCATCAATTCTTTGTTTGGAAAGTTCATACGTATGGGAAGAAAGTTATCTTCGTTCAGATTTTGAGCTAGAGAATAGCAGCAAACCAAGTTATAAAGAGAAGCATTATTGTTTGGGTAGATGGCCTATCACTTGGTGACTTGGTGAGTTGTATTAATCAAAGATCTTGGAAGTCTTCCTTGAATTTATATAAGAATTTTTTTTGGGTTTTCCCCCTGTGGAGGGATTTTTCCCTGGGATGGAGCCTATTTCTGGTGTTCTTGTTTGCACGGTGATATTTTTTATTGGCATTGTATTGATGATGAAAAAAATATAATAATGATGATGATGAAATAACATTATATCACAATTGTCAATAAAACAAGAGAAAACATTAATATTATTATTATTATCATCCAATTTTAAGGTCACGGCCAAGCCAGACACCAAATTGGTGTATGGGACTCCCTTGTTTGTGGGACAAGGGACCCACCTCTGCGTAGAAATTTGAATGTTAAGTCTACGAAGGCATACATACTCTACCCCCCTCTGGTTTTGAACCTGTGATCTCTTAGGAGGAAACACGTGCTCTTAACCATTATAAAATAAACACTAATTCGGTTTGCCCTAATTTTTCTCAACATCTATGGTCTTGGAAGATTTGCAGTGTAGAAATAAAAAATTGCTTGAAATAAAATGCAACGCAAAACTAAATCACGCACCTGGTAACCAAGCACTTGGTGGGCTAAAGTTGCGCAGCACATCAATGAGTTTTTTTCATGTATATGACTCCAACCGTAGTTAATCTTTCAAATCCAGAAATTTGAATGAAAGTACCTACAAAACAAAGGAAGGAGGAGAAGTTATATGCGATAAATGATTACTTAAATAGAAGAAAAATCACGATAGTGTCTTATTCCCAATTAATAGAGTAAGAGTTTCTCCTACTTCCCTGCATGAGAAATGATGGTTTATGGTCTTTCACTCAAATAATAACATGATTGTCAGATAAAGACAAATACTACATGACTTTTTTTCATGGAAAAGTTGGTTATTTCTCATAAAACTTTATTTATCAAACAAATTTTCTTGTCTCACCTAAACCCTTACCATTTTGAGTTATTTGCTTCAGATAGTTATTCCAACTTAACATATGAATTGAAACTAGTTTCCCTACACATATTCATGAGACCAATGAGGAAAACTTAGATAAAATTTGACCAAATATTAGATTTAATTGCGTGAATAAATAATAATTAAAAAGACTTGCATGTCTGAATACCTTAATGAGCTCCTATTGGTTTTGAGAATAAATTGTTGGAGTAATTCAATCTTGGAGCAAACCTCCCTCCACTCGATGAAGCAACAATGAAGGAAACATTGACTTTATTATTGCTCTATTGGATTGAGGGTGTTTTGCTCCAAGATTATCCAAATCCTAATTTATTCTCTACTTAACAAGGCCAACCACGTGAAGGTGGAAGCTCTCATGGCCCCGCCACCACCACCCTTCCCCCCCCCCCCCCCCACATCACTCTTAATTCCGCATTACTCAATATATTTACTATATAGGAAATAGTTGAAAGCAAGACATTAAGATACATAAAAAAAACAAATAGAAAACATTCATTCATTCATTCATAAATCCACAAAATATTTGATCTCAATAAATTTTGTCATAAAAAATATGTTTACATAATATGAAACAACGTCATGTACATAAAGAGACATATAGCATTCATTCTTTCATTCATTAATCATAGACACAAAATACTTCATCTCAAAAAAATTTATCATCAAAATTATGTTTTCATAATATGGTATGTGATGTTTCTAATGATATAACTAGTACAATAATTTATTTATTTTTTATTTTTTATTTTGTATGGCTTGGTCATGTACTCATGACATTGTCGACATTGCCGCAAGAGGGGTGGATGATCAGTTGTAACAAGAAAGAAATGTTAAATTGATATTTATTATTATTATTCATTAATAAAAATAACATTATAGTCTTCTTATTCCTTAATAAAATTATCATTAGAGCAAGTTCTTTGTTTGTTCTAACCACAATCTTATTGATTATTACTATTGGGTCAGGAGACATGTACAACTCATCATCATCAAACCAATCAAGATCATTAAACACTTCACTAAGCAATTCCTCAACAACATTTGTGGGTTGCTCTGAGGATGGTGCCTTCCCCTTATCACCTTGTTTATCAAATAAGTGTAATTTGTAATTTTATTCCACCATCCTCGACTATAAACATTCAAAGATTTGAATTTGATGAAACATTTTAGATCAATAAAAAAATCCAATTTAATGAGTTAGCTCAATTGGATTGGACATCATTTGGCTGAGAACCATCATGAGGTGACTGGACAATGGGCTATAATAATTTTTTTAATTGAATTGACTTGGATTAGTTCTAGATTAGGAGGCCTAGTTAGTAGTACTAAGTGAGTCAATGGTATATTTCAATGAGTTGCTTGTATTTCGTTGATCATGATCTTTTCAAATGGACGGTTGAGTTAATTATCACATGAGTTGAAACCATTATGCAATTGAAAGGGGAACATGAAGATGAACATTTTAATCATTGAAACTTAGAGGATTAAACCCTTAACTATTCATTTGGAAGGTTGATTGAGGCATCACAACTAAGAGAGTTGTTCAAGGAGAAGAGAAGAAAGGAATTATTCAAGGAAAGGAAGGCTTCGACTCTTTTATTAACAAGAACGTTAGAAGTATTGTAACACAATATTGTGGATGGAAAATCCTAAAAGTCATTTATATTGTACTCCTCAACTTACTGACTAATGTTTTGTTGAGAAATTCCTAAACTTGATAAAGAAAAATGTGCTTTCCTACCACAAGAGAAATACTATTCCCATGGGATTTGATGAGCCTTGTCCCATACCAATGACTATTGTGCCTTGGTTTTGGAACAAGTAATGAACCTCTATGATCCTCAATCCTTAATCCCACTCTAATGGAGGGAAGGGATGAAGAGTGTCAAACATAGAGTTTGAACCAACTTCCATTGGGATAGTTCTACATGTCATGTTATGGACACTTATACCCACAAAAGCATCCACATTAAGTGCCACATGAGAGGTCTCAAGCCTATTATTAATCTCAAATGATGGTGGATGTAGACTGCCAAATCCATGAGTGGAAATGCTAGGAATTGTCAGTGAATACTTACTCGTCTTTGGTCTTCATAATGGTCTATGTACCATGACTTGATGTAATCAATGTACTTGTCAAAACAAAAAGAAAAGAAAATTTTATTTTTGCAAAAGAAAATTATTTATTCAAGAATGGGTTTCTTTCCCATTGATTATTTTGTCTTAAGTTTAGCACCCATTCATGTGCTCTAGGGTTGTGACAAGGTCAAAGTCAAGGTCATGATGTAAATTCCCTTGAAGGTACCTTGAATTGATGTAAAAGAAATATTATACATGTAAAAATGAGATCTAGAAGCTACCATGTGATGGGTTGGCCATCCCATCAAGTCAGCCCCACAAGAGGCCCTTGTACCTCACCAAAAGATTATAAAAAGGAGAGGTATTCGACCTCATTGGAGATAGATAAGAAATTTTCCCTCTTCAATAAGTCTAAGAAAAATTCAGTGTGGGAAAGAGGAGACGGATAGCAAGGAAAGGAAGAAAATCTTGTTTTCTTGACTTGGGCATTAATTCTTTGTTTCGAAAGCTCACATATTTGGGAAGGAAGCTATCTCAGTTCATATTTCGTGTGAAGGAAGGAAGAGTAACAGACCAAGTTAAAGAAAGAAACATTATTATTTGGGTGGATATCCTATCACTTGGTGAATTGTATTGATCAAAGGTCTTGGAAGTCTTCCTTGAATTTCTAAAACAAAAGAAGTTTTTTGGTTTTCCCCTATGCAGGGGTTTTCCCTAATGGATCCTATTTTTGGTATTCTTGTTTTCATTGCGATTTTCTTTATTAGCATTGTCTTGATGATAAACACATCATAGTAATATTGATAATGGACTAACACTGGACGATTATAACACTATGTGAAATTATATAAAAATAACAATAACAATACAATGAAAATAAAAGTAACATAAGGAGAAAAGCATTCACATATAGAGACACTTGTTACAAATTTACACTAGCCATAGAAACATTGAAACCATTGACATATATGAATTGTCATTACTATAATATCGTCAACTATGTCATGCCAATATTGTCACTAGGGTTTGAGGTTTCAAACATGATAGCATGTATACCTTTGCTACATGGTGCCATACTAATGTGTTGCATATTGAACTATAATGAATAAATCAAACATGGTGTCATACTATTGTTTTGCACACTTGTGCAGTGTCATGCCAATACTTAGCTGCAATGTGTAAATCACACCATGCTAATATCATATCAATAAAATATGATGTATAGTTGAATGATGTTGTATTATGTTACAACGACTCCTACCAAATATACCATGCAATGAGGTCACATAACATAGGTGGCATATATACAATAGGGGGTGTCAATATACCACAGTATACTAGTTCCTAGAACAACAATGTCGACAACGGAGAAGAGACTACATATGAAGAGGAACCATGTGATGCCAATATTGTAATGTAAATGCAATGTATGATACCTGGATTGTCATATATATGCAATTCTAGGAACTAAAATTATATGCAACCGAGACTATATGTAATGTGTCATACCATGCCATCATGCGGTGCCAAGATCATGCGCTCATGCGATGTTAAGACAGTTCCATCGTGCGATGGAAATACCATACCCTCATGTGATTCCAAGATGGTTCCATCACGTTGTGGCAAGGCCATACCCTCATTAAATGCCAAGATGGTGCCACCTTGTGGTGTCAAAGGCTTTCTCCGAGGCTGAGATTCTAAAGAAAGTAAAAATCCAAGTTCTGAGCATAAATCCAAGACCTTATCACTGTAATAAAATAACAATCCTATTCAAAATTAGGTAGAGGTGTCTTAAGCCTATTTTCAAGAGACCGAACATTCAATAAATCCATCCTCTCAAGATTGAAATCATTACTAATTGGATCATAGTTATGGGCATCATACATAGCCTTATTCTCAAGTTTAGAAGACTTGCATTCAAAATCATTAAACTTTGGAAGAGAATAATATTATTGTTTGCAAGGGTCTGAATAGCCACGGTCTTCACAAAGATAATCTATTCGTTGAGTTTAAACAATTAAGATGTGACGAAGCAAAGAAAAAAAAACAAACCACTAAGAATTATAGTCCAAAGTAGCCAGGGGCAAGGATACAACATTAGTATATTGACTCTTTTTTTTTGTAAGTAGGCATGTCTAAATTATATTAAATTAACCAAATTTACAATATGTACATTCATGAGTTTCGTATCTGCCTTAGAGTGAGGAAACAAGAGGGATAAAACAGGATTTCTTTGCCCCTAGAGGGGGAAACCAGAGTTAACATTGTTTTTCTCAAAGATAGAACCATAAAAACTACAAGGGAGGGAAAGGCCTCACAGTGCCTGGACCGTGGATTGATAAGAAATGGTAATTTCACATTGAGGCATAGAAAAAATATCCTTAGTCTCAAAATTGGCACACTTAGGCCAAGTTTCAACTGTGTTATGACATTTGCAATTACTGAAGCAAGACAGTCTTCTGTAGTCCATTGATCAAAAGGAGAAAGAATAACCTGAGTCTGCTAAAGATGTTTCCAGGTGAGGCGAGCTACTTTGAATCCAGAAAAAATTCAATTTAGAGCCACCATGCAACTAATAAGTTCCACGAGCCTGCAGGGAATTGACCTCCTCCAAGATTTCCTCTAGATTGAAGCACCCATGAGGGCTAGGCCTGGGCAGGGAAGAAGTGGGAGCATTGGGGGTAACTGGAGGTGGGGGAGCTTTGCGATAAGGAAAGGGGGGGGAGTTTACGGGAGGGGAGTGTGTAGGAGACTTGACTAGGGAGGGGACGCTGGGAGGGTAATCAATTCCAAGGTCCCTATAGGCTATCCACTTCAAGGAGGTAGAAGAGTGTATAATGAGTATAGAGAGCTCAACAATCCAATGTGTGGCTTTGTTGTTAATATCTGCTTGTTCTTTAAAACATCAGGCTAAAAGGTTACGCAGGGCCTAGAGGACTAAGAGCCCATGGTGTGTCTCCTCTTCCTCCATAGCCACGACTTTCCTGTGGATACACTCTGGAATGGCATGGTCGAACATGGTGGCAATGGAGTGGTCATTTAGGGTGGTGGGGGTCTCCCTCTTCCTCGTCCACATCCAGGACAATGGTCATGTCCTCTTTCCCCACTCATGGTTGGAGTACAGGAGCTGGTGGGTGTAGCAGTGAGGCTAGGAAAGGTGGTGTTGGGCAGAAGGGAAAGAAACCAGAGAAGGAACAACATGGAGTGCAGGTTGTGGCAGTTTAAGAAGCTTGGAGAAAAAGCAAGGTGGTCCATGCAAACTAATGCAATATGGTGTGTGGAGTAAATATGTTGGGTTGGATCCATGTGATGCTAGACTCCCTCCATGTTCCTAAGCCCGTCAGTTATAAGGGGCACTCACCATCTGGACACCCGAATCCGGGGTAGTATATTAACTATTTACCCTAACTTACTTTATGAATTATTTCAGATACCACATGTCATCTTTCAAGTACCATGTATGAACTTATTGGTCTCATGTTACCACCAACAAGTTGCTCGGTTCACCACCTCTGGTTAGCCATGACTAAATAAGGTATTCATAGATGGATGAATAAGTCATATCCCATGACTAAAGAAAGGACTTAAGAAGGAATGAACAGATTAATTAACTGATAATCATGATACTACTATCTTATTAATGCATACATTGAGAAAATAATATTTTTTTAGGGCATAAATGGTCTCAATTGTGCCTAGCCTTAGGATTGTGACAATTTTTTGAAAACCCTAGAATTACAAGTGTTCAAGAAGGAATGTGGACTTACCATTGCTTAACCCCGATGTCTGAATCTGCCAACTACTATGGATTCTTGAAGGAGTCTGCACAAGGAAGGGAATGTTGAATCAAATGTAAGGAGGAGCCACTGAGAATCGCCCAGGCCGGTCTGCAAGAATCGAATGTATGGAGGAGCCACCGAGAAACACTCAAGCGAACATTGAATGGAATGTAGGGAGGAGCGACTGAGAAACCCTCAAGTTTGCAAGAATCAAATGTAGGGAGGAGCCACCGAGAAACACTCAAGGGAATGTCAAATCGAATGTAGGGAGAGGAGCCATCGAGAAACCCTCAGATCTTCTACAAGAATCAAATGTAAGGAGGATCCACTAAGAAACACTCAAGGGAATGCCAAATCAAATGTAGGGAAACGAGCCACCGAGAAACCTTCAAATTTGTTGCAAGAATCCAATGTAGGGAGAGGAGCCACTGATAAACCCTGAGGTCTACTGCAAGAATCGAATGTGGGGAGCGAAGCCACCGAGAAAACTCACAGTCTCTGTGAAAACCATATGCAATGACATGCCAAAAATGTATAAGGGAGCGGAGCCACCGAGAAAATTCACATTCTATGCGGAAACCATATGCAATGACATGCCAAAAACATATATACGAGCTATGAATTATTAATAATAAATTAATAATATAATAATTAATATGATATTTTTTTATTTAATAATATAATATGGTTTTTTATTTAATAATATAATAATTGATATAATATGTTTTTAATTTAATAATATAACTTATAATGTAATTGTTAATTTCAAAAAAATAAAATATTATTAAAAAAATAAAATCAACAACTATGTGATAGAAAATAGTGATTAATTTTATTAATTAATAATCAATTTACACTAATGGTTGCATTTAAAAAAAAATCATGTAATTTGAATTAGTATAGGTAGACTTTAGCTAATAATTTTATCAATTGTTATAGGATGTCTTAAATCACTATCATTAATACACATTCAATCCATCTTTTGGTGAGTAGAAGAGCATCTTGAAACAAATAATGTCAATTCATGAAATTCAATATTCAATAAAAGGTGTTATTTAATCATAAGCATGCATAACTCATAATATCATAATCTTCATGTATTGTCTTGTGATTTGATCTATTGACCTCTACATTGGCTTGCAAAGATCAACATAGTAGCCCTCAAAAATATCTTTCAGTTGATCCCTACAATTCATTTGCCAATCATCTTAAAACTCCTTGAAATTCTCCTATATGAGCACTTCCCATTCAATCACAAATTTGGTTGCTCACGGGGCGTATAATAGACAGTCATGGAGTGTACTGTTAAGTCACTTTATGATGTGAAGGTCATTGGTTCGAAACTCTGTGGGACAAAATCCATTCATGTCAAGGTTTGGTATGGCCCAGGATGGGTGCAATCCTCGAGTGATTTTGATGGCTTAGATTCCCCTAGATCACCGTTTCTCAACCCACGAGTCAAGCTTGATGTAATCTCTAGGGAACTTAGACCACTTAACAAACAAAAAAAACAAGGTTGATTAGTGGACAATCTATGAAGCTTCAAGAACTTGCTTATGACATTTCCCTTTGGTTGATTGTGAACGTCATAGATACACTCTACTATCTACGATGTATATGAAATAATTATACGAAAAAACCATTTTAATTTACAAATATTACAACTGCTTAATAATAATATTCATTGAGCAGACTAGATGGCTTGATGACTACAACAGACACACAAGAGATCTTTCATCTTCAAATTCTGTAAGGAGCTCAATACAACTTATAAGCAATACAAACCTGGAGAGTTTGAATCATCGTGAGGCTAAGAATACTAGGAGAAAGATCGAAGACCTTTTCTCAAATTCAAAGGTCTTGTAACACATTTGAAAGATCCAAAAATCATAAGTTTATGTACAATTATGTGAAGGTGATCAAGTTACTAGTTAAGCTCATCTTTTGTGGACTAGAGGTAGTCCTAATAGGCAACAAGGAAATTAATTTTAAGAAGTACCAAGACCGAACTGTATAGAGGAATTGTAAGCTCATTTGGAAGGTTTGATCCAAAGCTTAGTCACCCTAAAGGACCATAATTATCTTCAAAGTTTATGATATTTATACAAGTCTTTCCAAATAGAAACCTCTCACTCCATCGATTTGTGACACTTTGATGGAAGATCAATTTCACATCATTTTGGGACTTTTAAAAGCCCTAAATGGAAAAACTTGCAATATAACGCTATCTCAAGGGACTAGACCTATTATTAAAGGTAGCAAAAGGAGAAATTATATGTAAGTGTTGAGCAACAACAAAACTCTTTCCTAAACTCAAGAAGAGGATCAGTCTATCACCTTGAGTAGAGTTGGATCACCGCGAGGCTAAGAATACTAGGAGAAATATAGAAGACTTGTGCTCAAATTCAAAGGTATTGTAACAAATTTCAAAGATATGAAAACCATAAGGTTCTGTGTCTTTTGTGAAGGTGGTCAAGTTAATTGTAAAACTCGTATTCTTTTGTGGACTAGAGATAGTCCTAATAAGAAACAAGGAAACTACTTTTAAGAGGGACCAATACCAAAATGTATAGAGGCATTGTAGGCTCATTTGGAAGGTATGATCCAAAGCTCAGTCACCATAAAGGACCACAATTATCTTTAGAAATTATGAGATTTATACAAGTCTTTCCAAATAGAAAACTCTCACTCCATCGAGTTGTGACACTTTGAAGAAAGATCAATTTTGCATCCTTTTGGGACTATTGAAATCCATAAAGGGACAAACTTGCAATAGGATTCCGCATGTATCCCAAAGGACTAGACCTATTGTTAAAGGTAGCAAAAGGAGAAATTATATGTAAGTGTTGAGAAACTACAAAACTCTAACCTGAACTCAAGAAGAGGAATCACCTTGAGTAGAGATTCTTGACTTAGCATCTTGGAAGCTTCTTGAGCTTGCTTTCCCATTTGGCAAGGTTTTCAAATTATTTTATTTGGTTTTGACAGCCTGGGAAAATCCTTGACAATGTTTTTCTTACTCAGCTTGACTATCTGATCAAAGTTTAGATATCTAAGTCTTTTATGCCATGTCCAAATTTCATCAATATTTGATAAGAAACACCTCTTTGTCTTCTCTTTAAGCACATACACATTATTATTTGTTCTCACAACTTCAAGAACTGTCTCACATGTGCATGTGGACTTGATCTGACAATTTTTGGCTTTAAATATCACATCATATACTTGATCACACATATGAGATACACTAAGCGTGTTATGCTTCAGCCCATCAACATATAAAACATTCTTGGTTTTTCCTTTTCCATTCAATAGACTGACCACTCATTTTGCAACAATTTTGACTAGAGCATTGTTGCCAAAAGTGACATTACCTTTGTCAATTGGTTTCCATGTCAAAAACTTGCTTCTGTCTCCTGACATGTGCGTGGAACAACAATGTCCACGTACCAATGGCTCTATTCATTCTGAGCATATAAAGCAATATCACATTTCTTTGATTTCTCCTTTTCTTTCATGACTTTGGGCTTCTGTCCAATTGGCTTTGTCTTCTTCTTCTTAAATATGCAATTGACTGTTATATGCCCAAAATGTTGACATTTAAAACATTGCACCTAATAGTTTAGAGGAGCAAAAGAATTATTATACATAGGTCTAATTTTCCTCTGTTGAAATCTTCTTCTAGATCTGAGCTTACTGTAGGAAAGATTGACTCTACAATTTTTTTCTCTGTGGCCATAGTTCATGCATGTGAAATAATACCCTAGGAAAATATCATTGTACCTAGAAGGTTGTCTTCTACGCTGGGTTGAATTCTGACCAATTCGATTTGCTTGGTCAGTGTTTTGCTTTTGTTTTTGTTGATTTTTCTTAGGCTGCTCAATACCCTTTTCCTATTTCTTAATCCCTTCTTTCACTTTTGAAAGAAACGTAATTTCATTCTTTCCTTTTAATTCAGTTGTTGTGTTAGACTTAGCTTCAAAGCCAAGACCACTATGATCTTTAGAGACTCGTTTTTCTTCCAATATCTCATTTAAATATTCAGTCCCTTTTCCAAATTTCTGATTGAAACTGTGTTGCATTTTATCCTTCTCTAACTATTTATTCAACAACATGATTTCTCCTTCCAACCTTTCACATGCTCGAACCTTTTCATTCAGTTGTTGGTTCATAGAATCCTGAATCATCCTACCTTCTTCTATTTGAAAAATCATTTCATCAACAACTCCAATATTTTATTTTATCAAAGACTCCTTATGAGCTTTATTTTTCTTCCTCATCCTCTCTATTTCCTCAAGTGCACTTACCAGTTATCCTTCAAGATCTACTTCAGCCTTTTCATCATCATAATTAATAGCCTCGACCTGTATATTTTATATGGCCATCAACATAAATTATTTAGGGATATTTTCATCTCTTTCCTCATTTAAGGATTGGCTAGGTTCATTTTCTGAGGAGCTCTCTTCTTGAACATAAAAACTTCTCTTCTTAGACTTCTTTCTATCCTTTTGGACTTTCTTGAATTTTTCTTTATGATCATAATCTTTCTTCTTCTTTTTAGGACACTTTAATGCATATTGACCAACTTTGCCACAATTAAAACATTTGAAGGGTAGCTTACTTTTATACTTACCTGATTCACGCTTGAGCTTCCTTACAAAGTTGGCTTCTTCTTCATCTAATTCATAGCATGAGTCATCATTCTCATCCTTGCACTTATTTTTTTCTTTGAAGGTTGATTCTTTGGTTGGAGACTTTCCTTTTGAAATCCTTATCTCATAGGTAGTGATTATACCAAGTAATTTATCTAGAGTGAGAGTGCTCATATGGTCATTTATTTAATGGATGACACCTTGGGATTAAACCTTTCAGGAAGAGATATTAACACCTTTTGGACTACCACAAATTCATCTAGCTTCTCATCAAGCCCTCTTATGGTGTTCACAACCTCATCAACTCTTAAAACTTACTTTGCTTTGAAGGTTGATTCTTTGGTTGGAGACTTTCCTTTTGAAATCCTCATCTCATAGGTAGTGAGTATACCAAGTAATTTATCTAGAGTGAGAGTGATCATATGGTCATTTATTTAATGGATGACACCTTGGGATTAAACCTTTTAGGAAGAGATCTTAACACCTTTTGGACTACCACAGATTCATCTAGCTTCTCATCAAGCCCTCTTATGGTGTTCACAACCTCATCAACTCTTAAAACTTACTTTGCAATATCTTCATCATCATGCATACTTAAAAAATTCAAATTGCATCCTAAATCCTTGAAGTTTAGCTTTCTTTACTTTGTTATCTCCTTCATAGAAGTTGCTCATCTTGTCCCATATAGCTTTGACAGATGTGCAATCCATTACTTTGAAAAACTAGGATTCAGGTAGGCCAACAAGCAGGGCATTTATTTATTTAACATTGCATGTGAACTCCAACTTTTGATCTTTGGTAATCACCATTGGAGGATTTTGATATTCTTCTTCCACAACATCCCACACATTAGCTCCAACTGATTGAATTTAGGTCTTCATCCTTACTTTACAAAACACATGGTTTGTTCCATTGAATATACATTCCATGTTGGTAAATCCTTTTTCCTGGTTTGCCATGGTCCTTGATCTTTCTTCCAATTGTTAAACTAATATGAAGTAACCTTGCTTTGATCCCAATTGTTGGAAACTAGGACAATACTAAGAAGGGGGGATGAATCAATATTGTAGGAATTTTACCACTTTAAAACTTTTCTTTCACTTTTGTCAAAAAAATAAGACACTATAGAGTACTTTCAGTAATTAGTTAAATAAGCATGACAAGCAAACCAAACTATTTACCAGCACCCACTAGAAGGAGCACCAACCCCTGATCTGCAAGCCACAACTTGCTTGACACTCATTGGCTCATCTTTCATCTATTTTCATACTAGAGTCATGAATGCCAATTTTTTCTTCAAAATAAAATCAATTTCCCCCTCAATCACCAATACCTTCAACAATCTATGATTATAAGATTGTCTTTCAGATTAATCACATTATTGAGATTTGGTCGATGTTTCAAACCAACTAATGTGGTTCATCCTTAGGACAAAGGTGAAAAAATCAATCTTCACAAATGTTTAAATAATATAGAAGCATGCTTTCATGGAATTAATTGTTATGAACTAGCTATTATAAACTAGTCGTTATGAACTAGATGTTAAGAAAAGGTTGTTAAGAATTAGTTACTGGGATATACTATTAATTAATTTATTAATTACTTATTTTCATTTTCAAAGTTATTATGTAATAAAATAAATTGAAAAGGAATGTAGTAGTATTTATTTACTAATTATTAATTTGTTATTTAATAGAATAAAGAATATTTGATGGGTGAAATAATAGTGGTAAGTGGTTGGAATTATATTGTTAATATAATTATTAATAATAAAGTTAATTTTATATTAAAAAAAAAAAAAAAAACTAGAATTAGTTCTAATATTATTATAAATTATTGAACTATCAGGGAAAAAATAACTCAAGGAAGATAAAAAAGGATACAAAGAATTAAGTAAGAAGAATAGATAGAAAGAATAAAGTAAAATAAAATGAGAGAGAAACGAAAATAGAAAAATAGAGAACATAACTCAAAGCAATCAAGAGGAGAGGGCAGGAATCCGACTCCTACTTAATTTCCAACCATCATCCCTGTTGAGATTGATCGCATGCTTCTCAATCTCAATGGCTTCTCTTAGCTTCCTATGATGGAAATGATCAACCTAGCGATGACTTGGGTGTCCTCAATGCAGACATGGTGCTTATATTTCACTGCATGTTCAGCTAAAGCTGAGGAACGAGAGCGATTGTTCTTAATGTCTTCTGCATGTTCTTGGATTCTTTAGTTTATGGAATGACCAGTCTCACCAATGTAAGAAATCCCACATGGGAAAGGAATTGAGTATACTCCTTTCATGTCTTTAGGGTTAACTAGGTCTTTAACAAATCTAAGAGAATTTCTAATGGTATTAAGGGGCTTGAAAGTAGCAACAACTCTATTCTTCTTAATAATATGAGCAATATTATCTGTGGTCCCCTAGATAAAGGGAAGAAACACATTGGAATTATGATCATCACGAGCATGCTTAACTCAAGATTGTTTACAGGCTCTTTGAAATGCTCTGAGGCCTTGTTTTCTGTTATAGCCATTATTTTCAAAAACATTCAGAAGATGATATTTTTGTTCTTCTAAGTGATTCTCATCAGAAACACTAGCAACTTCAACTCACACACAATTCTTCACAAAAAACTCTCATTTCAACCTACTCGCTCAAGTCTGCTTATATAGAATTTAGCTGCATTTTTTTAGCCTCTTTTATTTTCTTGCATTGTTGCATGAATTCTTTTTTTTCTTCCTTTGTCTTGTTCAAATTCGGTCTTCTAACTATGTTCCTCAAGTCTTCTTTTTCTCCTTACCTGTTACTTCAAGAAATTATGAGTTAAACTATTATTTTCCTCAATTATGGTGAGTTACATGTTTTAGTTGAGTTTTTCTACTTTTTTTGCACCTCCAAATATGTCACAATTGCCAATTTTGCCTCTAAACTTCTTGAAACTCATTCAAGCAATTAGAGTTCTACTGTTATGTTTGGCTTAGCTGCCAAATAGTGCCATTGAACTATCACTTTATCGTTGGACCTACGTGGTGTAAAAAATAGTTGTCGACTCATCCATCCATGCCTAAGGACTTTTCTATAGGCCCAAAGACCTTCATGGCAGTTTTTAATTTAGTAGAGAAAATACTGCCAAATCCACTGATTTTTCCTTAAGCTCCTTATGCTTCTGGCATTCAACCTCTTATCTATTTTCCTGCATATAACAAGAGGTTGTGACCTCCACCCAAGGCTTGATACATTTAGCTTATTTAACAGCCTTTGCGGCTTATTTTATTTTATAACCTTCATGCCCTTGGTTCTCTACTCCATATGCCTTTGTGTTGGTGCTAAGGAGGGAGCTCCCTATCTCGACGTTTTTTTTATGTTACACCAAAGGAATTCTTCAGGTGGGTTCTGTAGGATATGTTGTATATTGGGGTCCGCTCACAACCCTTTTCATTAGTTGTCACAATGCCTTCGTATTTCGGCACTTGTCTCAGCCCAATGCACCAAGCTTGTGCCTCTTTATACATATGTCATGGTCCTGTCATCGAGTCAATGTGTCTTGTGGTAACCATTCGACACCTTTTTAATTGGCTACTACTCTATGTGTTGTCAGTGTTGATGTGTCCCATCTCCTGCTACCTGATGCTTTCATTTGTGCCTCATTAATAAACTGTTGGGATCGAACTAGTGAGATGACATCATGCTGACATCGCCTATGACATGCGTCGACCAATGATTGGTGACACCTGTCACCCATAAATGAGCCTTTTGGTTTCTCAAAAATGCCAAATATGACCACCACATGTCCACCACTAATTAGCCTATTCTAACACCATCACTTGCATCTTCTAGGCCAATAATATGCTACCACCTGTCCTGTCGGAGAGGAGAGAGAAAGGGTCATGGAGGCCTGTTTTGTGTAGATTTCCTTTGTTATATTTTTAAAGGGTGCTCGGCCATTTATTTTGTTTTTCTCCAATATTCTTTAGGCTAGATATCCTTCACATGCTACTTTATTATTCCTCCCGGTTATTACCATCCGGGTAACTCCACTGGGCCAGAATATGGCGTGGGCTTCACTTCAACCAATCAAACTTCTTTGTTGTGTTGTTTATTTGTCCATCATGTCCCAGTTTCCACTGCCTGACACTTCCTCTTTGTTCATTGTAAGGTCACACTAGGGTTATACCATTAGGTTATCTCTGTTGGGATGGCATCCCTTGTCAGCATCGTCTCGCCCATTGCATCCTGGCACTTAAACTTTGCGTGCTATTTGCAATCCTCCAAGGTGCATATGTTGATTTATTACCGTCGGGCAAAGTTTTTAGGTGGGCTCTCCCTAGACCAATAGAAAACTTCTCAGTCATTGCATTGGGATTGTCATGTTTTCCCGCTCTATTTTGGTTGCTCTGCCACCATCGCCACCTTGCAACAATGTTGAGATTGTTGAGAGAGAATTAGTTGTATGCCAAGATCAACAAGTGCAGTTTCTTTCAAACTCAAATTCATTACTTGGGACATGTTGTTTCCAAGGAAGGGATAACAGTAGATCTGGAAAAGAATAAAGCTATCATGGAGTGGCTAACTCCTAGGATTGTGGATGAGGTTAGATCATTCATAGGACTAGCAGGTTATTATAGGAGGTTCATCAAGAACTTATCTAAGATTACTTATTCTATTACATCCTTACAAATAAAAGGAAATAATTTTGAATGGACAGAGGAGTGTGCAAATAGCTTTGATCAATTGAAGCAATTAATTACAAATGCTCTAGTTTTGAAGATTGCAGATCCTAATAAGGATTTTTTGGTTTTTACAGATGCCTACAAGAAAAGACTTGGTGGAGACTTGATGCAGGAAGGAAAGGTGGTATGTTATGAGTCAAGGAAGCTAAATGATCACGAGTAGAACTATGTGACTCACGATCTTGAGTTGGCAACTACCATTCATGCATTGAAGATGTGGAGACATTATCTCCTTTGCAGGAGGTTTCTTATCATGAGTGATTATAGTGGACATAGGTACTTGTTTGCTCAACCTAATTTGAATGAAAGGAAATCTAGGTGGTTGGATACCCTCAGTGAGTTTGACTTTGAGATCACGTACATCAAAGACAAAGATAACAAGGTTGATGATGCTTTCAGTAGGAGAGTGCAAGTGAATTAGGTTTCAACATATGGGATATATTTACGTGAGTGGATCATGCATGCAGGGAAACCTAATGAGAAGTACCAACAGTTGAAGTGGAGATTACAACACCAAAGTGAAGGTGATATGGATGAGGAGTATCACCTAATGGAAAATGGATTAGTGAGATTCAGGAACAATATTTATGTGCCAAATAGCAGTGAGTTGAAGAAGCTCATCCTGAACAAGTTTCATGTCAAGCCATATTCAGGCCACCCAGGGTACTAGAAGAATTTGACAATTATTAAGAAGTTCTACTATTGGTTGAACTTAAAGAAAGAGGTGGATAAGTTTGTTGCAATATGTGTGTATTATCAGCAGGTGAAATTTGAGTGTAAGCACCCAGTTGGTTTGTTGCAGCCTATTCTAATTCTAGAATGGAAATGGGAGGTCCTTTCCATGAACTTCATTATAGGTTTCTCGAGGAAATTGAGAAAAAATGTTTCCATCATGGTTTTGGTTGATAGGTTGAGAAAGGTAGATCACTTCATTGTAGTAAAGTCTGTTGAAAATGCAACAATATGATGGAGCTTAGTGGAAAGGAGTCACCTTCACTAAGTGAGCCCGTAGGCTATTTTTGGCGTAAAGTCTATTTTTAGACTATGTCTATTTTTAGACATATGGATCATGGTCTATGAGTTGCAAGATGCTATTTGTGGATTATTGGTCATGTTGGTACAAATATATGGACTTCTATTTTTAGACATATGGGCAGAGTCTATTTTTAGACTGTTGGGCTAAAAGTAGAACAGTCGAATATTATTAGCTCTTTATAATATTTGGACTATAAACATTATCTTATCCTCTTGGATCACTTCAGTTCGAGCTACGGGTGTCGCACATGAAACTTTTAGAAGGAAATATGCTTTTTTTATGGGTCAGTTGAGCTATTGCATGATGGACTTCAGTTAGAACTCAAGTGATTGAGTTTGGTGTAGTTGATTGAGGAGTTGATGGAGTTATGTTCAGTTTGACTTGGTTGAACTAGTTGTATTTAGTCTAACTGCAGAATACACTAGTGATGAGTGATGTGAATTAATTATTAATTAATTCACTAATTATTAACTCATAAATCAACTAAAGAATACATCAGTTAACTCATTGCATGGACAGTTCAGTGGAGACAAGTGTTAGAGGTGAGTGAAAGGGCAAGACAGCTGTCAGTTGTGACTATAGTTGTGCGTGAGATTTGCACAATCAATGGATTGAGTATTGCCAATGAGGATTGCGTGGTTCAGCCAAGGGAAATATGAGTTTGGATCAGCCATTCTCATCTATTCTCATGCAGGATTGGGCAGTGGAGGCAGGCAAGCAGCGGAGGAGATTTGAACCTATGATTGATTCAGATATGAGCTAGTTTGTGTGTAACAGGTGGAGATAGTACTGAGTACTTGCGAGGAGTATTGTATTGTGTATTGTTACATGTTCTCAATCAATATAATATACAGATAGTTGGGAGTTTTCAGCTGTATTATTTCCCATGATATACTGTGTTGATATGTGTGATTGGTGCTTCAATGTGCACATGTGATTGTTTCTGAATACTGCACATTGATGATCAATAGTAGAGGAGGTTATGTATTATGCATGCATTCCGTAGATAGTGTATAATCGTGATAATCTCTGTGAATAAGTGTTATATTATTCAAAATTTCTACATGGTATCAGAGCAGAGTTGATCATCAGATCTATTATTCAGAAAGTGATTACATTTTATTTCTTCAGGCAGAGTCTATAATTGGGCCAGGTAGCCTCTGGATTCATCCTTCTTTTGGAAGGTGAGATATCTGGTAAAAGCCCATACAGTCAATCTCTGTACGAGAAATACCTTGTTCTCATGAATTTTAGATCAGAAGTGGTTGAGTTTTGAGCTGGTGGAATTTGAATTTGCAGCAGTGTTTTCTTGGTGTCAAAGTTGAAATGTCTTTCAACGGATTGCGATTGGAGTATGCTCTTGAAGGCAGCTCGAATTATATTGCATGGAAAGACATGATGGAGGCAGTGTTAGATGACAATGGGCTGAAGGAGTTCATAGAGGCTAAGGTCCCAAAGCCTACTGATGTTGCTCACGTTGAGGTTTGGCAAAACAAGACAACAAAGTGTCGAAGGATTCTGTTGGAGGGCGTGAAGGATCACATTGTATCCAGCCTGCATGGAAAGGCTTCTCCATACTTGATGTGGAAAGTGTTGACAGATTTATTCCAAAGCAAGAGCGACCAGAGGAAGTTGGCGCTCAAGGATAAACTCAGAAACATTAAGTGTGAGAATGGAGACAGTATGCCCAAGTATCTCACGAAGTTCACCCAGTGGGGGGATGAGCTAGGAAGTGTGGGGGTGACTGTCGATGATGAGGACTTGGTGAGCTTGGCTCTCCTTGGTCTTTCGAAGAGTTGGCATTCCTATCAGGACTCTGTCAATGGTCAGGAGAAATTTCCAGGATGGGAGATACTTTGGTCGGATCTTGTGCAAGAGGAGATCAAGCAGAATACCAGGGACGGATCTTCATCATAGGCATCTGATGAAGAAAATTGTTCTTTGGCTGCCAAAGCAAAGAAGGGGAAGGAGAAGGTTTCTCTTTCCGAATCTAGTTCTTCCAATGATGGGAAGAAGGTTGACAAATTGAAAGTGCGATGCTTTCATTGTCATGAGGTGGGCCATTATGTTGCAAATTGTCCATGGAGGATATCCAAGAAGGGATCCGGGGAAGGATCTGAAGGTGAGGCACTTGCTTCATAGTTTGAGTTGGATTTCACACTCTTCGCATGCATGGTTTCATCCATGGTGGGAAGTGGTTAGTTTCATGACAGTGGAGATTCTTTCCACATGACCGGTGACAAGAGTTTGTTTAGTACTTTGGAGGAGAAAGATCTCCAGATACTCATAGCGATGGGTAATGATGAGAAGTATAGTGTCTCAGGTGTAGGCACGGTTATTTTTTAGAGGGAGCATGGAGCTCACCTTAACTTGACTGATGTCAAGTATGTACCAGGACTGAAGAGAAACTTGGTGTCAATTGCGATGCTGGAAGACGGAGGCTATGATGTAGTCTTCAGTAAGGGAGAGGTTTTCCTTAGACACATCATCACTAGACAGGTGAAGCAGATTGGTTCACGGGTCAAGAATCTGTATGCTCTTGAGGTTCAAGATGCATGCAAGGCCTTGAGTAGCGAGGCAACTGATGGAGACTTGGTGGTTGAGAGGGAGCATATATTACCTCTCAACATGCAGAGCCAGAAGAAGTCTCAGACGATTGTGGAGGAGCCACGATTAGTGCAGCAGCTTCAGGAGGTTGTGGAGTAGCCACAACAAGGGAAGATGAGAGGAGATCGAGTAGAAACATCTTCTCATGCAGAGACCTCCAATAGGGGGAAACTTCGAGCCAGGTGGGCTGAGGGATCACATGCAGCCATACCTCCAGGTAAGAGGTGGGGCGATATAGATTGATCGTCCCAAGGAGGAGGGGCAGGATCCTTGAGGTACCCAACCTCTTGGATGAGACTTTTCTACGGGAGCCCCGATGTGGAGTAGCAGGAACTGACTGATTGGGTAGAGACGGATGTGGATGATGTGGCAGAGCGAGTGACAGTGTAGGGAATCCCAGGACAACACATAGCTAGTAGGCTGCAGCAATGCGAGAGGCACAAGTGTTTTGCACAGTGCTAGGTGGCACAGAGAAGTGTGCAATGGTGCGAGATGCATGGAGATGTTGCAGTAGCACAGTTGTCAGAGAGGGATCACTTGTCAGCAGCAGGTAGAGCTTCAGCATCAGAGTATGTTCCTAGCCCAACAGAGTGGTTAGTTGGGAGTGTTTTTGTTCCAAGTGTTGTTGGAGCAAGTGGACAAGGCAAATGTGTTGCATGCAGAACATTCCAGAGTTGCAGGATAGGGGTTGCAGATAACCCATATCTTGTTGAGAGGGAGTTTTGAAAATGCAACAAGATGATGGAGCTTAGTGGAAAGGAGTCGCCTTCACTAAGTGGGCCCGCAGGCTATTTTTGGCACAAAGTCTATTTTTAGACTATGTCTATTTTTAGACATATGGATCATGGTCTGTGAGTTGCAGGATGCTATTTGTGGATGATTGGTCATGTTGGTAAAAATAGATGGACTTCTATTTTTAGACATATGGGCAAAGTCTATTTTTAGACTACCAGGCTAAAAATAGAACAGTCGAATATTATTAGCTCTTAATAATATTTGGACTATAAACATTATCTTATCCTCTTGGAGCACTTCAGTTCAAGCTACGGATGTGGCACATGCAATTGTCAGAAGGAAATACACTTTTCTTATGGGTTAGTTGAGCTATTGCATGATGGACTTCAGTTAGAACTCAAGTGATTGAGTTTGGTGGAGTTGATTGAGGAGTTGATGGAGTTGTGTTCAGTTTGACTTGGTTGAACTAGTTGTATTTAGTCTAACTGCAGAATACACTAGTGATGAGTGATGTGAATTAATTATTAATTAATTCTCTATTTATTAACTCATAGATCAACTAAAGAATACATCAATTAACTCAGTGCATGGACAGTTCAATGAAGGCAAGTGTTAGAGGTGAGTGAAAGGGCAAGACAGCTATCAGTTGTGACTATAGTTGTGCATGATATTTGCACAATCATTGGATTGAGTATTTCCAATGAGGATTGCGTGGTTCAGCCAAGGGAAATAAGAGTTTGGATCAGCCATTCTCATCTATTCTCATGCAGGATTTCGCAGCGGAGGCAGGCAAGCAACGGAGGAGATTTGAACCTGTGATTGATTTAGATCTGAGCTATTTTGTGTGTAACAGGTGGAGATAGTACTGAGTACTTGCAAGGAGTATTATACTATGTATTGTTACATGTTCTCAATCAATATAATATACATATAGTTGGGGGTTTTTAGCTGTATGCTTTCCCCATGATATACTATGTTGATATGTGTGATTGATTCTTCAATGTGCGCATGTGATTGTTTCTTAATACTGCAAATTGATGATCAATAGTAGAGGAGGTTATGTATTATGCATGCATTCCGTAGATAGTGTATAATCGGGATAATCTCTGTGAATAAGTGTTATATTATTCAAAATTTCTACAAAGTCTACAAATTCAGCTAGTGAGGTAGTGCAGATCTTCATCAGGAAAATAGAGATATTGCATGGAATTCCCAAGAATGTCATATCAGATAGGGATGACAAGTTAACTTCCAAGTTTTGGAAGGAGTTGTTTGTAAGCTTGGGAATAGAGTTAGCCTTCATTTAAACTTATCATTTGTAGATATATGGGAAAACATAAAGGGTAAACAGGTTTCTTGAAGATATGTTGAGGATGCATGTCATGCATCAGAAGAGGAAGTGGGAGGAGTATCTTCCACTGGTATAGTTTGCATATAATAATGGGTATCATAAATCCTTGAAGATGAGTCCATTTGAGGCTCTTTATGGGTAGACTTGTAACACTTCTATCAGCTGGAGTGTCCAGTTGAACAGGGTGTTGATTGGAACAAATATATTGGTTGATATGGAGTAGGAGATGTAGATATTAAAAGGAATTTTAAGGAAACTTAGGACAGGAAGAAGGGTTATGTCGATCAGCATAGAGCATTCAATGAGTTTCAAGTTGGGGATCATGTGTACTTTTGCATCAAGCCCAAGAAGAGATCCTTGAGGATTGGATCATGTGCCAAGTTAGCACCTCAGTATTGTGGGCCTTTTGAGATCCTTGAGAGGATTGGACTAGTGGCCTATAGACTTGCACTGTCACCAATAGTGAAAGTCCATGATGATTTCCATGTTTAATTGCTTACCAAATATGTGCAGGATATTGATCATGTGATTGATTGATATATATTGTAAGTGGAACCATATGGAGAGTTCCAGCCAGAACCTCAATGCATTTTGTAGCGAAAACAACTCATGCTCTGGAATCAAGCAATAGAGCAAGTTAAAGTGAAATGGAAGCACTTTAGGCCCAATGAAGCTACATGGGAGATGGTTGATCAGATGTGGGAATTATATCCTTCATTATTTTTTGGTTGAAGCAAATGAGTCTTTGGAATATATATGCATATATGGTTGTTGTTGTAAATATCACAATGTGTTGTGTTATAGATCTCCAATAAGCAGTATGTTTATTTTTCTTTTCAATAGGATGTCATTGTAAATATTGCATCGAGCTATGTGATAAAGTTCCATAGGAAGTATGTATTATTTTCAACATTTTTTTGGCCATAGGTATCATAGAACTTCGAGGACGATGTTCCTCCAAGGGGGACGGGTTTGTAATAACCCCAGGTTAAATTTTCATGTAATAAAGGATATTAAAGCAAAAATAATAAGACCAAGGTCATGAGACACATATTCGAAGCTAAATTTTGGGTAAACACTATAGTGGGTATCACTTAAGTTTTATTAATGGCTATGGAAATTTGCAAAGGCAAAGAGGCATTAATTGGCATTTAATTATGAGAAATAAGGAAAATAGGAGAAAAGGAAGGTGAAGAGACACAAATTTGCATGCAAGGGAAATTAGAGGGAAAACGAAGGAAAATGATGAAAAAGGAGAGATAAATGATAAAGAGGAATTAGAGAAATAGTTCACATCTTTTGTCAGTTCAGTTTTAGTTCTCTCCTTTCATACTCTTACACTCTCATACCCTCTTGCACACTTAGAGCATTCGTGAAGAATTCTAGAATTCACTTAGATTTGGAGAAAGGAAAGCAAGTAAGCAAAGGACAAGCAAAGAATATTGTGGATAACATAAAGGAAGATTGGATCAACATCTACAACAGGGATACATTGTATGTAATAGGTTTCATGTGTGCTTTTCTTTTTTGTTTTTGGATGCATGATACATGCATGTGGTGCCATGACTATTTGTTGTCATTGGCATGGAGATTTTCCTAGATTGACAGTGATTTCAACCTTGCCTTTCCATTTCCTAGATAGACTTGATGAAGTAGGTTTCCCATTTGAATTTTCTGATTGGCTCTTAGGTTCCCTATGGTTGTGGCTTGGGATAGAATCTCTGGAGCTCTGGAATAACTTGGGTCCCTGGAGGCTATGGGTTGAGATGGTAGTTCTCTAGAGCTTTGTAATTGCTTACATCCATGGAGGCTATGGGTTGAGATAGAATCTATGGAGCACTGGACATCTTGGGATGACGTCGATTTGGTTGGTATTAGTGATTTAAGGGCCGATGAGGTGAAATCACTGTGGTTAAGGGTTGATGTGGTTTGGCATCTGGAATACCTAGTTGGTTCTATTATGGTTTAACCCTTATGATCCCACATTCATGCTTGGAATATGGCACAAGGTTGATTGGTTGAAAGAGAGATTTGGCTCAACCCAATCTATGGTCGAGTGATACGTGGAATTCCCTGACTTGGTTGGAATTTTCATATGTTAATATGAACTATTTTACCTATTGTGATCAATGAGAACATGTATTGGTTATTATGTGATTTTATTGTTGATTTGTCATGGTCTCTATTATGGTTATATGTTGGTTATATGCATGGTTCTATGATGTGCTCTAGCTATGACTCTTTTTCATGATTTGATAAGCTATTGAATGGTTGATGAAAGCATGGGCTAACAAGTGTGGTTGCAACTACCTTGAGAGGGCATAGAACCTTCTTGGTGATTCTCAGATGAAGTTTAGAAGTTTATGATTAGATATGCATTCATGACCTATAGCTTCTATGTTTACTATCTATTTGATGAAATGTCCATCTTGTACTAGGAATGTTTGGTCAAGATAATGCTCAGGTATTGATTATTTATCATTTCTATCATCTTATACATGATTCTGGAACATTTTGGGCACTTATGGGCAAAGGCCTAGAGGCTAGCCCTAAAAAAATGTCATAGATCTCACAACCGTTGGCACAAAACAAAGGATTTTGGGCCATAACCGCATGGCGATAGGATTATGGGAGCGGTTATAGCCTCCAAACCACATGGATGTTGTGTTATGGGTGTGATTGTGGAGTTTAGCCAGTGAAAATGAGTTTTAGCTCAGGGATTTACCACCTAGGGTGGTTGTTAGGCTCCTGATTGGTATGTAGTCTTTGAGGGATGTTAGTTTGCTTGCAGTTATTTGGCCCCACTTCCATAAATAGTGTAACACCCTCCTCCCATATCTACCCAAGTAACTGGCCAACCGAGGTAAACATGTGGCAGGAGGCTACTATGATATGATTTCACCTCCTAGGTGACCTTAAGGAAGTGCAATCGATGGAAACACATCAAACATATCTTCCACATCTACAACAACACTCCCAGGAGCCATCCCAAACACACTGTATCATGGCCCTGGGTCCCATTGATTTTTTAAGCTATTAAACCTCTAGATGCTCCCATGCTATGGCCATGTCAGGATCCGGAGAGCCCTGGATGCTCCCACAAGCCTGCATGCCTACGTCCAGGGATTATTTCTGGCAGACCTATTCCAGAGTTTGTGGGATTTAAGGCACTTTTCAAGCCCATAATTCCAGCCACTTCCTAGAAATTGTTATAACTTTTGAAATCCATTAAAAACATGATGACGAGAATAATAAACCAAAAACTGACTCAAGGAATAGGCCTGACTATCCCCAACTAGGATTGATATTCTATCGAATAATTGGCATCACCGCAATATATAGGTCTAGGATACATGACAAAGCATGAACGACAAGAAGGATCACCCCCTTTTCCCTTGAATGGTTATGACATCAAGTATTGAGGGGTTTTCGTAGTGTATTATATTAGATATCATTTTTTGGGATTCAACTACATTAAGTAATTCATTCATCTATGACCATTTCCATAAGAGGTAGTCATAACTCACTAATTTCTCATCATTTTTTAATAGTCCACTTAGCACTCATTGCATTGGGTGATGCTCACAGGGGTGAAGAAGTGGGATTGAAACTAGTGAAATGAATCACATAGCGTCAATCATCACTTCTGAGATGGATGACCTTCTGGGAAGTCTTGGTTACTGGGTCCAAGCCCCGAAAGTGATGATTGATGCTTTTTGAGTCATTTCACTAGTTTCAATTCCACTTCTTCACCCTTGTGAGCATCACATAATGCAATTAGTGCTAACTAGACTATTCAAAAATCATGATAAATTAGTCAGTTATGACTACCTCTCATGGAAATGGTCATAGATGAATGACTTACCAAAAAAATGATATCTGTTATGACATCAATTAGGTCTTGCATCCATCATTTTAACCATTACAAGTAAATAAATGAAATAACCATGACATGAACTAGTCAAGTTACCATGCTTATATCCAGCATAAAACCATGGAAATAACAATGCAATAACAGCAATTAAATCCACATATAAAAAGTACAAAATCAAAAGACCTTAGCTTTTATTAAACATAGGAAAAACTAACCAGGTTTAGGACTTTCACGTACCACCTGACCATAGACATGGATGAACCAAATCTTTCTTTTAGCCAGTCACCTCAATGCGATATTCCAAGCATGAATGTGGGATCTCATGGATAAATTAATCCAAAACACAACCAAGGGAACCCAGAGGTTAAACAACCTCCACCCTCACCATACCATGATCGAACCAAAACTGGCGCTCCGATCACAAAACCGAACCGAACTTGGAATGTCATCCAGAATCCATCACTATCCTTGAGGAATTTGTGTCTCTTTGTCTCTCAGGCTTTACCCCACTCAAATACTGGATCACTAGGCCCTAAACTGAGACACCTCCCTCAAGCTTTACTGTGTATCTCGCCAAAACTGGTCAAGGGATTCCTAGGCCTTTGCAAGTGAAACTTGAGATCACCCTCGCCCTGGATTCTGAAATCCATCTGACAATTCCAAAGCTTAAAACTGAGATCAACATCCCAAGACACCATGGCATACAGAAAAAGGAAAGGCTAGGCTTAAAACCACTACCATAACTGGTCAAAACAATGCCACCAACAGTAAGAGAACCATACACAAACATGCAAATACATGCATGTCAAAACCAACTGGGAAATCACACATGCAATATGTTACTTGCAAGTATTCCTATTGAAGCTTCTTGATCCTGCACTTCCTTGCTTCCCTTTGCTTTCTTTTCCTTCCTTGCTCCAAAGCTAGAGTGATCCAAGAAAAATCTAAGTGTCCAAGAGAGAGAGAGAGAGAATAATGAGAGAGATCCAAAACTAAACTGACCAAGATTTCATTGACCAAGCCTAACTCTGACAAAAAGCTTCCCCACTGATCCTCAGAAGCCTTTTTATCAATGAGGCCTCTATTTTCTTCAATTTCTATTATTTTCCTTCAATTTCCTCCTCACATGCAACCTGTGACCCTTTCACCTTCCTTTTCTCCTATTTTCCTTTATTTTCATAAATAAGTGTGCCAAAAATGTCCTTTTTCCTCCTTAATGTTTTTACCTTTACCAATTTCCTTAGCCATAATAAACCGAATGAACGCCCACACTAGGATGTCCTGCCCAATATTCAACTTGGAATAAGTGTCCCTTAACCGTGGTCTTATTTTGCCTTTACTAACTTTTATTACATGGATTTTTAACCAGGGTTATTACAGAACCCTCCCCCTTGGGGAACACCATCCTCGATGTTCAACCACACCTATACCTCAGCAAAACTGCTGAAAAGAAAACATACTTCCCATGGAGATTTATAACTTAGCTTGTTGTAGTATTTACAATGAAAGACCTGCTCAAAAGAAAATAATCATGA
Organism: Pinus tabuliformis; assembly: GCA_031772625.1. NCBI lineage: Eukaryota > Viridiplantae > Streptophyta > Pinopsida > Pinales > Pinaceae > Pinus > Pinus tabuliformis. Next base: position 1,583,861,300 of record CM062817.1, read on the forward strand.
CAACATGACCAGATAACAACCATATCGCTCACTAGAGCTTTATAACATAGCTAATTACGGTATTTGCAATAATCACATATACACATTTGTACATTTTCTAAACCAAAAAATAAAAGGATACGATGCTTGCATCTGCAACAAGGGAATCTAGAGGCTCACACCTCCACCCTCAAAGTAATACCATGATTCACCTATGTCCAATGTCCAGTGTTATAATCCTGCACCACTTGTCCTTTCAACGAACAGTTATCGGCTCATTGTTCCAGGGCGCAATCCAAATGTGCATTTGATTCCATCTAGCAATGTTAATGAACAAAACAAATATACCCCCGACCTTCCCTTCTCTGCTACAGAGTCCCTCGGTCAATCCGGTCAACCCTTCCATGCAGTCACTCACTTTCCAAGTTCCTCGACATCCCCTATCCCGGGCGATCCATCCATTGGCAAGGCTTCCTCGGATCGAAAAGTCAAACAACCAAGGCATATACCTGCCTCAAACCATCATACTGGTCATAGCATGCTCATGTAAATAAATGGACACTATTGGGTACCAGTGTCCCACAATGGCCCTGTTCCTGAAGTGCTTTACCAACATATTGTTGCATGTTCCAATTCCTTTTTTCGTTGCTAATAATGCTTGCACTCGATTTCAACCACCCAATCGGGCATTTTTGTGCTTCCTATACCAAGCACATAACTTCCATTAGATTAAAATAAATTCAAATAACTTCAAATCATACCTCATTGGTAGCTCATCAATAAATTACACTTGTAATCTTGTTTAATTCTTGTCACAATAAATCAAACTAGCATCTTTGACCAAATCATCATGTATAAATATATCACATCAGGTTAGCTCAAAATACAACTATCATATATCACAATCATAAATTACATGTAACCATCATAAACCAGAATCATAATTCACGCACATAATAAAATGAAATAAAATATTGATACTTATCCTTTAATCAATCCTTAGCTTCTACCTTTGTCTTTATTTTGTACGCACTCTGGATCAGTTTCCAGCCTTCTCCTCAACCATGTGCACATATACATAGTGTGCATCACACACATACAACCACACATGACATACAACGCCATGCAATACATGCACCTATACCTGACATACAATGCATACACCTACACCAAGTGTACAACATAACACAATACACACACCTACATCCAGTGTACAACACAACACAATACATACACCTACATCCGGTGCACACCACAACACAATACATACACCTACACCCAATGTACAACACAATACATATGCATACACAGAGTACAACACAATGAATACACATGTCATGATACCTCGGCTGCACCATGAACATACATAATACCAGATGTACACAACAAAACATGTACGGCATACATATAATACCGCATGTACACAACATAATATGTATGACATGAGTATAATATCACATGTACACAGTACACCCTTTACAGAACACCACTTGCATAACGTGTACACAGCATGACATGTACACTGCACCACCTGTACAACATGTACACAATGCCATATGTACATTGTACCGTCTGTACAATGTGTACACAATGCTAGATAGACACAACACCACATGCACGACATGTACACATTACCATATGCACAACATGTACACAATACCATATGCACAACATGTACACAACACCACCTGCAGATAGCACCATATGTACAAAATGTACACATCACCACATTCTCACAGCACCACTTGTACAATCATGCACACAACACCATATGTACATAGCACCACATGTACAACATGCATGCAACGCCACATGTACATACCACTGAATCTCCAACATGTACATAGCATATTTTGTACACAACACTGCATGTCCAACATGCGCACAACACCATATGCACACAACGCTGCATACCCAACATGTACATAGCACCATCTCTACCCAAAGACTTCATATTCAATATTCACACAACCCTATATGTACCACCTTGTACATAACTTTGCATAACAACATGTACACATACTATATATACACAACACCACATGTGCACAACATCACAAATGAAACATGTAGAACATATGCAATATATGCACAGCAGTAGTACCACATATCCAAAACCACATTGTCTCTAACCAAGAAACCTTGCTTCCAGTGTCTCTCTGCCATCCATGCTTATACTAACATGTCACACATCACGCTGTTTTCATTTCACTGATGTATCTCTCAGCATTTAAGCCGGTCCATAACAAAAACATAGACATAGTATAATTACATAATATCAATTCATATCCACATGATACTGACCTTAGATATATCTCAGGCTACTCTTCCCACTTGATTCCTCATGAACTAGGAATCTCTTCATGCCATTCACATGCATAAGCAATCTTTCCTTCACAAGAACGATTCTTGATGACCCTATGAGATAGTGACATAGATATATACCTACATACATATATAACATTAGCACAAAATAGTCATGATCTCATTAGAAAATGGCATACCTACATACATATATGTATACATATATATCCATCGACACAATCATGATCACAACATAATTACCTGATATCATAAGGTCAAGGTTAAGAGAACTTCCTTTATCTGTGGAACACACGTACAACATTGAGAACAACAATTCCCAATGTAGCTAAGGCACCTGATGCCTCAAATCTATTCACCTTACCTTTCCTGATTACCTTTCCCATGATATTCCTTCCATTGTCCATTTACACCAATAGACCCAACCACTCCAACTGGTTGTCATACTCTTGCCTTCAACTACCCTTATACATGCACTGACCTTCATCCAGACCTTACATCACCTTATGGGTTTCATTTAGCTCTCACTAGGCTCCATTAAATTTCCTCTTTCCCAACCAATTCCCCAGACCCCAAACACAAAAGGAAAGACAAGAAACAAAAAAGAAGAAAATCATGGCAAACCAACAACAATACAACACCACAACCAAAGTGGCATGGTCATGCAAAAGACACACAAAAAAATGCAATCAAGCGCAACAAATCTCCAAAATACCAAAATCACAATACTAACAACAAACACCATGACTCAATCCCCATGGTTCCCAGTGCTTCCAAGGGAAAGCTCAACTTGAGCCTTCTTCAAGATTCCATGTCAATTTCTTTTCCATGAAATCCCTCATGTCATACAACCATCAACACATAATTGTCAGTGCTTAAATAATTATAACGATACAGTGGTTACCTTACCTTGTTGTTCCAAGCATGTTTCTTGCAACTAAACACATTCGTGATATCTCTTAAGGGACTCCAATTCCCTTGACAGATCCACCTGTAACTAGAGACTAACTAATATACTTGTCAAATACAAGTTCATGAATCTAGCACATTACCACATAATGTCAGACAAGATTAAGGTTAAGAAGACTTCATGTATGCAAAGCACTCAATCGTTTGGACTTAGGTTTTCCAAACATAGACAAAAGAATTCTTGCCCAATTCCTTTCTTTGGCATTTTCCTTGCTGCAATTGAGTGTTACTATGCACTGTCACATCACCGAACTATTAGTTATATAAACACATCAACTAATACCTTGACATGCTAATACCAAGCATGTTTCTTGCATTGTTTACACATGTTCCAAATATCAAGACAATCATATCTATCAATTTGAAATCAACCTTTACCAAGACTAGTAATCATGTCATAATTCATAGATAACTGATAGTCTTTAGACATGATACTACAATTGTCACCTATTACACTCATGTACATATCATCTATCTCAACACATATTTGTTAGTACAATCATCTTAAAACAAGATCGTTCATTCAGGAAATCTTACAGACACATACTCATATCATGCAAGTAACCAAACATTCAGACTACATATAAGTGGCATAATAGACACCAACACTCAAACGCCAATTAAACGACATAATCAAACATTCAAGCACAAAGTAGATGACATAAGTAGGCTCATACCTTAATGTATCTCAGGGGAGGCTATCATGTCTGCACAATCAATCTAGATTAGTATGATATAACTTCACGACATATCAACTATAAAATAAATAAGGTCATGATATCCATAATAGTAACTAGCTAACATGTTCACATCATAAACTCATAAACATTTGTCATTTATGCATAGAAATCATGTATGTACAATCAGTCTAGATTAGTACAACACAATGTCACAAATAATTTGACTCATACTTGAGTGTCATAACCCTAACCATCTGCATAGGCCAATCCAATTTAGCATGATACATATAACATCAATATCTTAATGTAATAACCCTAATCATCAAGTTACTAGCATATAACAACAATAAGCTATATATCATGCTCATCAACAACATATAACCTAATCATCAAGCTAACTGCCATATCACAACAACAAGTTAACCTATAACATACTGTTAGGCCCCTATACTACTAGTGTAACCCCTTATTGTTATTAGTATAACCCTCTTATTATATTGATGTACCCATGTAGTGCCCATATTGTTACTATTATGCCACATAGAAGCCCACTATTGTTATTATTGTGCCCTTACATTATTATTGTTATGTCGGCTCTGATTATGTTATAACCCCTTAGACTCCTATATATAGAAAGGAGGTCTTTTCATTTGTATCATCCAAGAATTGTTCATTTATGTAATGTAAAGGAGGTTGCCCCCTCGAAGAGGCTGAATTCTAAGGCGTGGATCTCTCTTTTCTATCTTTTTGTGAGCTGGTTTCATAACACATACTCATCAACAACATGTAACATAATCATCAAGTTAACTAATATAGAACAACAACAGCAATGCATATAACAACAAGTTACTATCATTCAGGACTACCTGACACATGTGCATATGACTACACTCATCAAATAACATCTATCATGTATGTAACCATAACAACAATAGACATGTACATAAACCTAATGTATATAACCCTAATGCATATAACAATCCATTAACTAGCATACCTGCATGCCCAACATCCAAACATGTATGACAACATGCTCTTGCCTCGAGGTCCAATGCTGCAACTTCACTTTAATGATTTGCATCTCCTGCTCTATCTTATCCAACACATGAGCATCATAACAAGCAACATCATCATGATGACCTAATTGCATACAATGAACTCACAATGCATGTCTGACCTACCATACATGCATAACAAATGCATATACAACCATACACTTATGACGACACATCCCACAACAATTCCCTCAACCTTCACATGGAGATATCACTACAACCATGATCAACACCATGTAAATGAAACATGCACATGGACTACAAGAATAACCAACACATATGCAACTGACATGAATGCATGACCAACATACCGCCCATCTAGTCTGAGGGGTGAACCATGCTCTGATACCACTCTTTGGAATCAGATATGACCCAAAGAGAGCGCAACCCACTTTGATACCACTCTGTAACACCCTCCTCCCATATCTACCCACTTAACTAGCTGACCGGGCTAAACATCTGGCGAGAGGCTACTATGATATGATTCAAGCTCCTAATTGACCTTAAGGAAGTAGAATCAATGGAAACACATCAAACATACCTTCCACATCAATAACAACACTCCCAGAAGCCATCCCAACGACACTGATATCGTTCCCCTGGGTTCCACTGAGTTTTTAGTCTATTAAACCTTTGTACACTCCCATGGGATGGGCATGCCAGCATCCAGAGAGCTATGGACGCTCCCACAAGCCTTCATGCCTTTGTCTAGGGACTATTTCCAGTAGACCTATTTGAGAGTCCGTGGGATTTAAGGCACTTTTCAAGCCCAGAATTCTGACCACTGCCCAAAACTTGTTGTAGCTTCCAGAATCCATTAAACACATGATGATAAGACTAATAAACCAAAAACTAACTCCAGGACTAGGCCTAACCATCCCCAACCAGGACTGACATTCTGACAAACACTTGGCATCACTACAATCTACAGGTCTAGGATACAAGACAGAGCATGAATGACTGAAAACTCTTATGAGACATGACAAGAAGGATCACCACCTTTTCCCTTAAACTATTATTATATCAAGTATTGAGGGGTTTTCACAGTGCATTATATTAGATATCATTTATTGGGATTCAACTACGTTAAGTAAGTCATTCATCTATGACCATTTCCATGAGAGGTAGTTGTAACTCACTAATTTCTCATGATTTTTGAATAGTCCAGTTAGCACTCATTGCATTGGGTAATGCTCACAGGGGTGAAGAAGTGGGACTGAAACTAATGAAATGAATCACATAGCATCAATCATCACTTCCGAGATGGGTGACCTCCCAGGAAGTCTTGGTTACCATGTGTAAGCCCCGAAAGTGATGATTGACACTATTTGAGTCATTTCACTAGCTTCAATCCCACTTCTTCACCCATGTGAGCATCACCTGATGCAATGATTGTTAAGTGGACTATTCAAAAATCATGAGAAATTAATCAGTTGCGACTACCTCTCATGGAAATGGTCATAGATGAATGACTTACTTAACACAGTTGAATCCTAAAAAATGATATATGTTATGACATCAATTAGGTCTTGCATCCATCATTTTAACCATTACAAGTAAATAAATGAAATAACCATGACATGAACCAATCAATTAACCATGCATATATCTAGCATAAAACCATGGAAATAACAATGAGATAACGCCCATTAAATCCACATGTAAACAAGTACAAAAGAAAGAGACCTTATCTTTTATTAAACATAGGCAAAACTCACCAGGTTGGGGACTTCCACGTAACATGACCGTAGACATGGCTAAACCAAATATTTCTTCATCCAGTCACCCCCATGCCATATTCCAGGCATCAGTATGGGATATCATGGATAAAGCAATCTAAAACACAACCAAGGGAATCCCGAGGTTAAACCACCTCCACCCTGACCATACTGTGACCACACCAAAATCGACGCTCTGATCACAAAACCGAACTGAACTTGGAATGCCATCTGGAATCCATCACTATCCCTGAGAAATTGTTGGTCTCCCTATCTCTCTGGATTTAGCGCAATCCAATCCTCGATCACTAGGCCCTAAACTGATACACCTCCCTCAAGCTTTACCGTGTATCCCTCCAAAACTGGTCAAGGGATTCCTAGGCCTTTGGGAGTGAACCTTGAGACCACCTCTGCCCTAGATTCTGAAATCCATTTGGAAATTTCAAATCTCAAAACCGAGATCAACATCCCAACACACCATGGCATCCAAAAAAATGAAAGGCTAGGTTAAAAACCACTATCATAACCCGTCAAAACCATGCCATCGAAAGCAAGAGAACCATACAAAAATATTCAAATCCATGCATGTCACAAACAACTAGGAAATCACACATGCAATATGTTACCTGCAAGTATTCCTACTGAAGCTTATTGATCCTGCTCTTCCTTCCTTTCCTTTGCTTACTTTTCCTTCCTTGCTCAAAAGCTAGAGTGCTCCAAGAAAAATCTAAGTGTCCAAGAGTGAGAGAGTGAGAGAATAACGAGAGACCTCCCAAACTAAACCGACCAAGCTTTCATTGACCAAGCCTAACCCTGACAAAAAGCTTCCCCACTGATCCTCAGAAGCCTTTTGATGAATGAGGCCTCTATTTTCTTCAATTTTTGTTATTTTCCTCAATTTCCTCCTCACATGCAACCTGTGACCTTTCACCTTCCTTTTCTACTATTTTCCTTTATTTTCATATATAAGTGTGCCAAAAATGCCTTTTCGCTTCTTTAATGTCTTTTCCTTTACCAATTTCCTTAACCATAATAAACTGAATGAACACCCACACCAAGATGTCTAGCCCAACAATCAGCTTGGGATAAGTGTCCTTTAACAAGGTCTTATTTTGTCTTTATTAACTTTTATTACATGGAATTTTAACCAGGGATGTTATAGAACCCTCCCCCTTGGAGAACACCATCCTCGGTGCTCAACCACATCTATACCTCACCAAAAGTGCTAAAAAGAAAACATACTACCCATGGAGATTTATAACCTAGCTCATTGCAGTATTAACAATGAAAGACCTGATCAAAAGAAAAACATCATGACAACACGACCAGATAACAACCATATCGCTTACTGGAGCTTTATAACATAACTCATTACAGTATTTACAATAACCACATATACACATATGCACATTTGCTAAACCATAAAATAAAAGGATGTGATGCTTGCATTCGCAATAAGGGAATCTAGAGGCTCACACCTCCACCCTCAAAGTAATACTAGGATTCACCAATGCCCAATGTCCAGCACTATAATATTTCACCACGTGTCCTTTCAGCAAACATTTATCGGCTCATTGTTCCAGGGCGCACTCCCAATGTGCATTTGATTCCATCTAGCAATGCTAATGAACAAAACAAATGTATTCTCGACCTTCCCTTCTCTGCTACATAGTCGCTCGGTCAATCTGGTCACCCCTTCCATGCAATCACTCACCTTCCAAGTTCCTCAACATCCCCTATCCCGGGCGATCCATCCCTTAGAAAGGCTTCCTTGGATCGGAAAGTAAAGCAACCAAGGCATATACCTACCTCAAACCATCATACCAGTCATAGCATGCTCATGGAAATCAATTGACAATATTGGGTGCCAGTGTCCCACAATGGTCCTGCTCCTGAAGTGCTTTACCATCATACTTTTGCATGTTCCAATTCCTTTTTTCATTGCTCCTAATGCTTACACTCGATTTCAATCACTGAACTAGGCATTTCTGTGCTTCCTGTACCAAGCACATAACTTCCATTAGATTAAAATAAATTGAAATAACTTCAAATCATACCTCATTGGTAGCTCATCAGTAAGGTACACTTGCAATATTGTTTAATTCCTGTCACAATAAGTTCAACTAGCATCTTTGACTAAATTATCATGTATAAATATATCACATTAGATTAGCTCAAGACACAACTATCATAGATCAAAATCATAAATCATGTGTAACCATCATAAACCAAAATCATAATTCACACGCATAATAAAACTGAAATAAAATATTGATACTTATCCTTTAATCAATCCTTAGCTTCTACCTTTGTCTTTATTCTGTACGCACTCTGGATCAGTTTCTGGCCTTCTCCTCAACCATGTGCACATATACATAGTGTACATCACACACGTACAACCACACACGACATACAACGCCATGAAATACATGCACCTATGCCTGACATGTAATGCATACACCTACACCGAGTGTACAACACAACAAAATACATACACCTACATCCAGTGTACAACACAACACAATACATACACCTACATCTGGTGTACACCACAAAATAATACATACACCTACACCCGATGTACCACACAATACATATACGTACACAAAGTACAACACAACGAATACACATGTCATGATACCACGACTACACCATGAACATACATAATACGGCATGTACACAACACAACATGTACGACATGCATATAATACCGCATGTACACAACACAACATGTACGACATGCATATAATACCGCATGTACACCAGTATCACATGTACACACTACACCCTTTACACAGCACCACTTGCATAACATGTACACAGCATCACATGTACACGACACCACCTATACAACATGTACACAATGCCACATGTACATTGTACCACCTATACAATGTGTACACAATGCTAGATGTACACAACACCACATGCACGACATCTACATGACACTACATGTACACAGTACCACCTGCACACAGCACCATATGTACAACATGTACACATCGCCACATGCTCACGACACCACTTTTACAATCATGCACACAACACCATATGTGCATAGCACCACATGTACAACATGCACGCAACACCACATGTACATAGCACTGCATATCCAACATGTACATAGCATATTTTGTACACAACACTGCATATCCAACATGCGCACAACACCATATGCACACAACGTCACATACCCAACATGTACATAGCATCATCTATGCCCAAAAACTTCATATGCAATATTCACACAACACTATATGTACCACCTTGTACATAACTTTGCATAACAACATGTACACACATTATAAATACACAACATCACAAATGCAACATGTACAACATATAAAATAATGCACAACAGTAGTACCACACATCCAAAACCACAATGTCTCCAACCAAACAACCTTGCTTCTAGTGTCTCTCCACCATCCATGCTTATCCTAACATGTCACTCATTGATGTATCTCTCAGCATTAGCTTGTCCATAACATAAACATAAACATAGTATAATCACATAATATCAATTCATATCCACATGATACTGACCTCAGAGATCTCTCAGACTACTCTACCCACTTGATTCCTTGTCAACCAGGAACCTCTTCATGCCATTCACCTACATAAGCAATCTTTCCTCCACAAGAATGACTCTTGATGAACCTATCAGACAATGACATAGATACATGCATACATACATATATATAAAATTAGCACAAAACATTCATGATCTCATCAGAAAATGACATAACATACATATATATACATCAACACAATCATGATCACAACATAATTACCAGATATCATAAGGTCAAGTTTAAGAGAACTTCCTTTATCTGTGCAATGCACATACAACATTGAGAACAACAATTCCCAACATAGCTAAGGCATATGATGCCTCAAATATATTCACCTTACTTTTCTTGATTACCTTTCCCGTGACTATCCTTCCATTGTCCATTTACACCAATGGACCCAACTAGTCCAACTGGTTGTCATACTCTTGCCTTCAACTGCCCTTATACATGCACCGAGCTTCATCCAGAACTTACATCACCTGCTAGGTTTCATTCATCTCTCCATAGGCTCCATTAACCTTCCTCTTTCCCAACCAATTTCCCAGACCCCAAACACAAAAGGCAAGACAAGAAACAAAAAAGAAGAAAATCATGGAAAACCAACAACAATACGACACCACAACCAAAGTGCCATGGCCATGCAAAATACGCAAAAAAAATGCAATCAAGCACAACAAATCACCAAAAGACCAAAATCACAAGACTAACAATAGACACCATGACTCAATCCCCATGGTTCCCAATGCTTCCAAGGGAAAGCTCAACTTGAGCCTTCTTTAAGATTCCATGGCAATTTCTTTTCCATGCAATCCCTTGCATCATACAGCCATCAACACATAATTGTTAGTGCTTAAATAAACATAAAAATATAGTGGTTACCTTACCTTGATGTGCCAAGCATATTTCTTGCAACTAAACACATCCACGATATCTCTCAAGGGACTCCAATTCCCTTGACAGATCCACCTATAACTAGCAACTAGCTAATATACCTGGCAAATACAAGTTCATGAATCTAGCACATTACCACGTAATGTCAGACAAGATTAAGGTTAAGAATACTTCATGTATGCAAAGCACTCAATTGGTTGGACTTAGGTTTTCCCACGGTTTTCCAAACATAGCCAAAAGAATTCTTGCTCAATTCCTTTCTTTGACCTTTTCCTTGCCGCAATTGAGTGTTACTATGCATTGTCACATCACCCAATTGTTAGTTATATAAACACATCAACTATTAACTTGTCATGCTAATACCAAGCTTGTTTCCTACACTATTTACACATGTCAAACACATGTTCCAAATATCAAGACAATCATATCTATCAATTTGAAATCAACCTTTACCAAGACTAGTAATCATGTCATAATTCATAGATAACTCATAGTCATTAGACATGATACTACAAATGTCACCTATTACACTCACATACATATCAGCTATCTCAACACATATGTGTTAGTACAATCATCTTAAAACAAGATTGTTCATTCAAGAAATCTTACAGACACATACTCATATCATGCAAGTAATCAAACATTCATACAATAGATAAGTGGCATAATAGAAACCAACACTCAAACACCAATTAAATGACATAATCAAACATTCAAGCACAAAGTAGATGATGTAAGAAAGCTTATACATTAATGTATCTCAAGGGAGGCTATCTTGTTTGCACAATAAATCCATATTAGTATGATATAACTTCACAACATATCAACTCAAAAATAAATAAGGTCATGATATCCATAATAGTCACTAGCTAACATGTTCACATCATAAACTCATAAACATTTGTCATTTATGCATAGAAATCATGTATGTACAATCAATCTAGATTAGTACAACACAATAGCACAAATAATTTGACTCATACTTGAATGTCATAACCCTAACCATTTGCATAGGCCAATCCAATTTAGCATGATACATATAACATCAAGATCTTAATGTAATAACCCTAATCATTAAGTTACTAGCATATAACAAGAACAAGTTATATATCATGCTCATCAACAACATATAACCTAATCATCAAGCTAAATGTCATATAACAACAACAAGTTAACCTATAACATACTCATCAACAACATATAACATAATCATCAAGTTAACTAATATAAAACAACAACAACAACAATGCATATAAGAACAAGTTATTATCATTCAAGACTACCTGACACATGTGCATATGACTACACTAATCAAATAACATCTATCATGTATGCAACTATAGCATCAATAGACATGTACATAAACATAATGTATATAACCCTAATTCATATAACAATCCATTAACTAACATACCTGCATGCCCAACATCCAAACATATATGACAACATGTTCTTGCCTCGAGGTCCAGTGCTGCAACTTCACTTTAATGATCTACATCTCCTGCTCTATCTTAGCCAACACATCAACACCATAACAGGCAACAACATTATGATGACCTAATTGCATACAATGACCTCACAATGCATGTCTGACCTACCATACATGCATAAAAAATTCATATACAACCATACACTTATGACAACACATCCCACAACAATACCCTCAACCTTCACATGGTGACATCACTACAACCATGATCAACACCATGTAAATGCAACACGCACATGGACTACAAGCATAACCAACACATATGCAACCAACATGAATGCATGACCAACACACCACCCATCCAGTCCGAGGGGTGAACCGTGCTCTGATACCACTCTATGGTATTAGATATGACCCAAAGAGAGCACAACCCACTCTGATACGACTTTGTAACACCCTCCTGCCATATCTACCCACATAACCAGCCAACCGGGCTAAACATGTGGCGAGAGACTACTATGATATGATTCAACCTCCTAGGTGGCCTTCAGGAAGTGGAATCAATGGAAACACAACAAACATACCTTCCACATCAGCAACAACACTTCGAAGAGCCATCCCAATGACACTAATATCATGCCCCTGGGTCCCACTGAGTTTTTAATCTATTAAACCTCTATACACTACCTTATTATGGGCATGCCAACGTCCAGAGAGCTATGGATGTTGCCACAAGCCTGCATGCGTGCGTCTAGGGACTATTTCTAATGGACCTATTCCAGAGTCCATGGGATTTAAGGAACGTTTCAAGCCCAAAATTCTTACCACTACCCAGGACTTTTTGTAGCTTCCAGAATCCATTAAACACATGATGACAAGACTAATAAACCAAAAACTAACTCCATGACTATGCCTAACCATCCCGAATAGGGATTGACATTTGGTCAAACACTTGGCATCACTGCAATCTACAGGTCTAGGATACAAGATAGAGCATGAATGATTGAAAAATCTTATGAGACATGACAATAAGGATCACCAACTTCTCCCTTGAACTATTATGACATCAATTAGGTCTTGCATCCATCATTTTAACTGTTACAAGTAAATACATGAAATAACCATGACATGAACCAGTCAATTAATAATTCTTATATCCAGCATAAAACCATGGAAATAACAATGAGATAACATCCATTAAATCCACATATAAACAAGTGCAAAATCAAGAGAACTTAGCTTTTATTAAACATAGGCAAATCTGACCAGGTTCGGGACTTCCACGTACCACCCGACCGTAGATATGGTTGAACCAAATATTTCTTTCATCTAGTCACCCCCATGCCATATTCCAAGCATGAATGTGGGATCTCATGGATAAACCAATCCAAAACACAAGCAAGGGAATCTAGAGGTTAAACCACCTCCACCCTCACCATGCCATGATCACACCAAAACTGGTGCTCCGATCATGAAACTAAACCAAACTTGGAATGCCATCAGGAATCCATCACTATCCTTGAAGAATTTTTCGTTTCCCTGTCTCTTAGGCTTTACCGTGTATCCCGCCAAAACCGGTCAATGGATTCCTAGGCCTTTGGGAATGAACGTTGAGACCACCTCTGCCCCAGATTCTGAAATCCATCCAACAATTCCAAAGCTCAAAACTGAGATCAACATCCCAACATGCCATGGAATTCGAAAAAAGGAAAGGTTAGGCTAAAAACCACTGTCATAACCCGACAAAACCATGCCACTGACAGCAAGAGAACCATACACCAACATGCAAATCCATGCATGTCAAAACCAACTAGGAAATCACACATGCAATATGTTACCTGCAAGTATTCCTATTGAAGTTGCTTGATCCTGCTCTTCCTTGCTTTCCTTTGCTTGTTTTTCCTTCCTTGCTCCAAAGCTAGAGTGCTCCAAGAAAACTATAAGTTTCCAAGAGTGAGAGAGAGAGAATGATGAGAGAGCTCCAAAACTAAACTGACGAAGCTTTCATTGACCAAGATTAACTTTGAAAAAAATCTCCCCCCTTGATCCTCAAAAGCCTTTTTATCAATGAGGCCTCTATTTTCTTCAATTTCCATTATTTTCCTTCAATTTCCTCTTCATGTGCAACCTGTGACCTTTCACCTTCCTTTTCTCCTATTTTCCTTTATTTTCATAAATAAGTGTGCCAAAAATGCCTTTTTTCCTCTTTAATGCCTTTGCCTTTGTCAATTTCCTTATTCATAATAAACCGAATGAACACCTACACCAGGATGTCCTACCCAACATTTAGCTTGGAATAAGTGTCCCTTAACCGTGGTCTTATTTTTCCTTTGTTAACTTTTATTACACGGATTTTTAACCAAGACTGTTACATGTAGGACTTGGAAGTTGAGTCATATCATAGTGACACTCTGCTCATGTTTACCCTGGAGAGCTTGTAAAAGTGGGTAAATGTGGGTGGAGGAGTTACATGATCTTACTTGTTGAGCAACGAGTCTGTGAATACTAGAACATTTGATCAAACCAACGATATATTCAATGATGATTTTGTTGTTAGACCTGATGATGACCGCATGCATTCATCTATTGATCGTATGAAACCACTGATATTTGATGATCTAACATTTGAGGGTTCAAAGGTTTGTCAGGACAATGAGGCACTTCATCTCTTGTCGATTGTTACGTTAGGTCCTCACACCCTTGACAAAATCCATGAACAGGCTCAAATTAGGTTTTCTGATGAATTCTCATTATTGAAATACTTTCAAGATTTTCAAGTTGGTTATGTTGAATATCATGATAGGATTGTTGATTGGCTAAATGAGTCTTATCTGGTGAATTCCTCTACAAGTAGGTGGCATCTCATCTCCCTTGTCATATATTTAGGGTTAAGAACAAATGAATGCATACCATGGAGAAACATTCATGGTTTTAAATTTTATCATTTTATTTATCATGAAATAATTGTGGCCTCATTGGAATAATATTTTCTGGCACACTTTCTTGCCGACATGCATGACCTTCTTTCTCTTGTGCATGATTTAGAGGTAAGTACCTTCGGTTTTGCACAATACAATATACTGGTTCTAATTGATGACATCTTTGTTTTTGTAGGTCGGGAATAACTAAGGTGGATGCATTAAAATCTTGATCTCACATGACCCGATTTCCTCTTTGGTTAAATTAGGTTTTGAGGTTTATACTAGTTAGGGTTTTCTTGCTACGGTTTTAGGTTTACCCTAGTTAGGGTGTAGACATACTTTTGTTGTATGTTCTTTATTGCAGCTAGTTTATTTTTCTTCTTGATATTATGCATTTGTCTTACATTCATCTTCTTGCATTGCTCTTCACTACATTGCATTTACCTGCATTAGTATTACATGGCTCTTTTAGTCATAGTTAGTTGCTTTTTCTTGCATTACATCATATTACATTGCATTGTTTTCCCTATATTGCATGTAGTTTGTTTGTTGCATTATATCATGCATTCATTTTATACTTAGCACTATATTCTTCTTGCAAGTGCATTCACTTCTTGTTTAATTACATCGCCTTTGTTCTCTATGTTGCATGGCACTGCATTAGCTTTCATGTTTTCATCTAAGCCTTGTTCTATGCATGCTCCCTATAGTCATTTTATGCCATGATGAGTTTTTCTTATGCTTCTTTGCACATGTTGAAACCCTAGAAGAGCTTCTTCAGTCACTTTTCCCTACTTTTGAAACCCTAGGAGAGCTTCTTTGATCACCTTGCCCTAATGATGAAACCCTAATTCAATGGTTGTGTGTGGTTGTGATAGATACTCCATGAGGCAGCCTCTCATAAATCCAGTTATCAAAACTATGTCTTGAACATGTTTCCCTTGAGCCTAACTCATGACTGGGGAAAATAAGAATAGGTGCGTGTGGGGAACCCTAATCAGTTAAAATGACCTATATTTGTAACCTAAACCCTTTGTCTGGCATGACCCTGAATATTACATGGCATGTTTCTATTATTCACCCATTAGTTGGATATATGATGTGAGAATGTGACAAGAGGGAAAACTTAAGTCAACGAATTCCTTTAGTTTCTGAAATCAAGGAACAACCTCTCTTTCTCGTAAAATAAGTTGGGATCCCTCGTCCGCCCTAGCGTAATAAATTCCCAAAAAATGATGTCAAATTGAATTTGAAAAAAGTTAATTTAAAAAGGGTAAAAGGATTGAGAACGACTTCCTGCACAAAGAGGTGATGCAAGTAAATTCGTTGAGGTATTGAATAGGCCTACATCATCATCAAATACTTACATGTGTGGGTTCTTGTTTTAGCGTGTGCAAAACAATAGGACCTAACTAAGAGACAAGGGAAGGGCATATCTACAATAACCCAAGTAACCCAAGGGGTATGAACAATGTTTATTCAATAATTCTTCACGCCATTCACAAGACTTGATCTGTAGTAGGAATGTGAGCAAAGATGTTGGATTCTACAAGTAGTTCACCAATTATTATAGCCACTACAACAACACCCAAAATTTTTAACGTGTATATCTAAATTTTCGGTCCCCTTGCGATTTTCAAGGTCTTAACAGATATCCCTGTCAATTTTAATGGTCAGGCTCATTTCATCGGGGCAACAAGTGCTAGCAAGTCCATGAGACACACTGCCTATGTGTGTCTTCTTTGCTTCATCCTTGACATTAGGGTTTATGGCATTTTTCATTCATTTGTTTTACAGAAAATGTTTTAACCTCTCCATTGGTGTCTAAGTAGATTAAAGAAGTTAGGGTTTTTAAGAAATTTCCAAAACCATCCTTTTGTGTTCCTTTTGTACCTAAGGTGTTGAACAAGGTTGCAATCAAGTTAGGAGTTTTATTGCCATCAAAAGCATATCTTTATGATAATAGATATTGTTATTCCAACCGGGGTACTTCTAGGTATTTATGAGGACACTTGTTTCAAGTTAGAGGAAAAAAGTTCTTTCTTATAGTGTTTGGAATTTCTTGGACTTGGTAGTGGTCCTGAGTTTGAATAGAATTTTAAGTATATCTAGCAAGTTGTTTCATTGTTGTTCCAACTTGGAAACTTGTAAATGACCCTGCAAACAACAATGTGAAGAAGTGGCCACAATATCTACAAAGCCTTCAAAGTTCATTCACCATTGTTACAAGCCTCCAACTAGAAATTTTAAGATCAAGCTTACCATAGTTGGAAAAGGATTGACATTTGACAATAAAAGTCACAACATCAAAGCAAGACAATGCTAAGCTGATTAAGAAAAATATGGACTTAAAGTTCACAGCTAGAAATTTGCAAGCTATCACAATAGAATGCAAACTAATGTACGGTTTGCAAGCAACACAAGAATTGAATTTTGGAAGAGCGAATATCTTAAGTATGGTCAAAATTATTGGTCCCAAGATTACCTAGTTGGCCATAGCGAGACAGTCTTTGTTGATATTACAAGAGATCTTACTATAAGTCATGAGAGGGAAGCTTCTTTGGAAACTATATTAATGGAAAATGAGCAAAAGGAAGCAAAGGTTCAAAATCAAATTGCAGAAACAAACAAAGGGAGACATACCTAGAAAATGAGAATGCAAACACGTGGGCTCTTGTTGCAAAACTAATAAAGGGACAAGATAATATGGGTGAAGTCATATAAGGAAGACTGGATGCATGCAGATATTGCAAATATAGAAGCCTCACAGGTGACAATAATATACCATGATTCATTGCATGAAACAATATCACTAATGAGTCGAGGCTAGATGAAAATGATGTGAATTACCATGCTTTGGAAAAGCTAAAATTTTCCCTTGAATATGATATACAAAGACATTGGAAGTGGAATTTATCCTTTCTCAGCTCAAGAGTGAGAATATTGATGATTGGAAACTTATAATGCTTGATAAATTACAAGGCCCCCATGCTATGAAATTATGAGGCTTTTCCATGCAAGGTGTGCAAGAAATGCATTGTAGCATGCACAAAATGTACACTTTGTAAATGTCTTGTTACATAAATAATTATGACATAAATATTGAGTATAATGTAGATGACCATGTAACTCGTTGGGTGAAAAAAATTTGTTCTTACAACAATCCTCAAGAAACACATAATTACTATAGTCCTACTTTCTGTCATCTAGGAAGCAACCCTACACATAGGTGGGGTGGACATGGATGAGTTCTGGAGGGAAATAATCTCATTTGACAGTCAGATCAATACTAAAAAGAGAAATCTTAGTAAAAGAAAAATTTGTATCATTGAACTTGACAATGAGAAAGTGCAACATTCCAAGAACATGAATTGATCTGAATTCTTCATGGATGAATCCATCTCTTTGAATATTTGTGACAAAACAACATCAAGACAAGAAAGAGGATCAAAGGCATTTTCTTTATACTCAATTAAGGACCAAATAATACATCTACAATTTTATTCAAGAAAATCCTCAACAACTTTTACCAGGAAGCATGTTAGAGTTCACATATTCTGTCCAAAGGGGTTGATACTAGTATAACCTTCCCCAAGCGTTTTGACATATATATCATTTTTTTCAAGCACCAGATTCACTAGTTTTTAATATTTAATTCCTTTATGATGATCATTTTCCCCGTTGGTTTAGTCTCAATGACCATGATGTGCACTTTTAGGAATGACTATGCAAAATATTCCCGTGAAGATGATGATCTAGAAACCCTAGAAAGAGATGGAAGTGAAGGATCATGCTGGAAGTGTGTTCATATCAAACAAGAACAAATTGCAGTTTATCCATTTGAAAGCATTGTTCAAAAAGAGTGCATTTGTAGATGAAAAACAAAAGAGGGCATATGCTAAGATTAGTAAACAAAGCGCAAATGAATTGTCAACGAGGATGATACTCATGCTCCTTGTTTTAGCCTACGGTGTTTCGAGATATTCATGCTCATATTGTGTTAAGCAACCAAGGAATCACAAAAGTCTTCATGGTTTTCCTACCCAATAGACACTGTAATAGGAAGAATTTGAACTATTGGTAGTGAAATTATGGAAAATTCTCTATGGATGGCCTGGGAGGTGTTGTAGCTCAATATTGCACAGTCAACATATTGGATCTTTTTGAATTTAAGGACGACAATGAGTCTTCAGTTTCCTTAATGCATAGCAGGGAGGATAGTTTGTCCATTGGAGCTCAAGATATCACATGACAATTTTTTTTATAAATTTATGTTTAAAAAAAACAAAGTTTGATGCAAAAATTGGGTTTTTAGTAGCATAGTATTGCTCTCGGCCTCTTATGCAGAAAAGTTTTATTTATATTACAATAATTGGGACCGAAGTCCAATCTCCAAGTCCCCATTCCATGATATATATACCATCGGAGTTCGCCAATGCATTGCAAGGGGGATGGTATGTCCATTGGAGCTCAAGATATCACTTGACAATTTTTTTTTATTAAATTTATGTTTAAAAAAATGAGTTTGGTGCATAGTAGAATTTTATTGCTCTTGTCCTCGTATGTCCTCTTATGCAGAGAAGTTTTATTTGTATTACTCCCCATAGTATGTCTATTGAAGCTCAAGATATCACTTGACAATTTTTTTTATTTGTATCTCTCCATAATATGTCCATTAGACAAATTTTTTTATAAAATTTATGTTGAAAAAAATTAGTTTATTTTTATCAAATTTATGTTTAAAAAAATTAGTTCGGAACTTTGGTGCATAATAACATTTTTTATTGTTTTTATTGTATTACTCTCCATTCCATAGGGAATATAAACTTTGGTGCATAGCATTTTATTGCTCTCATCTTCTTATGCAGAGAAGTTTTAGTTGTATTACTCTCCATTCCATGTGGAATATACCTTGAGAGAGAATATACCATGAGAGAGAAGTTTTAGTTGTATTACTCTCCATATAAACTTTGGTGCATAGTAGCATTTTATTGCTCTCCTCTTCTTATGCAGAGAAGTTTTATAAACTTTGGTGCATAGTAGCATTTTATTGCTGTCGTCTTCTTATGTAGAGAAGTTTTAGTTGTATTACTCTCCATTCCATGGGGAACATACCATGAGAGAGAAGTTGAAGTTTTAGTTGTATTACTCTCCATTCCATGGGGAATATACCATGAGAGAGAAGTTTTAGTCTTCTTATGCAAAGAAGTTTTAGTCTTCTTATGTAGAGAAGTTTTAGTCTTCTTAAGTTTTAATCTTCTTATCCAGAGAAGTTTTAGTTGTATTACTCTCCATATAAACTTTGGTGCATAGTAGCATTTTATTGCTCTCATCTTCTCTTCTTATGCAGAGAAGTTTTAGTTGTATTACTCTCCATTCAAACTTTGGTGCATAGTAGCATTTTATTGCTCTCGCCTTCTCTTCTTATGCAGAGAAGTCATTCCATGGGGAATATACCATGAGAGAGAAGTTTTAGTTTTAGTTGTATTTCTCTCAGTTTTAGTTGTATTACTCTCCATATAAACTTATGCAAGTTTGGTGCATAGTATCATTTTATTGCTCTCGTCTTCTCTTCTTATGCAGAGAAGAGAAGAGAAGTTTTAGTTGTATTACTCTCCATTCCATGGAGAACATACCATAAACTTATGCAAGTTTGGTGCATAGTATCATTTTATTGCTCTCGTCTTCTCTTCTTATGCAGAGAAGAGAAGAGAAGTTTTAGTTGTATTACTCTCCATTCCATGGAGAACATACCATAAACTTATGCAAGTTTGGTGCATAGTAGCATTTTATTCCTCTCGTCTTCTCTTCTTATGCAGAGAAGAGAAGAGATCTTATGCAGAGAAGAGAAGAGAAGTTATGCAGAGAAGAGAAGAGAAGTTTTAGTTGTATTAATCTCCATTCCATGGAGAACATACCATGAGAGAGAAGTTTTAGTTGTATTACTCTCCATTCCATGGGGAATATACCATGAGAGTTCACAAATTACCAAGCCGACACATCTCACAAGGAAGCTCAAACACTCAACCTGCCAAACCAAACAAAGCTCAAACACTCGACCTGCCAGACCAAAGGAGTATCCCACGAAGGAATCAACATAACCACATGATACATCGAGTGACAAAATTTGCAATGGATATTATAAAAAACACAATACATATTCGCCTTGTGAATGTGGGATATATCCCATATTTGGGTGATAAAAAGCAGTGAGTGCTTTACAAAGGAGAAGATCACATGCCAAGGTTGCATACACAAAATTGTGGTTATAAAATTATCTTATCAATTGGACACGTTTCACCACTTACCATCAAAGACATTGTAAATGAATAAGTGGATAGGGCATTTAGCAATATATTGCTTCACCAGTCTCTTCGAAAGTGCTCTTATAAATTAGTGTGCTAATTTTCAAAGCATCAAATCATTTCTACGCTAAATCAATAAAAGTTAGTTTTCTAGTTAGTTTTCTTATCAATTAATATAACACTATTATAATATATGAATTAATATAACACTATTAGTTTTCTAGTTAGTTTTCTAGTTTGGAATTGATTTACAAATAAGCACACCCATATTGTGTATATCGTTAAAAGATAGAGTTACACATTAAACTTATACTATTTTCTTTGTTATATTGAGTAAGTGGCGAGTTGATATGAACTAGAGGGCGTCCCATGCAAAGTATAACCAGTCAACTTACAAGACTATGATTTTTTAAGTTCACAATTATTCAAATAAGGGAAGGTCTTCACGGAAAAAGTAGCTATGGGGATTAAAGTCTGAAATATATTACCGGTGTGAAACCTTATATTTGAATTACATTCAAGTTCCCAATCCAACTGGCATTTAAAATGGCTCTGTTTTTGCACTCCTTAGACTCCAGATAAATATTCATCACATTGGAACCATCAAGGTGATATCTAATTCATTTTCTGGGACAGAAAGGCAGGACTAACCAGGAAACATCTGGGGCGCAGCTCGGCATTGATGAATGCCATTGTAAGACGGGACGATTAATCATTGGGAGAGAGTGGAAGAGTCATGGATGGAGCAAGACGAAGAACCATGGATGGAGCAGGATGTTGGATGACAGCCATACTTTTTTCTAAACCATAAGGGACTGCGGGAATCATACTAACTATGTATTGCAGGACCATGAAGGAGGGAGAGAGCCAAGGATTCTTGTTACTGCGAAACACAGATAAAACCACCTGGACGAGCAAGACGAAGAGCCATAGATGGAGCAGGACGTTGGGATGACAGCCATACTCTTTTCTAAACCATAAGGGACAACGGGAAACAAACTAAATCTGCACTGCAGGACCATGAAGGAGAGACGTGGATATAACCAGTCAAAAAGAGGAGTAGAAAGAGGATGAAGACAACGACAATCTCTCATAACAGAGCATGACTGTTGGGAACACACACTAACATAGAGATTTTGCAGGAAGAAGGATATTATAGTAGTTGTCTTAAAACTATATATTTTCGAGGAGAACAAAGCTAGGGAGGAGGTTGTCGAAGTTGATAACAGGAGAGCATATACGTGTACATAAGACTGAGCAACACATAGAATTTTAATTCATGATTTCTAGATATGCATATGATACAAGTTTCATAGGAAGAAGAACGCAGAGCACTGTGGATGTTTGATGGAAGCTTGAGGGTTCGATCATCCATTGATTTTCCAGGCTGCTCTCTGGTTTTTTTTCCGTTGGCAGAACTCGATACATTTTGAACTGTTACTATTTATTGATCGTGGAGACTTGGGGATCTCTGATTGGTTGTTCCTTCGACGTTCTGGGAAAATCACAAGTGATTAAAGTTGCATGCTCTTCTTAGGAGATGATAATTTTTACACCTTTTAGGAGAACAAATAGCATTGTGGATGACCTCTTTCTAGGTTCCAAAACTTGGCTATCGCCCTCGCATCAGCATGCTGCAGAACGATTGGGTGTGTTTTCATTTTCTTAGCCTAGCGGACGCGGAACTCATTCTTGGACTGCCTTGGGTTAAATGCAGAGGTTTCCTTCTGTTACAAGCTTAGCAAGCTAGTTTCAACCCTCTCTCCGCTACCCCTCGAAGGAAGATCATTTGGGCCAAGTTGTTGGGCCTTCCACTTGAACTATGGACACATTTGGCAATCATCAACATCGCTAATTCCATCGGAATTTTCTATTACTGGGACGACGGGAGCTCAGGACAGATGGATAAAAGAATTGCTTGGGTGCTCGTTGAGGTTGATCTTGGAGGTGGTCTTATTTATATTCTGGACCTGTCTTGGGACTCATTCACCCACAACCTTGGTATTGACTACTCAGGTATTCCTTACAGAGGTCTGATTTGCCATTCGACGGGTCATCTCTGTGCTACCTACCCAGGACGATTTCAGACAGATCGATATACACGCTGGAGGCACACCAGCCTGCCATTGATTGGGGCATAGAACGGATCTTACTCGAACGAACCCTCATCAGCATCTCCAAGTATTCCGTTATCTTCTTTTGGTTTCTCTCTCCTCGCCTCCTGCTCTTTTTTCCTCCCCTGTTTTGTCTTCAGTCGCTTTGCCGAACGAGGTTTTTGATGAACCTTCTACACCTTTTGTTGTCCTTCCCTCCATGGATTCCCCATTATCTGGTCCTAACCTGCCCCCTCCTACATCTCCCCCTGCCCGCTTCTCCTACATCTCCCTCCTCTCTATATTGATAATTAGATACTCTTTCTTTCTCAGACTCATTTGGGATGGAGCCTCTATCTATTAAGAAATATTTCTTCCACCAAAGGGATGGGAAAGGTCCCTCTTCCACCTCCTTTGCTACTCTACCACTGGAAAATCCTCCAACCCCAGCAAGAAGAAACTTATCAAATTTAATATGTTATTCTCTTGTCTTACCTCAACCTCTCATTTTGAAGACTTTGTGCCTTTACTTGGTGATCTCTTTGTTGGAACTTCTCCTAACACCCGGGTCCTTAGAGTGGATGAGCCTGTCTCTTTAGTTTCCCATGATCATTCTATCCTACAACATTAGAGGATTGGAGGCCTATCACAACTCTCTCTCCCTGAAAGGCCTCATTCACAAGTACCATTCAGATGTGATTTTGTTACAGGAAACCATGATTCCCAAGGAGAAATCTTGGGAAATTATTCTCAACACGTGCCTTTGATGGCATGTCTATGCACATAGTTCTAGTGGTTTATCTGGTGGTTTATTGGTGTCTTGGAAGCCTTCTCGTCTTAAGCTTTCAGCTTATCTAAATCCTGCATGTATCCTACTTTTTGGACATCCACGGGGATCCTCTACTCGTCTTCATATTATCAACATGTATGCACCTTACTTGGGTAGGAGAGGCTTCTGGGAACTAGTTTTGAACTCTGGATTGTTGGATTTGTCCTCTCTTATAGTGATCGTGGCCAGAGATCTCAACTTGATTGTTAATGTTAAGGAAATTTTGGGACACAAGGTGAAGGCTCACAATTTGGAGGCATACTTCAAGGCACTCTTCTATTCATTGTCCCTCCATGATATCACTCCTATCAAGATTTTACCCACCTGGAATAATGGAAGGACAGGGACTGATGGAATATCCAATCGGTTAGATCATTTTCTGATTAAGGAACATTTAGCAGTGGGACTGCATGAACTAACATCTTCGGTTATTCCCTCTTTTGAATCAGATCATTTCTCGATTACTCTTTCCTGGGATGGGGATTCTGGGCATAAGGCCATTCTTTTCAAATATAATCAGATATGGTTAGAGCATGTGGAGTTCACTTACATTGTACACAAGGTCTAGTGGGAGTCTCAAACACAACTAAGCCCCATGGTTAATTTCTGCTACAAATTAAAATTCTTGAAAAAGGAGGTCCATAAGTGGGTTAAGATATTGAAATCTAATGAGACTCGGATTCTGGTTTCCATTGAGAGCTCCCTTATGGAACTTTCTGATCCAGATCACCCACCCTTCCATTATGCAATTCATCAATCTTAGATTATGGAGCTAGAAGCTGACAAGTGAGCCTTCTACAAATCACTTGAACTGTCTTGGAGATTAAAAAGTCGGGAAACTTGGGTTGCGGCCGACGACAAGAACACAAATTTCTTTCACATATTTGCATCAATGCGGAGGCAAGAAAATGGTATCTAGAGCATTCGGGATGAAAGGGACTCCACTTATACATCTCAATCTGATATCGAATAGGCTGCTTATCTTCATTTTAAAAGCCTGTTCTCATATAGAGTCCAATCTTAACGGGACCAAATGGATTTTATCAATCTCATGCCGAAGATGGTACAGGATGAAGAGAATGTGATTTTGCGTCGGCCTACTACGATTTATTGTATTACAAGCATGTGCCAAGGGCAAGAGTCCTGGCCCAGATGAGTAGGGGGTCGAACTATACTTGCATTTCTTTGATATTATGTCTAAAGACCTTCTGGATGTGGTGGAGGAATCCAAGGTAAAGGGATATGTTTCAGGTGCCAGTAATTCTACATTTATAACACTTATCCCCAAGATGAAGTATCATGTCACATTTCGAGACTTTCGGCCTATTTCTCTCTGCAATGTTGTTTATAATATTATCTCTAAGCTCCTTGCAGTCATGCTTAAACTATATTTGACAACTCACATCTCTCGGGAGAAATTCAGGTGTATTGAGGGGTGGCAAATCTAGGATGCGGTGGCTACCACTCAAGAATGTCTTCATATTATTAAGGTAAGGAGGCATAAATCATGTCTTATGAAAATTGATATCAACAAGGCTTTTGACTATGTAGATTGGGATTTTCTGAGATTAATCCTATTCAAAATTGGAATATCTTATCAGAATGTCATATGGATCATGGCATGTGTGAATTCTGCTATTTTTTCTATTATCATCAATGAATCTCCTACTTCCTTTTTCAAAGCTTTTAGAGGTTTGTTCCAGGGGTGTGCTCTATCTCCTATTCTTTTCATTTTAGTCATGGAAGCGCTCAGTAGGAGGATCATCAACTATAGGGATAGGGGATTAATCACTGGTATTACTATGACCCATCAAGTTAAAGTCACACATTTCCTGTTTGTGGATGATCTCCTTTTCAACGGTGCTATTTCTATCTCAGAGTGAAAATTCTTTTATCACATCCTTGTTTCTTTCGGATCTGCATCTGGCCTCTTTATGAACTCTATCAAATAAAAATTGATAATAGAGCATGAGAATGCGAGAGAGGTTGAACATATTTTCCAACTTTTTGGGATCAAAACCCAGTCATTGGACTCTGGTTTCACCTATCTAGGATTTCACATTAAACCGAATTGTTACCAGAATTCAGATTGGGGTTGGATCATTAAAAAAATTGAGCATAGAATCAATCACTGGTCCCATAGGTGGCTTACCATGGGGGATAGACTTATATTGATTAAACCTATATTACAAACTATTTCTATTTTCTGGATGCATCTTTATATGTTGTCGATGGCCATTATTAGAAATATTGATGCCATACTCGCTAGCTTCCTATGGTCTGGTTTAGGTGAACATAAAAAGACCCATCTCATCTGTCTGGCTACTCTTACCAAAGTTGTTGACAGTGGGGGATGGGAGATCCTCGATACTCTATCTTTTAATCGTGCACTCATATGCAAGAGTTTGTGGAGAGGTTTAACTGGTAGGGGCATCTGGTCACTGATTATTTGTGGAAAATACATTGCCTATAAGAACATAGAGGAATGGATTAAATATGGCACCATTATCACACCCTCATCCTCTTATATTTGGTGATGCATGATGAGGAACTGACACTGGCTTTCCGCAGATCTTTGTTGGGAGGTGGGCAATGGAAATAGGACAATGGTTGGCTTAGACATCGTAAAAGGTCTTTTGGTCTCTCATACCCTATTGTCTCCTCTTCTCCAGCATTTTCATAGTAGAGATATGTTCTTTTTCTCTCATAGGTTTTCATTTCCTCATATTCAATCTTGGTATTGGGCAGAGGACATTGAACTTACGGGTTCATTGGCTATAGAATGGGACCTCTACATTAGACAGGTTGAGGCCACTGGAATTTATCTCAATGAAGAGACAGACATGATGACCTAGGTTGGTAACACTTTCCAGAGCTAAATTGCATTACGTGATATCTACAAACATATCACCAATCCACTTTCCGAACTACTGAGGTTCCTAACTCGATGCATAAGATTTGGAGGTGGGAGTTCCCATTAAAACTTAAATGCTTTTGATGGTTGGCTCTACATGAAAAAATACTCACTAGGAGTAATCTCTCTTGAAGAGGCTTCTATGGACCTGGTATATGCCCGCTTTGTATGCTTTATTCGGAGGATGTTTCACATCTCCTTATCAACTATCCTATAGCTACAGAAATCTGGCATTTTGTACTTCATTTATTTCAGATTGATGGACACTAGACGCATCTCAACTTGGAGGCTTTTTTCAAACTATGGTTTACTACTCATCAGGAGTTCTGTTCCTTACCTTTTTATATCATCTAGGGCATATGGAGATGCAGGAATAGCAAGATCTTTGAACACAAGAAGGTGGACATTAGACAAACTGTCTTGGAAATCGCAACATATTTTTCTGAGATAGGCCCCATGAAGCATGACATCAAATGGAGACAGTTCATTACGTAGGATGTTTGGAGGAAGTTTCCAGTTGGCTTCTTTGATGGTGCATGCAACAATACTAAGTGTGGATGTGGTTCCCTCATTGTTAGGGAACCTGGACATTATTTTCATTTCTGGTGGGAAGGTGGCAAGGGTACTAATAATCGGGCATAAATTATTGCACTTTGGGGTCTCCTATACTCGGATCAATGGCTCAACATCAAATATATTCAAATATTTTGGGACTCAAAAGGCTGCATTGATTGGATCAAAAGGCTCAATTTCTTTCAGCCTCCAATGATGTCATATTGGATGAAGCGCATTCGATCCATAGTGCGTAACTTTCAGCACATCTCATTTGCACACATTTTCTGGGAGAAAAACCATATTGTAGATATGCTTTCCAAAAGAGGTGTGACTGGAACACCTGGGGTCATCTCCTACGCTTCATATATACAAGACAACAGGGTCAACACTGGGAGCTTTCATATTTTCTAAATTTTTCTAAACTTAGATTTTGAATATTTGAGAGTTAATATGCTTTTTGGTAGGACTGTTCATGTCTGTAACTGCTTTATTTTCTTTTGAAAGATCATTTTGACAGAATGTAAGTGATTGGATTTTGTTTGGCTTTTTGGTTCCAACATGCCATTGCTAGTGATAGAGTTGAAAAGTCTGTTCCTATGCAAGAAACAGGAAGATTGGAAAATTCTAAGATCTATGTATATGTACTCTTTTTTTATTTATAAAATATAACATATTTTTTCTTCTGAAAAAATAAAAAGTAAAAAATAAACAATTAAAAATAATAATAATAATAATCCCAATCCAACTAACAAACCCCATCATCCTTGAACAAATGAGAATCAACATCTCCAAAGCTTTAGAAATTTGTCGTGGGGGTACACTAGGAATGAATGAATGAGGTGAAAGACAGCCTTGATTGAGAAAAGGGATAGAAGATTCAATTCAAAAAGCACTACAAAATATGGTTGAAGTTTCTAGACAAAGAGTTGTTGATGAGAAGGCCAGGACACATAAACTGGCGAAAAAGCCTATGGAACTCATTAATGATGATCGACTAGAGCTTATGGAGGTAGCTGCATCAGCTAAGGGCCTCTCCTCAACATTTTTTCTTGATAGTAAGACACTCCAAGCAATTGAATCATACAAAGGTGCATTGGGAAAATTTCCAACTACTTCAGTTAAAATGAAGAGATTATTTGTTGTTTGTTCCTAGACAGATTCTGAATGGAATGTTGGAAATTATTTATAGTGAGGCGGTTTATAGTTACTTTTGAAAATGTTCTTGATCTTTGGCCATTCACTCTTTATAAGTTCATTCAAGGCCTGGGCATCTTCGGAAAGGAGAAGCATCAGAAAATGGATCCTTGTAGCGAAGGATTTATGTCACCAGCAGCTGATAGTGTGCCAAAAGTTAAACCTTCTAATTTTCTTGAAGTTGCAGAAGATGTGAAAGGATAAGAAGAGTTTAATGATAGTTTTAGGCTTGATGGTGATACTCACAAAGCAAGTCATATGAAAGAAGATACAAATATTGATGAGAACCATATAGGAGAACCCCAAATTCAGGGATTGGTGGAAGGAAAAGATTCTGATATGAATGTTGAAGAGCATTTAAATGCTCTTGCTTGTTTAATTGGTGTTGTAAATGAAGGAAATACCATATCTGTTGTGCTTGAAGAATGACTAGAATCTGCAAATTCCTTGAAGTGCTAAATGTGGGTGAAGCCTTTTTTGGTGAAATGGATATCAAGAAAACTAAGGCATATGTTTTCTCTCAACCCAAATGTGAGGCATCAACAAACCTGATCTCGGTTCCAAACTATTTTTCAGCATCAACAAACTCTCATGGGGGCTTCACTAAATGAACCTCTGATATATCACGTGTGTTCATGGCATACTAAATAATATCCCTAGTTTGACTACATATTGAAAAATATCTCTAAAAATCACATTATTTAACCCTCTAGCAATATGAACCGAATACACCTTCCCAATTTAAAAGACCCCTAACTTCACTAGATATTGTAGATATCCATTTTTTCATTAACAATTTTTATACCCCTTTATATTTTTTCATTAACTTTGAGCTACACTTTTTGTACCTACCAATATAAAAACCTTTTACCCCCTAATATATGCTCAAAATATTATGTTATTTCTTCCTCAATATATATCCTCCAATATGAACAATGTGGTATGGTATTGCTCCCACAGTGAAGCCCCCGTGCAAATTCTAAAATAGCAGTCGTAAAATGCTTGTCATTGCTAGAGAACTCATTTATCCAAGACACTGTTGTGGCACAACAAACTGGATACACCACTAAAAAATCACATGCATAGTTAAATCTCCTAGAGGACAGAAGACGAAAGAGTTCGAGGATGAGGTCATGGTTGTGGTGGAAGAAGCATTGCAACAAGAACAGAGATTGGAATGGATAGTGTAAATGAAAATTTCAAAATAGAAGCTTATGTTTTGTAAAGATGGTACTTATGTCACTAATTAAGATCAAAAGAAAGTGCATAGAGGACAGTAATAATCGATGGCTAGTAGTGATGATGATCTAGATCAACAAACTGCGACATGTAGATTTGATTAAATGTTAAACTGTAGAAGGGTGTCGCAAAGCTAATTGTAAAAGCCAGCAGTACAAATATCAACAATGGAGATTCATTGTGCGACCCCCACCTCATTTTTCAGAAACCACAATAGGGGGGTGTCACAAAGTGGTTTTCTTGTTTCCAAAACCACCCCAATTTTATGGCATGCATATGAAGACAACACTGGGACCCGCATGCCATTCAACCGCCGTGGAAGCTTGCACAACATCCACTTCACCTCCGATGTGGCAAGTGACGACAACTAGTGGCCCACCAGACCCACCACTTTATATTAAATTTTATTTAATGTATGTATGTTTTATTTATAAAGTCGAAGAGCCCATAAGCACATATTGCAAACTTTTTATGGAAAGGCGAGTATTTATTTTGTTTAAAGGGAATATATGTATAATTGAATTTATTTTAATGTAATGTTAATAGTGGGATGCCAACACTTTAATGAAAACCTTTAGACAAAAGAACAATTTCATAATTTAAAAAGGTCAGTTATATAAGTGGTTCAAGATAGTTAGTTTAGGAATCGAATAAACTTTTGAAAAAAAAAACACTTTGTAAGTCGGGAGATTATGCAATGAAGAAAATCTCTCAAAAACTAAATAGTAGAAGCCAGTTTTGATTCCAGTTCTTGGGGTAAATTTCAGATTTTTTTCTTCTTATGTTTTTTTCATTCATTAATACTTCCTTTTACTAGTATGAGTGCGATGTAGTTATAGGTTGATTTAAATCATATTTGTGAATTTACCTGGAATTAATGGTACTCGTATTTTTTTTAATCCCTTAATGAGTGCTCCACCATATCAAGAATTCACTCATCTGTCTAGTTCTTTGTATCATTTCCTCTGCAGGGTTAAAAACTGAGATTCTTAAGTGCCTCACTGATCAAGCCGTGTCTTGCTCATTTTTTCTTCTAACCATTTTTCTTAAATTCAAATGTTGCAATCCTCATTTGTCTTGGCCAATCTGGTTTTAAGGATATGTTTTTGAATTAGACCATTCATTGTAGCTCTCATGGTATTTACCACTCTGAAAATTCATTTTAAAAGTTTTTATCAAATCTTGTAGATGTCCTGGGCACTAGTTCCCCTATAACTAGGAACTATCTCTAGGGTTGCAACATGAGAAAGTGGGTTTCATTGACTCGTATGTTGGGAACTAATTTGTATTTTTCTCACCTTTGCCAATTATTTTACATCATATTTTTTTTTAATTAGCCTGACTTTCATTAACACCCCTTAATCACAAGTTGTGTTTCTAGTTTTCAAGTGACATATCACTGTGCTTTATATATACGACCTGCAACCTCTTTTATCTCCATTGCATGTGACAAACAAAAGTTGCAATTCCTAACTTCGACCTCCCTAATCTTCTTTTACTTATAGATCACAAATCACATTTTTTGTTCGCATTGGATTCTCTCTACTCAATGCATATGCGATCTATGATCCCTCTATGCACATCACATGCGATAAACCCAAAGTGCATTCCTCACTTGTGATCTCTCTCTCACATGTTGCCATTTTATATAAATCAACTCCACCTTCCTTATCCTTCCATTATGAATTCACACAGTGGATGAGCAGGCCACCATGCGATAACTCTGTAATAAGGTTTATGTTGATTCTAAATATGGCATCTAGTATTGTAGATGAACCTCTAGAGCTAAGACCCTAATCACATATACGTACTACTCTAATTGAATCATGTGAGGATGTATGGTTGGTGGTTTTGTGATGAAAAGCTTGAATTGCATTTTGAAGTATGTAATGCTTAGAGATGTAATCCTTTACACTCTATGGCATAGTCCCGATGTGAAATTAATTCGCTTTGAGCCAATGCATTCAAAGGCTCACACTCGCATTTGCAAAATCCACAAGTCATCGTTGGAGTCAAAACTAGGCAAGGAAACATGCAATCATATGACAAGTTGTTAGTCGCAAATCATGTTTTGTCTCACCATTCCTGCCAGCAAATGTTGAAACCTGCGATGGGTTCCAAAGTGTGATTTACTTTGTAAACAAGTCTTACGACTTAGTCTAGGTCACAAATCTCCTCCCCAACCCTTAACACTCATAACTAAAAATGTGACTTGCATTGTAGAATGAATTTGCAACCAAGCCTAAGATAAAATATACACCGCAGTATATATAGAAACCAATGCTATTGAGTCAGGCCAAAACATGTGAACTTGTTGAAACTTGAGAAGCAAGACAATTCATATTTTGTGATGTATACCTAGTAGGTAACTTGTGTATCTACAAGAATTACCACCATTTACATTCACTGGATTGTGGCAATTAGAGCTTCATTAGTTAGGCCTTTTTGTAATTTTATGATTTTTTATTGATGTCAAAAGGGATATCTATGAATCTACTTCAGTGTTAAATGGCTCTAGACTATCCTTTGGAGCTTGAATCTACCATGACAAATGCCAAACATTATGAAGTCAAGCATGGATGGGAATTGCCAATATAAAATGAAATCTTGGTAGCACTATCTTTCATTCCTAGCTTGGAAGAACCAGACATATGGAGAAGGAAAACAAAAAGTTTATTCATCAATAGCAATATACTTGTAGAAGTATAAAGGTAATTATTTCTAGAAAATATAGATATACTTAAGCTACAAAATTTGATTGCAAAATTCCTGTAATACCAAAATATGAAGATAAAACAAGATTGTCTTGTTCTTTTGCTAAGGGAATTCACAACACTGATTGGCATATTCGTGCAATAACTAGGCAAGATATTTCAGGGAAGTCTTACAATGGGTATCTTTTAATAATGGGATTCACTTGAATAATTCAATGGAGCACCTCAATTGAGATTAAAGGAAATTGAGGCCTATGCATAAGAACAAAATAACAATTTATTTCCTAAAATAGGGTATTATAAGGAAATTCCACATGGATGCACATTATGTGCAAACTCAGAGGTTATCACCATGCAAGTGCAATAACAAGTGAACCCTTAGATCATGCAGCTACCTCGAGACCACTTTTTGAACCAGGAGGAATGTTAGCAGTTCTTTTGGGATTTCCCCCTACTGCTAAATATTGTATCATTGACTGTGATTTGATCTTGCACAACATATACCTTGATAATTTTGCAGTGCTAAAAAGGATTGTACAAGGGTCCAAATTAACACCTTGATTTCAGTTAATATGTTGTGTTCTTAGTATTGTTCTTTGACTACAATATATATGACCATGTGATTTTCTTGCAGGTAAAAGGAGGGAACAAGATTGTTGACCTATGGAAAGGAAGATAGGATCGAGTTAAGAGAAATAAGCCCTAATATTTTCAATGCATCTGTTCCAAGCTAAGAAGCTTGTAGGCAATTGATATCAATTAGGGGTTTCTAACGAAGGTTGTGAAACTAGGGTTCTAGCTAGAAGGCAAACTGGCTCCATACAAGCTTCCAAGATCATTTAGAAACACCAAATGCAAACATCATAAGTTGGTTTGATGGTCACTTCAATGAATACGAGATGCAGTGGCAGGAAAATAGGCATTCAATACAACAAGTGAACAACACAACCATGTTTCACATCTTTGCAACATCATCAACAATTAGTACTATAGAGTCTATGGTTTCTAATTACTATCTCTATTCTACTCATAATTTCTCTTATATCATAATGTAAATATTTCTTATCATATTTCCAACAACTATGTAGAGATTGATTAGCCATGTAACACCTATTAGACATTAGAGAGTTGTGTGGAATTTCAAAAGTCATGAGGGTAGGTGAAAGGTGATGGTAGGTTAACAATCACCTCATTTCTATAAAATACCCTCATGTCTCAATTTTCAGGGGACTTTAGCGCTTGAGCTAAGAGTAGCATTAGATAGTTGATCTGTAGTTGAAGAGATAGAGATATTCATCTCTTGGAAGCTAGTAGGGTGAGTTGTGGTGAGGCTAGGGTTTTGCTTTGGGAGATGATATGAGTAGCCCATGTTCCATTATTGGGATTTTATGGTTTGAAAAACATGTACTTATATTTACAACAACATTAATAAGCTTTCAGCATTGCCTCTCGTGCTTATTCATTATGGTTGTATCGGTTGTCTGGTATTTCCATCATGTCTGTACATATGTTTTCATGTGGGCGATATGTTAATGAACTAGTTCATGGATTGTGGCTTGCATGTCTTCTTTGAATCCTTGCTATCTTATTCCATGCTATGTCGGAAACTTATTGTAAACTGAATTGCAATTAACCTCTGACACTTTCATATTCATGTATGTTTGAGATGGTTTTAGCTCACTAGTCCTTCTTATGGCATGCTTCTTATTGTTGTTTAGTTGTTGTAGTATTGTATTATATTTTACATGTTACAAATCATGGGCTGATCTCATCCCCTTTCTCTAGGCATTTCAATCTTACCCATTCTCTAACATCTCCACATTTGAAAGCCAAGATTGAAACAACGTGATGGTTGCTAGATCTACATATCGAATGGGGCTCCTGTCCCAAATGGTGTGAGGTCTAATTGGGACTTCACACTTAGGAGATGCCCAAGTTGTTGGTGATACTTTCCCCCCTATGAACAAGATATTTTATAATCGTTAAGGCTAAATGAAATAACACATTCATATTGAAAAATTTAAATGGTGAAGTCATATCGCTACCTGTGAATGGGTGATATTTGAAGCAGTTCATACAATTCTGAAGAACCTAACGGTTTTTATTTCAGTTTTATTTGTAAATTCTAGTGTGATATTATTTTACATTGCATGGTTTGATGGTTTTCCAATAGCATTTGACTCCACAGCCTGAGGTGAACACACTTTTTTAGTTCTTAGCATCCCTCGAGGAGATGAAGTCCCTAGATGGAGCCAAATGTTGTAACATTAATCATTTTTTAGTGTAGTTTATAGCTTTTATGGTTTATTTACCTAGTTAAAAGATACATTTGATTAATAAGGCCGATATTCCACCCTTCCACACATGGTTAATATTTCTGCATCTCAGGGAGTGCATTGTGCAAGCCTTTTTTTATTAACAACGGAAAGGTCATATTGGGAGCCCCTAAGTGCCTCATAGTTAATGAAGGGGGGGGGGAGGTATGAAGTTGTGCCTGAGTGGTTTACTGTCGAAACACATGTTATTCAAAGAAATATATTCCCTCCCCATGGGTATCTCAAAAAACTAGTGCACCTCCTCGATACTGCATAGCAACATGACCTGTGCAACCCTTGCCAGACAATGAGGAATCACATTGACCAATGGAAGAGGTGAATTGGTAGATAGATAATATAATAAGTGCTCTAGGTTGGCATCTAGGTGACACAACAGTGTTGGTCCACAATTCATAAATGTAGAAACATCATTAGCATAATAAATAAGTGGGATTTTACTCATATTTGTCAAAATTAAAGGTATATGTCGAATGAAATTATGTCACGTCTCTCAATGGTTGGAATAGTTACTAAAAGGTAAAAGGAGCTTCTTTGTCTCATTATGTTTGAGGTGCACCATGTAATTTGTCTCTCAAATCCATCTAATTTCCTAAACAACCTGCACAACCTATTGTAGCAAATTACCGAGTAAACTCTAGAATCTTTCCTTCTTTTCTTTTCAATAAAAATGAAGGTTAAGGTAAAAAAAACCTCAAACTTTAGAATCTTCATATCTTATAATATTTGAAGGCTTACCATTGATAAAACGGGAAGTAGATTCAAATGAAACTTGCTATGAATTCAACCTCTATGAGCTCACAGAGTGGGATTTCCAATGTTTTCATGATCAACAAGATATTTCCTTAACCTAGGAGTCTTATTTGGCTTAGTCATCATTCCCTAAAGCATATGCAAAATTCATTTTTTAGGGTGCTAAGCATTACCTAGTCAGTAAATACACTATTTTGTCTAAAAGTGGAGTAATTTTGTTCCACATTAACCCCACAACCATTCAAGAAATGCTGAAGGTACTAACTCCAAATCAAACACAACCCCTAAACAAATATTTCCTAAATCAATCTTACATAAAGTTAACCTCTTAAGAAAAAACTATTGTCGTAGAGTCTTTCTTGTCTTTGAATTCCCAATAAGCGGAGATTGTTCCTTCTTACCCTTCAAGCTTATTCCTTGAAATGTCAAGACAAATCATATCAATCATTTTTATTATTATTAGGATATGATGATGAAAAGTCTATAGATGATACCTTATTAGGGTTTCTAACTTCTATTTCATCAACCAAATATTCCTTTGTAAGATTCAATTCTAGTCAGTTTTTAGTCGATGTCATTAATGTCCAATTACCCACTATGGTTTCACTAAGTCTTTTAGGTAGTTGTCAGTCTTTATATATCCCATTATTTATTTATTAGGTCGATACATTCTCAAATATTCATCTGAATACACAAGATCAGAATCACGACGTTATCTCAGTAATTCATTAGACTCCAATGGTGAGAAAGCATCCCCAAATTTTGGGTTTTTCTAACTTTTTAAATTAGTTTTTGTCAGTTGTATATAATTTACTATTTGATGAGATTCCTCCTAGAATTTTTTGAAAGATTAAAAATATTTTTCAACTCAACCCACACACCAAAGTAGGAGATTGGAATTTGTTTAAAGACTTTACAAAGATCGAAATCTATGGTTGTGAACTATCTCCATATAGACTTATAGTTTTCTTACCTATGAGGATATTTGAATTGGAGTATATAAAAATATTCAATTCAAATCACATTCATTTAGTGTCAAAGAATCATCCAACTATGTTTAAATTGAAGAAATAGTTTGGACCTTTCTTAATCAACACAAGAGTAGTATTACAAGCGGTTGAGGAGATGTCAACATGAATGTAATTTCCTCAGGTATAAGTATGGCAATATGATATTTATAATATCATATTAGAAAGGTGATTAAAACATGGATCAACCCCTTATAAACATGTGCCCAAACCAAAGATTGAATAAAATGAAAATAGATATGTTTAGGAGTAAGATCTAATCTAAACTAAGAAGTCGTCCAAAATCACATCCAATTATTTTGGATACTCGAAAACCAAAGGAAAAAGAGTTAAAGAGAGGATTTCCAAAGACACAATAGTCCTTTCCGATCTCATGAACAAAGGATGAGGAGAAAATAATGAAGAAAATAATAAGAGTTAAAGAAGAGGATGCCTTATTTTTAGCCCCAAACATAGAGGAAGTTACATCAAGTGAGCCTGCATTCAACTTAGAACTCTTGCCATAAGCTTTTGTGGTTCAAGAGACATCATATTTTGGCTTTCAACCTTCAACAATAGGAAAGGAAGATAGAATCTATTCGAAATTTTTGGAAATCAAGAACAAGAATCTAAAGATGAAACATGATGCTTATACAGAGCTATGGAAGCAAGGTTTAGGTTTTGTTGTGGTTCCTAGAGACAACCCCTAGGTTGAGGCTAATGGTTGGTGCCTAGGACATCTTAAAGTCTCTCATAGATAAATATTTATCGCTTAAGAGTTTTAAAGTATAAGAGAATTTGAAAATGGTTCACTAATCATACTCAGAAACCAGACATGTTGCACACATTGACAATATATTATCCCAAAGTATTAGTGTTCATCCATGGTGGCCTACACACAGGTAATGAAGCTTCTTTTTTTGTCATAGTATAGGTGAGGGAAGAAACGAAGAAATAAGTTTGGTGTAGAGGGCTAATTAATAGAATCTTGTGCATCTAACTTCAGCCGAATAATGCATAGACAAAGAGAATGAGATTAGAAACCATGGAGCGCAAATTAAGGCTCTCAATCTTACATTTACAGGTACCATCTTCCATAACATGACATAGATCAATTTGATATATAAGATTTAGTTCCAACGGCTACAATTACATGATTTATAAGAGGAAAGAAACAAATATGAGAATGATACACAGAGAGAAGAACACATACTCCACATAAAAATGCTTAGAGTTACCATAAACTTCTTCATTAGACTTTTAGAACAACATCAATGCCTTTTTCCACAGAACCTTGCCAAATTTGCAGAAATGTAGTGGTCTCTTAAATAGAAAATCGAGCCCCTCTAATGAATTCCCTACTCCCTCTTATAGGGAGAGTTCTAACAGAAATAGTTACAAAAATATATTCAAGTGTGATAGCTGGCCAAACTAATTAGTTGTGCCAGTCTGTTGATTTCCTAACTTCTCTAATCATTTCATAACAACTTGATACCTTCTTGAAAATAAAAATATATACAAATTGCCACAATGGCAGAGATACGATATGATTTTCAAATCAAGTGAGATCCTTATTGTTGGCTCGCTTGATCCTTAAAGGTGGGCATGGGCTCCACCACCCTGATTCGTAGTGGGTTGACTAGTTGATCACACCTTTTCCATAAAATTGGGTCTGGTATAGGAGTGTGAATTAGGGTATTGTAGGCCATCCTCAGGTTTGTGAGCTCTGTGTAGTTCAGTTTATCGATGAACAATGTATTCACTAACCATAGTATTTGGAAGTCCCTTTGCAAATAGTTTATTATGGTACTTCCTTTGAGAATGACAGTTTTCTCATGTGATGTGTCCACCTTACTCTTGGGCTCAACTAGAAATTATTGGTATTGCTCCTAGGGTAGCAGTTTCCCCTGGAAATCCCAACAACTGGGTAGGCCCATTCTAGTCCTCTAGTCAAAATTAGAATTGAAGGTTGCAACTGCCCCTTCCAGCTCACTCACACATCCTTCAACCCTATCCCTTGCTTCTTTCTTTTGAATCACTTTAGCGATATCCATGATTGCGTCGGTATTGCCAATGATGTTTATCACCCTTAATTCATCAGTTGATTTTTCATTAAGGAGTTTGATACATCTCTCAGCAATACTTTCTTTCTTAGCATTCTTCGTTTTGGCTGACAAGACAAAGAACTTGATGGTTTTTCACTTGGGTGATCAATTAACCAGAGACAACCATAGATGGAGGGGCTTGACATAGGATGGTTTTAAATAGGTGATTTAAAATGCAATGGTAGGTATGCGGGGTACAATGGTTATTTCACGGGGATATTAGGTAGGAAGTATACTGAGATGGCTCAGGGGAGACACATGGGAGAGTTGGGTTGGGTGGAAGAAAAAGGAGGAAAGAGGTATATCAAGTAATTTCTATGTTCGCTTTCCACGCTCACTTGATAATGGTCACAATGGTTGACATGATTGACGCCTTGACCCAACAAATGGCAGCACCTTTTAATCTCCCCAGCGAGGTGCCTAGGGGGAGTTGGAGACAAAGGAACATAACCATTGATTTGCGACATCTCCTCTGTTGAATAAGACTTTCCAAGGCCAACACTGACTTAATAGTTGTGATTTTCCACCCATCAGAGCTCCTCTCAGGTGAGAACTCTTTAAGATGGGCGGTGATTCTCTCCTTAGGTATTTGCTCATTAATCATTTGTATTGGTGACATGTGGATAATCCACTGCCACTTGGCGACTCCTCCACACCGAGAACAATGTTATTCATTTTGAGCTTGAACCTGAATGCTCTCGCACCCTATTCCTGGAAGCCAGGCTCCCTTTAGAATGCAATTAGACACAATTACAGGGCCCTTGACCTTTCGGAGTATGTCGCAGGGATGACACAATTCTGACATCATCCAAGACATGTGTTGACCTATGATTGGCCCCAAGTGTCATTTATATCTAGGTCCTTCGGGTATCTTAAAACTTTGAAACCGCCTACCACATGTTCATCTCCTAGCGAGTGATTGTTTACGTCATTTTAGCTCAATAACATGTTGCCACCGGTCTGTCATAAGAGAAGGTCCTCAATCTCTCACTGTCCACAACTTCTTTACAAATGATGTAATCCTAGATGATTTGAGAATTGACTTAGCAAAGTGTCACGGGGACCTAGGGTTGTGGGGTTTGGGCCTCCATTTTCCATTACGGGATTTTTTCAATAGATGCCCCAGGCTTAAAAAATTGTCGGACTTTATATTTACGGTCCCCATAAATTCTAACAGTGGATCTTATAATGGGACATGGGGTTCTGGGGTTCTGGGTTTTTATACTCTTATTAGCTCCACTTTGACTATCATGCTCTTTTGATCTTCGTAGTCACTTCAAGACTTGTTTGTATCATTAAAGAGTTCTTCCTAAGCATTTTAATTGAGTAGAATTGACATGGCCCTTGAGGTCATCCATTTTTTTGAAAACAGGTTCAATTTCTGCTATGTTTTGCACCCCATTGATCTAGGATGTAAAACTTAAGAAAAACAAAAAGAAGAGTACAACAGGTTCTTCGAAAACAATATTACTATTTTCTTCAGATTATGAGAAGGGATAGTTGAACATGGAAACTTTGGAACCCAAAGACCAAACCATCAAAACTACAAAATATTACAGGGAAACAAAGTTCATAATCGATTTGAAGAAAATACATCTAGTGGACCAAATGGAATTGCATATATAGATTGAAGAAATGATCTTCACGAATTTGACAAATACTATTGTCAATGCTTCAAAATTAGAAACTATGCTCACAAAGGTTACCAATTAATGGAGGCAAGAGAAGATTGTAACAAGAACTAAACAAATGAATATTGATGACTTGGAGTAGTGTATAGTTAGACTAGGGATAGACCCAAAGTACTCTTCCTCTCTACATGAATTAATCAAATATAGGGGAATTAATATTTAGGTGCTAAGAATAAATCTTTAAATGCCTACAATTGTACATATTAAGACACCTAAATTAGAATTTGCAAAAAAAAGAGAAAGAATAATTATTGCCCCTAATAATTGAGCATAATATGCATATTGAAAAGTATGTGCAACATATTGAGATCATAAAAAAAGAAAAGGTTGAATATGTTTGTGCATCAACTGCTTTGGCACCATCAACAATAGAGGTTGATCTTTTTTAGAAGCTAGATGAAACGATGTCATATTTGAGAATTAAAGATCTTGAAATTAAAATTCTCAAGAAAACAAACGTAGTGAAAAATTATGAAATAAGTAATGTTAGGGAGGAAATAACTAACATAAATGCAACAATCCATGCTAATCAACACTTAAAACCAGGATACAAAAATAAATTGATTGTTGAAGAATCAACTAGTAGGAACACAGTGTTTGGTTGAAGTAAGAAACTTTCTCTAGGAACAGAAAGTGACCATTGTTTCATAAATGTGAGGATTGATTAGAGTCATTAGAGATGAATCAGGATTGGTCTACAACAATGAGCATGCCATTGACAATATCTAGGCAGAGTTAACAGATAAGCCCTAGATTACCACCAGAATAGTAAAATTCCTCAACACCATGAATTGAGAACTCTGGGTGTGGAAGACATAACATATGTCATCATAGAGGTCAATAAAGTTTCAATCAAGAGAAACTTTATACAACAAGCACAAGATAAATGTAGGCTAGTTAAAAGGGAGATATATTTATTTAATTTCAAATTTAATATTTTAAAGGAAATGGGTATGCCCTCTTGTTGATATCAGAGTGGCAAGTTGATGTCTCTAGATTCATATAGAGATGCTTTATTAAGAACCAAGGAAAATTTCAACAATTTTTCAGACATGAGTGGAACGTTGAAGGGGTCGACTATAGCAAATAAATTTATGGATGACTTTTATATTCACTATCAGGTGAAAAATTTATTTTCAAATAATCCAACATATCATAAAAATATATATTTAGATCCTATAGGAAAATGATATCATACAATTGTTTTGTTGGGTTAGACTAGGAGTGGTTGGCTTAATTTCCCTCCCAATTTGTTCTTATTCCAACAAAATAATTCAACTAGAAAAAAGGATGAGTAGACAAAGACTATTGGATATTCGTAAATTGTTTATATTTTTACACCGAAGGTGTCCCTTTTTCAAATTGGTCATGGCATGCATTGTCTACCTTTTTTATCTCCATTTGACATATGTTCGTTTGTTGTTTTCTATACATGTCAGATTCATAATGGACATTCTTGATGAGATGACACATGCCCTTTTGCGAGTGGTTTGATAAATGGGTACACTCTATTGACCATAGGCTAGAGGAGAAAGGTACTGGAAGGTCTGAGCAGAAAT
Source organism: Pinus tabuliformis (assembly GCA_031772625.1). Classification (NCBI taxonomy): domain Eukaryota; kingdom Viridiplantae; phylum Streptophyta; class Pinopsida; order Pinales; family Pinaceae; genus Pinus; species Pinus tabuliformis. The sequence goes on from CM062817.1 coordinate 1,583,904,133, forward strand.
TCCTACTTCAATTTTTGCATTCCTTGTGTGGATGATTTAAACTGCAAAAACTAAAAGGCATTGAAATTCATAATTTTGAGAAGGTCCATTTAAACTGCACTTTAGTAAATTTTATAATAGAGAAAAATATAGGTGGTAAATAAAGAAATGGACAAATGCAATGTAGGACAATCTTCGTTATATGTAAATTGTTTGGTGGATTCCCTTTTCATTTATTTTTTTCCAACAAACATGTCTTTCTATCTTGCATGAAACCCGTGCTTTTCAATCTTGGTATTATATATATGTTTGGAAATATTTTTTTATTGGTATTATATTTAATTAATTTTTAATATCTAAATTAAAATTAAGTTTGTTATTCATTTATTTTTAATGTTTTTGAAAAGAATAATAATTATAATGATAATTTAATTTTAAGATTATGGCTAAATTAGATATTAAATTGATATATGAGATTTTTCATTAAAGTTTATAAAGGTATATATATATTTTAATCCTCTTTGAATTTAAACCTATAACATTTTACCAAGAAATATATACTCTTAACCATTTCTTTATATATATATTAGATTTCTCTCCTTTATGTTTATACTGTGTTAATATGAAATTGAGATTTATAATTTTTTCATTCCGCATACAAAACAAATATATGTAAAATAAGCAATTCATAACGTGAAAATTTCCAAACTATAAATGCATATCATATACTTTGTAGATACTACTTCATATCAAGAGTGAGGAGTGTTTTCTTTGTTTCAAATTAAAAATGGGGAAAAACTTTACTTACTCATTATTAAAGATATACTTAGTAGGTACTCCTTAGAGTGAGGAGTGTTTACTAATTGTTTCAAATTAAAAATGGAGAAAATGTTTACTCACTCTGTTAGAGCCTAGATTTACCTCAGGCTGAAAAGGTAGGATCCAAGGCCAACATCAAACCACGCTCAGCCTCGTAGCTAGCCCTACGAGGACAAGAGAGGGCTCTCTCCGGGTCAATCTCAACAAAAGATGATCTATGGGGCTTGAGATGACTGAAATATAAACTAATTTTAGGCTAGGTACGAAGTACAAGGTTTTGATGTGATATTTTGGGGGTTTTGTTGGAATCAAGGGAAAGGAAAATTTTGGGGTGTGGGGATTGAGGTTCAGTTCTGCAGAGATCTCGATGGGGCAAGGTAGGAAATTGTTTTGGAACTCAAATTTCAGTGAGATGGAGGGAAAAGACAGGTGAGCTATTGAAGAGGGAAAGGGCAATCAAGAATCCTCCCCAAACAGCTAAAAACATCAAACAACTAAAGCAAACTTCAAGTAGAGCATTGCATTTTCAATGAATTCTACTTACACTCTTGTTTGTTTAGTTCAGAAGAAATAAGATAGATGATGGATACATAAACAAAGTTCACAATTACAAAGAGAAGCATTGTACCAATACAAATTTCCACATGAATCCCAAAGAGTGCTGCAAATCCTGGTCTCAATTCCTTAGCCAAAATATTGAAAATGAATGTACAATGAAGCTCAAGGCTTTCTCAAGAGTCCAACCATGCTAATGACTGAAAAACAACATAATATAGAAAAAAATAGCTCATGCTTGCCTCTAGGGGTCGAGCTCATGAGTTTAGGAGCTGATCCAACTGATTCTAAACTGACAACTAGAAACTAGGCAAGATAACAGCATGCCTCTAAAAACAAGGAAACTAATCCATTCAGTTTGAAACAACCTCTAAACTGATGAATCTACCTATACAAGTGAAAATCCAACATATTTACATCATAATCCATCAATTTTCATCAAATTACATCATAAATTTTCCATTAGGAAAGTAAAAAAGTCAAACTAGGCGAAGCTGGGTGAAAAACAGAGCAAAACTTGGTCAAACTGGCAATTTTTCCTCTATGCACCGCCCCTGATTCTCTATGCATAGCACCTGTTTGGACCCACTTTTGGAGGCCTTCTCGATGTCCAAATGAGCTCCAAGTGTGCTTGCTGGAAAGGTCTGCCTGTCTACTTTCTAACCCAAGTGGAATTTTTCGATTTTTCCTCCATTTGCCCCTCCAAATGTCCATTATCCCAACACTACTTCTTGTGTGTCAAAATAGGGGCAGTGAGGTCATTTTTTGAGTGTTTTTTGACCTTTTGAGGGCTCAAAACCTGCCCAAATTTCTTGGCCATAGGTAGGCAAGCATAACTTTCCATGAAAAATCTATAAATGCAAAGTTTTTGTGATTTATATCCCTCTAGCAAAGGCGAGCACCACGTGGCGCGGCGCATAGGGAGGAAAACTTTGTTTTTTGTGCCAAAAATTTTCAAAAATTCAAAAATTGCTCCAAATTTCTTGAAATTTGGGCTGAGTCATCTCTATCAAGTTCTGTGATGGGCCAAGGAAGCCTCAGCCAAGATTTGAATTCCTTCATCCACTTTTTGTCTCTTTGATGCTCTCTTTAGCTTTGCTTTCAAACTCCTTATTTTTGCTTGGCACACCAAGTTTCGGGACAAATAATGATATGACAAGTTCCTAAGCATATTTCTCTCATTTATTTCCTTCTCCAGCTTCCTCTCCAAGTGGATATTGACTCTCTCGAGCCATGATTCCCTATTGGCATTGATCTCTTGCTCCAAGGAAGTGAACTCCACCCTCCTCCTTCAGGCACTTTGGCGATTTTCCCGAATGTTCTGTAACTCTACCACCACCTTTTGATCCTCAAGCTACTTGTTCCTCCGCTCCAAATACTGTATAGTCCACTGGGCTCTATCCAAGTTGGTGGACAAGGCATCAATGTCCGCCTGCTGCTGCTGAATGATCCCTCTAAGATTTGCACTTTGTGAGCCCATGTCAGTATCATCACCCTCAATGAGGATGAAATCAGTCTCTCGCTCACCTGATGGTCCTTCCTCCTATAGAGGCCTCTTGCCTCGGTCCTGAACTTTTTGTACTGATAGAGGAAGCGAGGCCTCTTCCACGCCGAGTGGAGATAACACTAGCTTCGCGGCAGTGAACAAATGTCTAGTGCCCCTCTGATATGTGATGAATATCGGGACACTAGCGGTCTCATGGCCCTCATACTCATGAGAAGGTCCACCTGTCTCATGCTCAATCTCTGAAGGTCCCTATGAAGCTCTAAAAAACTCACGTGAGATGAAGTCATCCCAAGTGATGCCCTGTAATCCAAGCTGATGAACAACCACAATCTTAATGAGAGAAAAATGATAAACAATGTTAAGTTGTTGCTGAGGGGTCTTGTGCTGCACAAGGGTGGTCATCCTTTCTATGTTTCGGAATATGAAATAAGGAATGTTCATCATCCATACCCGAGTGAAATGCATGAGCAGCCTTATGTGATAAGCATACAAGCGGGAGAATCGACCCTCACAGGTGAAATACTTCATGATGAGTTTCATTAAAGGAGCATACTCATCCTTGAGAAACCGAAAAGGAAACACTCCCTTAAGCTGCCTCAGAAAACTAGGTTTGATGTATGGTTCATAGTGTTGCTGGTCAATCTTCTGTCTCTTATTCCATGGTTCTCCAATGTTTGGTATGCCGGTTTCCAATGAAATGGTTTCTGGTGTTAATGTGAAAGCAACACCAGCAAGAGTGGCTTGATCACCATGCAAATGCAACACAAATAAGCGGGCCAACTCACAATGAAACTGAATATGAGCAACCTTCTCGCAAAATTCATAACATGATTGATGTTGGAAACAAAACATGGCAAGAGGACAGGCCTGCAATTCGGTAAGAGTGGTAGGTTCTTCTCTGATATGTCTGCCACCTCTATGACGCCTCCTGGGTGCATGTCCCTCCATGGGTGAATCACTTTGGGTCTCTTCTTCATAATCATATAAAGGATTTGATGCCATAACTGCTGGTAGACAAATTGGCTTGAAGAAATAGGTGCTGATATGTCAAACTATGGTGGACTACCTTTGAAGATTGTTTGACCTTTGCTACCAAGGGAAAACAATGAAACAAGGGACTGTTAGGAGAGGGAAAAATAGTGGGAATTTTTGGGACTTTGGGATAAATTTAGATAGGGAAATATGGGATGTTTTGTATAGGATTAGGGTTTGGGGTTTACATTTGGAAATTTGGGAAAGGGATTTGGGATAGGGAATTAGTGAATTTAGGGGGGTTGGGGAACTTAGGGAACAATGGAATTCAGGGATAAATTGGATAGGGGAGTAATGGAGGGATGATGAACTTGGTAGCAAAATAGGTTTCCAAAACCCTAGGCAGTGATTTTGCTTGGCAGTTTTGAGGAGATATGGCTTGTTCTCCTTTACATATTCATCATGTAATAAACACCATCTCGCAAGCATCACAATGAATGTAAAGCAGTATTGGAGGCTCTACCTGCTTGTAATGAGGTGAATCCGTGTGTTATTGGACGATTTCGAGCGAGTTTTGACAGTTCTCGGGCCTCTGACTGTATGCGCTGTGCAGCATGCCCAATGCGCCGTGCTCCACCAGTGCGTCATGCCTGTGCAAAAAGACACTATGTTCTGAGGCCCAGTGCGCCACGCCTCACCAATGCATCGCGCCTCCTGCCTAGTGCGTCGTGCTGGTCGATTTGGAGCAAATTTCACCCAAAACTCCCACAATCACTTCGATTTGTTTTCTCTTGACTCTTGGAGTGCAAATGAGTTTCATACACTTGGAGGAATGGTTTATATATGGAGGTTTTCAAATTTAATTTTCCAAAACCCACTTTCATAATTTTTTGCCATTAACTTTATTTACAAACTTTGTTTTTGAAATTTTCACTGCTTTTTTCACTTTGTGATGAATTTAATGACTTAAGCTTGCTTGTCTTTGCAAGTGTTGGAGCTTATGGGCTAAGGAAAGAAACCAGGATGTAGATGAATGGATTTACAATGAGGGAAACAAAAACTTTCATGATTTTTTACAATAAATGCTAAATATTCTGTTTTTTCCTCAAAATAGAGTTTTGAGGGAAAACACATTTTGAACACTTGGCGATGAAATTTATTGATGTTGAAACATCCTCATGGCCTGCTGGCAATTACTGAACACTCTGACACATTTTTTGACAAAACCCTAATGAAACCCTAGACCTAAGTGACCATGAAACCCTAAAGACAACTTTTGCAATTTTCAAGATAAAAAGATTGTATATGTGTTTTAAATGAACAAACATGAGGTAGCAGGTAGATAACATGAGGGAAACTGGAGGAACGCCACTGTTGTCAGATGATCTATGCGCCTAATGGAATGCAAATGACTGGGCGGGACACCTAACATGAAATGCAACAAGAGGATTTTATCTCTGACGGAGGGATGACAATACTGACTCTAACACACTCATTATTAAAGAAAGTAAAGGATAATAACAAAAATATTAACAATGTTAGCATTCAAGTGATGGAGAAATTATCACATCAATTAAATAACTCACTTTAGTTTAAGCTAAATTCTTACATTTAAAAAAATATATTTTACTTATTTTATTCTATAAATATAATTGCTTTTTAAGTTATTTATAAAAAGTTTTGAGTTAATCAAATTTACTTCTAATTAGCATTATTTTAAAAAATTGCATTTAAATCTTTATATTAATAAAAGCTTGATAATCTTACTTTTTACAATTATATCACATATTTCAATTACTAAGAAATAAGAAATAAATATGCATCACTATAATATGACATTGAAAATAAAATATAAATAAGTAGGCTCATGCAACACATCAATTACTAAAGTCATAAAAACTTTTACAAGAAAAGAATTCTTATTTTATTAAAATATAATGAATTGTCTTCATCTTGGAACTAGGAAAGGTACAAGGGTTTTACATAGGTTGCTTCTTATCCGTGTAGTGCAGTCCAATATTTATTTATATATCATAAATAAAAACTAAATATTCATTTTTTAGGATGTGGTTATGGAGCTTCAAGTTCAAAATCCATGATACCTATGATGTAGTGCTTCCCAATACAGGGAACAAACATCTTAAATTAAATTTGATTTAAACAAGCCATTTTTGGCATGGCTTTTTACACTATTCTTGATGCTAGCATATTAATAAATATGATAAGGTTTACATTAAATTATATATTTTTAAAGATTTCCTTTAGGTGCTTAGGGGATTTTTAGGTAGAATGATATAAAATGTTTAATTGAAAAATTAAATGGGTTTAATTTTGAATTTTTTCAACCAATTTACAACTAGATCATAACCTAACCAATTTTTTTTTTTTTTTGTAAGCTTAGGTAGGACCTTCTCATTTTCAAGTTTTTACATGTCCGTTATTCACCCCATTTCCGGGGAGGGTAGCACAAGAATTGAACCCAAGATCTTCGGTTCGATGAGACTTCATTTCCATGGCCATTACCACTTGAGCTACCCCTTGCAGACATAACCTAACCAATTTTGTTTATACAATAGAAAATTTCTAAATTTTTGGTCAAGTTCGTATCGAAATTCCAGCTTTGGGGATTCTTAAGATAACTCCCACACAAAATTGCTTTAACTAATTATGATAAAGTCCAACCTTAAATCTTGTTCAACCTAAGACGTTATTGGGTATTTTTGTTTAGGAATGGTCATCCTTGACATAAAGACTTCTTAACTACGGTTAACTTACATGGTCACTCGTTATTGTGGGACTCACATGAGTTATGCAAAGGAAAGTGTAAGTACTTCTCGAAAGATGAGAAAGAAAGAAAGAAAGAAATTATGTTAACATCCACAAGGCTAAAGATAACTATGGGACAATTTGCTTCTCTATTTGGTTCTTGTATTTGACCCTTTTCTTGTGAAGCCTCGCAATAAACGCTCCCAAATTCTCGACAAACCCCTCACTGAATAGATTACCCCAAGAGCTAGCTTCCAGAATATCTACATAAATTGTCATGTTGTCTTTGAAGGCCTCACATTCTAAAATGCAATTTTTTATGTTTCCACTTTTCTGGAAGAGAAAAAAATACATAATCTTTCCTCCCACAGTTCTTTAGGCATTTTCCAACGCCCTGTTTCACAATGGAGTTGATGAGAATTAGTCCTTAGCTAAGCAATAAGAATTTTGGCTCTCCAAGAAATATTGGTCCCTATGTACCCTTTTTGTTGATGATTATGAGTGAGATTAAACTCTTCAATATAGTATTTTTTGTTTCTCCCTAGCTCCTTATCCCAAGTACACTCTTTTCCCTAAAATGTGATTTTATGTTGTTTTAAATATATTTTTAATTATAAATCAATTTAATTTAAAAACATGTTCTATTATTTAGTCAAATTGTAATTTTTATTATGTATAAATAAATTCAACTCAATTATAACATTAAAATTATGTGATTGGAAAAAATGATTTAGCCAAGAACGGTGGTTTGAGCAACATCTGTCAAACAGGCATCGACACAAGTGTGAGACTGTTGGAATTCTGAATACATTTGCTCCCCTCCATCGTCCACCGTTTAAGTTGTTATCTTTCATTTGCTACAACATCTTTGCAGTAACATCATAGGCATGTTTTATTCCTTCGGTGTATCTTTGCACCTTCAAGGGAAATTACTAGTTATTAATTTTTTCCTAAAAGGTTGCCTTGGCAACAAAAATCTGTTGTAATATTTATATATAAAAGCTCAAGAAGAACTCAAATAAAGGGTTTAGATTGTGAGAGAGAAATTGTATTAGTATATAAGAGGAAAATATCACTATAGTTTTTAATCAAGAGATTATTCTTATAGCTATTGGCAATTTGTAATCTTCTGTGTTAGTTTTCCTTTGTAAGTTTTATATTTTGTTTTCATTTGTACAATTATTAGAAGTTATATGAGATATCTCTAAGAGGCTAAATTTAGGATTGATTTCCCTATCTTCTGGCAATGTTATGTTATACATAGAGGATTATGATAGAATTTGTTTGCTTTTATCATATCTCTGATTGAATGGTTAGATTATTATCCATATTCAGATAACAAAGGTTTTTGCTCCATTATAAAATCACTGGAATATCATTCCTGTTTGTTTTTTATTGTAACAGCTCTAAAAGCATTTGATGAATACTATAAAGTTGGTTATACCCTTTCCTCTTTTCTTCTACAACCACAATCAATCGAATTAGTTATATGCCTTCGTCAAAATCTAACCTGTCGGTTAGATATCTGAAATATATTATCCTGCAATCCATAAGACATGAGATGAATTGAATTAGAACCTTTAAAAAAAACTAGTGCCTTGGAATAATTTTCTAACCATAAACTATCTCAAGGATACAACATCACACAAAGACTCTTGATCACAGTCATATCCCAATGTTATGTTGTTGATCCACTTTAAAAGGTCTATGTTTTGGTTCACGACCTTGATCATGACCCATTAACTTAAAGATCTTAATTGAGGGCCTAATTCCATCAATTTCTCCACCACCCATGGTATGAAACCCATCCCTAGAAAAACAAAACTTCATATCAGTACCCATATTCCACTCTAAGGGTAATGATCTCTTATACATGGCACACTATATGATTTATGGTCGTATTCAAGGTCCTTCGTCCCTAGAAACTTCATTTAAGGGACAAAGGCTTTCATTTCCTCCCACACCCATTATCAAGGCCTTGAGATCAATCCCTATATCTAAAACATTATAAGAGAAATAGTATTCATCATCCTAGAGCCCTCTAAATTTCATTTAAAACCTAATTTCCATAATTACCTTCCTTTCTAACAACCATGTCCATAAAACCTATCCCTCTTATAAAAACCCTTTTAAAAACACCCATAATGCCATTGGTCTTATTAAAATCTATATAAATATTTAAAATATCTATCAAAATTTAAAATGTAAATTTTTTTTTTTTTTTTAAACTAAATTAAATTATTTATTATAAATATAAATATAAAATTATAATATAATAATATACATCCTTTCAATAATTTTCCAACAAATTAGTAAATCATATACATACGCATTTTAACACATTCACATTGTTTATATATATATATATATATATATATATATATATATATATATATATATTCTCCCTCCATTTTTATGACAGGGAATAAAATAAATGAACTCTATTGTAGAAATTTAAAGGCTAAAATAGACGCACATTCCTTCCTCCATCGTACCATATATTCCTTTCTTCAAAGACCACCCTATAACACTATGTTCAACCTCTCTCACTTTAATAATTCCATTTGTATGGTAAACTCGGTGATAAGACTGTGGTCCACCTCTTCCACTTTAATCATTCCATTTGCATGATACCGTAGGCAGGTTGGAATATCTCACCCTCCCAACTACTATAAAGGGGAATGTATTGGTAGTATGTATCGAAACAATTTGTCATATAAATTTGCACGCATAATCAGCGGTTAGAATTGAGTACCAAGAGGCTTTCCCGGATTATACAATTTGAGAAAATTAAATTTTTTTGGATTGTTTTATTATTATTATCTAATTTTTTGGTGTATGAGACCTTCTTGTTTGTGGGATAAGAGACCCACATCTGTGTAGCGATTTGACTACTAAGTTTATGAAGGCATACATACTCTACCTCTCTGGTCTTGAACGTGTGACCTCTTAGGAGGAAACACGTGCTCTTAACCATTAGGCCCACTCAAGTTGTATATGATAAAGTAGCCCCTCCACTTTAATGTTGAATAGAAGTACAATCTGCCAAAATCTAGAATATTATTATTATTATTATGCAATTTTAAGGTCACGGCCAAGCCAGACACCAAATTGGTGTATGAGACCCCCTTGTTTTTGGGACAAGGGACCCACCTCCATGTAGTTATTTGACTGCTAAGTCTGTGAAGGCATACATACTCTACCCCGCTCTGGTTTTGACCCTGTGACATCTTAGGAGAAAACGCATGCTCTTAACCATTAGGCCCACTCAAGTTGTATTTATATAATACATATATAGTTGTCATTGAAATATTTCCTATATCATAGGGAAGAATTTATGTCTCTCTATATATATTCATATTAAATTAGTTTTGTTATTAATATTTTTTAAAATGTTACATGTCAACTCCATATTAAATATTGAAGTAGGGAAGGAATAAAACATCTCCCTCATAAGTAAACAACAATTATAAGCTAACTTAAAATTATTTTACTTTCAGTTACTTTATCTCATTATATAAAGGTTGAATGGCGTTCTCATTGACGTCAAAGTGAGTTATTGCCATATTGGTTATCAACATAAAGAGTGCATCATTTTTGGAAGTTCTGAAGCAAAGAAGGAAATTCTTGACATGAATGATTTAACTTGAATGCTTTTAATATACGTAAATGGATTACAATAATTGGAAGTACCAATGGAAAAAAAGCCTCAAAAGAGAGGAAAGAAAGCCCAAAGCCTCATAGCCCCAGTAGTGTGGTTAAGATGCCCCGCTAATACTAATACTACTTGTTGTGTCATTTCTAATGGTAGGTGGCACATCACATGGTTCCTCATGGTTGAGAATATATGTCCTCCCAAAGTTGAAGCCTTGAAGTAATGATCAAAATGCCCCAAATGCATGGTAAAAGAAACACTATACTTTGGACCCAAAAATTGGTATATAATTTAAATCCAATATTGGAAGGACAGACCAGCCCTAAAATGAGGAATTTAACTTTATAAAATGAACTTTATTAAATAGACGAGGTTATCCTAAATATTAAGGTTGTTTTCTTTAGTAAAATTTAAAATTCAAAAAAAGGGGCAAGTCGACCCCCCTCTTGCCCCCTCTTGACAACTATAAAAGGAGGCACACGTCTTGCATTTCAAGGCATTAGATCTCATTTTGTTGCTCTGATATTCTAAGGCCAAGGTTAGCAAAATAAAATTTGTAGCATGCGTCATGTTGTTTTGTTATGGTTTTTTTCTTGTCTCTTATTTATGTTTATGGCTCGTTGATCAGGCTATCCATCTAAGGAAAATCACAAAGTTCTTTGAGGCATGTTTTGAGGAGAATTGTAGAGGTTTATGAGGCATTTTTAGAGGAAAATTGTAGAAGTTTATGAGGCATGTTTAGAGGAAAATCACAAAGGATTCTAAGGAAGATAATGGGCGGTTTGCTCAAAGATTTGTGGAGAAACAAAGTGAGTGCCCCCTCTTCAAACTAACCCATAAGATCCCATGAAATGCTAGAGGTGTCATCTTGAACCAAAATATTTATGTGGGCTCATGTTCATTGGAGTGCAGAGCATGCGTTGTGTCAAAACCCTAAGCACTTTAGGATTGACCAGCATTCATATATCAAGCAAAATATTGATGTCTATATGTCTATATGTCTATCATGAGTGGCATTCAATAATTATTTTTACTAACAAAATCACATTTCTTTAATCAATGAAGACCCATCTCTCAAAGCTTTGTTTCCCATGAAAACCTTGGCTACTTACTTGCAACAAAGTGTTTACTCATATAATTTAGTCTTGTACAATGTAAATTTGTTGAGGGAGAGAGATTTATGCAGATGCACTAGAAATTATGATCATGATGCAAGTAGTGTTGAATGTTGTTTACTCCTACCTTACCATCAATGATATATATAAGATCACTATTAGGGTATGTATAAAAACATGTTACACTTCATATTCTTAAAAATTTTGTGCTAATAGAGAGTGATAGTAGAGGGCCAAGGAAAGAACATTTTGGTCACTAGAGGAGAAAATTATATTGGTAGTCACACTACTTTATAGTTATTGTTGAGTGGCTACAAGATTGTTTTTATTGATAATATGATAACTTGTCAAGAAGCAATGCCAAATATGACGCAAATCTTAAGTGCTAAACAAATTTTGACTCAACCAGAACTCACAAAATAATTTTTTTGTGTAGTATACACTAAGTATGTTGAAGCTTGATCCTATTCCAAATTTGGCATCCTAGCATGGTACCAAAGCTTCAATAAAGCTTCTAACCTTGTTTGATTACCATTGGAAAGTGAACCCCTACAAAACTTTCAAAAAAGGCCCAAGACATTCAATAGGCTTGTGAGAGTAGTTATAGGATGCCAAAAATGGAATTATGACTTTGATTTTAGAAAGTCTTTTGTTGTTGGTGAATCAAATTTTATACCTATATACCATGGTTCGAAGGATATGTCCTGTCCATATTATACAACATGCCTTTTTCAATCATAGAAATAATTCTTTGTCCTCTATGTGAGCTTGTAGTTATGGGTTTCGATGCTTTTGGGTTACTTTTTCTCAACTAATTACATAAGGTGATGTCAACATGGATTGAATGTGCATTTCCATTTCAAGGATTTTCATCACCCATGCATATGTTTGAATAGGTGTTATACTCTCTACCTCTGATAACCATGTTGAGAGATATGGCAAGGAAATCTCTAACAAGTCTTGAACAAACTTGAGTTGCTTCTAAAGATATTGGAAGAAAATTGTTTAGTGGGACTAAAATGACAATATAAGTAAAACAACAATTGATTTGTGCATAACAGGTAGACTGTGAGACTGCAGTATTATCATAAAAAATAGTGGTTGGATAGTGACAATAGTACAGAGCTCGAGTAAAATGATAAGAGAAGTGGCATTGACAGTAGTATTGTGACAACATATCTATAATTTCCAATTGGATAGAAGCAGAGGTAGTAAAATGACAGTGTGTGGTATCGACAGTAGTAACACCAAGTTTATTGACAATAATGGTTTGACATTGATCATAATAGTGGTTGTGTAGTGCAATGGTTGAGTAGTGTAATTAGTGTGTTCTATGTTATTCATTTATCTTTTGTTCTTAAGGGTGGTTGGGTGGTGCACAAAGGATAACGAAGACTCCTTCAGGTTAGTTCCTAAGAACATATTCTATATTCAAGGTGATAGGGTGTTCCAAGGTGGATATTGAAACCTCCTTTAGGTTGGTGCCTGAAAACACTTTAGGGTGGCAGGGTGGTGTTAGGGCAAGAAATTCATGCTTGCGGCATATTGGTGCATCCTTTTAGTTAGTGTTGATAAAACTAGCAATTTGATGCCTCCTTCTGACTGTTGTTGACCTAAATCATGAAGTTGGAGCTTCCTTAGGGTCAGTGCTTGAAAATCAGGGGGTTGGTTCCTCCTTCCAGTTAGTGTAGGAGAATCTTGGAAGTTGGTGCTTCCTTTTGATGTAATCTTCAAGATATATATTAAAAGTGTTCCATGGTTTTCTCCCATTTGGGTTTCCATGTAAAATTATTTTGTACAATGTGTATGATGTTATGCATTGTTGAATGGTATTATTAATTGATAATAATTTGCATGATATGTTTGAAATGGTAAAATTTCCCAATATTGCTTCAAGCCCCCCACAGTATTGGTGAATGTTCCAACAAGAGCAGGTTCCTTCAATCACAACCTAAGAGTTGGAAGGTATATCTCAGGGACATATATGGGAAGTTTAAGGAAACACACCTCCGAATGGTCAAAGGAAATCTTTGAAATTACACTAGTTTCATAATCCATTACAATTAACCAAAATAAATAGGTTGGTCTAGTTCCTTTGTTCGATGAAACAACTATGAAATGTGTGAATCCATAATGGAAGCCTATTTGGGAGTTCTTAGCTATTTCTAGAAACACATCTATAGATTAATCAAGAAGGTATAATAAAAAATCAATGAATGCTATTTTAAGCGCTTTACGACATTCTGTGAAAATTAAAGCGGGTCAATACTCATTAGCCAAAAAGAATTGGGAGGAGATTTTGAAAATATTTACTTAAATAAGAATGTCGATCAAGATGAAGAAGATGATGATGATCATGATTCAGATAGAGCGCTCTTCATGGGATTATATACTTAGAACAAAGAACCTAATAACGATGAAGACGAGGAAAGAGAAGTGGGGATGGAGGGAGAATTGATTAGTGCCTTAAGAACACAGAAGAATAATCATATACCCAAGGAAGAATTTTCCCTCCTAAGAATTCAAGTAGAGGAGGTAGAAAGGAGAGAAGAAATTTGAAAATTCATGTTCAGGACTATGAGGCAAAATTTATTCAAAAGAAAAAATATTTGACACAACTCTAGCTAAAATAAGCAGGCTTAAGGAATGGAAAAAGGAGAAATTGCAAGATGTTGAAAAGAAGAAGCATGTCATTAATGAAAAGGAACAAGATGATTCTCACTTAAATATGGAGGTAAAAGAAGAAGGTGAAGCTCCATGCAACGAAGGCACAAGTTCTAGGCCCCTAAAGAGCAAGGTTGAAGAGAAGTCTGAAAGCAAAGTCATCATCCTTCGAAGGCCAAATCAAAGTGAAACCTAGAAGAAGATTGAAAATGTTGTTTCTCCAAGGAGTTATGCTTATGTAATGAAATACAATGATCAAAAAAGGACTAAACCTCCTCCAAGGAACAATGTCTTCAATAGATCAATATCATCAAGGCAAGTCATCTTGTCCAAGTACCCTAGTTTATTTCTTGGTTATTATTTTTTATGTAGAAATTTTGGGTATAAGGCAAGGGATTGGAAAGCTTATGACAGGGATAATTAGAAAGGTAATTATCAAATCCCTAGAATAAATTTTACAGGAACACAAGACATATGTCAAAATGGCCTCCTTGGTAGAGAGTATACATTAGTTTTTTTGTCAGTCAGGAACCACATTAAATGGTACCAATGACATATATGGACACATAGCTCGTGATTGCAAAAGCATGATGAATTCTACAATTTTGGAAAACAATGATATCAGGTATAAGAAGTTTTGGAGAAGAAAACAAAAACAAGAAGAACGTGTGAATACAGAAATCCCAGAGGTAATATTCACAATATTTGTAAAATCATGGGACCATGATGAATCTATAGGTACAAAGGAAGATGTGAGGATTTAGAATGATGATATGGCTCTAGGTCAGGTTCATACATTATTATGAAAATTATGGCTTGGATATTCCCATTGTTTTGAATGTTAAAGAAAGGGAGTCTAAGTAGAAGCAACTATAGATTTGAAGATCTATCCTCCAGGAAGCCAAATTTGGGAAGGTTGATTCATAGTGGTTTGATGACATATTTATGGAATGTCCCATGTAAAATAGGTTGATTTATTCAAGTACAGTTCAATGGTTCATGATTATATAAGTATGTATTAAATCAAGAATATGTATAACAATAGATTTGAAGAAATCGTCAAAACAATAAAGAGGCAGATTAGTCAGCATTGTCTACAATTGAGCATCAAATTTGAAAAGCAAATTCATGGAAAATTTTGTGGCACTTCAAGATCGAGCTCAGAATAATTGTAGAAGGACTCATTTTCATTATCATAGAGGTAATTTTTTAGTAAAGCATATTGACAAGTGGAATCAGAATGACAAGCTATGAGGGGCACATCAAGATAGACAAAGAGAAATTGTCAGGGGGGGAAGGAAAATTGCAGGAAGACAAAGGGAGATACTTCATTAGGGGGAGTTATTGTTTTCCATTGATGTCAAAGGGGGAGAGAAAATATGAGAGGAAGATCAAAAGAATGGAGATAGGGGGAGCAGTAATAGCAGGGGGAGTATGAGTGCTACCATAAATGACAAAGGGGGAGAAAGTTGAATGGTCTTTTCATTGATGAAAAAGTCAACCATTAGTGATCAACATAAAGACTGTATCCTATTTAGAAGCAGTGAAGGAAAGATGGAAAGTCTTGGCATGAACAATTTAACTTGAATTCTTTTAATATGTGTAAATAGATTAGAATAATTAGAAGTACCAATGGACAAGAAGTTGTGGAAGAGAGGAAAGGAAGACCAAAGGCTAAAAGCCACAATGGTGTGATCAAGATTCCCCACACTTGTTGACGTAAATGAATGGGAAGAACAATAAATTTGCAAGCAAGACCATCATAGGATGATAGTACTCATCATGTTGTTTCCTATGGTAGTTGGCACGTCAAATGGTTCCTCACAGTTGAGGAGATATTGCCTCCTAAAGTTGAAGCCCCAAAGTCACGATGAAAGTGCCCCAAATGCATGGTAAATGTAGCACTATACTTTGGTCCCAAAAATTGGTATATGGCTTAAATCCAGGTCAACCCTAAAATGAGGAATTTAATTTTATAAAATAAACTTTATTAAATGGATGAGGTTGGCCAAAATATTAAGGGTGTTTTTTTAATAAAAATTAAAATTCAAAAAAAGGGGTAGGTCGACCCCCCTCTTGTCCCCCCTTGACAACTGTAAAAGGAGGCACACATCTTTCCATTAAAGGCATCAATACTCATGTTGTTACTCTACAATTATAAGGTTGAGGTCATCAAAAGAAGATCTATAGCAGGGGCCAAACTATTTCATTATGGTTTTTTTTCTTGTTTTTTTTTTTTCACTCGTTGATCAAGTTGTCCATTTGAGGAAAATTGTAGAGGTATTATGACGTATGTTCTGAGGAAAATTGCAGATGGTTCTGAGGAAGATTGTGGGTGATTTTCTCTAAAATATGCAGAGAAACAAAGTGATTGGCCCCTCTCCAAACTAACTTGTAAGATCCCACAAAAGTCTAGAAACATCATCTTGAACCCAAATCTTTGTGTCGGCTCGTGCTCATTGGAGTGGATAGCATAAATTGTGTGAAAAGTTGAAGCACTTCAAGATTGATCAACATTCAAATATCAAGTAGAATATCATTGTTTGTATTCCTATATTGAGTGGCATTCAATATTTTTTTTATTAACAAAGTCATGTTTCTTTAATCAATGAAAATAAAACACTCAAAGCTTTGTTTCCCACGATGACCTCGACTACTTTCCTACAACAGAGTGTTTACCTAGATTATTTTTTCATGTACAATGTAAATCAGTTGAGGGAGAGTGATCTATGTAAATGTGCTAGAAATTTTGATCATGATGCAACCGGTGTTAAAAGTTGTTTACTCCCACCATACCATCAATGATATATATAATATCACCATTTGGGTATGTATAAAAACATGTTATGATTCATATTATTGAAGTTTCTATGCTAATAGAGAATGATAGTGGAGGGCCAAGGAAATAACGCTCTCGCCATTGGAGGAGCATGTTATATTGGCAGTCACATTACTTTATAGTTATTTTTGGATGGCTACAAGACTATTGTTATTGATAATATAATAAATTTTTAAGAATCCATGGAAAATATGAGCTCGATGTTATTCCAAATTTGGTAGCCCATCTTGGTAACAAAGCTTCAATAAAGTTGCTAACTTTTCTTGATGATCATTGGAAAGTGAAACCCCTACAAAACTTTCAACAAATGCCCAATAATTTCTACAGGCATTGTGAAAATTTCTAACTATTGCAGCAACCAGAAATTATTCTTCTAATATTAAATTAATTTTGCAGTTTATTTTCTATGACAAACAATGAATAATTTACAATTGCAATTTTCACCATAATAACCACGGAAAAATAAAAGCGCTGGAAATTGAGAAATTCTAGAACACACACATAAAAATGACACCATTATTTTTGGACAATTGCCCCAGAAAAAATCCAATGCTAGAAAATCGGTGCAGCAAATGAGGGTTTTATTATTGTGCAGTAGCAAAAGATCCAAGTACAATAACATGGATGCCAAACAAGAATTTATATCTGAGAGAAATAGTGGAAAAAATAGTGAGGGAATTTTACCCTCCTCCACAAGAAATCTTGGCCTCAACTGGATACAGAAAACTACTCTAGGAAACCCCTGTGTCAGCCTACTACACAACCCTTGTGAAGGCCAAACTCACACTCCTCCTGAACTGCTTCTAAATCAGTCGTTCTACCTGTAGTTGCTACTAGAAGTCACTGGCCAGGCCCTCTAGAAATTTTCCCGGCCTCTGGCACCTAAAACGACATGCTTCTCAGCCAAATCAATTGCCTTTCTTGAGGCACTGCGCATCCCCTAAGCAGCCTCTTGGAGAAATAATATGACCCCCTCCCCTGACTGTTCCAAAACTGGAAACTCCTGTAGAAATAAATAATATGAACTCCTCCACTGACTCTTCTGGAACTGGAACCTCATTCAGAAATAGATGACTCTACCCCTCTGCCACCTTCTACTTGATCACTAGCTCAATCTCACTATTGAATGATCTGCAACTGCAAAATCAAACTTCCTTGATCACTGAGTATCTGCAACTGGTGTATTCTCCATCTACCCATCAAACTCTTCTTATAATATCTAGTTAAGACTTCATCGATCACAATTAAAACTTAATTGATGGTTGAGATCATCTCTAAGTATGTCCATGTGAGTTTCTAGATAATTCTCACCTTTCTCAATTAATTACTATTAATTAACTAGTTTTCCTAAGATATACTTTGGAAACATTTAAATGATATTCAATTAATTTAATTGAGCTATCTCTAGGAGGAATTTCCATAAACGATTTATGGGTTTTGGAGAACTCATCTGTTTTACCTCTCCATAAATTTTGAGACTAGAACACCATCTGATGCTACAAAAACTAACATGCATGTGAGAGGTAGCTACAAGATGCCGAAAATTGAATTATGACTTTGATTTTATAAAATCTTTTGTTGTTGGTCAAATGAATTTTACACCTATATACCATGGTCAGAAGTATGAGCCTTTTCCATATTGTACAACATGTTTTTTCATTCATACAAGGAATTCTCTACCCTATATGTGAGCTTGTAGTTATGGGTTTTGATGCTTCTAGGTTACTTTGCTTGACTACTCAGATAACATGATGGAAGCATGTGCAAAATGTGCATTTCTATTTCAAGGAGTTTCATCACACATGCATATGTCTAGATCATTTTCGTACTGTCTACCTTTGAGAACCATGTTGAGAGATATGACAAGTAAATCTCTAACAAGTCTTAGAAAAACATGAGTTTTTTGTAAAGAGATTGGAAGAAACTTGTTTAGTGACACTAAAATGAAAATATAAGTAAAACAACAATTGATGTGTGCATAAAAGGTAGATTTTGAGAGTGTGGTATTGCCATAAAAAGTACTGGTTGTACAGTGACAATAGTATAGTGACAAGTACATAGCTCAAGTACAGTGAGAAGAGCAGTGGCATTAGCAGCAATATTGTGACAGTGTGTCAGTGATTGATAATTGGACAACAATAGAGGTAATAAAATGACAGTGTGTGGTCTTGACAACAATAGCACTAGGTTTATTCAAAGTAATGATTAGACAATGATCAAAATAATGGTTGTGTAGTGCAGTGATCAAGTGTGATGGTTGAGCAATGTGATATATCTTATTCATTCATCTTTCATCCTTAAGGGTGGTTGGTTGGTGCATGGAGGAGACCGAAAAATCATTCAATTTGGTGCCTGAGAACATATTCTATCTTCATGGCAGTAGGGTGGTGCAAGGTGGAGATTGAAGGCTTGTTCAGGTTGGTGCCTAAGAACACTTCAAGGTGGCATGGTGGTGTTAGGGTAGAAAATTGATGCTAGCAGTGTGTTGGTGTATCCTTTCAGTTGGCCTTGATAAAACCATGTGGTTGGTGCCTCCTTCAAGTCGTTACTAGTCATTCATAGAGTTGGATCTTCCTTTAGGTCGGTGCTTGAAAATCAAGGGGTTGGTGCCTCCTTAAAGTTGGTGCTAGAGAATCTTGGAATTTGATGCTTCTTGTTGATGTAATATTCAAGATATATATTTTAAAAAAAAATTGTGGTTTTCTCATATTTGGGTTTCCACGTAAAAATATATTTTCTAATGTGTGTGATGTTACGCATTGTTGAATCGTATTGTTAATCGATAATAATTTGAATGATATGTTTGAAATGGTAAAATGTGCCCAAGACTGATTCACCCCCCTCTCAATATTGGTGAATATTCCAATAAAATTAAGATCTAAGTGGAAGTATTTTATTTGTGGTCAACATTGAAATATTTTTTTGTTATTATTATTTTTTTAATTTGGTAATCTAAGCATTAATTTACTATTTTTAAATGTAACATTATGGGACAACAACATATGTCCCATAGTGAGTTGTAGAGATACCTCATTCTTTTGATATCTTTACTCCAAAACCAACATAGATTACTTGACAACAACATCTCTCTAGTATCCTACTCTAAAATGTAATTATTATTTTGTTATTTTTAAATGCATCTTTACTACAAAAACAAATGAAAATGAAAGCATGAGGCCATTATTAAGAACTAGCATAAATTCCTAACTACAGATCTAGCAAGTGTTGAGAGGAATCAAATCTCTTGAGTTTGAAACCCTTCCTTAAGTTTTGCACTTAGAAATAGGTTTGTATATTGAGAGATTTGATCCCTCTATTAAGGTTACCATTCATATCATATGAGAATAAACGTGAATCTTGAACAACATTCAATATTCATAATAGATTACTTATCTTTGACATCTAAAGAGTGCCATTTCACAACACAAAATCTATCACATTAAATATATCACATACCTCACTCTTAGATAATCCTATCATTGACATATACAACACTTTGAGTTTCACAAGAACGAAATCTCCCTTGTGAAGATTAGACATCTTCTCCTTTTGAATCGCCACTTTTATTATGAGCATTAGTTATTGCTAGTTGATATGTGAATTCACATCACATTAAGCATCCATAGTTAAAGTGCTCAATATCCACTTTGAGAGTGAGGCTATTTACTTTGGTATCTTCACCTTTGTTCTTGATTCTACACAAAATGAAAATAACTATTCATGGGTTGTGGTCATAAATTCTATTGGGATTGGAAATGCATAAAATTAAATGCAATTGTTTGGGTAAATAACAATTATGATGAGATTTTTTTTATCGAGACCTGGAGTGCTGCTATGAAGCCCTAGCATGCACTTCAGCACCTCTGCGCCCTTGATCCCACTGCTCTGCGGCCTGTGGCTTTGGGCCCTCTGCCCTCCTGCACCGCTCCTGTGTTCCCCTCTTGATTTCCTGCGTCTCTGTGCGCTCGTCTGCTGCTGGGCGGGGCTAGTAAGTCAGGCTCACCCCCATGGAGGTCCTGGGCTCACCCCAGGCAGGCCCTCCCCCCCCTGCCTTCTTCTGCCAAAGCCTTCTCTCAGCTCTTGGCCCGATTGCCACAGAAGAAAAAGAGTGAAGCAACCAAGTTTGTCAAGAGGCTTGAAGACATTCCAGAAATTTATCTGTCACCAAAGACTCCGATTCAAGTCACCCTCTCCTTGGCTAAGTGGGCTCTCGTTGGCCAATTCACCGGTCTAAGGCCTTCTCCTAAGGTCACTAAGACCTAGGTCAACAAGAACTGGGCTCCTCTGATCAAGAGCATTGTCACCTCTTACTTCTTAGGACAAGGGTTCTTCCTCTTCAAATTCACCTCAAAGGTCGACAAGGACCTGATCTTTCAGGATGGCCCCTACTTCACGGGCCCCCAGGGGCTGTATCTCAACAGATGGAGGTCGGATTTCAACCCTGCAGTCGATGTTCCCATCGCTGTCCCTATGTGGGTCAGACTCCCTAACCTCCCAGTGCATTACTGGAACTGGGACTCGTTGAAGCACATCGGAAACGCCCTTGAGAAATTCATAGATTAGGCAAACAACAAAGATCAATATGACTATGCACATATCTGCGTAGAAGTAGATCTAGAGGTGGGTCTCCCAGAAGCCATCAAAATCAAAGTAGGAAACTGGACTCATTTGCAGAAGCTAGATTACGAGCAGTTGCCTTTCAAATGCCGAAAGTGCCATGTCTATGGTCACTTCGCCAGAGGATGCCCAACCAATGTGGAACTAGTCAAGGGTAAATTAGAAGGCTAGAACCAGGTCAAGCGCACCAGGAAAACTCAAAATCAGGTTGGTCCTAACGGAAGAGGTCCCCATCAGGCCCCTCCTCAGCAACCCCCTTCCAGAATGGATCAAGAAAATAAATTCACCCCTCTAAGCTCGCAAATAGAGGAAACACAGGATACAGACATCCAAAAATCAACCCCTCCCTCTAAAGGTACCCCCTCTTCTCCCAAGGGGGCAAGCCTTTCTGAGAGTTCCAAAGGAAATATTGTTGAAGTAGAGGAAGATGAGCATGAATCAGATGGTTCAGAGGAAGAAGGGGAAATAGGAGAATCCTAAGCTTTGATAAGGAGATCCACAAGAGGCCGCAAAACAAATTGGGAAAAAAAAGAACAGGAAACTTTCAAAGATAAACTCCAAGGCATCCAGCCAACCCTTGAGAAGTTGTTAGCATCAAAAACAAAGATGGTGAGAAACCAGCCCCAAGGCTCCAAGGGAGCCAACCAGAAATACAAATGATGAAGCTAGTCTCTTGGAACTGTAGAGGTATGGGGAGCAGAATCAAAGAAGAAGCCATCAGAAGTTTAATAAGAACAGAAGCTCCTGACATACTCCTCATCCAGGAGACCAAACTGGAAGACTCTATCTTCCTTCATGCTAGTGAGAAACTCTGGAACAAATGTGAGGCGAAAGCAATTTCTACCCGTGGGGCTTCCGGTGGGTTGGGCACTCTTTGGAACGCTAGCAAATTCTTAGTCGTTTCTGAGACCCTCAACACTCACTGGCTGCTCTTAAAACTATAGCATTTAGACTCAAAAGAGATTATTAGTCTCTTCAACGTTTACATCCCTGTGAACGCTAGGGAAAAAATGCTTGTTGGGAATCCATAAGAAACCAAGCATTTTTCGTTAATCTAGAGAATACCATCATTGCAGGAGATCTAAACCTCAATCTCTTATCAACAGAAAAGAGAGGAGACAACATTGTTTGAGATCCAGCAAGGGAATGGGTAGAGGACCTTATGCAGGACTGGGATCTGCTGGACATCAAGCCAATCTCTGGTAAGTATACTTGGTCTAACAAAAGAATTGGTCCTGGCCACATTGCTGCCAGATTGGATATATTCTTACTTCAAAGTTCTTTTCTTCTGCTTGGATTAGAGGCTAGAGTTCATATTCTCCCATGCAGCACTTCTGATCATAAACCCATCAAGCTGGAACTGGTGTTTCAGCTTTACCTTGGACCAATTCCCTTCAGATTTAGCCCACTCTAGGCTAAGGAATCAAACTTCATGCAATTAGTTAAGGGCATCTGGACGTAGCCAGTCAAAGGCTCCCCATTTTTCGTCTAGGAGGAGAAGCTCAGAAGAGTGAAAAGGGCTTTGAAAAGCTGGGCCAAATCTCTACCCAATCCACCCAATGAGAGGAAACAACTCCAATGCACTCTAGAAAATCATCATCTCCATGCCGAAACAGTTGACATAACAAAAGAGATTCTAGACAAAGAAGCCCAGCTCCAGCAAAACTATCACAAGGCTTGTCTAGCTGAGGAAGAGTACTGGAGACTTAAGTCTCACAGCCTTTGGCTCAAAGTAGGTGACAGGAACTCTTCCTTCTTCCACAAACAAGCTCAGGTAAGGAAATGTTCCAACTCCATTTCTGAAATCAAAGATGGCTCCATCATTCACAAAGACAATGCAAGCATCAAAAAAGCTGCATCCCTTCACTTTAAAACTTGTATAGTGAAGATATAAATCTGGATCAAAACTCTGATATGATGGATGTGGTCCCCTCCCTAATTACTATTGAAATGAATCACCTTCTTGAAGCTAAAGTCACCAAGAATGAAGTCAAGGATGCTCTCTTTTCCATGGACCCAGACAAAGCCCCTGGGCCAGATGGCTTTTTAGCCAGATTTCTCCAATCTTGTTGGTTGATTGTGGAAAAAGATCTATACAAAATGGTTATTAAGTCCCAAGCTTGCCAGAAAATCAGAGGCAGCACGAACTCGGCTTTTCTTGCTCTCATCCCCAAAGAGAAAGGAGCCAATACCTTCAACAGGTTTCGCCCGATTTCGCTATGTACAAACTGATTACCAAAGTCATCGCTAATAGACTCAAGCTCATCCTCCCCAAAGTCATTCTGGAAAGCCAAGGAGGATTCATTCTGGGTAGACAAATAGTGGAAAATTTCATTCTAGTCCAAGATGCAATTCACTCAAGCCTGAGTCACAATGAAAAAGGTATGGTTGTCAAACTTGATTTACCAAATGCTTTTGATAGATTTAAGCATAGTTTTCTGCTGAAAGTCTTACATAAGCTTGGATTTGGTGAGAAATTTATAAATTGGATTCGAGCCTGCATTTCGGAGCCTTGGATTGCTCCATTAGTAAATGGCAGAGCTGTTGACTTCTTCAAAGCCACAAGAGGGCTCAGGAAGGGGTGCCCTTTCTCACCCCTTCTATTTGTTCTTTGAGCCTCTGTCCTAAGTTTTTATTTAGACAAAAAAATGATGGATCAGGAAATTGTTGGGCTTTGTATAGCAAGAGGTGTTAAAAACATAAATCATGCCCTCTTTGCGGATGACACCTTGTTATTGGGAGTTTCCTCTGTGCTTATAGCCTCTAGATTTAAAGGAGTTCTGGACTATTTTTGTTTGGTTTCGGGAAGCAAACCAAACAATGGCAAATGCCATATCTTTTGCTAGAACACCACTTCCATCTTGCTCAATTCATTTCCAGAACCTTTGGTTTCACAGCCTCCTCAAACTAGACTTCCTTCAAGTACTTAGGCCTACCTGTATTTCTTGAAAGAGCCTTCAACAAAGATTGGCTCCCTCAATTGGAGAAATTCAAGAACAAGCTGCTTGCCTAGGGCTTTTCCTGGCTTAACATTGCTGGTAAATCTATTCTCATAAAATCAGTCCTTAACAGTCTTCCCTTATTTCAGTGTTCTGTCCTTCTCGATCCCACTGGCATCCTCAAAAAAATGGAGGAGATCATTCGAAATTTTTTTTGAAAGGGGGGCAAGCAAAATGAGAATAAGATTCCATTAGTCAACTGGGAATCCATCTCCAAATCTCTCTTGGAAAGAGGCTTGAACTTCAAAAATCTTGGATATCATAATATTGCAATGGGAGCAAAGATCATTTGGAGAATTATTGCACCTAACCCTAGATGGGCACAATTAGCTCTTTGGAAAAAATACTTCAAAGGCCAGCATTCTCGCTGTCTATATCACCCTCTGCCTCTCCCTCATTCGCCCTTTCTGAAGCTCTATAACAAAGCCTATCCACTTATTAACGCTCATGCCTACTAGATTCCCGGCAATGGAAAAAGGATCAACCTTTGGATAGACAGCATTATGAATAATGAGCCGATGGGAGACTGTCACTCTCTCCAAGAGATGCGCAGATGGATGGACGACATTGGATTGCATTCCCTGTGAGACATTTCAGTCTGGCAGGATTCACACTAGGCTGGCTGCAACCTTGAAATGCCCCCAGATTTGTCTATGGAATGAGAGATCCTGCTCTCCAAGCTTCACGGATTGGCTCCAACGCGGATGCGAAGCAGGGATTCAAGAGTTTGGGGTGTGCAGGCTGGTGCTTATTCCATTGCTCAAGGATATGCCAAGCTGTGTGAGCACCCCCATGCGACCACGAATCCAGAGCTGTGGAAAGGGATATTACATTATCCCTCCTTACCAAAAATCGACTTCTTCAATTGGTTGTTATGTCACTCCAAAATTTTTACAGACAATAATCTTCAGAAGTGATGTTTCCACGACCCTTCAAGGTGCAAACTTTCCAAGGTAAACCAAGAAAGTGTTTCTCATCTGATGCTTGAATGTTCCTTCACATTGCAGATTTGGATCGAGCTGTTGGAACTTTTGAGTTCCAGTGTCGCCTTACCTTCCTTCATTCTTGATTTTTTTATAAATGGCTGCAAAGGTCTCCTGGTCCTCCTCCAAGAAAAAAAATTATCAGAGCTGCTTGGTCTTTTCTCCCTAAAATTATCTATTGGCAGGTTTGGCTTGAGCGAAACAGAAGGATTTTCAGAAACTGCGAACAGGACGCCAAGCTAGTGGTAGTTAAAATTAAATGCTAGTTAAAAGAGTGCCTGAGAGACCATAAAGATGACTTAAGTCTCAGCCAGCAAGATATAAATTGGGGTTCCTCTCTTGATCTTCAGTTCCAAAAAATTGCAAAGAGTATCTCCCTCCCAAAAATTTGGCATATTAGGGCTACAACAGAAGAGTTCCAAGGATGGACTACAAACCATCAGAGACACTTTCTATTTTTTGATAGGGCTGCAAAGGGAAATCCTGGAAGAGCTAGAGCTAGAGAAGTCATTTGAATCCAACAGGCTTTAGGATCCATAGTTTCGCCTGGGGTTTGGGCATCGCTTCCCGCATTCAAGTTGAGGCTTTGGATTTTTTCCAAGGTCTTAAGATTTTGAAGATGTTGAACATCAGGGAGGCTAATGTTATTGAAGATTCTCAGGTTATCATTAACACTATGGTGACTCATTCTAAGCCAATGGACCTAAGGTTAGCAAGGCTGATTCATAGAATTACAGACCTTCGAGACTCTTTCCAGAATTTGAATTTCTATCACGTGTTGAGAGCGAATAATAAGGAGGCAGACACCGAAGCTAACAAAGCAACTCTTCCTACAGTTGGAGCCCTGCTCAAAGGCGAACAGGAAATATGGGAACCAATTCCTTAATTTAGAAAGTTGTCATGTTTTATTGCCTTTCGTTAAATCAGTTTGTTTGTATCCACAATCTTGGGAAAATCTGAGAAATTGACCGCATAGTAGCAGCTAAAAAGAGATGTGAGCTAAACATAAATTTCACGGTCTTGCAAGGTTGTATGGCACTTCTGGAATTAGACTCACCTTTTGTAATCTACTCTTTGGCATTAAGACCAAGTTTCTAATATATCCACTACCTGCTTCTACAAAAAAACAATTATGATGAGAAAACAATAGGCACGTCACGAACCTAAGGAAATGAGGTCAAATCTCTATATTTGATAACATTCCCATCATTACAATAAATACTTAGTGTGAACAAAACACATAGTGAATACTTGAATGCATATCCATCAATCTTGTATAAGCTTGATCAAGATCATGGTAAAGATAATGCAAAGTTTTTCTTAATTTCAAACAAAAATATGTTAATGATTTTGCTTGGAATAAAAATCTCTATTAAACTCATTGAAACTTTATAACTTTTATATTATTGATTAATTTTAGATAAAACCTATAGAAAATGAGTCTTATTGTTTTTTATTAAGTTTTGATATTTAACTTGTATGTCCTTAATTAAGTTTAAATATGAATGTTATCTTGAGAACTCAAACATGATTAATTCCCTTAGACCTATCCATATTACATAAAAAATCCTAATGGTGCCCCTATCCCACTCATATGAAAAATATCCCTTTTAGATGACCTACATCATATATTAAGGCCATGGTCATTGCATATTAACACAAGAATATTCATTTAATGTTTAATTCCTAGGGTTTCTCCCCAATCCATTGTTGAGGCCTTAAGACCTTTTGTGATGCTAAAATGTCATAATGATGCCAATTTCTGACTTGGAAGACAATTATGCCTTATAGAGAATATGTTATGTAGATGATGACGTTGTTTATGGCCATTCATCCCTAAAGATTTCATCTAGGTCCAGAGCGTCTTATTGACCTCCTCTAACCATCATCAATACCTTAAGTCCCATACCTAGCACATAAGACTTTATTGTGGTACCCATATTATACTTGGAGGCCAAAGATCCCATCTAATGTCTAATGAGTTGTTGAGAATGCAAGGCCCTTATTTTCCTTCCTTGACTAAGATTAGTGCCTTGAAATCCATCCCTGCTACACAAAAGCTCCTAAGTGCACCCATATGTCACTGTATGTTTAAGATCCACTTTAAATGGTGTAGGTCATGTTCAAGGACTTATCATGACCCATTAAATCAAGAATCTTAGTTTAGAATCTGCATCCATCAACATCCCCCCCCCCCTCCACCTAAAACAAATACCATGGTTTGAGTTCTATCCCAGTGAACAAAACTCCATATTAGTGTCCATATCCACCTGAGCTTCATTTAGAGCCTAATTTCCATGTTTTCCTTCCCTTATAATGGTCAAATTCATGAAAACCATCCCTCATATGAAAAAGATGAAAAACCTCTTAAGGGTATCCATATTACTGTGGGAAGGAAAATCCCTCAATAGTGGGACTATGTGGTCGTTTAAGGCATTGACATAGAAAAATGAGTCAAATATCATTGAGAGCAGTTGAGGGTGGAAGAATACACTTGGGAGAAAAAAAATATTAAATAATAATAATAATAAATTTAAAAAAAATTGAGACATGGAGACTTGCTCTAACCAATCTTGCCAAATAATTTTTTCATCCAACGTTAAAATTGGAAATCAACTTAACTTTATATATATATATATATAAGAAAAAACAGAATGAGGAACTAAATCAAATTGGCCTAGAACTCCAAGAACTGGAAAGTCCTGATTCTGATGGCTATGAAACCCAGGAGAAAAAGGACAGAATCCTATTGTTGGAAGGTCAACAAAGTAAAATTCTGCTAGCAAGAGAGGAGGAATGGAGGTTGAAAAGTAGAGCTGTTTGGCTGAAGGCAGGAGATGAAAATACAAATTTTTTCCACAATTATTCCAAAGGAAGGAAGGACTCGAACACCATCTGGAAGCTAAAGGATGAAGAAGGCAGAGAAACAAACTCATTTGAAACTCTCTCTCACATGGGGAGAAGCCACTTTCAAAAGCTATTCACAGATCAAGGGGAAGTAACGTTGGCAGTGGTTATCTGAATAGCCCAATGCTTTCCTCGCTATGTGGAGGAGGAAGAAGCAGAGGAGCTAATGGGAGAAGTCACAAAGGAGGAGGTCGAGAGCATCATTAAATCAATGGCAAAAGACAAGAGCCCAGGCCCGGATGGGTGGACAATAGAACTATTCCAACACTTTTTCAACCAAATTGGATTGGAATTGACGGAGGTGGTCAAAGAATCCAGGAGGAAAGGTGTTGTCTATCCTCCTTACAACTCAACTTTTATAGCACTTATACCCAAAAAAGAAGATTTGGGTTCCTTTGAAGACTTTAGGCCAATCTCACTTTGTAACTGCATTTACAAAATCATTACAAAAGTGATAGTGGTCCGAGTGAAGCCCACCTTGTTGAGATGTATTTCAAATGAACAGTTTGGGTTTTTGGATGGCAGACAGATCCATGAGGCCATTAGGGTTGCTCAGGAAACAATCCATAGCGTCAAACAGATGAAAAGGAAAGGAGCGGTTGTGAAAATAGATCTATCAAAAGCTTATGAGAGAATTAGTTGGACCTACATCAGGATGTTATTAACACATATGGGTTTCAAAATCGACTTTATTAACTGGATTATGGGATGCATCATAAGTGTTAGCTTTGCGGTCCTAATAAATGGAGCAGCTTCCTCTTTTTTCAAAGGGCAAAGAGGATTGGGACAGGGATGCCCTCTTGTTATCGGGAAAACTAGTGTTCATTTAGAATTGCTAGTCCCACTAAGATGGGTAGCTATCTTAGAAACAAACAAACTAAAGTTACTTGTGTTTTCCTTTATGAGAGATAGATGAGAGAGAAGCATAGAGTACCAACCTCAGTCTTTTGCTTGGCTCCTTGCTTGTTTCCTCCCTCCTTTGACAGAGCTTCGCCATTCCTTCCTTACTTGTCCCGCTTCAAAGAACACCTGTAGAGTCAAAGCAGCATAATACCATCAAAGCATAGATATCTATAACCGTGAACAATATAGGATTAGATGTATATTAACCATACAAATGCATATATCAATACAAGATTCAGAAATATACAATAATATGGAGGAAAACTCAAATAGCTTTATTGATAGAAGTAGTAGAAGAGAGGATTACAACGCATTAGTCTAACCCAGTGCCATCCTCCCAGCATGAAAGCCCTCTTTACCTCATGAAAATCTAGATCACCCAACACTATGATGTTTCATAGAGAAACCAACAGCACTTCCTTACAAAATACAAAATTCCAGTCTCTGGATCTCTAGGATGAGGGATCCATATATAGATATTTGCAGGTGGGTGAGTCAATTTTTGGGATTTTGATTAGTGTCATTTCTCTGATAGTTCTTGGTTCCACTTGGAGATTTCATGATCTCTTACTCATCCCTGGGCGAATTCAGAGAGGCAAGTGTCAAATGGGTAGTTTCTAGAAGATTCTCTGGGTTTCCACCTAGCCAACTGCCTCTACCATTTGTATGCTCTCACTCATCGCACCCTATAGAAAGGCTTTTAAGTATGCATCACACTTTTTGCATGTAGCAGGTGAGATGCATCTCATCCTTAGCATTGAGCAGTCTGTATGGTCCAGTTTTGACCAGTTCTGAGTAGTTTTTTAGGGAGAACTTCTAGGAGATGATGTAATCAGCTGACCTTGTTCCTTTAGGGTATGAAACAACACTTTTAGGGGCTTAGAAGCCCTCGGTTTATGGAAATATGAGACTGGGGTTGCAGTGCCCAAATATGTCTATAACAGTTGCCCCCTAAAGCATGAGGTCGTAAATCTTCTTATGTCGAGTGAAATGCTTTGTCATGAGGATTCGAGGTTTTTCAAACTAGAAGGTGACCTGTAATAAGATACAATACAATACATTATCTTCATAATATTTTCATGATCTAGCTGAGGCAGGCATTCCCATGCTCAGCTTTATAAATTCATTTTCATGTACATATGACAGACAACCGCGTGTGTGACAGACTGATGATTCTAGTAGATCTATCATCCTTTGGCTTGGATGATTATCTGTGTAGCTATGATTTACATTTGATGTCTTTATTTTCTTGAATATATCGCAGCCCGGTTGGATGAAACTAGATCCGAGGTCTTCAAACTTGTTCAATCTTCACCCGATGTAAAATTTGATCCATGTGAAAAGATGCTCTGATGTCGAACATGGAAAGACATCGCCTGATTACCAGTCAGTGATGTAAGCTGTTAACAGGCACGAGAGGAATCACCAATAATGATGATGACCCTCAAGGTACTATAATACAATTCACGTGGTGTGAATACATGAGTCGATGTCGAAAACCACGTAAAATCTTTCGGTCGAAGGCCATTGATGTATACCTCTCACCGGAAGTGAGAAACTTACCATTGAGGCATGCAAGCTTCAAAGTACTGAAAGGGTTGTTCCTATGTCAACTTCTTGGATAATGATCTGATGTCGACAAGAAGTGACCCATCGTAGGAGGGCCTTAATTAATCCCACATCTATGACACGAAATGGAGCAAATGATTTTGTGGAGGTGAAAACGATCTGATGATACAAGGTTCAGGGTGGCGGTCATGAAAGAATGAAATGTGAAGGTATTGCGGTGGATGAGGTGTTAGCTAGGTTGGTGAATTCTCTTAGCGACTTCTCTTGAACATATCGGCAACACTGAAATGGATTGGTAGCGTTAACCCCAAAAAAAATGGATGGTACGAAGGACCAATGGTGATATAACCGGTGAACGGAATAACCCAACCCAACTCAATCATGGTGATGGAGTGAAAGTGTCATGTTCAAGAGCGACCTGCTACCAATAAAGTTTCTTCAAGTTTTCTTCCCAATTTTCCCACAGTCATTTCTGACTAGTACTCTTTATTTTTGTCAAGCTTGAGGAGGATAACATATGCTTGTTCTATAATTTGCCCTTCGAGCAAACTTGTCACTATGTTTTAATGAGCCTAGCAACAGTGAAACTCACTCTTGTCTATAATGGACAAGTTTGTTGCTATTGCTTTAACGAGTTCAATGATAAAGATAACTCAGTCCTTTTCAATATTAGAAAGTCTAAAAAGAGACAGAAAGGCAACTCCAATAGTCCTTTTTTTGTAATCTAATCCCTTAAGTCCGAAAAAGTATGAAATAGTACGAAAGGGATGACTTTTTGATAGTTTTAACAAGCCGAACAAGACAAATGCTCGATCTTTTTGTGTAATGATCCCTCGGGTCCAAAAAGATTAAAATCTAGAGGAGGGATGGCACTTCTAATCACTTTAACGAGT
This sequence comes from Pinus tabuliformis, assembly GCA_031772625.1. Lineage (NCBI taxonomy): Eukaryota > Viridiplantae > Streptophyta > Pinopsida > Pinales > Pinaceae > Pinus > Pinus tabuliformis. The sequence continues at coordinate 1,583,935,875 of CM062817.1, forward strand.
TGGAGAGGCCAATTGCTCGGCAATCTTTTCATATTTTACAAGTCAGATAAAAAGAGCTTAAAGGAGACTCGTCTTTGAGGAATGAGTGATATTTTTGGGTAGCAGCTGGTTCCAGGTAAGGTTTGGAACGCTTCAATCACTACAATGTAAAGAAAGTGGCTAACAGAATCATTCTTTGTAGTTGTTCCTCAAAAGGGTAAACAATCAAGTGGAGGCAGATGATCGGTTAAAAAGTGGAGGTGATGGTAAGAACATGACCAAGGCTCAAAAGCTGATAGCGATGCGATCACAAAGGTTATTTACCGACAAATGGGTTCATTTTTTAATGAGCTTAAACTCTGGGGGAACATATATATGCTCATTGCTAGGTTTATTTTTTAATGAGCTTGAACTTCGCGTAAACCTGCTCATGCCAGTCATATAATAAGGATGTTTCATTGATAGGTTCATTTTTTAGGGAGCTTGCCCCATTCGAAACTTTGCTCCGAAGCCTTTTGTTATGCAAGCTAGGAACGACCAACCTACAAGTTTAAAGGGTTAAGAGCCTACAAACTAAGAAAATAAATGGTCGCTTTTCACTTGCATGCAAAAAGGTTTGCATGCCCCCAGGTATAACGAAATAGAGCTTCCAGGTTACCATACAGAAGTTCTTGCATTAGCAAGATTGTTTCATCCACATTTGCAGACAAAACACTTACTTGGCTCTGTCCATTGAAATGGACAAAGGTGATTGTTGTTAGTGCCAATCACATAACCTTTGACAGGGGAATCCTTTTCCAGTCTAATCCCATTTTCCTAAACAGATAGGGGATCAGACTAGTCATATATCCTACGTGGAAACCTACCTTATATCTAGGGTTTTCCTGCCGAAGCAGACCAGGGTGCATGCCTCCTGGGTTTTAGTCATAATCACCGAATCACTCGCGCTCATCAGGTGGACGAACTGGAGATTGATGAGACATTCCTTGCGTAAAAATACCAGTTAGGGATGGCACTTGACTAGTAGCTGTGTTTAAACTAGGGAATGAAAGCTGGTCTACGAGCTGGACCACTCTGCCTTCATGCAGGAAACACATCACTCGAAAGAGTGAGGAAACAATAGCTCCCATGCTATAAATGTAGTCATGCCCAAGGAGTAGATTGTAATCTAATGGCCCTTGGACTACCATCACATTCAGATAAACGGTTTTCCCTCTCAACGTTATAGGCAAATTTGGAAGGATCCCTAACGGTCGACTGGTTCCTTTTTTGAAGCTAGACAGATTTCAAATCTCAGGCAGAAGCGATGGCGAACCAAGCGCTTTCCAATCAATGGAGGAAAGGATACTCACGTAGGCCCCTTCATCTATGATAGTACCAACCATGACCATTTTGTAAGCTTGTACTATGATTTGGAATGGTATATTAGATGGTAGGCGGGGTCTCCCTAGTAGATTCCAATTGAAGGAAACGACTAGATTGCTTGGAGGAGGGACCGAATAGATGACCGAATGAATCTCTAATGAACTTCCTTCCTGTGGTAAAGGAGCGGGTAGATTGCCCCCAAGTTCATCGGATTCTGTCTTAACAAAAATAATTTGAACTGTGTCGTTCTCATTCTCTTCGGTGACTGTATCATCTAAAGGTATACCTTTTGAAGACAAGACTGGGCCAACTTCCATCTCGACATGCTGACTTTGGTCATGTTGGGACTCAGAGGGTTTATCTTCAATAATAGATGCTTCAACTGACAACAAAGGTGTGTTAGTCGGACTTTCAACTAGTGATGGACTCAGCAAGAGTTTCTTGTATCCAGGAGGAAGCCGTAGCAGTGAAGCAGGATGGTTATCCAAGACTCTTTTAGCTTCATCCAGGAAGGGACAACGGTGGAGGGCATGATCACCTTCACACAGTCTACAAGGAAATTTAGATTTTCCTTTTTGTCCATTGACTTTGTTTTCAGTAGTTGACGGTGTACTTTCAACATGATCATCAGAGGTTGAGGACACCAGATTGTGCAAGCGGGGAGACCAGTCCCTTAAGATCTGTGGGATGCAAGGACAATCTCAATGATAGTGGTCTCCTTTGCAAATGACACATGGAGATTTAGGTTTGGATGGTGTAGTGTGTGGATTTTCACCAGACGATGCATGGTTGCCCCCTTTTGTTGTTGGCTTCTTCTTATTTTTCTCCTTCCCTTTCTTCTTCTTCTCAGTTACTTGGTTTTTAGCATTACTAGCTTCAACAAGCGAAGAGGAAGAAGGAGAGGGAGAAACAAACGAAGTAGAAGGTGGGGGATCAACTTCAGTATCAGATGGTTGCTGATTTGAATGCTCAGAAATCACGATGTTTTGAACGACAGAGGTCGAGAAAAGCCATACTGGCAAGCCAATTGTAAGTCTTGGAAGGGACAATGTAGCCATATGAGGTGCACCAACATCTCCCCAAGAGGAGAAGGGGCTAGGATTTCCCCCAAGGGGAAATCCTTGATTGGTGGACTCCATTTTCTCAACCTAAGACCAACGATGGAACAGTGACGTTATTCCGATTAAAATAAATTTTATGACACTTTGACACAACTTGCTTTTTCAATTTTTAAGAGTCTAGAAAAAGCTAAAGATGACTTTAGTCGCTTTCGATTTTTAATGAGCCTGAAGTGACAAGTGCTCAGATGGACCTTTTCTTTTAAGGAGTCTAAAAAGGAACGAAAGTGACTACTCTGGAAATCTAGACAGAGGGATTAACAAACCAATCGCAAAACTGCAAAATATTTTTTAAGGTACGGCAGTTAATCTTCCCAAATGTTGTGTTCAGTGCATTGCAATCGATAGGGTGGCAGACACGGCTTCCTAAGGATAAAGGATATAGCCTATTGTGGTATCCCAATATATACTCAATAGTACGTGGGAGCACAAGTCCATATTGGCACTTGTCGTATCAAAGAGGAGGAATCACCCAACCTACAATGAAAATGATAGTTACCAGGCTTTACGACGTTGGAATACGTCTCTAGCCTAGACTTCTAGATGTTGTGCGTTAGGTTCAAAAGCATTTTTATGTTCATTGAGGTTTATTTTACAATTGATCTTTCTTAAGTTTGCCTTTAAGGTTCACCGCATGATGTAGATATACAGTTCCTAAATATGCAATCTAAGATGATAAACAGTTGTTTACTTTCTTTTTGCAGTGAGAATCCTAGCTACTAAGGAAAGAGAAGTAAAATTCTTTCAGCATAGAGCAGAGAGCACACACTAAGATGCACTATCCTAAATCAATTTCCGCATGCAGTCTAAATGCAAATGCACATGCATGTATTTGTTTTCCGCTTTCTTAATGTGTGAATGACAAAAAGAATGCTAAGTATAGATCTGAACTATTTTTCTTTCAAAGTGACAGTACTAACAATTTTCTTTTCAAAAAACGAAAGGAAGACTAAGACGACACTTTGCAATTTTGAATTCAAAAAATGAAAGGAAGACTAAGACGACACTTTGCGATTTTGAATTCAAAAAACGAAAGGAAGACCAAGACGACACTTTACGATTTCGAACTTAAAATTTCTTTCGACACTTGAAATACTATTAATTCAAATCAAATACAATGGCAAAAGTGTAATCGACTATCAAAAAGAGGAATACTTTACGACACTCTTTTCTTTGACTGAAAACAACACTTGCGACACTTTCAAATCAAAAGACGACAGTTCGATTAAGCTACTGTTTGCAAAGGAGAACTATAAATGACGAAAAATACATAAAAACATTCACAATTCTTTATCAATGGAGGCTGAATAATGCAAAGGAAGGGAGTTTCAATCAGTGATATACTGATCACAGACAACAAAACCACTGAATAACGCTGAAGACAATGAAGAAAAAACCAAAATATGGAAGCAGAAACAGTCTCACGTAATTATCGCACCTGTAACACAGGGAAATAGGGATGCATCTCACCTGCAGCACACAGGAGATGCGATGCATCTAGACTGCCAATGAGAGACAGTGCGATGGTCCAGGGATGAGACTCAGCTTGGTTTTTGCTCACAGTTTGCAGCTTAGTTCAGGGATTTAAGCTGAGCTAATGATAGAAAGTAAACACAAAGTACAGGGGCTGATCTAATGAGGTTATTTGAGCTACCACCAGGGCACTTAGGATGTTTGCAAGTCAGATGTTCAGTTCATAAACTAACTTAGATATTGACTGAAGTAGCATTGATCTACTTTGCAGTTGTATAGAAAAAGCAGTTCGAAGGCTAGTTGGCTTAACTTTAGGCTCCATATGTAGTTTATAAAGCAAACAATAGTGACTAACAATCAAACTATTCGCTCCCCAGTGGAGTCGCCATTTTGTTATCGGGAAAACTAGTGTCCATTTAGAGCTGCTAGTCCCACTAAGACGGGTAGCTATCTTAAAAATAAACAAACTAAAATTACTTGTGTTTTCCTTTATGAGAGATAGATGAGAGAGAAGCAGAGAGTACCAACTTCAGTCTTTCATTTGGCTCCTTGCTTGTTTCCTCCCTCCTTTGACAGAGCTTCGCCACTCCTTCCTTACTTGTCCCACTTCAAAGAACACCTGTAGAGTCAAAGCAACATAATACCATCAAAGCATAGAGATCTATAACCATGAACAATATAGGATCAAATGTATATTAACCATACAAATGCATATATCAATACAAGATTCAGAAATATACAAGAATATGGAGGAAAATTCAAATAGCTTTATTGATAGAAGTAGTAGAAGAGAGGATAACAACCCATTGGTCTGACCCAGCGCCATCCTCCCAGCATGAAAACCCTCTTCACCTCATGAAAAGCTAGATCACCCATCACTATGATGTTTCAAAGAGAAACCAACATCACTTCCTTACAAAATACAAAATTCCAGCCTCTAGATCTCTAAGATGAGGGATCCATATATAGATATTTGCAGGTGGGTGAGTTAGCTTCTGGGATTTTGATTAGTGTCATTCCTCTGATAGTTCTTGGTTCCACTTGGAGATTTCATGATCTGTTACTCATCCCTGGGCGAATTCAGAGAGGCAAGTGTCAAATGGGCAGTTTCTAAAAGATCCTCTGGGTTTCCACCTAGCCAACTGCCTCTGCCATTTGTCTGCTCTTGCTCATCGCACCCTACAGAAGGGCTTTTCAGTATGCATCACACTTTTTGCATGTAGCAGGTGAGATGCATCGCACCCTTAGCACTGAGAAGTCTATATGGTCCAGTTTTGACTAGTTATGAGTAGTTTTTCAGGGAGAACTTCTGGGAGATGATGTAATCAGTTGACCTTGTTCCTTTAGGGTATGAAACAACACTTTTAGGGGCTTAGAAGCCCTTGGTTTATGGACATATGAGATTGGGGTTGCAATGCCCAAGAATGTCTATAACACCTCTGTCACCCTTGCTCTTTCTACTGGTTACTAAAGGTCTGAGCCAATTAGTATAGAAGGCTAAAAGGGATGGAGCTATAAGAGGTTTGGAAGTGGAAATCAATATGTTCATTTCTCATTTACTCTTTGTAGATGAAATTTTACTCTTCAACAATGGGAATGTAAATGAAATAAAGGAACTCAAGGGGATTCTAGATCTTTTCATGAAAGCCACAGGAATGCAAGTGAACCATAGGAAATCACAACTGATTCTGGAAGGCTTTAACAGGTGGGAGATAGTGCAAATTTCAACAATCTTACCCTTCGATGTTCACAAACTCAATGATCCTTTCAAGTATCGGGGGTTCTGGTTGAAACCGAATTCTTATCGGAAACAAGACTAGAACTGGCTTTTACCAAAAATAGAAGCCATAATTTCTCATTAGAGTTTCAAGTGGCTTTCAAGAGCTGGAAGGTTGACCCTAATCAAATTAGTTCTCCTAGCAATTCCGGTCTATTGGGCAGCCTTGACATGGGTTCCTAAAGGCATTCTGGAGAAGATAAGAAGGATTTGTAGCAGATTTCTCTGGGCAGGATCAAAGGAGGAATCAGTTCTACCTTGGGTAGCTTGGGAAAAGTTGGCAAGGCCAAAAGAATGGGGAGGATGGGGAATAAAAAATCTCACAGCTTTTGGACCTTCATTGGCATCAAAATCAGGGTGGAGAATAATTAAAATGGAAAATCTCTAGATGAAGGTGGTGAGAAGGAAATACATTGACCCTGTCCCATTAGAAGACTGGGTAAGAAACCCTATTAAGAAAAAAGGGAATGTTTTTGTTGTATGGAAGGCTACCTTAGATGCCTTCAAGATCATTAAGCAAGGTCTGTCTTGGCAGGTTGGAAACGGGGAGAATATTCGAATAAGGAAAGATCCCTAGGTAGGCCGTAATGAAAATTTTGCTTTATCCCTGGACCTAATCAGGCTTCTCGATTCCAAAAGAATTTATTTCCTCAATCAGATAGAAAAACATGGTCACTCAACTATCTGGGGCCAAGCGTGGCTATCAGGAGAGGAATTGGATCTTTTGCCCCAATGGTGGAATGATTGGAAGACCTATACCCTAGAACTCTCCAGGTCAAATGTGAGATTGAGAGATAGACTGGATCAACTGGTGTGGGCCCATGCAGAATCTAGGTCCTATTCCCCAAAATTTGGTTATAAATTCCTTATGTCAAAGAAAGGATGGGGGAATCTAGAATGGTGGGCCAAGCACTTGTGGAAGCTAAAATGCCCTGCTAAAGCCAGACTTTTCTTCTGGTGTATTCTCACACAGAAGGTTCCAACATGGTGTTATAGACATTTTTATGCCTTGCAGCATGAAGCATGAAATGTCCATAATCTAAGGGATCCAAAGTCCCTAAACATGTTGTTCCTACCCCTAGAGGAACAAGGTCAACAAACCACAGCAATCCAAATAAGTTCTCCACCTGAAAATACTCAAAAACAAGGCAATTCTAGATCATGTCAACTGCTCCACTGAGCATCTGCGCTGAATGTCAACTGCTCCATGGACCACCTGCGTTGAATGCCAACTCCAACAAAGGCTACTTGCGCTGAGCGAGTTTTGACAAGTGGAAGTCTCATTCCTCAATGTGTCAATGCCCAGGAAGCTTCCAAAATGACACTTGGATCAAGGAATTCGACTAGTGATGAGTAAGAGGTTCCAAATCTCCAAGTGGAAGCAAGAACCTCGAAGTGGACTCAAGAACTGAAAGTGGGAGAGGACACTAGTCACATCTCAGGCTGACTCATCCTCTCTCCAAAACTCTATATATGGATCTCTCTCCCATGAGATCAAGGGGCTGGAATTTTGTGAATGTAAAGAATTGTTGTTCGTTTGAGTTTAGAACTATTGGGTGATTTGCTTTGAAGGAGGTGAAGAGGAGATTTGTTTCTGCTGGGAAGGTGATGCTGGATTGGGCCTCTTATGGTTGTATCACTTCCCGAACTTTACTTCTTCCATTAATAAAGCATTTGAGGTTCTTCTATATGCATGTGTTTCAATGATGTATTGTTATGCTTGTGTATTTGGTTTATTCTAATCCTTGAACCAGTTATGAATGTATGCTTCTTGTAGTTTCCCTCTCTTGTCATTTTGCAGGATCTTGGTGTAGCTGGGCCGGTGAAAGAGCAAGAAGCTGGGAGCAAGCAAGCAAGGAGAGAGATTGGATCAACCATTAGCGGAAGACATCGGTTAGTGGATCTCTTTCTCCCTCCTTTTACTTTCATAAAGAAGAAATCTTAGATAGCTTTGCTTTGATTGTTGCTGAGGTACTATCACCCTTAGAGTGGGATAGGGTCATTCCGTATTGGATACTTTTCCCAACAACAAATTGGCGACTCCACTGGGGATCGTATCTTGTTGGTTTGTTTGTGTTTTTGCTATTCATTTCATAAACACAGGGAGTACCGAATCGAACTGCATTTGGATCTTTCAAATGCAAAGTAGAGGGCAGCTACTCTAGCTCAGTTTCTGGGCCTGTTTATGATTTGAAGAGCTGATCCACAAGGACTCTGAACAGCTCTTAGTGATAGCTTTTCATCCTCCTTTGAATCATCCTTTAGTGTGTACTTGATTGCTAGCTTTGATTTGGCCAAAAACTGTTGATTTTTGAGCAATTTGTGACCCAGAACCCAGGAGAAACGAGAGTTTCTCCTTCAGCGCAACTGCTGTGAAGGCAGTCTGCATTTCAACGCAGGTCCCGTGAAGGCTACCTGCGCTGAATGTCAAACTCACAGTGTTGAGGTTGCGCTGAACCAGTTTGGCCTTGTGCAACTGGGGTTCTCTGCTTTCTGTTGCCCTGTTTTCATCCCTGTTTTTGCAGCCTGTTATCAGTCAATGTACCTATCTGAAACCACCTTTCTTTGCCACTATTCTGCCTCGGTTGTATAAAGAAACTGTATTTGTTCTTTGTGTATTTCTTACTTCATTTGCAGTTTACCATTACGAAAGTGAACTAGTCTTGCTGTGACCTCTTAGATCTAGACCTGTCATAAGTGTCGTTTTGGTCTTAAGAGTTAGTTTGTTTGTTGTTCATAGCTGATTGAGCTTTTTCTTTCGTCGTATGGTTTGACTTTATGTATTTCTAGTGTTGAAACAAGTAAATCTTAAGGTGTCTTTTGATTTTGGACGAAAGCTTGTTTGTTTTCACTTGAAATCGAATTCAAAATTATACAACAGCTTTCTTTTTGTAGTACATCAACATTAAGAAAGAGAAAAGAAATACCTGCATTGTGCATGTGCATTTTGACAGCTTGCATGTTGATTTAGGGAAAAATGCATTAGTGTGTGCTCTATGATCTGTGTGAAAAGATGATGTCTTTCTTTTCCCTCAGTAGTTAAGATTTTCATAAGTTGAAAAGATTGAAAAAGCTTGCTTATCATCTTTAGACTGCATTTAGGAGTTGTACCATACATCTCGTGGTGATCCATAAAGGCAAACTGCTAAACAAGATCAACCTAAAATAAATTTAATGAACATAACAACGCTTTGAAACATAACGCAAACACATAGAGGTCTAAGCTAGAGACGTGTTCCGGCGTCGTTAAACGTGATATCTTACCGTTGAGTGGTTGGGTGATTCCTCCACGGTGAAGCGATAAGTATCAATACGGACTTGTGCTCCCACGTACCGTCGCGTATATATTGGGAGACCCCTATAGGAATAAAGCCTTTATCCATAGGAAGCCGTTTCGGCCGCCCTACTGATCGCAATGCAGTGAACACAGCATTCACGAAGATCGACCACCCGTACCGTAAAATGTATTCTATGGTTTTGCGAAAAGTTTGGCACACCCTCTGCCTAGAACTCCAGAGCAGTTTCTTCTGGTCTTTTTCAAACTCTATAACTGAAAAAGTCCATCCGAGCATTTGTCACTTCGGGCTCGTTAAAACATCGAAGGAGACTAGAGTCATCTTTAGCTTTTTCTCGACTCTTAAAAAGTGAAAAAGCAAGTTGTGTCTAAAGCGTCGTTATAAAAATTATTTTAAACGGAACATAATCACCTCTTATTCCTGCGTTGATCTTTAGGTTGAGAACATGGAACACACCAACCAAGGAATTCCCCATAATGGAAATCCTAGTCCTTTCTCCTCTTGGGGAGATGTTGGTGCGCCCCACATGGCCACATTGTCGCTTCCAGGACTGACAATTGGCCTGCCAGTCTGGCTATTCTCAACCAATGTAGTTCAGAACACCACGGTTCCTAAACAGTCGAATCAACAGTTAGATCAGTCTAGAGCTGCCCTCCAGCCTTCTACTTCTTATAACTCTTGCTCCAATCCTTCCTCTTCGCAAGGTAGAGCCGGCAAAAGCCAAGCTCCCATGGAGAAGAAGGAGAAGAAGAAGAGAGAGAAGAAGAAGAAGGAGCCAAAGGCGACTGGGGGCAAGCAAAAGACATCTGACAAAAATCCACACACAGCACAGACCGGGCCTAAATCGCCATGTGTCATATGTAGAGGAGACCACTTCCATAGAGATTGTCCCTGTATTCCCCGGATACTAAGGGACTGGTCCCCTCGTTTGCACAGTTCGGGAGCATCAACCTCTGATAGCCATGTTGAATGCTTACCGTCAACCAGCGAAAGTGAAGGTTCAAGACAAAGAGGGGGAGCAAGATCCCCCTGCAAACTGTGTGAAGGCGATCACGCCATCCACCGTTGTCCCTTCTTAGACGAAGCGAAGAGAGTTTTGGAAGATCGTCCGGTTTCACCGTTACGACTTCCTCCTGGATACAAAAAACTCGTGCCAAGTCCTTCGTTGGTTGAAAATACAGCTAGCCCGCTCAAGTGGTCAGCTGAAGCGTCAGTCATTGAAAATGAACCTACTGAATCCAGACCGGACGAAAGTCCAAAGGTCGAAACGGCAGTTGACCTGGTTCTGCCTTCAGAGGTTTCATCTTCAAATGACACCGTCACTGAAGATTCATCTTCAAATGACACCCTCACTGAAGAGAATAAGGATGACACCATCCAGATTCTTTTCATCAACACAGACTCTGATGAGCATCAGGGCAATGCGCCCATTCCTTTATCGCAGGAAGGAACATCGTCAGGGTCATATCCGGTCGTATATTCGGTCCCACCACCAAGCAACCTGGTTGTGTCCTTTGATTGGAACCAACTAGGCAGACCCCGGTTGCCAGCCAGTATACCATTCAGAATTATAGTCCAAATATACAGAATGGTAATGACTGGAACTATCATTGATGAAGGGGCATCTGTGAGTATCCTTTCCTCTGTTGCTTGGAAAGCACTGGGTTCCCCAGCGCTTTTGCCTGAGATAAGAAATCTCTCGGGCTTTGATAAAGGAACCAGTCGACCATTAGGGATCCTCCCCAATGTGCCCATTACATTGAAAGGGAAGGCCGTCCAGATAAACGCGATGGTCGTTCAAGGACCCTTGGATTATAACCTACTCCTTGGACGAGACTATATATATTGCATGGGAGCAGTAATCTCCTCACTCTTTAGAGTAATGTGTTTTCCACACGAAGGAAGAATGGTCAAGCTCGTAGACCAACTTTCATTTCCGGGATCACGCATCGCAAATAGTCACATACCAACCCTGAATGGTCTATTCAATCAAGAAATGTCTCCACCCCCAGTCCTTCTTCCCGATGAGTGCGAGTGATTCGGAAAGATGGGACTGGAACCCAAGGGGCATGCATCCTGGTCTACTTCAGGCAGAAAAAACCCTGGGTATAAGGTAGGTTTCCGCGGGAGAATATGACTAGTCCGTACCCCGTCCGAAGAAGGAAGAGGGGTTGTTCTGGAACAAGATTCTTTTGTCAAAGTTATGTGTTTGAGGCAACGCCTCACTCACCTTTGTCTACTTCGGTAGACACCGCCAAGGAATGTTCTGTTTAATCTGCTAATGGAACAATCTTTGGATAACCTGAAAGAGGTATGCCTTTCCTGGTAGAACAAATGTTTTACTTGCAAATTGAGGGGTAACCTTGAAATCATACTTTATACCTGGGGGCATGCAAACCTTTTGGAATGCAAGCAAGGGCGGCTATTGATTTTTTAAATTTTTAGGTCCTCCCTTTAAACCTGTAGGTCTAACCCTTTAAACTCGTAGGATTAGTCGCAGCCGAACTTGCATAAAGAAAGGATGTGGGGCAAAAATCTAAAAGTTGCCATTGGAGCAAAGCGTAGGGAGATGAAGCTCCATAAAAAATAGCGATCTCCCAGGAGACATTCTTATCTTATGACTGGTAAAAAACGAGAAGTTTTAGCAAAGTTCATGCTCGTTAAAAAATAAACGCAAAGATCGAGCAGTTTTAGCACGAGTTCATGCTCGTTAAAAAATAAATGCACCTGTGAGCAAGCTTCCCCCTAGAGTTCAAGCTCATCCAGAAAAAATGAACCGGTAAATAACCATTTGAGATCGTAAATCCATCAGCCATAAAAGCCTTGGTCGTGTTTGCACCGTCACCTCCACTTTTCATTTGGCCGATCATTCACCTCCACTTGATTGTTTACCTATTTTGAGGAACAGCTGCGAAGAGTGATTTCACCTAGCCCTCCTTGTGACACTGCCGCGATTGGAAAATTCCAACCTGTACCTGGAATCTGCTGCTATCCCTGTTTATCACTCGTTCCTCAAAATACGAGTCTTCTTTGAGCTCTTTTCATCTGACTCGTAAAATATGAAAAGTTTGCCGAGTTTTGGCCTTCTAGCTCGTTAAAGCGACCAGAAGAGCTATCCCTCCTGTAGATTTTAATCTTTTTGGAGCCGAGGGATTATTGCACAAAAAGATCGAGCGCTTGTCTAGTTCAGCTCGATAAAACTATCGAACATTCATCCCTTCTGTATTGTTTTATACTTTTTCGGACTTAAGGGATTAGATGACGAAAAAGGACCTTTGGAGTTAACTTTACGTACCTTTTCAGACTCTCTAAAAATGAAAAGGACCGAGTTGTCTTTGTCGCTAGACTCGTTAAATGCATTAAATAGCGACAAACTTGTCTTTAGACGAGAACGAATTTCCCTATCGCTAGGCTCGTTAAAACATAGCGATGGGCTTGCCCGAAGGGCAGGTTATAGAACAAGCATATGTTATCCTCCTCAAGCTTGACAAAAATAAAGAGGTACTGGTCAGAAATGACTGGGGAAAAATTGGGAGAAACTCAAAGCTTTGATGGTAGAAAGTCGCTCTTGAACATGACACTTTTCCTCCGTACCACATCGGGTTGGGTTGTTTCATTCACCGGTCTCATCACCATGGTCTCGCCATACCATCCACATTTGGGGTAATGCTACCGATCCATCGCATCAGTGTCGTTATATGTTCAAGAGATGTTGTTCAGAAAGAGTCAACCGTGTCCCATCCACTGCCATACATCATCTTTCATCCTTTCATGACCGCCACCCTGAATCATATGTCACAGATCGTTTTCACCTTCATCATAATCATTAGCTCCGTTCCGTGTCACTGATGTGGGATTCATTAAGGCCCTCCTTTGATGGATCGCTTCTTGTCGACATCAGCTCATTATCCAAGAAGTTGATCTAGGAACACCCCCCTCAGTACTTTGAAGATTGCATGCCTCAATGGCAAGTTTCTCACTTCCGGCGACAGGTATACATCAATGACCTTCGACCGAAAGATTTTGCGTGGTGTTCGACGCCAAGTCCTCTATTCACTCCACGTGAATTGTACTGCAGTACCTTGAGGGTCATCATCATTATCGGTGATTCCTCTCGTGCTTGTTAACAGTTTACATCATTGACTGGTAATCAAGCGATGTCTTTCCATGTTCGACTCCAAGAAATTCTCACATGGATCGACTTGTACTTAGAGTGAAGATCGGACGAGTTTGAAGACCCCGGATCTAGTTTCATCCATCCGGGCTGCGATATATATTCAGGAAATAAAGACATTGACATGTGCAGCAGATGATCATCCTATTCAAAGGATGATAATTTCATCAGAAAATTATCAGTCTACCATCAGACGATTGTCTGTTCTATGTACAGAAAAATGTATTTATAAAGCTGAGCATGGGAATGCCCGCCTCAGCTAGATCATGAAAGTAGTATGAAAAATAATGTATTGTATTGTATCTTATTACAGGTCACCTCCCAGTGATTGAATGAACTTCGGATCCTCCTGATAAAGCATTTCACCCGATAAACGGCCTCATACTTTAGGGGGCAACTGTTATAGACATTTTTGTGCCTTGCAGCATGAAGCATGAAATGTCCATAATCTAAGGGATCCAAAGTCCCTAAACATGTTGTTCTTACCCCTAGAGGAACAAGGTCAACAAACCACAGCAATCCAAATAAGTTCTCCACCTGAAAATACTCAAAAACAAGGCAATTCTAGATCATGTCAACTGCTCCAGTGAGCATCTGCGCTGAATGTCAACTGCTCCATGGACCACCTGCGTTGAATGTCAACTCCAACAAAGGCTACCTACGCTGAGCGAGTTTTGACAAGTTGAAGTCTCATTCCTCAATGTGTCAATGCCCGGGAAGCTTCCAAAATGACACTTGGATCAAGGAATTCGACTAGTGATGAGTAAGAGGTTCCAAATCTCCAAGTGGAAGCAAGAACCTCCAAGTGGACTCAGGAACTGAAAGTGGGAGAGGACACTAGTCACATCTCAGGCTGACTCATCCTCTCTCCAAAACTCTATATATGGATCTCTCTCCCATGAGATCAAGGGGCTGGAATTTGTGAATGTAAAGAATTGTTGTTGGTTTGAGTTTAGAACTATTGGGTGATTTGCTTTGAAGGAGGTGAAGAGGAGATTTGTTTCTGCTGGGAAGGTGATGCTGGATTGGGCCTCTTATGGTTGTATCACTTCCCGAACTTTACTTCTTCCATTAATAAAGCATTTGAGGTTCTTCTATATGCATGTGTTTCAATGATGTATTGTTATGCTTGTGTATTTGGTTTATTCTAATCCTTGAACCAGTTATGAATGTATGCTTCTTGTAGTTTCCCTCTCTTGTCATTTTGCAGGATCTTGGTGTAGCTGGGCCGGTGAAAGAGCAAGAAGCTGGGAGCAAGCAAGCAAGGAGAGAGATTGGATCAACCATTAGCGGAAGACATCGGTTAGTGGATCTCTTTCTCCCTCCTTTTACTTTCATAAAGAAGAAATCTTAGATAGCTTTGCTTTGATTGTTGCTGAGGTACTATCACCCTTAGAGTGGGATAGGGTCATTCCGTATTGGATACTTTTCCCAACAACACATGGGACATCCTACAAGCTAGATATAAGTTAGGACCAGGGAGATTCCCACTATGCAAAAACAATTTCGAAACAATAAGGCATTTATTTATAGATTGTCCTGTTGTTAAAAGAGTGTGGTTGGAGGTTGGAAAGCTCATCTAGAAGAATGTAGTTTGGGAAGGGGAAATATTTTCAAATGTTTAGCATAAATGGTGGCATCTATACCCAGAGGGGAACTTGTGGAATTTACCTCCCATCATCACATGGGGCATCTGGATAGCCAGAAATAGGAGCATTTGTTTGGATAAGGACACCCCTTTTGAGGCTATTGCAATTCAATCTACTTCTATTTACACAAATATCCCCGAACCTAATGCAAAGAAGATACCCAGACAAGTTATTGAGGAACAAATTAAGGATGGCATTCCATGGGCTTATTTCGATGGGGCATCCCAGAACAACAGAATAGGGGCAGGGCTGGTAATTCATATAAATCAAAACCATGCCTGAAAGCCTATATGGGACTAGGAACTGGTACAAATAATTTTGCGGAGTTGTTTGCTCTAAAATTGCTTTTATGTTGGCTTATTCAAAGAAACATCTTCACAGTTCAGATCTTTGGGGACTCTATGAATGTTATAAAATGGTTCAATGGGAAAAGCAGATGTCAAAACTATATCTTATTACCTTTATTAGAAGAGACACAATAGTTAAATCATTCCTTTAATGTCTTTTCTCTCTGCCACATCTACAGGGAACGCAATGATACAAAAAACGGGCTTTCTAAAGAGGGTCTGCAACAAGATATGCGATGTTGGAGAATAGTGGATGAGGACCAAGGAGAGATCCGTGTATCGGATCAGCCTCCTTATTCTTAGACAATTTTCATTTTGGACTCTTCAGGCTCTCCACAGCCTGATTTTGTTTACAACTGTTATCATGATGTTTATCTTTTTTGTCGCTGTTTATTATACAAACTGTACTCAGTTGTTGTTTGACTTATGTTCTATTTCCTGTTTGGGTTGTTTTCCTCGATGAGGAGACCCAAGAAGTAGAAGCATTGTTTTTACCTTTCCATTGAGACGCTTAGACTTTATGTTGTTATAAATTGTATTGCTTGAGCTGGAGACGGGGGTTGTTTTCCTTGATATGAGGAGATCCACATTTTCAGATCAGTGGTCTATCTTTTTCCTCATGGTTTTGGATAGGATTGGTAGTCACATCCTGTAGAGCTCTATGATTTTCAAATCATACAACAAACTGAATGCTTCGGCATATACTATGTAACTTTTTATTTGGTTATAAAAAGTTTGATTTTTTCTTTGGAAAAAAATTATATATATATATATATATATATATAGATATATAATCTTAAATAAGTTCAAATTTCCACAGGGATTTTAAATCCCCAAATAACTTGAAAAATAAATATCAAAATTGAAGAAAAACATGAAAGAAAGTTAAAAATATTAAAATTAAATCTTCTCATATATTTTTTTGTAAGCTTGATAGGACTACATCTTCATCATGTCCAACTTCTCACCCCGATCGGGGCGATAGCACAAGATTTGAACCCAAGACTTCTGGTTCGATGAGACTTCATTTCCACGGCCATTGCCAATTAAGCTATCCAAACAGATTAAATGTTCTCATATTAAAAATTAAAAATTAAAAATAGGCTTATGTTTTAAAGCACATATACATTTTAACATGTTAATGCAATTTAAAAGGAGTAGATTCATCTTAACTTTAGATTTATCAAGCATCGAGAGGGATCAAATCTTTGGAGGTGCAAACCATTTTTTTTAGTGCAAAACTTGAGAAATGTTAGATTCATCTTAACTTTAGATTTATCAAGCACCGAGAGAGATCAAATATTTGGAGGTGCAAACCTCTTTTCTGAGTCAAAATTTTGAGAAATGTTTGCACCTCGAGAGACTTGATCCCTCTTGGAGCTTATAGTTCCAGAGTTAAGATGGATCTACACTATTGTAATTATTAATAATTAATAATATAACTATTAATTTAATTATTTTTATTTTAATGTAATTTCATTAAGTCAAAATGTTTTAATTAACAATTTTATTTTTTTACTTTTATTTTTATTTTTATTTTTTATGTAATTCGACCAAGCCAAAATGTTTAGATAACATAACATAATAAGACATTATAACATCTCTTGGGCGGGAGAGTGTCTCTATGTAATAAAATAAAATTTTGAAAAATATGTATAAAATATTTTTGTAACAACCCTAGTGAAAAATCCATTGAATAAATGTTAAAAACAATAACCACAGATGACTGGGACACTTATTCCAAGCTGAATGTTGGGCAAGACATCCTAGGGGGGTGTTCAATTGGTTGTTTATGGCTAAGGAAATTGGAAAAAGCAATGGCTAAGGCATTAAAAGGCATTTTGGCACATTTATTTATGAAAATAATGGAAATTAGGAGAAAAAGGAGGTGAAAGGTCACATGTTGCATGTGAGGAGGAAAATGAAGAAAATAGAGGCCTCATTCATAAAAAGGCTTCTGAGGATTAGTTGGTAACCTTTTGTCAGTTTAGTGTTGGAGCCCTCTCTCATTATTCTCTCTCTCTCATACTCCTGGATACTTGGAGTTTTCTTGGAGCACTCTTGGAGGGTGTGGCATACTTGGATTATTGGAGAAAGAAGGCAAAGGAAGAGCAGGAAGGTGCAAGAAGGCGTCATCATCAACAACTACATCATATTTAATTACAAGTACCGAGTTGCATGTATGGTTTCTTCACTAGTTTTGGCATGCATGACATATGCATGTGGTTTCTTGGTTGTGACCTGTCATTGGCATGGAGGATTTCCTGGATCGACGATGGATTTCCTAGCCTTGCCATTTCCTGGACAACCATTGTGATTGTGGGTTTACTTTCATTGTTTTGTTTTGGTTGGTTCTCATGTTTCCTTAGCTTGGGTTGAGTTATTAGTCCTGGAAGCCCTGGTTGAACAAATGATCTGGAAGCCTTGTAACAACTTGGGTTGAGTTACTAGCCCTGGAAGCCTTGGTTGGACAAACACTCTGGAATCCCTTGGTGGGTTGAGTTACTAGTCCTGGAAGCCTTGGTTGGACAAACGCTTTGGAAGCCTTGTATAAGTTGTGGGTTGAGATACTAGTTATGGAATCCTTGGTTGGACAAACACTTTGGAAGCCCTGGAAGGCTTGGATGGAGACCAATCTGATGATGATTTTGGTGATGTCCAACCATGAGGTGGAATCATTGTTTGATGGGTTGAGGTGGATGGCCTATATAAGCTCTGGATGATTTTTGATTGATGTGTTCTATGAGATCCCACATTCATGCTTGAAATATGACATGGGGGTGAATGACTTAAGAGAGATTTAGCTCAGCCATTCTATGGTCGGGTGGAATGTGGTAGTCCCATCTCCGGTTGGTTCGTTGCATTCATTTATGAGAAATCCTTTCCTTGATTTCAATGTGTAAAGTTACTGAAGTATTTATGGATCGGGCTAATATGTTTATTGTATTTATGTTCCTATTATGTTGGTTATATGCACATTTTATGACAGTAGTTATGTATGGCTCTCAGCATGTTTTTACTTGTATGTGAATGGATAATGTGTCTATGACCTAATATATGATAATGCAACAAATGGCATGAGGAAATAATGGTTCATAGTGATTCTCAGATAAGTATGAGATCCCTACACTTAACTCTGTTATTTACACCTATAGAATACATGTCAATGATATGTTTGACGAAATGCCTGTCATGGCTAGTAGTGATCCAGTCAAGGTCTTGAACAAGTATTTTCTTTAGTACTTTCATTTCCATGTTACTTTATTGATTTGAAGAGATGGATTAGTTTCGGGACAGTGTCTTGGGATCTGAGCCTGAAAAAGTGGCTTAAATCCTGGGGTCGCTAGCACAACACTGACAATTTTGGTCCACAGTCGTTGGCAGGCAGGCCTGGGAGAGCGACTTTAGGTTTTTGGTCTCTCCCTTTCCCATAGAATGAGAGTGACTATGGCCTAAGAGACCTAAAACAATAGTGGGACCCAGGGACAGGTTGTCTGAGTGGCTAACTTGTCCTCTAAGGGTTCTGTTGATGATGTTGGATGTTTGTATGGTGTGTTTCCATCAGTTCCACTTCCTTAAGGTGACTTAGGAGGTCAAATCATATCATAGTGGCCTCTCGTCGCATGTTTACTCCTACTAGCTGGTTGCTTGGGTAGATGTGGGAGGAGGGTGTTATAGAGTGGTATTAGAACATGGTTCACCCCTTGGACTAGATGGGCTATGTGTTGGTCATACATGCATGTCTATTGCATGTGTGTCGGATTAGGGTTGTAGTACGGTTATCATGGAGAATTTGTTATTGATTTCATGAAATGTATTTGAAATGAGCATGTGACTGACTATGTATGGATTATATGTCGCTTACATGTTGATTTCATGATACCTACTTACATCCTTGTATGTTAGGTTACGTTTTTGAATATTTTGATTGCATGCATGAGTCTTGTAGGTTGGTTACAAGAACTGATCGATTTTGTTTGACTACATGTTGTTATGCGTATTTCTAGTTGGTTTAGCATTGATTATCCATATTGTTGGTTGCATGTGGCAATGGGTACAATGAAGTAATGGTTGTTTTCATGCATGAGGTCATAGCATGCATTGTTGATATGGCCTTGCGTTAATGATTGGATCCTAGTTAGAGTGATGTTTATGTGTTACATTTATTTGTATATGTTTATACATTGTGATGATTATGTTATACATGTATCACGTTGATTTGGTGATCTTTTAGACGAGGTATCCTCCCCAAGCTATACTAAGGTACATTGGTTTATTATGATTTGGTTTATCTGACATATTATGCCTTGCAGGAAGAAATATCAATGGCTAGCAAGATAGTTGACTATACAGACTCTCCCTAAGAATTTGAAGAGTAGTATGGTGTTGGGAACCCCTCTAACTTGGAAATTACATTGAGAAGTTTAAAGGAGGAGATAAGGAGTTGTAAGGTAGATAATGACATAATCATACAGTCATAGGAAAAGTTAGCAGAGGTGAATGCAGTGATACTTCAAAGCTTGTCGGATTTGTAGCGACAAGGACCATTATGGATCAGTCATGAGCAGGAAGATAAAACTAATGGGGCCTACGGTAGTAGATCACATGGTGGTCATTGGCAAGATAGAGATGATACAGTTAGAGATGGAAGATTGTTGGACACTCCGAAGAGGAGAAGGGATAGACACAAGTATGATTCTAGTTCTTATTCAAATAGGCACTATGATTGTCATCGGTATCATCCTTACAGGAGGAGTGATAGGGGGTATTTTCCAGATGAATTTAAGAAGGCAAAGCCACCTACTTTTGATGGAGAGATAAAGAGATCACAAGATGCAGAGGCATGGTTTCTTGGTATGAAGAAGTTTTTCAAGTTGCATGACTACTCAAAGAACATAAAAGCTAGAGTGGCTACTTTCAGTCTTAAAGGTAAAGTAGACATCTGGTGGGAAGATGTGAAGAATGTCAGAGATTTAGATGAGGAAGATCTGACTTGGAGTAACTTTGAGCAGCTATTCAAGAAGAAGTATCTATTGAAGAGATACTTCGATGACAGGGCAAAAGAATTCTATGAACTAAAAATGGGATCCATGACAGATGATGAGTACAATAGTAAGTTCTTGGAATTGTTGAGGTATGTGCCTTACCTCAAGGAGGAGAAGGCTAAGATTCAGAGATTCATTAGTGGACTACTAGTTGCATTCAAAGACATGATTGAATTCGATGAGCTTGGATCATTGGAGGGGGCCATTTGAAAGCTAAAGCATTTCTATGAACAATCAAAGCATAGAACCAAGACTAAGCTAGACTGGAGAGGTAATGTAAAGAAAAAAGGAAAATGGGATAAAAAGTGAGCAAGGCCACAGTGTACAGATAACAAGGAGAATGTTGCACCACCTAAGAATTTCAATGCATCAAATAGAGGATAGGGACATCGGCCTCAAGAGCATAGTAAGAAGCCCATGCGTTGTTGGACTTGTGGCAAAGATCACCTTAGGAGAGATTGTCTGAAACATCAGAATGGTAGACCTCATATATATAGTGCATAGGAGGTGTAAACCGTTGGATATGTAGGCCAGAGTATTCCTCGTATCTATGCTATCATTGACAATAGGCAGGCAGAGCATCAGGCATCTATCATTGAGATAGACAGTAAGCTTTGTGATCAAGTTATTTCTATTTTGATTGACCCTGGATCTAATTATATCTATGTTAGTCCTAACTTGGTGGATAAGTGTGGGTTGAATAAGGAGTTGCATGCAGAGTCTTGGTTAGTTCAATTGTCTACAGGTACAAAGAAGCGAGTTCATCATTGGGTAAGAGCTTGCGCATTTGAATTAAATGGTATGAATGTTTTACTGTTGGGTTCATACAGTATGTTATTGGGCATGCATTAGTTGTATCTACATAGAACCAAGGTAAATTTCTATGACAAATCTATTGAATGTGTTGATGACAATGGAGAACCAAGAGTCTTGCAAGGTAAGAATAAAGCCATATCAGTTAGGATGGTGACAGTTATGTAAGCAAAATGTAGCTGCAGGAAAGAGTGCAAGCTATTTGCAGTACATATTTCTAGTGATAAGGGTAAGGAGGTTGAGGATGCATATGTGTTGAACAAATACTCAGTTTTACAATAGTTCAGGGATGTATTTCATGAGGACATCATAGAGTTTCCACCACATAGGCAGGTAGATTTTTCTATTGAGCTAGTGCTAGGGGAAGCTCTAGCATCTAAAACACCTTACAGGATGAGCACACCTGAGTTGCTAGAGTTAAAGTTACAGGTGAAGGAAATGTTAGACAAGGGGTACATTAGGCCAAGTGTATCACCTTGGTGTGCACTGGTTTTGTTAGTGAGGAAGAAAGATGGTACCCCCAGATTATGCATTGATTACCACCAGTTGAACAAAGAGACTATCAAGAACATATACCCTTTGTCAAGGATTGATGACTTTTTCGATCAATTGAAGGGAGACGCAGTGTTCTCGAAGATTGACTTGAGATTTGGATACCATCAAGTATGCATCAAAGAGGAGGACATTTACAAGACTACGTTGAAGATCAGGTATGTGAATTATGAGTTTGTTGTTGTTCCATTTGGCTTAACTAACGCTCCAGCTACATTCATGTATTTTATGAATAGTGTGTTGTGTCCATATTTTGATAATTTTGTTATTGTGTTCATTGATGATACACTGGTATATTTTAAAAATGAGGAAGAGCATGCAGACCACTTAGTAGCAACGTTGAGGTTGTTGAGAGAGCATCAATTATATGTTAAGCTCAACAAATATAGTTTCTTTCAGACCGAGGTACATTACTTAGGACATGTTGTCTCCAAGTAGGGCATTGTAGTAGATCCAGAGAAGATAAGTGCCATCATGGAGTGGGTAGCTCCTAAGAGTGTGGATGAGGTGAGATCTTTCATGGGTTTGGCAGGGTACTATAAGAGGTTCATTAGGAACTTCTCGCAGATTGCTTACCCCATCACATCATTACAGAGGATAGATAAGAAGTTCGAATGGACTGAAGAGTGTGAGACTAGCTTTGAGAAACTTAAGCAGTTGCTGACACATGCACCAGTACTACAGATTGCAGATTCGAACATGAAATTAAATTCAGGCTGTTCATTATTATATATAGGAGGGAGAGACTGTTCATTTCATCTCCCCATGACTCTTCATCTTTTCTATAATTTATTTACATTAATTACAGTTGTTCACCCAATCCCTATGATTAGGTGTCAACATTCCCCCCCTTAATCTGAAGGGATGTTGGTGAGTCCAAGCATCGTTTTGAATCTTTCAAGCTTTTCTCTTCCAAATGCTTTGGTGAAGATGTCTGCAATTTTCTCATTAGTGGAACAATGGCGGAGATGGATTGTTTTGGCCTCAACATGATGTCAAATCAGAGGATATTTAGTATTGAAGTGCTTCGTTCGATCATGGAACTTTGGGTTCTTAGCCAACTTTATTGCCAAGGTATTGTCAATCATGAGTGGAGTCGATTGTACTTGTTTTACCTGCAAATATTCAAGAATTTTCCTAAGCCACACAATTTCTTTTGTTGCCTCAGTTGCTGCCACATATTCTGCCTCTGTTGTGGAATCTACTGGAACTGATTGTTTGCGTGATCTCCAGGAGACAGCTCCTGATCCAAGACTCATAGCATAAACTAAAGTAGATACCCTAGTTTATTTGTCTCCATCAAAGTCTGACAAAGTATCCAATCAAGCTGAAGTCGCCCACCTATGTATACTTGATTCCAAAGTCTTGAGTTCCCTTCAAGTACCTTAGAACTCTTTTTGCAGTAGACCAATGTCCCTCACAAGGATTTTGCATAAACCTGGAGAGGATTCCAACAGCAAACGAAATGTCTGGTCTGGTAGTAGTTAGGTAGTTGAGACTTCCTACAAGTTGTCTATACTTTTTTGCATTCTCAAATTCTTTTCCTTCAATGGATGTGAGCTTTAAGTTTTGTTCCATTGGAGTAGTTAGAGGATTGCATTCAGTCATGCCAAACCTGTTCAACAAATCTCCAATGTACTTCTTTTGAGAAAGGAATATGGACTTCAAATGTTGAGTTACTTCAATACCAATATAGTAATGAACATAGCCCAAATCAGTCATTTCAAAACCTTTCTTCAATTCCTTCTTTATGGATGCAATGTAGCTTTCAATGTTCCCTGTCATCAAAAGATCATCTACAAAGTTTTTCCAACCTTCTTGACAAACAAAGTTGCATCATCAAGATCATAATGTTTGAAATTGAGTTTCAGAAGATGCTCAGTTAGTTTTTCATACCAGGATCGCGGTGCTTGTTTGAGGCCATACAAGGATTTCACAAGTTTGCATACTTCATGTTCATGTCCTTTCATAGCAAATCCTTCGGGCTGGGACATAAAAACAATCTCTTTTAGATCTCCATTCAAGAAAGCAGCTTTTACATCCATTTGATGGACTTTCCAATTGTTCTAAGTTGCTAGGGAAAAGAGTGCCCGGATGGTAGCCCATTTTGATGTGGGGGCAAAAGTCTCCTCATAATCGACCCCTTCCTTATGTGCAAAACCTTTTGCCACAAGCCTGGCTTTGTGGTTGTCAAGTGAGCCATCAGCTTTATACTTGTTCTTGTAGACCCACTTGCAGCCAATTGGATTGGTTCCTAATGGAGGATCAACCACCTTCGTGACATTCTTTATGAAGGCATCATACTCCTTTTGCATCGCTTCTTTCCATTCATCATGAGAAGAAGCTTCTTTGAAGGAAGTTGGTTCAAAATCTGTAGACAAATTCAATTCACAATCATAAGAAACATCCATATCAACAGGTGAATCAGAGTCATCTACATCACCTCCATTTTGTTGGTTTGAATTTCTAGTTCTTGTCTTTCCAACCTCATCAAGATGAACACTTTCAAGTGTCTTTGTCAGCCACTTTGGGGAACCTTTCTCAGATGGTCCAATCTACTCCATTGATTGAGTTGGGACTGAATCAAAATTGAGTCTCCCAATTCTATTAATCATATCACTTGAAGTATCATATGTTGTTGGAGTTTCATGTGGGGGAGAGAGTGCTTCAGAAGAAGATTCCATAGGTTGATCTAGTATAGGAATCCCCCATTCAAGATGTGGAATCTAACTATCAAATTCTTGAAATGATTTTGCATTTGCGAATCTATCCAAGTGATCAAGTTGTCGCTCAACAACATTGTCAGTTTTAGATGATTCAAGAAATATTACATCTCTAGATATGACAAACTTTTTATTAACTTCATCATAAAGACGGTATGCTTTGGAGGTGTTTGAATACCCCAGGATGATACACTTACGACTTCTTGCACCAAGTTTGTTTCTATGTACCTTTGGTATCAAGGCATAATAGGTGGAACCAAAGACCCTGAGATGCTTTACCGAAGGAATGTGCCCATACCACATTTCATAAGGAGTTGTGTTTCTAATAGCATTAGATGGACATCTATTCTTTACACATACAACACATAGAAATGCATCAACCCAAAACATCAATTTTACATTTTTGAAAAACATCATGGAGCATACCATATTTAAGATTGTCCTATTCATTCTTTCAGCTACCCCGTTCTGTTGGGGACTATAAGGCACAATTGTTTGATGTTTGATCCCATGTTGGTGAAGATCATTTTCAAATTCATTTGAAGTGTATTCTTTTCCATTATAAGTGTGAAAGAGCCAATATGAGATTGTGCATCATTTTCAATCCATGTATGAAAGTTCTTGAATGTTTGAAAAGCATTAGATTTGTTCTTCAATTAATAAACCCAACACATTCTGGTGTAGTCATCAATAAATGTCATCATATATTTATTTCCATTTGCAGAAGGAACAGGCATTGGACCACATAAATCTGAATGAATGAGTTCAAGTTTTCTATGTGCTCTTGAGTGTGAATCATGAAAAGACTGTTTGCTATGCTTTCCTAGAATGCATGCATCACATTGCTTAAGTTTCCTAGGAATTGTAGGCAAACCAGTAACACCATTTTTCTTCAACAAGTGGATGTTGTCATAGTTCAAGTGTCCAAATCTAGCATGCCATAATAAACTTGATGGAAGTGTACCTTCTTCATAATGAGAATTGTATGAGAAATGTTGTGCACAAGCAAAGGTACCTTGCAACTTGAGAAGCCTTTCTTCTTCTATCCCTGTCATGACAAGTGAGTGGTCAAATGCTTTTCTCACCTCAAGCTTGCCATCAAACATATGAATGGAGTGACCTTGCTGGTGGATGTGGACCAAGGACAACAAGTTTCTCCTCAGCTGTGGGAGATATAGAACATGATGCAGAAGAAAGTCTAGAAGACCAGGCAATTTAAGCCTGATTGTGCCAAGCCCTGATGGCTTGAGTTTTGATTGGTCTGCAAAGTATACTACTCCATCAACATTGTTAGTAAATTCTTCAAAAATATATTTTCTATGAATCATGTGGCAAGTTGCTCCTGAATCAAGCAACCAGTCATTTTTCGAAGAAGCAAGTGAAGCATTAAATAAGTCTTCATTTACTCCAATATTACAGTGTTCCACAACATAATGAGTGGATTCAGGTGCTTTACCTTTGTCTGTGTCATTAGTTTTACCTTTGGGTTGGTTTCTTTGCTACTCAATTTTGTCCCAAGGTAACTTGCATGTGGAGGCATCATGTGATCCATTTCTTTTGCAGTGTATGCAATGCAAATCTGATTTTTCTCCTTGAGAGTGTCTGCCCCCCCTGCCTCTAAAATTTCTTCCTCTTCCTCTTTGACCACCACTTCCTCTAGAAGAATCTTGAGCAAGATTATTTTCTCTTTGAGCAAGACACATAGCCTCTTCAGAAGATTCAGGGGTTGTCTTCTTTCCAAAAGCTTTCTCTCTTTCAGCAATTTTTTTCACAAGAGAGTCAAAGGTAATATCTTTGAGATTTCCATTTGCTTGCAATGACTCAAGATAATTGGAGTAAGTAGGATAAAGTTCCTAAGAAAATAGATCAGAGGAATATCCAATTCAACCTTAGTGGCTTTGATATCATGCATTATAGATTTTACTTCAGATGCAAGAGCAAGAGGATCATTATTTTGTAATTCAAGAGTGAAGAGTTTAATCGTGAGTTGAACAACTTCAAGTGCAGAGTGCGAGTCATAGAGTTCCTTTAGTTTTTATAAGGCTTCGAAAGAATTTGAGAATGGTGAAATATGGTGACTTACCTCTTCACTTACTGATGTTGCAATCAATGCATAGGCCTTGCTGTTCTTATTTTCCCAAATGGCGAACTCCTTGTCTGAGGTAGGCTGTTCTAGCTCTTTGTCTCCGTCTCCAACACACACTCCTTTCCACAACTCATTGAAAATGAGGGTGTGTTTTATTTTCCTGGACCACTCAGGATAGTTCTCCTTTCCAGTGAGAACTACTCCCACAATAGATATGATTGAATGCATTGTAAAATTTGTGTACTGTGGGAAAAAAATACTTTTGCTGCAAAATTTTACTCCTAAAAAAAATTTGATTCTGATATATGGAGACAGAGGTATCACTATACAAAATGTAATACCATACACTGCAATATCATTCAACGTAATAGCATTCACCATTCACCGACTCTAATATTCAATACACATATACAATGCAACAGCAACACAGCATTGCAGCAACAACGATATATCCCACAGCGATATATCAATCTTCACCTAATTTGAACCAAAAATACCATGCCAGAACACAACATTGCAACAACAAGTACAATATGATATGTAAAAAAACGGATTTATTTATATGGAGGAACGAATTTGTATGGACAGGGAGCAGTGTATGGAGGAGCGAATTTACTGATATTGCGAGTTAAGAGGGGCAACGACAACTCTGATACCTTCGTATGGAAGCAGTGCAGTGTGGGAGGAGGGTGTGCTTAGCCGTAGTGATCAAAGGTATGAACATTGATACCAAAGTGTTCACCATGGAGCAACTTACCGCACCAACATTTGTAGTGCAGTGCAAATACCACACGATAGCACAGTGCTATAGAAGGCAGCGATGGTGTATCACCTGCGTTCAATATGGAGTCGACTGTGTATTAGCCAAGCGTTCATCGTGGAGGAGGTCTAGGGTGCTGTAGAAGGCAGTGTTCAATGAGGAGCAACATTCAAGGCAGCGATATACCACAGTGGCGTTTACAATTACCCAAAACTACCAGCTTGATTTTGATACCACTACCCATGACTTTGCCTGTGATTCGAATTGACCATGTCTGCGTTCAGGAAAAGTGAAATTTCACGGTGATGTAATGCTTTATGTCTTGCAGAAACTTGCTGGTATACATATTAGGCCTTTCTTCAATATACAAGATAGAACCATCGAATATCAACGAACAATCCTTAGGAGGTAGCGCTGGATTCCACAAGGCATGCATGTAGCATTCACCATTCACTGACTCTAATATTCAATACACATATACAATGCAACAACAACATAGCATTGCAGCAACAATGATATATCCCACAGCGATTTATCAATCTTCACCTAATTTGAACCAAAAATACCATGCCAGAACACAGCATTGCAACAACAAGTACAATATGATATGTAAAAAAAATGGATTTATTTATATGGAGGAACGAATTTGTATGGACAGGGAGTGGTGTACAGAGGAGCGAATTTACTGATATTGCGAGTTAAGAGGGGCAACGACAGCTCTGATACCTTCGTATGGAAGCAGCGCAGCGTGGGAGGAGGGTGTGCTTAGCCGCAGTGATCAAAGGTATGAACGTTGATACCAAAGCGTTCACCATGGAGAAACTTACCACACCAGAGTTCGCAGTGTAGTGAAAATACCACAGTGCTATAGAAGGTAGCGACAGTGTATCACCTGCGTTCAACATGTAGTTGACTGTGTATTAACCAAGCATTCATCGTGGAGGAGGTTGAGGGTGTTGTAGAAAGCAGCGTAAAATGAGAAGCAGCATTCAAGGCAGCGATATACCACAGCGGCGTTCACCACAGTGGCATTTACCATTACCCAAAACTGCCAGCTTGATTTTGATACCACTACCCATGACTTTGCCTGTGATTCGAACTAACCACATCTGCATTCAAGAAAAGTGAAATTTCGCGGTGATTCAATGCTTTATGTCTTGTAGAAATTTGTCGGTATACATATTAGGGCTTTCTTCAATATACAAGATAGAACCATCGAAGATCAACGGACAGCCCTCAGGAGGTGGCGCTGGATTCCACAAGGCATGCATGTAGCAATGTTTAAATATATGCAACAGCACAGCATGGGAGGAGGAAGCGTCAGAGCTACCAGGCTAGCTAGAATCAATAATAGTGAGAGAGATGTCATAGGATTCAGAACATAGGCAGAATATGTGGTAGTAGCTGAGGCAACAAAAGAAATTGTGTGGCTCAGGAAATTCTTGAAGATTTGCAAGTAAAACAAGTACAATCGACTCCACTCATGATTGACAATACCTTGGCAATAAATTTGGCCAAGAGCCCAAAGTTCCATGATTGAACGAAGCACATCAATACTAAATATCATTTGATTCGACATCATGTTGAGGCCAAAACAATCCATCTCCGCCATTGTTCCACTAATGAGCAAATTGCAGACATCTTCACCAAAGTGCCTGGAAGAGAAAAGCTTGAAAGATTCAGAATGATGCTTGGACTCACCAACATCCCTTCAAATTAAAGGGGGGGGGTGTTGACACCTAATCATAGGGATTGGGTGAACAACTATAATTAATGTAAATAAATAATGAAAAAGATGAAGAGTCACTGGGAGATGAAATGAACAACCTCTCCCTCCTGTATATAATAATGAACAACCTGAATGAATTTCAAGATTTTTTTTGAGGAGTTACCTCCTGGCCTGACAAAACAAAGAGTTTGTAGTATGTACAAATGCTTGCAAGAGAGGGATTGGTGGATTCCTTATGCCGGATGGATAGGTGGTATGTTATGAATCCTGGAAACTAAACGAGCACGAGTAGAACTACTCGACACATGATATTGAGTTAGAAATGATTATACATGCACTAAGGATGTGGAGACACTATCTTCTTGGCAGGTGGTTTGTACTTATGAGTGATCACATTGGGTTGAGATATTTGTTTGACCAGCTGAATCTAAATTTCAGGCAGGTTAGATGGTTGGCCACAATTAGCAAGTTTGATTTTGAGATCAGCTTCATCAAAGGTAAGGAGAACATGGTGGAAAATGCTCTCAGTAGATGGATACAATTGAATCACTTAGCAGCTATGAGTTCTTATGGGACATATTTATAAGACAAGATCTTGTGGGTAGGACAACAGGATGTGAAATATATGGAGACTGTGCATAGGTTGCAACAGAGTACAGGTACAAGCATAGGTGGTGGTATAGGTATAGGTGATGGTACAGGTACAAGTAGTGGTACAGGTATAGGTGCAGGTGCATAGGACTTGGACTATTGTCTTGTAGTAGATGTATTGGTCAAGTTCTGAGACAGGATATATATATCAGATAGAAGTGAGCTTAAGAAGTTGATCTTGAGGGAGTTTAATGCGAAATTGTATTCATGTTACCCACGTTATCAGAAGACACCCACATTGGTGAAGAGATATTACTATTGGTCGAATCTGAAGAGGGATGTAGCAGATTTTATGGCTAGATGTTGTGATTGTTAGCGAGTGAAGGCATAGTGTAAACATCCAGGCAGACTGTTGCAGTCGATTGCAATTCCGGAATGGAAATGGGAGGTCATTTCCATGGATTTCATAATAGGGTTGCCAAAGACATTGAAGCAATATGATTCCATCATGGTCATTATGGACAAGTTAACAAAGGTTGCACACTTTGTTCTGGTGAAGTCTATGTTTTTAGCTAGTGATGTCGCACAAGTATTCATCCGAGACATGGTTAGACTACATGGTGTTCCAAAGAAGATTGTGTCAGAAAAGGACGCGAAGTTCACTTCCAAGTTTTGGAAGGAGTTTTTTGCAGGTTTTGGGAAGCGAGTTAGCCTTTAGCACAACTTACCATCCGCAAATAGATGGACATACCAAGAGGGTCAATAGGATATTAGAGGACATGTTGAGGATATATGTAATGCATCAACAAAGGAAGTAGGAAGAGTATCTCCCTTTGGTCGAGTTTGCATAAAACATGGTTATTAGGAGTCACTAAGGATGAGTCCTTTTGAGGCATTCTATGGGCGGAGTTGTAATACTCCCATTAGTTGGAGTGATCCGGTTAGCAGAGTATTGATTGGACTAGATATGTTGGCAGACATGGAACATGAGATGCAAGTGATCAACAGGAATCTCAAAGCAAAACAGGATAGGCAGAAGAGTTATGCAGATAGGAACAGGATGTTCAAGGAGTTCGAGGTTGGGGAGCAAGTGTACGTGTGCATCAAACCGAAGAAGTGCTCCTTGCAGATTGGATCATGTGCCAAGTTGGCACCACGGTTTTGTGGACCCTTCAGTATCATTAAGAGGATTGGGTAAATAGTCTATCGACTTGCACTGCCTCCGACAGTGAAAGTCCATGATGTTTTCCATGTCTCATTACTTAAGAAATATGTTAAATATGATGATCATGTGATTGACTGGTCTATATTATAAGTGGAACCAGATGGAGAATTCCAGTCAGAGCCTCACTATATATTGCAGAAAAAAGTGCTCATGCTCCAAAATCGAGCAATAGAGCAAGTTAAAGTGTAATGGAAGCACTTTGGGCCTAGTGAAGCTACATGGGAGATGGTGGATTAGATGCAGACCATGTATCCTTCCTTGTTTGTCAGTTGAGGCAAAGCAGCTTTGATATGGTAGTTTAATGATTGCTTATGGTGGTTGGTAGTTGCTTTATGATGGTTTAATATTTGCTTATGATGGCTTGGTATATGCTTCACGGTGGTTTAGTATTTATTTTTTTTATGTTGGTTTAGTATATGCTTTATGATGATTGATATATCCTTTATGGTGGTTGATATATGCTATATGACGTTTTGATATATATTCTTAGATATGATGTTAGTATATGTTTGATATATGATTTGGCATATGTTTTGGTATATATATTTTGATGATGTTGTTATATGTACACCCGTGTATGGATGTAAAAACTGTAACGGGCTGTGTTATAAAGCTCCACTATGTGATATGAGTGTTATGTTAATATTTTATCATGTGGTTATGTTATCGTGATGTTATGATGTCATATGAGTTGGCACTTAACAAGATGATCATTGTAAATACCATAACGAGCTGTGTTATAAAGCTCCACTATGAGGTATGTTGTCATGTTGTCACGATGTTATGTCTTGAGCAGATATTTCATTGTAAATACTGCATCGAACTGTGTTATAAATCTCCATAAACAGTATGTCTTCTTTCAACAGGTTGTTGGGGTATATGTGTGATTGAACACTGAGGACGGTGTCCCCCAAGGGGGAGGGTTCTGTAATAGCCCAGGTGAAAATTCCATGTGATAAATGTTAAAAACAATAACCACGGATGACTGGGACACTTATTGCAAGCTGAATGTTGGGCAAGACATCTTGGGGGTGTTCATTTGGTTTTTTATGGCTAAGGAAATCGGCAAAGGCAATGGCTAAGACATTAAAAGGCATTTTGACACATTTATTTATGAAAATAATGGAAATTAGGAGAAAAAGGAAGTGAAAGGTCACAAGTTGCATGCGAGGAGGAAAATGAAGAAAATAGAGGCATCATTCATAAAAATGCTTATGAGGATCAGTTGGTAACCTTTTGTCAGTTCAGTGTTGGAGCTCTCTCTCATACTCTTGGATACTTACAGATTTCTTGGAGCACCCTTGGAGGGTGTGGCATACTTGGATTCTTGGAGAAATAAGGCAAATGAAGAGAAGGAAGGTGCATGAAAGCATTGACATCAGCAACTATATCAGATTTTTTTGCATGTATCGAGTTGCATGTATGATTTTTTCACTAGTTTTGGCATGCATGGCATATGCATGTGGTTTCTTGGTTGTGATCTATCATTGGCATGGAGGATTTCCTAGATCGATAGTGGATTGGATAGATTTTCCATTTCCTAGATAACCATGGTGATTGTGGGTTTACTTTCATTATTTTGTTTTGGTTGGTTCTCATGTTTCCTTAGCTTGGGTTGAGTTATTAGTCCTTGAAGGCCTGGTTGAGAAAACACTTTGGAAGCCCTGTAACAACTTGGGTTGAGTTACTAGTCTTGGAAACCTTGGTTGGAAAAATGCTCTAGAATCTCTTAGTGGGTTGAGTTACTAGTCCTAGAAGCCTTGGTTAGACAAAAGCTCTAGAAGCCCTGTATAAGATGCGGGTTGAGTTACTAGTTCTTGAAGCCTTGGTTGGACAAACACTCTGGAATCCACAGAAGGCTTGGATGGAGACCAATCTGATGATGGTTTTGTTGATTTCTGAGCATGAGGTGGAATCAAGGTTTGATGGGTTGAGGTGGATGGCCTCTAGAAGCCCTAGATGGTTTTTGATCGATGTGTTCTATTAGATCCCACATTCATGCTTCGAATATGGCACAGGGGTGAATGGCTGAAGATAGATTTAGCTCAGCCATTCTATGGTCGGGTGGAACGTGGTAGTCCCATCTCCGATTGGTTCATTGCATTCATTTATGAGAAATCCTTTCCTTGATT
Organism: Pinus tabuliformis; assembly: GCA_031772625.1. Classification (NCBI taxonomy): domain Eukaryota; kingdom Viridiplantae; phylum Streptophyta; class Pinopsida; order Pinales; family Pinaceae; genus Pinus; species Pinus tabuliformis. The sequence goes on from CM062817.1 coordinate 1,583,968,709, forward strand.
TCCATGTGTAAAGGTATTGAAGTATTTATGGATTTGATGGTTGATATGTTTATTATATTTATGTTTCTATTGTGCTGGTTATATGCACATTCAATGACATCAGCTATGTATGGCTCTTGGCATGTTTTTACTTGTATGTGAATGGATAATGTCCCAATAGATGATAATGCAACAAATGGCATGAGGAAACAATGGTTCATAGAAATTCTCATATAAATATGAGATCCCTACACTTAACTCTGTTATTTACACTTGCAGAATACATGTCGATGATATGTTTGATGAAATTCCTATCATGGCCAGTAGGGATCCAGTCAAGGTCTTGAATAAGTATTTTCTTTAGTACTTCCATTTCCATTTTACTTTACTGATTTGAAGAGATGAATTAGTTTTGGGGAGTGTCCTGGGCTCTGAGCCTGAAAAAGTAGCTTAAATCTCGAGGTCGTTGGTACAACACTGATAATTTTGGTCCACAGTCGCTGGAAAGTAGGCCTTTGAGAGAGACTTTAGGTTTTTGGTCACTCCCTTTCCCATAGCATGAGGCTGACTATGGCCCAAGAGACCTAAATCAACAATGGGACCCAGGGACAAGTTGTCTGAGTGGTTGACTTGTCCTTTGGGGGTTTTGTTGATGTTTTAGATGTCTGTATGGTGTGTTTTTGTTGGTTCCACTTCCTTAAGGTGACTTAGGGGGTTGAATCGTATCATAATGGCCTCTCGCTGCATGTTTACCCCGACTGGCTAGTTTCTTGGGTAGATGTCAAAGGAGGGCATTACAAGTTTGATTGTGAAATGAGAGATATTTTGATCGTAAAATTAATTGTGGAGGTGAATATCCACAATTAAAAATATTGTTATATTGTAATTATTAAGTTTTAATGTGCTTATTAATAAAATCTAAATATGGTTACAAAATTATTATTTTAATTTATGTGATAAAATGGATCTTAATTTATTTTAATGTGATAGAGGGTTTAGATATATTTCAAAAGTAACCATAAAATGTTTTGATTGTGAAATGAAAGAGTGTTTAGATATATTTCAAAAGTAATCATAAAATGTTTTGATTGTGAAATGAAAGATGGTTTAGATATATTTCAAAAGTAATCATAAAATGTTTTGATTGTGAAATGAAATATGGTTTTTGGGAATGTGGTTTTGATGAGCCATGGTGTTGGCCCATGATATTGTAACAAAGCGTATTTACGCATGGTTAAAAATATTGTTGTATTGGAAGTATTGAAGTTTTTATGTGCTTATTAATTAAATTTAAATATGGTTACATAATCTAAAATGGACCTTAACCTATAGCTACTACATATATGTCATATATTTTAATGTGATATGTATATTAAGATTTTATTTTATCTAAAAAGTTATCTTAGTTTTACTAACAAAAATAAAATTATAATATAACCAATTGAATTTTATCATTTTAACTTTTTACGGACATTACAACATCTATATATTATTTTTAACATTTTATTATTATTTAATTGAGCCATTACAAATTTTTTACGTCTTATAAGAACATATTAATATAAATCCAGCATTAAAAATATTTACATACTTTACAACTATCAAACATCTCTAGCTCAATAATATTTTTTAAATTAATATAAATTTTAATATATAACATTTTATTAAAAATATAAAACTTTTAAATATTCTAGAATGCAAATTTCTGTGATTCATAATGTTACGAGAGAATATTTCTAATAAATCACATCTCACAGAAAGTATTCTCTCGTAACTTTTAAGCATATATATTATAAACAAAAAGATTCCTTCCTGAATTCTGACCCATAGCATCAAATTGCAGAGCCTAACCTAAAGATTTTTTTTAATTAGGATAAACCAAGGCGAATAAGACTTCCTTTCACTTAGTACTCATTTTTGTTTTTAACACACTATATATGCCTTCCCCGCAAGACCACCTCCACTGCTACTTCAATGCGTGTTACGTGTCTATTCCTACACAGCAAATCTCGGTGATAAGACTATGGTCAACCTCTCCCAATTTGATAATTCCATTTTTATGATGTTGTTGGCAGGTTGGAACCTTTCACAATAAGAAGTTTGAATTGAGTACTAGTAGTTCTTATGGTTTATACATTTTGCGAAATTTGGATTTGGATTTTATTTATTTAACAATGGATCAATGGAGGGAAAGCCGATATATTATAAACTCCATTATCATAATAGTTTGCTGGTTGGGATGGCTATGCGGTCTATGGCACCCTCTGAAGGTAGGATTATTGTGATAATGGTATCCATTTCTATTGCTTTAGCAATGGATGGCCCTGATTTGAAAATATATCTGCAAATCAGAAGGCGGCGTTGTTTTAGGCTATTATGTCCATGGAAAATTATTATTTTTCATAAAAGTTGTAGGCTAATCATTGATCGGGCAAATGTCTTTTTGTTGTGTGGAATCATTGGATTACAATTACTTTACATCGTAGTGTGCATCGCAATTGGAAGAGTTGTGGTTATAAAAGATTTCGACAGATGGATATTTAGTGCTCCGCAATTTCTAGTTATTCTGAAATGGGGCACCTCCAGTTTGATCCGTCGTAACTGTCAAGATGCATTAAACCAAGATACACGAGAACATGGAAAATTGATCTGGTGGTACGGCAACTGCGGACACTACATTCGCTCTTCTGCAATCTTGCTTAATGCGACCCTCTCTAGAGTTCGAACTTAGTGGAAATTCTCATAATCAAACGCAAATTCTATGTATTTCCGGTGTACTGCATGCTTTGGATATATATATATCCAAAGCATGCAGTACACCGGAAATACATAGAATTTGCATATATATATATATATATTTCTGATGTACCACATGCTAAAATGTGGATTGTATAGTTTCAATTGAAATGAAATAAAATGAAATGTTAAAATAGACTAAAAATAGTCTATGGGATCATTAGTTTCTTGTTTTTAGCCTTTTTTAATTCAATCATTTTCTTATTCAAATTGATGATGAGTTGGCCCAACTTTCCAACAATCCCCTCGCTCAAAAGACAATGCCAAGAAACTTATGCTAACATATTCCCATAACTTTCTCTAATGTTTTTGAATGCATCACATTCCAAATTGAAATGTTTTTCTGATTCCACTTCCCCAAACGTGCAAAACGCACACACACGTTCTTTCAATCTTCTTTAGGCCTTTTACACCATCATGTTTCACACATAATTTTACGTGAGTTGGTTCTTAATTAAGCAATAAGAACCTTTGTCCTCCACAGAATGCTAGCTCCAATGAATTTTTTTTGTTGTAAATCACACATAGGGTTGAATTCCTCAATATAGTACTTCTTCTTTCTACCTGACTCTTTTTCGCATACCCTTGAATGCATCACATTCCAAATTGAAATGTTTTTCTGATTCCACTTCCCTAGATGTGCAAAATGCATACACATGTTCTTTCAATCTTCTTTAGGCCTTTTTCACCATCATGTTTCACACATAATTTTATGTGAGTTGGTTCTTAATTGAGCAATAAGAACCTTTGCCCTCCACAAAATGCTAGCTCCAATGAATTTTTTGTTGTTGTAGATCACACGTAGGGTTGAATTCCTCAATATAGTACTTCTTCTTTCTACTTGACTCTTTTCCGCATACCCATTTATGAAAAATTCTCCATAACAAAATTATTTAGCTCCTTACTATTTGTGGGACAGACATTGAGGTAGATATTACATTTTTCCATCCATGTGTAGTTTTGTTTCATCCATGTTTTCTTTCTTTCACTCATGCCTTCATTGAAGATAACATTAGGCCATCAACCTACTCCCATTTTCTCAATTCTTTTTAGATATCTTATGAGTTTCACTATAGCAATTGCTTCGATGGGATTTGCTCTCATTTCACTCAACATTACCTCATAAGGTACCGGACTTTTCATTTTAAACTTGCTCATGATCAAGCGTTTTTGGATTTTCTCAATTTGTTTCCATTTTTACACGGGCATGTTGCTAGCCCACAATTCACACCCATATAGCATCATTGGACAAACTAGAAGTTCAAAAAGTGCTTTATTCTTTTTCCAATTCCATAACTTTGCCTCTCTACATCTGTTTTGAAGAGCATATAATGCTTTCCACCCTCCTAAAATTTTCTTCTTTCTACAGTCCTCCCAATTGAGTTTGTTGTTGAAATCAATCCCGAGGTACTTGTACTCATTTAGTTCTTCAAGAATGTTGTCTTCAAAGAAGAATGTATGTTGGCTCTACTTCCTTTTATTGGAGAAAAATGTTATTTTGGTCTTGCAAGTATTGAGTTGCATTCCCACTGCTCTACAAAAATCTCAAGGGCATATAGGTGCATTTGCAATCCATGGGCCGATTTAGAAATCAATACAAGATCATCAACATATAAAAGAAGCTTTATCACAAACTCCCTCAACCAAACATCATCTCCACTTTACAGATTTAGCAACTCTTCCAGTTTATCAATATATAAACCAAAAAGAGTAGGGGATAGAGGGAAACCTTGCTTGAATCCAATGTCACTTCTAAAGCTTTCTGAAATATTGTTGAGGTTTTAATTTTGACTTTCACCTCTTCATAAAGTCTATGTACAACGGCTTTATAATGCAAAGGAATTTCAAGTTCTTCCATTCTACGCCACAACTTATCTCTAGGGACTGTGTGAAATGCATTTTTGAAGTCAACAAAGCAGCAAAATACTTCTTCTTTGTCCTCCCAAACCTTTTCAACAATGTGTCAACGTGATACCATGATCCACTATAGAATGCTTCGGCTTAAAACCCGCTTGTTCTCTTGCCCTCTTTTCTTTTACTTCTGCCCACTTACTGATTCTATTTTCTATCGTGATGTTGAAAATATTTGCAAACAAAGGATTGATCATAATGGTTCTATAGTTGGAAGGATTATTAATGTCTCCAATTTTAAAAAGGGGTATTGCTAGGCTAATTGTCCAGTCTGTTGGGAATCCTTGCTGAATGATGATGTTGAATATTTCCATGATGTATGGTGCAAGAGTTTTCTTTCCCCATTTTAGATACTTTGCTTGAAGTTCAACCAAGTCCTTTGCCTTTCATGTTTTCAACTTCTTAATTCCAACCCCTACCTCCTGTAACGTGAATAGCTTTGTGGTTGTGTTGATCCTGGGGGGAGGCTTCGCCTCTGATTCTTTCTCATAGAGTTTCTTTTCATATTCAAATCATTGATTGGATGTAATATTATTTTCAATTTGTTTCTTCCGTGGTTGAAATTTCTGCCAGAAGAGCTTTGGGTTATTCTTTCTTAGATATCTTAACTCTTCTCACCTTGTTTGCATGAACTCATCTTTTTTCCTTTTTAATATCTGCCTATATAACTTTACATTCATATTCTCCTTGTCTGCCTTTTTCAAGGTTCTCCTTACTATTTTGCATTCCTCGTCAAACCAAGAATTTACAGGGAGACAAATTGATTATGATTTCTTATTTTTTTCTCTTTTGCACTTCTCAAGTGCACTTTGAATTATATTTGTTAACTCATAATTGTTGAAGCTTTTGAAATCAGTTTTCTCCTTCTGAATTAATATCTCTAACATTGTCTTGAAGATAGTATAATTTTATTTATTTATTTATTTTTTGTTAGAAGAATTTTGCCCCTTTATAGTGATTGTCGAGAGCATTGGGTTTTCCGCCTATGTTTCCTTTCTACATCAGGTTCCGCACAAGTTCCAGGTGGGTGACAAAGTTTGGCTACATTTGCAGAAGGAGCGCCTCGCTGGACCCCATCGCAAGCTTCTCCCACTCCGATATGGGCCATACACCATCACCAAGGCTATAGGGGACAATGCCTTCGAGCTCAACATTCCACCGTTCCTTGGTCTACACCCAATGTTCAATGTAGATTGCCTTCAGCCATACTTTCCACCATTGTTGGACACATCCAACATTGAAAAGCAACTAACACCAACAGAGCTAAACCCAGAATGCATGGAACAAACCACAATTTATCAAATCATGGACACTCAAATCAATAACACTCTCCAACAAAGAATCCAACTATATCGAGTTGTCAAAGCAAGCCAACTCCTTCATCAGGGCAAGTGGTTCACCAGGGACAAGATTCAACATAAATTTCCTCACCTCATGGAGGCTCTGCATGCAATTTCCTAAGGAGGGAGGACTAATCCAGGTGGATATTGGTGGCTACCCATTTATTCCACCTGGACCTCCAGTCAGTTTCATCTGTTTCCTTTTTTATTGCAACATTTCCTATTTTTAGCAGCTTTTTGGGTCCTGAACTTCTGGAGCAGTTTTGACCCCCTAAACGACGTTTTTTTTTTAGGTCTAAAGCAAGCTCATAGTCATAGGTAATGGCCTGCCTTGCTGTAAATCCTGTAGTACTCAGAGAGATCTTTCCAACAAGGTATCATATGCGCTAAACAAAGATAATATGACCAAGTTATGACCCTGGGAAGTTGGCTGCCCAACTAACCCCAAAGGGGCCCACAAACTCTTGGCGTTCCATTTCCTGGTGTTAGGGTTTTGGTTGTTTAGGGTTTTCCCTTGTTCAATAATAAATATGCCCTTGAGCCTCATTGTAACACAGTTCAAAGGCATGTAGCCGCCACATCTCTTCTCAGAGATAAGTTACCATCGTTAGAGCTAGTTTATTTCCATTCTATTTGTAAGCATATTTTAGTATTTGATATTAATGAAATGAAGTGTTATTTCTGCTGCATCTCTATATTTATGGTTATATCTATAATTTGTTACATTCCTATTAAAGTTTGGATCATTGGTTGAGGAGGCAGTCCCAAAATAATTGGTCATGCTCATAGTAGTTGTGGCATACAAAAGGCATGTGTTTGTAATCTAGGGTTTGAAGCCGTTCACTATCCTTGAAGGATATTGTTATGGCAGTTGGGAGGGTTGGGGAGACATTAATATAAATGCGAACACAAAAAATGCTTACCCAACTTGGGAGCCTTCGAATATTTGACATAGGACCCCACAATATTGCCTATGCCTGTCAGAGTTCTCTAGTCCTAAAACTTTAGTGGTAAGGAGTGCAATCTTATCTAGATAGGGGCTTTTGATAATTCTTTCATGTTTGGATCAAATCCCTCCACTTGATATCACATTGATGAATATTTAGCAATAACTAAGTGGGGGAGGGTGTGAATCAATAATTATGACTTTTCAAAACGTATTTTCTTTTGTAGCTAATGGATAATGTATATATTCATATCTTAATTGTTTATTTTACAGTTACTAGAGAGACATTTGTACACGTAAACAGAATTTAAAAGCATTCACATAAGTGATACATTTAGCATGAAACACATGAAAACACTAGATATAAGTGGAAACCCATAAGGGGAGAAAACCACAAGTTGGAGTGTTATGAAACTTGTTTAGACACCCTCCCATGTTTTGGTTTTTAAGTTAAACTTGAATTTTTTTGTTGGACAAACTCCTTGCTTATTGGCACCTTGGTAAAGGATTTAGGGATCTTATCTTTCATAATTTTAGTAGAATTGTGACCCGTGGGAGCTTGGGAACTATTGAGAACATCCTTGAAGGAGGTGTGAAGGGGATCAACTTCCTCAATCACAGAGGATATTGTAATGTCCCCAACTGCTTAGGAGATATAAGATGGGGTTCCATTAGCCTAATAAAGTTCTTGTAGGCTAAGGTAGGGACTTTTTTTAATAAGGGAACATGATTCGTCTAGGAAAAACATTATAACTCCTTAAGGGGTGAAAAATGGGACATCCTAGGCAAATGAAAAGTCACTTTCATTTTATAAAGTAAAAAGTTCCTAATATGAAAAATTAAAAGGTAAAATGGCAGCAAAAGTAGCCACCAAATTATAAAAGGGGAAAAAGTGAGGAGTCTCTCCCCATTCTATCACTTGCATTGTGACAAAAGAGGCTTTTGGAGCACTTTTGGGAGAAGGGCTTAGGGTTTGAGAAACCTTAGTCACCATTACTAGCTTCGGTGTTGAAATTATACACCCTAGTTGGTTTAGAGAGCGGAATCATTCATATTTAACTAGTGTGCTACAAAAGAGAAGAAGATTTGCAAGAGATAATGGAGGAAAGACGTATTATCAGTTGATTTTGTGTTTTTACATTAAGTTTATCATTCTCTTTAACAAGTTGAGTTATCACATTGAGTATGGGGGTCAATTGTCTTTGTTGAGAGGGATATGTTCCTTTTATTCCATTGCTACACGAGTTATCCACTTTTTGGGTTGAAGTTCCTTGGGAACAAGGTCAAGTGTCTTTATTCTAGGTCGCTGATTGAAGTTCCCTCTTGTGGGATGAGTTTATGGTTACCACTAGACTGAGTGTTCCTCTGTTCAAGCTAAGAGTGAGTTTCTTGTTGGTCGTGGGCTCATTATCTCATTCCACTGGTCGGGGTCAACATTAATAATACGTGGTAGGGTTGGGATTTAGATTCCTCTTTACCCATAAGACAATTTTCTTTTTTAATGTTTTGAGTCTTTATACTTCTCATCAAGGAACATTATGTTTAAAATTTTACCCTTCAAGAGTGATGTTTTGATAATAAGTTAACCCTTCATCAATGAAGGTTTGATTAAAAAATTACCCTTTAATAACACAATTATGTTGAAAAAAATCACATATTTATCATAAGAAAAAAATGACCATAACACACAAATGACTTATTGAATTGTGAATCTTGGTTTGAAATTGCATGGAACACTCACAATAAAATCTTACGAACAAAAATCAATAATCAACTCTAAATATTATAACAATTTTTGTCCACTACAAAACCAAAAATAAAATTTATTCACAAGCATATTCTAGCTAAAATTTAGTTCTAACGCAAACTCGAAAATCACCCTACTTTCATCTACTGAAGAATATATTATTACAAAAAGAAGCTATTTTTATAACATGAATATTTTTAATATTAAAGTATTAGATTACTTATAATACAATAAACAATAAAATGTTTTTCAATAAAACTAAAAGAAAATGCAAAAGAGTTTGATAATTATAATTAAAAGTTTAATAACTTCAAAATACTTAGCCCCAAGGGTTAGCTCAATCGGTCAAGCCGGGGCCTCGCCAATGGGAGGTCATAGGGTCGAAACCCGAAAGATCTTGGGGTCAGGTCAGTCAATAGGCCGAGGGATGTGACCCCCTTCGGGTGGGGTCCACCCTAGCATTGTTCGATCCTGGACGTAGCGGACCCACTGACCATGGGTATCCGTGAAAAAAAAAACGAAAAAACAAACAAACAAACTTCAAAATACTTAATAACTATATTTTTAATAGCATGCACCAATTAGTGAAAATGCTTACTATTAAAAAAATGCTTATAAAAAATATAAAATGGTATCAACGTCCCTATTAAATAAACAATTATTCAATATTATATTACTTAATTATTACAATATAAATAATAGTTTTCCTTTGGGGTTATGCATCAATAGGAGCAATCTTGATAATGAATATTATGTTGCCTTCTTTGTCAAAAATTCCAACTGGGTTGTTTTTCAAAATGAGCTAAAATGGTATTGGATGGAATCACAAAAGGAAACTATAATTACAGGGATTTAAATGAGCTCCTTGAGTTTTGAAAGTGTCATGGTATCCATACCAAAGGACATTGTTTCTTCTAGGAATACATTAACATTGTGCAACAATGGATCAAAGAATTGAATCAGAATGCCCTACATGCAACCATCCAAAAACACATCTCTGATTTGCTTTCAAGATATCGCGGTAAATTCTAACATTACAATGTAAACAATGAGATGCTTCATGGATGATTATATCAAGATAGATTAGGCAAGGATATATGGTCTTATATGTTCAAAATGGCTCACCAACTTGACACATCTACAACTCTATTTGTTAATGACTACAATGTAGAAGATGTTCTGATGATAGATTGAGAGAAGTATATTAATCAGACCGTGGATCTTGAGGAACAAGGTGCACTAGTTTGGGGGATAGAGATACAAGGACATATTACCTACCATGTTGGTTCCATTGTACACATTTCTTTGAACACAATGTCTATTTTAAGGCTGCCCATTTGGTTTATAGAGATGGATGTTTACTCGACTAATGAATTTGTGAGAGCAAATGACTTGGAGGTTATGCTTCGTGAAGCTTTTGCGCACCCAATAGTTGAAGGTATTATGTTATGGGGTTTTTGGGAACTCATGTCCAAGGAGCATGGACACCTTCACCTTGTTGATTGGGATCAGACACCTAATGAAGCAGGAAAGAGATTCATTTCTTTGAATAAAGAATGGACAACAAACGTAAAGAGCCATACAAACCATGAAGGCCAATTTAAGTTTAGAGGCTTTAATGGGGCCTATGAAGTGGAAGACTCAGTACATTCCAAAGAGATAAAACTAGCTTTCACTATTGACAAGGGTGAATCTCCTATTGTGGTAGAGATTTGTTTGTAATCCTTTTTTTGTCTATCTCTTTAATATAGAAAATCATGTAAGTCATAATTTGGTAGTTTGTTTATGTATTTCTTATGATTCTTATCCTCAACTATATATACAGTAAAAAAATGATTGAACATGGTTTATTAATAGGGTCATTGACAACTGGTTTGTAAAATTGTTATGTAAGGGGCAATTAGCTCGCTTATCCTTGTATCTATATTCATTGTCACAAATATAGCTTTTTGCATTTCACAAGGTGTTTCAAATTTATAATTACTCATTATTTTCTTGAAATCGAGTATCTAGGTGGCTATATATTTTCATTTTTAAAGTAATTGTATGGTTGGTCTATCATGAAACTTACAAAGAAATTAGATGCTAAAAATAGGAGGAAAATGAGATGAATAATAAAATTTAAAACTCAGAAATCTATTGCATAAACTCCTTCAATATTTGTACACTTACAACTGTGAACCAATTATTGTTAACTATAAACAATTACCTTAAACATGATTTATATTAGACACCATTAATATATCATAACTCCTCGATGGAGTTATTGATGGCCTTCAATAAACTCTTTAATATACTCAGGAAATAACCTCATTAGTAGACTTGTCATCCCCATAGCCTATTAGAGTCGCTTATCATATGAGCGGAGTTAGCCAACAACCTAATGGGATCTACTTTTAGATTTGATATATTTTTAAACATTAGTGCACCAATATTTATTAAAAAGGAACTCTAAAATTCTATGGAGACTTGGGGTTATTTTTGTTTCTTAGTAACTTGAACTACCCCACAATTTCATTATATCATATTCCATAATTTATTATTTCTTTCAAATGTTGGAAACCTCTTTTGGCTACCACTTGAAATTGTGCAATTGTGCTCCATTATTTGTCATTTTGATATTAGGTCGAGCGTACCATGTCACATACATCTGAGCACGAGCTACATGCTTTTTTTATATTTAGGTTAAATGACACTTTATTATAAGTGTTTTTTGACCAAAAAAAATTATTTGGTACTTTATGATAAAATGTGGTTTGTTGTATCACACAGTTTTTAAGCTGAAGTTTTGAAAAAAAAAAAAAAAAAAAATTTGAGAAGAAAAAAAAAAATTTAAAGAAAAGAAAAAAATTACCAATGCAAGAGTATTTATACATTTATAGAAAAGAAGGAACAAAAACAATTTAGAATAATAAAAAGACAAATAACAAAATTTACATCTTGTAATTCCTGAATATCCTACTTGTTCTCTTTTCTTTTATTTTGATTTTTACTTTCTCCTCTCCATCAATTCCAAAATGTTATCACCAACATTCAACCCCTTTCCATTTAATTTTGGAGAAAGAAAGAATGTTTGACCAATGTCTCCAAGCCTCTGAGAAAGAAAGGAGATACGGTGAGCTCACAACAAGTACAAAGAATTGGTGGGATATAAAGTGCAAGGTAACAACAGTGAGCAAGGAGGAAATCAATCAAAGAATTCAAGAAGCAAAAAAACAAATCTTAGGCCCGCCTACCAACCAAGAAAACTAGTGATATGATAGTATAATATTTATATATGATAAAAAATCATTTTCCCTATCCAAAATAGGAAAACAATAATTACCTTAATGTAATGGCATCCATATGAAAAATTAAAGGTGATAATAAGAATGAAGTATCCTTCTAGGTAGAACATCTATCTATATAAGGGTTTTTGTAAACTCTGATGTCCTCAAATCATTCATATCATTAGAAGAGGGGCATTGTAACTACCTATCTAGAGAACCCTAATACAATAGCAGGAGGCCCTAATGTATGAGGGTAACCTGTCAGCAAATTAGTCATCCTCCCTTTGTTTAATTCTAGCAAACCAATTTAGGCTTCTGGCAATTGGGATTTTAGTTGTACATTTCATGTGACTTACCTAATTCAGACTTGTTAGCATAGATAATTTGCAAACACGAGATGAAAAAAAGAGTTATTGGAGCATCAAGCAAAGTCAAAATTTTGATGAACAGTTGGAGCATTGGCTTATCACACTCAAGGTTTCTATATTTGCAGGTCCTATGTTTAACATTTATTGATATATTTGTCTCATAGCCATGCAATGCCTCATGGAGTCACTATCTACAATTGGCTTGCTATTATAGGAGAATTTGGTGGGGCAATCAAATCATCTATCTACAAACACCGCATTTGACTAGACCTTAATAGAGTCCCAACCAATCATATTTTTAATAACAACACAGTTATATGATTGAGATATAAAATGACATTAAAGATTATATACACACATACAAATCACGATATTCTAGATATCCCTAGGAAAGTTGAGCCTCCAACAAAATAGCCAACCTCGAAATGATGGAAAGGTAATGTTTGCATTGTTCTCAAAGGTAAACAAATGGAATATGGAGGTTGTAATGTTTTCCATTGTTTTGTTGCATGAGTTCAAAGTCTCACGGAAACAAAACATATATTACTAAGCCTCGTAGATGTAATTAGCAATGCCAAACCCAATTTATCTTAGTGAATACCCTGTTGTCCTCTGAGTCATCCTCGTCATAACGTCAATAGCACAAAGCACACACCTCAATACAATTGATTGAATAATTGTAAATTGATATCAGATGTGTTGGGCAATCACTTTTTTATTATACCTGCCGCCACTGGCAGGATATAACATATTCATTTTTTTGTTGACTTGCTATTAGTTTCCTTTTGACTAAAAAATTCAAAGTTTCTCCAAAGTTTAACATTATAAAATGGAATTTATTATTTTTAAATATTATTATTATTATTATTGGTTGAAATATTTTACCTCTTATTATGTAATGATGGCAAAACCTATACAAAAAAATTAATTATAATTTGTGATTTGATTGACGCATGGTATGCAATGATTAATAAATCTTGTATTGTATAAAGCACAATTATTTGAATTGACATGGTCCGATTACGTACCATCATGATTTGTGAGGAAGGCATAATATTTTAAATATTTGTTTAAATATTTAAAATAAGTGAGGAGGTAAACCTTTTTTTTCCCGGGGAAAAAGTGTAATTTTCTATTATTTTGGAGAATTACATGTTGTATATGCCTGTAGGCATATGTTGTATGTTGTGGCCATAGCCTTCAAATATATAGGTCTGTACATAAGTTACCCACAGAGGGTATACAGTCACTGTTCAGTAAAATTTTATACAAAAATACAAAAATATATAGTGCATAGATAGCTTATATGTACTACAAAAACACTGAGAAATTAGGGCCTATCGGCCCTCTGTTGTAGCTTATCGATGTAAGGCCTGTGGTAATACTGAAAAAACTATGCCTCCCTCTGTTCTTGAATTAACCATAGACCTCTGGGCTGGTTCGAGGCCTCCTTGGATAGTTGATCTGTAACCTGATTGGGCTCCTTGTAAATGTGTAGACAAGAAATATGTTCAAATTGTGATTTTAATTGCATGGAATCATCCAAAATATTTTTGAGAGAATGCACATGACATGTAGTTGTGCTATTGAACCAATTTATGATGATTTTGGAATCCCCGAAAATCTGTAATTGTCTACAATCATGTGCCAAGGCAAAATGTAATAAATGTCTGAGCGAGATGAGTTCTGCAAAATTATTTGTACCAGCACCCAAACCCATACGGATACGAAAAAATGGTTGTCTGATAGGTGAAATAAATCCCCCCCCCCCCCCACACATCCTTGTTCTTGGGCGGATCTGTCAAAATAGGCCCAAGGTTGGTTATGGTTGATGGCTTCAGGTATTACTGTACGAGCAGGTGGAGGATGGTCATCATCAGGTACCTCATGAAATGAGGAGGTAAACATTGTTCAGCATGTAACTAAAATTATGTTTGAATAACCATGCATTTAAATTATTTTATATAAATAATAAAGAAGATGCAACAAACTCTTCAACAGGAAATCAAGAAGCAAGGTCAGTATGGGAAAGCAGGGACAAATACTCAAATGTGAGTCTTGCATGTCAAAATAAATAGCAATCAATTGATACTTAGGTTTCCTTAAGATTAGTTTGTTGGAACTACAGAGGTTACCCATGGAGACGAGGACCTGGGTTAGGGCCTATTGCAGATGAGAGAGACATAATTTGCCTCATAGAAACACACGAGCATGAAGGGTGCAAGACACCTCTGTTTGAAGGATATTGGAAGATGGCAGTGTGGAACAAGGCAACAGGGAATGGCAAAGGACACGGGGGTATCATGGTTTTAGTGAGGGAGAAATAAGGTTGTATCATTCAATTAGAAAAAGAAGACTCAAATAAGCAATTCATTTGGTTTAAAGTCCCAGAAAATGGAAACCACGTCAGAATTGCAGCATGTTATTTTGCGCCGCAAGTTTCAAAAATCTACAAAGGTAGAGGGCTTGACCACAAAGATCCATTTGCAGCCTTAAAAGCAGATATTGCAACATATTCTCAGCTAGGTGAAGTCCTTATAGTGGGTGATTTCAATGCTAGGACTGCAAGTGAGAAAGTTAGCATTCTTTGTTGTAAAGAAGATTGCGACCCTATTTGGCTTACATAAGAGAGTAATCATCAGTGGGAAAGAATTTCAGAGGACAAGGGTTGCAATCTCTTTGGTGAACAATTTCTTACTCTATGTGGGGCCTTTGATTTAGTCATTTGTAATGTCCTGACTAGATGGGCAAAGTTCGGTAATTTCACTTGTAATACTTACAATGGAGCAAGTGTAGTAGATTATGTAATTTGCTCGCATGGTTTGTGTGAGAAAATGGAGGAAGTTTTGATTGGAGATTAGTTGTGGGACTTAAAATCAGATCACAAGCCAATTTATGTAAGTTTCTCTTGGACTGGAAAGAAACAATCAAAGTCAAAAATTTGGCATGTCCAACAAAATCTCCCACAGGGCATAATTCTTTTGACTCCAGAAAATTGTAGTACCTTCAAAATGATGCTAGAGAGGCTCTTTGAGAAGGAGAAAATCACAATTAACAGCCTTCATAGTCATGAATTAATTCAATGCGCACTTACATAGTGCAAAAGAGCAAAAATTAAGAAGTCTGAAACAAATTGCTTTCTGGTTAATGCTTGGTTTGACGAGGAATGAAAAAAAGCAAGGAGAATGTGGAAGGAGTCAAACAAGGATAACATAAATCTCAAAGCTTACAAGAAGTTATTAAGCAATAAAAAGGTTGATTTCATGGTTTCAAGGAGGGAAGAACTAATCTTCCTTGGGAAAAATAATCCCAAATTATTTTGGAAGGAGCTCCAACCGAGAAAGATACAAAGTGGAAATAGTATTACAGCTTCTAAGTGGTTTGACTATGCAAGACAACTCTATGATTAGGATCCCAAGGTTGATCCTCCCCCCTTGGTCAACACTGATACTAAACTCTTCATGGTGTAAGAGGTAGAGATTGGTATCGATAAGTTGGTTGATGGAAAAGCAAAAGACTTAGCTGAACCCTAAGAAGAATATCTAAAGTGGGGCTCAAAGATCCTTGCACCTCACATTACAAAAAATTTCAACAACATCACACAATAGGGGCTCCCCACAGATTGGACAACTAGTCTGGCAATACCTCTTTTCGAGAGCGGGGACATCAATAATCCCTCCAATTATTGGACCATCATGATAAACCCTTTGTTTGCAAAGTTATTTGGAAGCATGCTAGAAAATAAAATTAGCAAGTGGGCAGAAGAAAGAGATAAGCGTGCTAAAGGGCAAGAAGGTTTTAGACCTAAACATTCCACAGTTGATCATTGTATAACTTTAAGGCACATCATTGAAAAAATTTGGGAGGAAAAGGAAGAAGTCTTTTGTTGCTTTGTTGATTTTATAAAAGCATTTGACACAGTTCCTAGGGATAAGCTTTGACACAGAATGGAAAAACTTGGGGTTCCTAAACATTTGAGAGTAGTTGTGCATAGGCTGTATGAAGAAGTGAAAGTCAAAATTAGAACTTCAACAGGCATTTCTGAAAGTTTTAGAAGCGATATTGGGGTCAAGCAAGGTTTCCCATTGTCTCCTACCCTTTTTGGTTTATATATTGACAAGCTTAAGGAGTGGTTGAATTTGCAAGGGGTTGATGGTATCTATTTGGGCAAGTTTGTTATAAGGCTTCTTTTATATGTAGATGACCTTATTATGATTGTTAAATCGGCTCTTGGTTTGCAAGAGCACTTACTATCCATTGAGCATTTTTGTAGAAGTGTGGGGATGCAAGTCGATATTAGCGAAACGAAAGTAGTGGTTTTCTCCTAAAAAATAAAATATAACCAACATAAATTCTACTTTGAAGGCAACATTTTGGAAGAAGTTGCGGACTACAAATACCTCATAATTGACTTCAACAAAAATCTAAGTTGGGATGGTTGTAGAAAGAAAAGAACTTTGGGGGGTTGGAAAGCATTTTATGCTTTTCAAAATAGGTGTAGAGAGGCAGAGTTATGGGACTGGAAAACCACTCACACTCTTTTTGGGCTTCTAGTGATTTCAATGATTCTCTATGGTTGTCAACTATGGGCCAACAGTACATCCGACATGCAGTGGAAACAAATTGAGAAAAGTTAAAAGCGTTTGATTACAAACAAATCCAAGATTAAAAGTGCAGTTTTGTATGCTATCTTGTTAAGCGAAACAGGGGTTGCTCCTATTGAAACAATTGCTATGGTGCGAGTCATAAGGTAGTTAAAAAAAATTGAGCAAATGGAAGAGGGTAGATGGGATAAGGAGCTAGGAAGAAAGAAAAAGAGATAAAATCTTTTGTTATGGATAAGTTCCACAAGTGTACTTGGGATAAGGAGCTAGGAAGAAAGAAAAAGTATTATATTGAAGTGTTTAATCCCACTCATAGTCATCAACCAAAAGCATACATATAGGAAAATATCTCTTGGAGAGGCAAAACTCGTATTGCTTAGTTAAGGACTAATTCTCATCAACTTCATTGTGAAACAAGGCGCTGAAAAAGGCCAAAAGATGTGTGGGAGGAAAGAGTATGCATTTTTTGTTCTCCCGGAAAAGTAGAAATAGAAAAGCATTTCATTTTAGAATTTGAGGCCTTCAAAGACAACAGGGAAAGTTATGCAGATATGTTGGCAGCTAGCTCTTGGGATAATCTATTTAGTGAGGGGTTTGTCAACAAGCTGGGAGCATTTATTGTGAAGCTTCATAGAAAAAGGGCCGAATACATCAAGCAGATGAAGAAGCAATCTATCCCATAGGCTATCTTTAGCCTCGTGGACGTTAAAATAATTTCTTTCTTTCTTTCTTCCAATCGCAATTTTGAATATATATTTTAAATTGTTATATTTTTTATTTTAATATATATATATATATATATTATTTAAATTTTAAAAATTTAAAAATATTAATTTATTTACATGTTTAAATTAAAATTAAAAATATTAATTTAAATTAAATATCAAAAAATTATAGTTTAAAAAAAAAAACTATATTAATATACAAAAATTCAAATAAACATTTCAAATAATTAAATGCTTAGAATTCACTTTTTATAAACTCTCATGTAATAAAATCAATTTCTATAAACCAAACATTTCTTGCTTTTATAAATGTATGAATGGGTAAAATTAGTATCCATTTCCTTAAAACAAGCATCATTTACATTAATAAATATGTGAAGGGTAAAAAAGTTCATTTTCTTTGTTTTTGGTTACCATATCATGTATTATTTAAAAGTTCATCCTTTTTTAGTCCCTGCCACAGGCTCGACTGGGACTATTGTAATCGATATCACGATGTTAAACATTAATTTAGTTGTTTGTTAGCTTTCTTGGTCACTTATAAGCAAAGTTTTTAAGCACATATGGTTTCACCATCTTATTTGGCCTCTTCCCGAGGCAAACAGAGGCGACCATATATTATATGTGTTTTAAAGGTGTTTTATTAATCGTATAAGTTCACAACGTAGACTAATACTAACATTAGTCTCCAGTGTTAAATGTTATGTTATATGTTATACTTGTTTGGGTAATTGGCTATGCCTTATAACTTGACTCTACCTTATAACTGCCACCTGCACACCATGCATTGCCACTTATAGTTCCAATTTCACCTAATGTTCGACGCCCTTCACTTTTCCTCGTGACCTTCACTTTTCCTGTTCTTCAGGCTTCTTAGGTGGATACTTCTTCAGGTGGATAGGCTTCTTCGGGCGGATAATCAGTAACTTCACCATTTTGGCGTTGGGCTGCAAGGGATGAGAAAGGGCTCCTCAGTTCAATTCTCCGTTTAGTTTAGTTCTCCATTGATGTAGGCAACTTTCAGCTACTTTCATGGTGACCCTCGTTAACATTCTCATTGTGGGCTAATCAGTAACTTCACCATTTTGGCGTTGCGCTGCAGGGATGAGAAAGGTCTACTCAGTTCTCCATTGATGAGAAAGGGCTACTCAGTTCTCCATTGATGTAGTCATATGTAGATGTAGGCAACTTCAGCTACTTTCATGGCGGCCCTTTTAACATTCTCATTGTGGACTAATTGGCTGGCGTGAGACCGGCTTGGCAGTTCTCTGTTTTGTTCCATTTCAATGTCTTGGGCAGCCTCAAGCCTCATTTCTTCTTTCATGGTGACCCCATATTTGCTTTGTTCCATTTCTATGTCATTCTATTCCATTTCGATATCTTAGGCAGCCTCAAGCCTCATTTCTTCTTTCATGGTGACCCCATAT
Organism: Pinus tabuliformis; assembly: GCA_031772625.1. Lineage (NCBI taxonomy): Eukaryota > Viridiplantae > Streptophyta > Pinopsida > Pinales > Pinaceae > Pinus > Pinus tabuliformis. Next base: position 1,583,987,821 of record CM062817.1, read on the forward strand.
TTTTTTTCTGCCTTGTGTGGCCTCCTGTAAGGAAATAATTTCTATGTCATTTTTGCATCCCTTAGTTGGAAACCTCCATCATGTATTGTGCTAGATTTTGGTGAAAGGTAAATCCATCTTCCTCAGATCTATGTAATGCTACATCTAGACCATGTCTTCCTCATGGACTTCTTCTACCATGATAGGCACTTGAAGTGCCCCAACTTCTTGTACACTACCTTTTTCTCTTGTTTTTCTCCTGCAGACTACACGGGGTGTGGATTGGAACTGTTTGAGGGGAATAAATGAATTGGAGGCTAGAAATAGAGAACCTTACCTCCAATTTTGTTGGGCATATGCTCTCCCTTTACTGTTGCGCCCTAGTCTTTTTCCCAATATCCATGTATGGTTTCTTTCACTGCAAAAATTATGGTTTCTTTCACTGCGAAAATAAGAAATGTCAACCAAACGCTTTGGATATGATTTCACGGAAAGTAGTGACAGATCCCATGCTTAGTTGCAGAGATAGGAACTCCATGTCTAAATGAATGCTGATGCGCAGATGCAGCTGAGGGTAAGGAGGGCAGAGTTTTGAGATGACCCATAGTATGTTCCAATGCATGAAATGATGAGACACATGCCCTCATGCTAGGTCCCATTGTGTTGTGTGTCAAATTAATTTTGTTATGTCGATAATGGTTACTTACTAATAAAAAGATGGTCAATTATAATGTATAAAGTTTAATAAAAATATGGTCAATTATAATGTATAAAGTTTAAAGTTTGCATGGACTACACATGCCTCACCACAAAAGCAAAGGGGATGGAGAAAAGGGTTGGGTTGTCCAAAGGAACTTGAAGGGATTGTTTCCCTGACTCCTCATTTTCATGACTAGTTAACTGGTGAAGGTATGTTGTATGTCTTGAGAATGTTGATGGCATGGTGAAGGTATGTTGTATGTCTTGAGAATGAGAATGTTGATGGCATGATTGACTCTTTTCTTTGGTTCTTGGAGAAGTTTGTTGGATTCCCTTATATATATACCATAGAAGAGCTAACAATACCAATCACTTTGTGCAGAAACACTTTTGGATCCAATAAAGTCATTGAGGCCTACTGTAACAAATGAAGACAAAGAGATTTCAGAGTTTCAGGAGGAGCTTGTTATATTTGCTGCACAGTTGATTGGGGATGACATGCTCAGAAACTATTATGAGTTTGGGGAACATATGACAGTGAAACAAGCAAATAATTACGTAGAAGATGTAGTTGCATGTTTCTTCAAAGTTGGGAGTTTGGCCCTAAAGGTTGGGCCAATGAATCGCCATCATTCAAATGAGACCTACCTTAACAAGTAAGAAGGCAGGACCACCATTTACTCCTGCACAAATGCAGTCTTCTCAACTCAATGAATCATGTACATTTTTCTCAAAGGTATGCCAAAGCATTTGTAGTGGTTCATTGTTTCATAAATACTAAACAAGTATTTTGAAATACCAAGCTTCTCTGGTGTGGGAGAGGCAGGCCCTTGTATTTCTTTCCTGTCTTATATTTATTCTGTCAAGTAGAAAACCCAATAATATGATGTGATCTCATAAGTTATGGATGTCTATAATCAATCAATTCAGCAGTGCCATTTATGGCTGTCTATAATCAATCAATCCAGCATTGCCATTTAGATTGGACGTAGCTTGGTTATCTTCTAATATCCATATGATTGATTGCAACCATCCCTAAACCATTCCTACAATATGTGTTATGCTCCAAACATCTGAAATAGAATCAAAACCCCGGGTCAGGGCTTCATCAATTGTACATACATACTTTGGGTGCATTCATCTAGTGAAGTCACATTGGTCTGAATGTTTCTTGGCCTTTGGCCAACTATTTTGTTATATACAGAGAGAGATTCGATAATTTTTTCATTCCTAGTTGTTCTTGCTCTTTAATCTTCTAAGTAGTTTATATGTATTAGTGGCGTTATCTAATTGGTATTTATTTATGCCCTTTGCGTGTTATATTTAGACATGAGAATCTAATAGTCTAGCAGAGAATCTATTTATGCAGAAGGTTTTGTTCTAGTTGCAGTTGAATTTTGACAACATAGCCACATAGAAAGAAAACATTAGCAGCAGTAGTTGTCAGCTCATTGGAGTAACTTGCAGGAATCAACACTCTCATTGAATTAGATAAGTGAGCTAGAAATTCAATTATCCAAACGTATTTTAAATCTGAAGGTTTTAATTAATTAATGTTGAAATTTGACTAGATGTGTTGAAAGAATGAGATCTAGAATGCCAACAAAGCATTTGGGGAATTCAATTGGTATAGAAGACATTATAGCGAGCCTAACAACTCCCAAATTGCACGACGTTCAAGGGTTTGGACTCATCACTTTTCGCTACATATGGGATGCAAATGCTGGAACATTTGTACTTAATCTACAAGCTGCAAGAATTGGTTTGCATGTTCTTTGGCTTGGAATTTTGTTGGTCCCAATCTCCTTCATTATTCTTATGAAACAGTTTCCTTATTCTCCAAGCTTGTGGTTTTCAGATATATGTATCAAAGCAAGCCGAATTGCTAGTTCTATCCTTTGCCAAAATTGGTAGTGCATAAAAGCAAGATAATTTTCCAATTCATCTTTTGCCGAAATTGATTGTACATATCGTTTTCAATGCGTAAGTTATTGCATATTCTATATAGTGTTGAATATTCTTATCTGTAGCTATATGTGTGGTTTCTTATTTAACAATTAGAATAGACTTATCTTAACCCCACTCTTAATTTATCAAGCACTGAGAGGGATATAAAAACATCAAATTCAAACCTATTGTTTAAAAGATCAAATGAAGATGGATTTAGGTGGGTTTTTTTTCCTCTATTTTCTATTTGTTAAGCAGTAGACAAGGGACATTTAATTTTTATTTTCCCTGTTATAAATGTTACATCGATATTTTAAAGTAATTGAAATGGTTAGCTCGGTGCAATGATATAAACACAATGACATCCAGACTAACTCTAATTTCTGTCAAATGGCTACAACTATTTTTCTTTCATTCTGAGTTGGAATACTTTCATGGCTGATTTTCCATTGGAAAGATCCTAAAATGTTCCCTTTCCACTTTTTGCCCTTTTAAAAGATGTATTTGTTGAGCTGCTTGTATAGGATGATTCAGTGTTATCTGACATGAAAGAAATAATGTAACTGAGTTCATGTTCTGCACCAGAAATATTCTTTTTTCCTCTGCTCTTGCAATATCATTTTCTGTTGATGTGTTAACAACTGATCTCTTTGTCTGATCCTAACTTGGACCTCCTCCCAAGATGTGTCTCTTTTCTCAATTTCCTTGTCTTCCCAGGAGTCATGGGAATATGGCCATAAGATTGTTTCTTGGGTAGCATGTTGAGCTAGCAATCCGTATGGATCATGCCTTCTAAATATTTCATCTGCTAATCCATACTCCAACATAGCATGAGACTCAATCCTTGCAAACACAGAGTTTAAGAGGCCATAATGGCCAATGCACATTGAATAGCTTATAAATATTTTTAGCTTCTCCTTAACTAGATAGGCATTGAAACCATGTAGTATTGTTTGCTAGGCTATTTCCCTGAGCACCAATCTATCAGGCACGAACTTGGGGAGCAGGTGTGGGGATTTTGTGGCTCCATATATTTTGATATACGTGAAATCCCTTTCAATGTACCAATCCCCTATGTTACTCAGAACTTTCATGGCCTCATCTGAGAATCTTGGAGTAGGCTTGCCAAAAATTAGTGAAATACTTGGGTGAAGAAGGAATCACAGATGAGTGAATATTTCATCTTATACTTCTTTTCTCTGAGGTCTTTATAGTACACGTGTACGGGAATGTTGGATATGCTCCATGCCCATGACATTCCCAGAAAAGGATTGTGAGCACAAAGGGAGTAAGGGCTATGCTATTTTACTATGATGATTGCCTGTCTCAAGGTATGAGAGAGGATGGTTGCCCAGTTTCAAACTAGTCCCTCTTCCACTATGGTATATATCAAAGGCACCCAAGCTTCTTTAACATGCATTGCATCTGGTTCTCCATAGATCCTACTTACCATGGCAACTGCATAGATGTATGGAACTCGAAGATGAATGGAAGGGTAGATGCCATCATTTCTTCCTTGAAACTTTATGCCTTCTGCCCACCACTTACTCAGTCTTTTTAGAGTCTCTCTTGTCTTATTAAAATATTGCACCCAGGCAGTGGTCATGAAGACATCTGGCCTATAGAACTTGTACTACTTCTATAATTTAACAGGTTGGAAAGAGGTTATGGTTCTTCCTTGGTCATTCACTATGGTCCTAACATCTGTATTAGGATGATTAAGAATCCATTCAATTCTTTCTAAGCAGGGCAAGTGTGCTGCTATGATATTAGGAAATACATTTTCATCAATCTCTCTATCATCAGGGTCAGCTGGAGGAACCACCCGTGGGTCATCTTCGTCTTGAAATATTCTGTATATTTCTCCCCAACCAGAGAAGCTTTCTAATCCTCAAATTGGTTGTTGTGTCCCTAAATGTTGGTCTCATGGTTGTTGTTGTGGCCCTGATGATTACCCAACAACTGGTTTCTGTTTCCTCTGTCTACTGCTTTTTGGAGCCATAGGTTACCTGCTTTCCTGCATTTCAAACAAAAAACACATTTCTTCATTTCATTAGAATTAGATTTCAACAAGTTCAGTAGGTGTTTGGAGGGGTTCCTCGCTGGCATTGATTTCAGTTTTGAACTAATGGCAGACTTGGGGAGGGGAAATAAAAAAGAATCTATTTTAAGGTCAGTCTCCCTGTCTCTAACTGCCCACAGCTATTTCATACATATTTCAAGGATATGGCAATGAAAATTTGGCAAAGGGCTTAGCTAAAACTAGCTGGGCAGATGCCTAAATGTGCATATGTAGGGTATTTAAGAATTAGCCCGCAGGCTTACTTCTGAGTCTCAAATGCATCGCCATTGTTCATGTGAATACTTACAAATTAATGGCGCAGGAAAACCACAAAAAAATGACTACACAAGCATCACCACTGTTCCATCAAAATTATGTGTTAATATGCTTCACAGTCATCGGGGGATACGTTGAAATGGGTCAGTTCCTAAGCTCAACCAAACAACAAATTCTTTCTCAAAGACACAATGTATTGATCATCGCCATTCCAACTCTTTTCCAAGCTAAAATTCACTACTGTACTTATTAATGGCAGTCATCAAATTTGCACAAAGGCTTAATAGAGGAGTTCTGCTTACCCATGGAAATCGTGGGTCGATGATCCTTTGAAGCTCCCGTGTGACTCGTAGTAACTTCTGTTTGTAGCGCTGGCAATATTTCTATTTGTTGGACCGTGTGCTGTCAATGAAGCCTTAGCTATGGAAGAGGTTTGGCCATGAAGTTAAGGTAACAATGGGCAAGAATTTACTTCAATAATTGCGAAGATACAGGGTGTATGGCGAAGATTTAGCACTTAGTGAAACTCGAAAAATATGTGCATTTAATGCTGAGAATCGTGCTTCGGGGAAGAAGAAAATCTCAGATGCGGAGTGTTGAAACAAGTGACAAAACAAAATTGAGTTTGTGTACTCTTCTGATAATCCACCGGTCAAAAGAATAAATTTATTTCTAATCAATATTTTATATGTATGGCATTTCTGGCCTGGATATGTAAAATCGTTAGACTGTCATACAACTCCCAGAAGATCTAACTATGTTGTCATGAGGAAAGTTGTAAACAATGATTATTTATGTTGAATATAGCGTTTTACCACCCATTCTCTTGTTTGCTGCAGGCCTTGTTTGCTTCCAGTTGTCTGAGATTATAGTGTTTTACCACCCATTCTCTTGTCTGATGCAGGCCTTGTTTGCTTCCAGTTGTCTGAGATTATATATGAGTTTTTGAATTTTAGAAATGTGTTTTCCCCCAATTTCTGGTGAAACTCTACTTAAAACTTGTCTCTTACATTGTTTGCCCAACTTTGATCACCCTTTTCTACTAATATTAATTCCTCTCAAGAATCACAAAACATTCAAGGGTCTCAAAACAACTATATTGTGTAATGTCCACTATCATTGCATTTCACCTACAGGATAGGTGTAATAGTCGTGGTTTTCAATAGGGACGATAGCTAAGGACAAAAGAAATATACAATATTTACCTTTAATATTCATTCAATGATTTCATGATCCCTTTGCTGCATCTTGCACCATACCTCTGTAAAATAATGTTTCTCTCATCACTTAGCAACCACCAAAAATTGAGTTGCCATTTTTAAGCAGCATTGGTGAGATTAGAGTGATGAAACCTATTTTTAATTGCTAAAATATTATTGAATACCAATCACCTAAACACTCATGTCTGAAAGGAAGTATGTTTTTTCTAAATATATTGATACCTCCTAAACCATCTTGTTTCGATCTCATGAATTAGTTGTCAAGTCACTCTGCAAGGGGATAATTTGTTTGGTATTAACATATAGTTCTTCACTTATCTAATATATGAAGGAGGAGCTTGTTATACTTGTTGCACAATTGATTGGGGATGACATGCCCATAAACTATTATGAATTTGGGGAACATATGACAGTGAAACAAGAAAATAATTATGTAGAAGAGTTGCACATTTCCTAAAAGCTGGGAGTTTGGCCCAAACGCTGGGCTAATGAATCTGCCATGATTCAAATGAGACCTACCTTAACAAGCATGAAGCATAGCCACCCTTTGCGGATTTTCACATTGTCTTCACAAAATAGAGCGAGTTACTCATATCACCCTTTTCTACCAGTATTAATTCCTCTCAAGAATCACAAAACATTCAAGGGTCTCAAAACATCTATATTGTGTAATGTCCATTGTCATTACATTTCACTTACAAGATAGGTGTAATAGCCATGGTTTTCAATAGGGAGGATAGCTAGGGACAAATGAAATATACAATATTTACCTTTAAGATTCATTCAAGGATTTCATGATCCCTTTGCTATAGGCTTGCACCATACCTTTGTAAAATAATGTTTCTCTCATCACTTAGCAACAACCAAAAATCAAGTAGCCAAAAATTGAGTTTCCATTTTTAAGCAGCATTGGTGAGATTAGAGTGATGGAACCTATTTTTAACTGCTAAACTATTACTGAATACCAATCACCTAAACACTCATGTCTGAAAGGAAGTATGTTTTTTCTAAATATCTTGATACCTCCTAAACCATCTTGTTTCGATCTCACGAATTAGTTGTCAGATCACTCTGGAAGGGGATAATTTGTTTGGTATTAACATATAGTTCTTCACCTATCTAATCTATGAAGGAGGAACTTGTTATACTTGTTGCACAGTTGATTGGGGTGACATGCCCATAAACTATTCTGAGTTTGGGGAACATATGACAGTGAAACAAGCAAATAATTATGTAGAAGATGCAGTTGCACGTTTCCTAGAAGCTGGGAGTTTGGCCCAAAGGCTGGGCTAATGAATCTGCCATGATTCAAATGAGATCTGCCTTAACAAGCAGGACGCATAGCCACCCTTTGCAGATTTTCACTTTGTCTTCACAAAACAGAGTGAGTTATGGTCTAGATTTGGCTTTGGCTGACTATCTTGGCGTTTATTATATGCCTGGGCTGTCCGACACTTGGGCTTGCCAAGCCCCACGGCTCCCTGCTCAAAATAGGAACTAACTATGATGCAACCTCCCCTATTTAATAAGAGTATCACATTCTTTATAAAAAATATTCGTGAATGTTTAAATTTGGTGTATTATGTTTTTTTTTCTTTCACTAATCATATATATATCTAATTTTTTATTATACTAATATATTATAATAAAATATTTATTAAATTGAAATTTAAAATAAAAAACAATGTTATTTTAAAATTATCATTTTATTTTTATTTTTATTGATTTTTTATATTAAAAATTAAATAAAACAAAAATTTATTATCATAATGCATTGAATCTCTCTAATTTCAAATACATTATCTTTGTAATCATCAATGTATTATCTAATTATCGGCCATGTTAAAATTAGATTAATATTAATTAACCACTTCAAAATCTCATGTCAAATATATATTGTTTAATTCCTATATGCATGGTGTGTTTTATACCCTAGATTCTTTTTTTCAGAAAGAAAAGCAATATATTATATTGAGGCAACATATACATCATGTTCTGTGAGAACAGAAAGAGGAATGGATCTCATGAAAAGAGACCACATCTGAGAACAGATATAAGAAGACATATAGCTGAGAGACATACAAAATAAAAACATGGAGAACCAAATAGGATCAAAAGATGAAAACCATTAGCATCAACATTGTCATAATGAGCTACAGAAATGGGCAAAAGAGAAAAAGAAACCCCATATACAAGGAGGGGATCCCATAGCATCCTAATGGAAGTCCCCTGAAGCAGGCAGAGATTGATCCAGGGCACAAAAACGAAACTTAAGCGCCAGACATACTGCACCCTTCGACCTATCTTCGGATGGAAAGATAGAGTGCTGAGAAAGTAAACAGAACATATTTGAAGGAGATGTTTGAATCTTCAAAGATTTTTGAATTCCTCCACTTCCAAAGACACCATATTGTGATGGGAAGGATTGGGCGCTTGGAAGCTTCTTGTCTTCCCCACTAGGCAAAAGCTGCATTAATAGAAATGAAATTGAGGTGAGGAAAAGAAAAATAAGAAGCTAATTCATACCAGATTTGTTGGGAGACCGTGCATTTAAAGAACATATGATAGTTTGTTTCCTCCTCTGCTTTGCTTAACACGCATCTGCTGGATTCTTACACCTTTAACTTCTTATTATTATTTTTTACCTATTTTAAAGTACAACATATTCGCAATTGAATCCCAAGCTTATCACATTATTATAGTGTCATTGATAAATGATTTATTACTTCAACCATAGTACCCCGAGTATTTATCACTGGAACCATAGTGAGACGAGTATTTATTGCTAATCGAAAGTCATGTATAAAAGAGTAAAATCTTAAATAATTATCGAACAGAAAATTTAAAACAATATATTAGTGCCATGCGTATTTTGTTAATCAAATGTGATGGGAAAAAAAACAGATCATAAACCATTATCAACGAAAACTTTAAAACAATAAATTAAGGTGACCTGCATGATGCACATTTTTTTTTATGGGAGAGGAATAGGTACAGTGGAACTAATAGGTTTTTTTAGATAATATCATTTTTATAAATGAATGGTACGTGATGGATGTTTAATTATAATAATAAAGTTATAATAATTGTGTAGTTTATGGAAATTCTGGTCATATTTAGAGAAAATCTGGAAAGGATTTTTATGGAAATAAGGTGACTTGCATGATGCACATTTTTTTTATGGGAGGAATAGGTACGGTGGAACTAATAGTTTTTTAAGATAATATAATTTTTATAAATAAATGGCACGTGATGGATGTTTAATTATAATAATAAAGTTATAATAATTGTGTAGTCTATGGAAATTCTGGTCATATTTAGAGAAAATCAGGAAAGGATTTTTCTAAATCCAAGTTATAATTGTTAAACTTCAAAATTTTAGGTGTCCTAAACATTTTTGATGTCCTTGAATCCATTTCCACCATCAAAAACACAATTCAAACACTGCCTCTACAAGAATTTCTGATTTTTTTTTTGCGCGGATTCCGTCCACTTTTGGCTGTCAAGGCAATTCCTCCACCTTGTTAGACGACTCCTATAATAATAATTATAGTTGAATTAGTTTTATATTATTATTTTTGTTTTTGAGAGATAAGAATTTTAGAAAAATGTAATTTTTAACTTAATTTTTTTCTAAAGATAGAATTAACCTATAATAACATATTTTTTATGCTTTAAAAATATTCTAATATTTATATAAATTATTACAATTTATATTATTATAAATTGAATTTTTTATATTCATGATAAATATTATGTGATGGTATTGTAATATATAACAAATTATTGTAATTTTTATATTTATTAAATAAAATGTTTGGAAATATATAAATTATTACAATATCAATACTTTATATTATTATAATTGAATTCTTTATATTTATGACATATTGAATTCTATATATTCATGAAAGATATTATGTGATGATAGTGTAATATATAATAAATTATTGTAATTTTTGATGATGATGATGATGATGTTTAACGTCTGCTGAGACCAAACAATGGTCTATCGGACCTAAAGAAACAAATTATTTATTTTGATTTAAGATTTTATTCCTATGCTCAAAAAGCTTGGAGAGAAGCCTCCCGAGCTCACTATAATTTTGACATTGTAAAAGGCTAGGAAGGTCAGTATTGTAACAAAGATTGTGAAACTGAGATCTAATGTGATTGTACGCGGGGCACTCTAAGAGGAAGTGGTTTTCATCCTCGATGTTCCTATTCTCACATATATGGCAGATCCTTTCCATCCATGGCGTTTTTGGAACTGCCCAACGACCTGTTTCACTATGGAGCTCATGAGAATTCGTTCTAATCTTTGCTATATTAATTTTCTTCTTTGAGCTAGTTAAAATAGAGAGATACTTTTGGTCTTCTAGGGTGGGGTTGATGACCTTCTTATAATAACTTAATTTTCTTTTAGCCGCTAAATCTTTCTCACACCACATTTTTTCTTTGAACTTAGAAGTAACAATATCTTTAATGTTATTTATGTTTTGCAATGCATCATTTTCATTGATCTCCCAATAGTTTAACTAGGCCCTTGTGTCTTTATGCCACCCCCGATTGAGCCTTAGGTGGTTTTGGCTGGAATTTAAAGCTAGCTTAGGAAGTCTATGATCGTCTATGTTATTGAGTTTGTGCTTGTACAACAGAAACCTAAGCATAGCTAGGCTCTCAATAGGGGAAAGACCTGCTTCTATAAGGAGAATAGGATAGGGTGTATTACTTTTAATTTTCAGGTTATAAGTTATAAAACGCTTTTGGATTTGTTCAATCTTTCTCCATGATTCTCTGGAGATGCTGCAACCCCAAACCTCACAACCATATAAGATAACAAGAGTGACTAAAGTTTCAAAGAGGAACTTCTTTTTATCCCACATTACGAGGTTTGCTATTTTACAATTATCTTCAAGACCAAAATAAGCTTTCCACCCCCCATTAATCCTTTTCTCAATGCTATGGTTCCAGTTGAGCTTGTGATGAATATCAATTCCTAGGTACTTGTAAGAATACACTTCCTTCAAGTTATTATTGCCATACATAAAATTAGCGTAAGTGTCCTTCTTGGATTTGATAATCATAACTTTTGTTTTGTCAGTGTTAACAGTCATACCCATGGTAGAGCAGAAATCCTTAAGAAGCCTGAGTTGCTTATCAAGATCAGATGGGCACCTTGCCAAAAGAACAATATCGTCAGCATAAAGAAGGATGACGACTATCCCAGCTAAGATCGTGCCATCACATCTTGCTTCCTCTAAATAGCCTTCGAGCTTATCGATGTAAATGCCAAATAGGGTAGGGGAGAGGGGGCAACCTTGTTTAACTCCGATGTTACACTTAATATCTTTCGACCACCCCTCATTGCTCTTTAGCTTGGCAATTATATTCTAGTATAACCTTATAGCGGTAGCTCTCAACTCGAGAGGAACCTTTAGCTCTTCTAATCTATTCCAAAGGTTGTATCTAGGAACCGTATCGAAAGCCTTTCTAAAGTCCACAAAGCAACAAAATAAATTGGATTTATCATTACGACATTCCTCTGCAATGATCCTAAGTGTAACAAGGTGGTCTATTGTTGAGTGATGCCTTCTGAAACCTGCTTGGCCTTTAGCCTGCTTACCTTCACTTTCAAGCCATATGCTTAACTTCTTTTCCAAAATACTACCATATAACTTGGCTAAGAGAGGGCTGATCATAATTGTTCGATAATTAGAGGGGTTATTTGTATCCCCACTTTTAAAAATAGGGATAATCAGGCTCTCAGTCCAAGGTTTAGGGAACCCTTGCTTGACTACTTGATTGAAAAACTTGTGGATGTGGGCGATGAGGACATGACCTCCAATTTATATCTATATTATTTCAAAATTGTAATTTATAAAATATTAAATATATATAATAATTTTTTGGAAATAAATATTAATATTGATTTGAAAACAAGCTTATGATAATCAAAGAAAATTTTAGGGGCTAATGTTCGCCCAGTGGGCTAATTTTCCATGATTTTTCCACAAAAAAGATTCGCCAATTTCCAATTTTATAAAAGACGATTCGCCCAAATTTTAGAATATAAAATTATTTTACCTTAAAAATCGCCAACATTGTATAGAGGCTATATATAAAATCATTATAAATTTGAATAATTTTACAAATATATCAATAAACATTTTATAGTTTGCATATTAGGGATTAGTGAGATTCGCCAATGTTTTTAAACTTCAAGAAATTTTTCCATCCTTAAAATTTTCCTTGATGATAATTGTACTAATTTTTAATTTAATTATTTAATTATTATTATTATTATTATTTTTTTTTTTTTCAGCGTAAAGTTTTGAAAAATCAATTGATAACACATTTATGTGGGTTTGCATTTTATTGAATGTAAAATTCTTTAATTTTATGAGGAAAAGCTATATATGGTGGATAGATATTGTCTTTTTCATAAGTCAAATTAATATCTCCATGAAGGATGGAATTTAATAGTCAAATTGTTGTTCATGGTTTATTTTGGTCATCAAATGACAATTTTTTTTATTTAGCATGGGTTGTAAAACATGTTTTTTAAAGCTATAAAATAATATTCCTAAATATTTATTTATAATCTTAAAAAATATAAGATATTATTATAGATTTTGACTATGTATAATTAATTATATCTCCATTTTCTTTCTAATTTCTTGTTTTGATTTTACTTTTTTTCTTCTTCTAATTTTGGTTTCCACTCTCTATATGTACTTATATAAACTTCCATTTTCCCAAATCTTCATAGATATTATATTATAATTGTACCCTTTAATGATCTTACATTTCTATTCGAAATTATACTTATACTCTTTATTCATTTAAATACATTTGCTGAGATAAATTGATTTGTATTATTAATTCATATTAGGTTAATATAATTAATTTTAATCCACGAAATCTATTGATATTAGAATTATGAAACTAATTTTATTACATGATATTAGCATATAATTTATTTCAATGCACAGATAATCCATTAATAGAACTAAACTCGATTCACCAAATGACAGCGTAGGAGTTGGAGAGAAGAGACAGATATATAAAATATTGAAGTGTCAAATACGTTTAAAATGCCAAATGACAGCGATTTTGGCCGTCAAATTCCGCAGGCAAAGAATGATAATAAAATATTTAAAATACGTTTAAAATGCCAAATGACAGCGATTTTGGCCGTCAAATTCCGCAGGCAAAGAATGATAATAAAATATTTAATGACGTTTTCGAAATAAGTGGTAAAAAATACGGCTTCTAAACGCATATCACAAGAGCGGGTTATATAAATATTTAAACGTCAAATACGTTAAAAATGCCGTATAACCCGTCAAATTCCGCGGGCCAATACTGATATCTTATCTCTGTTCTGTAATTACTCTGGCTTTCATTGGTGACTGTGACTGGAGTTTATTGCTGGTCGAAGAGGGGTCGAGATAATCAAGTAGAGGGGTTGAGTTCATCTGAGTTATTTCGTGGGTGGGACCCCAAGTCATATTGTTGTTCTGGGCCGAGTTTATCCATATAAATCTGCTCGCGGGTACTCCTCTGTAGGACGAGTTATCTCTGCGTATCTGGACGTGTTCACTTCAGAAAAAGGACATATATACACTCCCTTACCAGGCCTATTATCTGCTGTGTTTATCAGCCCTCTTATACAGTGTATTCAGCGTGTCTTTTATTGCTGGCTGAGTGTGAAGATTTATTATTATTGGCTACACATATATGTATACGTCCTGGTCAGCGTATTACTGAAGTTGTGGTTGCTGAAGTGCAGTAACATAGGGCCTGTATAGGTTTTATTCATCGACTGCTAAATGAAACCAGGTTCCTCTTATCCTTCTTCTGTGTAATTTTTCAATGGTTCAGTCAATGAATGATCACGCCTCTTATGTTATTTGTCAAATTACTGATTCGATACTAGCGTCAATCTGTTGTTAAAAGAGTGTTTAGAAAGCCCTTTTTTTTATTTGTCAGCTGTTGGGGTATTATATGGGTACTTCTTGTTCACTGTTCATATACATTTAAACCCAAACATCAAAAGACATCTATAGTAGTACTAATCTGTTTGACGAAAATCTTCACTGATAAACTCATCAAAACTCAGAAAACACAGTGATATTTGGGGTGATTTCCAAGCTAGAGTCTTACATTAATGGTGCCTCCCCATGCAATGAGGGCGGCCAAGAAAAAATATAGGAAACCCTAAGTGCAAAACAAAAAGCCTAATCGCCAGAGCCAAATTTTGTAAACATATCGAAAGAAAGCTTTTTAAACAAATGATCCTTTCGATTGCAAGTCGCATCTTGCATCGCAAAAGCCACTTTTACTACTGGTATTGCAATGTTCATACGGCCGGGTCATCTTAGGAAGGTGAATGTTTCTTTGGTTTTAACAACAAAATTTCCCTTTTCTTGAGAATTTTGTTTTTGTGCGGCAAGTTTGAATGATGGGTTCTGTTCATGAATTTTAGTCGGTAGCTACAATTTTGTTTTTCATGCTGCATATTTGAATGCATGGGTTGTGTCCATGAATTTTAGGCAGTAGCTACGATTTTTTTTAGCTTTTTTTCATTCAATTGTGTTTAATTCAAAAATTTTATTATTTGTTGTTTAAATATTTGTTTTTTCTGTAGTCATCTAAGATATGATCCTTTTGCTTGCGAATTGCATCTTGCATTGCACAATCCTCTTTTACTACTGATTGGGAAAGGTTTAGACTTCATATGGTTGGTCTGCAAGGACTTGGAGTTAGGAAGGTGAATGTCTGTTTGCTTTTTAACAACACAAGTTTCCTTTTCTTGAGCATTTTGTTTTTATGCTGCATGTTTGAATGAATGGCTCCTGTTGATGAATGTTAGGTAGTAGCTACAAATTTGGATTTAGCTGTGCTTACTTTGGTGATTGGTTTGTTATTCAGCTTAATGGTAAACTCAAAACAACAAATTTTCTCAAAAGAGTCCAAAAAGTTATGTCGAGTCTGCACTTGTTCATTGAGACAAGTGGACAATGTTGAACACATTCACCCTAGCCAAATTACCAGCCAACACATAAGTAATTCATGTGCAGGGACTGGTTATGATGCAAGTAGTTTTCTGGTATAAGAATGTTCTGCATAAGGACTTGGGATTGATTTGGAGCTGCTAAATATCTCCTCTAGTCTGTTTTTGAGGCATGGGTGTTTTTCTTCGCTGAGCAAGCTCTGGTAGACTTTTGGGGCTTGTTTGGCTTTACTGGGTCCATGGACAAGGGTGTTTGGTTAGTTTGTGGAGGATTTCAGAATCAAAGTTGTATCAGGACTTTGGAGGTTAATGACCATATGGAGCACAAAGACAGGAGGTGTGAATTGATTTAGGTAAGGCATTTGAGATGACTTATGGGATTAGCAGATTGCCTATGAGAATCTAAATGCTCTTTTAAAACTGTCTTGGATATCATAGATGTTTAAAAGGATGGAGTTTAGATTGGCGGTACTCTGAAATTTTATACTCATTTGTGTAGCTTTTTCTCAAGATTACTAAAATTTAGGCTTTGGTATATAGGAAAGCAAGTTCCTCAAATTGTTTTATGCGTATTCTCTTTTTTCTGACCCACCAAATTGCAAGGTCAGATTTTTGTCACTGTAATGCCCAAACAGTGTCTAGTTCATTTTTGAACGAAGAAGATGAAACACTTGTAAATTACTTTAGAACAAGCGGAAAGTGAAATAATAGAATTGATAAAAAATATGTTGTTTTGTAAATGGAACAGTTTGACTCTCCAATGAACATACTCTGATCTGTATTCCCAAAGGAAGGACCCTTTTTCCGAACCTGTTATGCATATTGTAATTATGTGTTTTTGTTTGATGATTAGTACTACAATTAATTAAGAATATTTTTAAATTTGGATTTACATTCAAATATGGTTTTTATCTAACTGCTTGTCGGCTTTGATGATTAAGGCTCTAATAATTTCTGTGTTATCTCACCTACATTTATTTCCTCATTAGTGATTTCTAGCTGGCTTAAATATTCATGTTTTTCTAAATGTTCTGATGGCTGGACCATTTTATTGCAGATGGCAGTAGAAAATAGAAGAATTTTTGTAATTTTCTAGAGTGTGCTTGACAGTTTGCTGAAGAAAAAAGAGCTTGTTCCAACGATTATTTTGAGATAGCCAATCTTATCCAGCCATGGTGTCTGCCTGTATAAAGCTGTGCAAGCTATTCCCTATCGACATACAAGTTGGTCAAGGAAAGAGGTGATCAGTTTAAACCATTTTAGCTTGCATGATAAAGCCATTATTGCTTCCGCGATCACTCGAGGTTTCAGTTCAGGCACTGCTTCTTTTAGTCAACCTTAAAATGAAGTTTTTCTCAAAGTTTCTATTAATTTCTCCTCATGCAAAATGGACGAAACTTATGGCCAACTGTTTGACTCTCATGAATAACATTAAATCATAACTTTAGAAAATGATACATGGGCATAATCTACTATTTGATTCTCATGAATAACAATCATAATTTTAGAAACTGATACACGGACATAATATAAAGAATGTCTTAGATATTTGATAGATTGGACATGGTTAAAGATCCACACCTTACGCAATTCTTGAGATTATATGTGACAGTATTGTGGAAATGTGGGAGGAATGAGCATGAGAGAATAAAGGCAAGAGATAACGCGGAGAAATACAGGACAGATTTTGTTGTTCCAAGCTTATTTGACAGCAGTGGTTTCCATTTGCAATCCTGACAGATATCTGAACCCATGACCTGATTGTCAAAGATTAGAATTTCAAATTGACTTGGCTCAAAAGAGTTAACCATATGGATAGAGGAATAACAATAAAAGTACTTTGCACCTAATTTTGGTGGGCATATATATATATATATAGATTAGCGCTGATGGCTGTTTAGAAGTATTAGATGGCATTTGTAAATACTGTACATAATTTGGTGTGAGTTTTGTATTTATAAAATACAGGACAATAATTCGATTTATCCACCTTTGTTTATTTTTTGTCTTATTAGTGGTTATTTTGTGATGTAAATTCAAAGTCTAACAGGCCCCATCCTGACTTGTTTTTGATCCAAGTTCTCTTTTCCAGGGGGCCTGTGCTGTAGTGACCAGCCTGTGTTTGAAGCCTGGATTAGAGGTCTGGATAAGTTAACTGTAGCTTGTCTTTGCTGGATTAATGAGCCCAATTAGAGTTTAGTGGGGATATATATATATATAAATAATAGATGTGATATATATATATATATATATATATATAATAGATGTGACAAGATCCACACCTTATGTGGAAATGTGGGAGGAATGAACATGATAGAATAAAGGCAAGAGACAACGTGGAGAAATACAGGACAGTTTTTATTGTTCCAATCTTATTTGACAGCAGTGGTTTCCATTTGCAATCCTGATATATATCTGAACCCATGACCTGTTTGTCAAAGATTAGAATCTCAAATTGACTTAGGTCAAAATCGTTAACCATATGGATAGAGGAATAACAGTAAGAGTACTGTGCACCTAATTTTGGTGGGCACACATACACACACTGATATCTATATCTATATATATATTTCAAGTGCTGATGGCTATTTAGAAGTATTAGATGGCATTTGTAAATACTGTACATAATTTGGCGTGAGTTTTGTATTTAAAAAATACAGGACAATAATTCGATTTATCCACCTTTGTTTATTTCTTGTCTTATTAGTGGTTATTTTATGATGTAAATTTAAAACCCAACTGGCCCCATCCTGACTTATTTTTGATCCAAGTTCTCTTTTCCATGGGGGCCTGTGCTGTAGTGACCAGCCTGTTTTTGAAGCCTTGATTAGAAGTCTGTATAAGTTAACTGTAGCTTGTCTTTGCTGGATTAATGAGCCTAATTATAGTGGGTATATATATATATTAGATGTGACAAGATCCACACCTAATGCAATTCTTGAGATTAGATGTGACAGTATTGTGTAAATGTGGGAGGAGTGAACATGAGAGAATAAAGGCAAGAGATAACGTGGAGAAATACAGGACAGATTTTATTGTTCGAAGCTTATTTGACAGCAGTGGTTTCCATTTGCAATCCTGACAGATATCTGAGCCCATGACCTGATTGTCAAAGATTAGAATCTCAAATTGACTTGGGTCAAAAGAGTTAACCATATGGATAGAGGAACAACAGTAAGAGTACTTTGCACCTAATTTTGGCGGGCATATATATATATGTATAGTAGTGCTGATGGCTATTTAGAAGTATTAAATGACATTTGTAAATACTGTACATAATTTGGTGTGAGTTTTTATTTATAAAATACAGGACAATAATTCGATTTATCCACCTTTGTTTATTTTTTGTGTTATTAGTGGTTATTTTACGATGTAAATTGAAAATCCAACAGGTCCCATCCTGACTTATTTTTGATCCAAGTTCTCTTTTCCATGGGGGCCTGTGCTGTAATGATCAGCCTGTTTTTGAAGCCTGGATTATAGTTCTCTATAAGTTAATTGTAGCTTGTCTTTGCTGGATTAATGAGTCTAATTAGAGTCTATATATATATTACATGACATTTGTAAGTACTTTACACTACAGATTTTAATTTGCTTTGGTATTAAAAAATTACAGGAGAATGATTCAATTTAGGTGGTTTGTGCCTATATTTTTGTGTTCTTAGTGTTTATTTTATGATGTAATTCAAAATCTAAAAGGCCCCATCTTCACTTATTTTTGACCCCAGCTCTCTTTTGAATGGGAGACTGTAGTGTAGTGACCACCCTGTATTTGAAGCCTTTATATATATATATATATATATATATATATATATATTACATGACATTTGTAAGTACTGTACAGATTTTAATTTGCTTTTGTATTAAAATATTACAGGAGTGATTCAATTTAGCTGGTTTGTGCCTATATTTTTGTGTTCTTAGTGTTTATTTTATGACGTAATTCAAAATCTAAAAGTTCCCATCTTCACTTATTTTTGACCCCAGCTCTCTTTTGAACGGGAGACTGTAGTGTAGTGACCACCCTGTATTTGAAGCCTTTATATATATATATATATATATAATAGCTGATCGCTATTTGTAATACATGACATTTGTTAGTAATGTACAGATTTTAATTTGCTCTTGTATTAAAAAAATTACAGGGGAATGATTCAATTTAGCTGCCTTTGCCTATGTTTTCATGTACTTAGTGTTTATGTTATTATGCAATTCAAAATCTTACAGGCCCCAGCTTCACCTATTTTTGACCCAAGCTCTCTTTTGAATGGAAGACTGTGTTGTAGTGACCAACCTGTTTTTGAAGCCTAGTTCAGATGTGTGCATATGTTAACTGTAGCTTGCCTTTGCTGGATTTGATGAGCTTAAACTCTTATGAGCTTTTCTTATTTGTAGTTAATTTTGTTCTGTTATTTGTCCAGCAAGGAACAGTACAGTTTTGGAGAGGAATCATCTCAAAGTGGGGAGAAGTTGGTTAATATCCTATGTATCCCCAAGGATTGTGTTGGGTCCTTCGTTTTGGGGAACTAAAGAACTTAGATGACAACCTGGAAGGCTGATGACATTTTGTGGAGATAGCCGTTGGAAAGCTGTGAGGGAGACAGCTGGAAAGGAGGAAGGAACCCACTGAGAACTAATAGTTGCGGAGGAACAGCGGAAGTAGGCAGCCACAGCTGAGGGGAGAAGAATACTGACAACCGAGCAATAGAAGCAGCTGAATGAGGAAGAAGGCGGAGCCTCCAAGAGAGAACTGGCAGTCCAAGCAGGTGCAGAAATATAAAGAAGGACGAGTGGAACAAGAAAAAGAGGAGGAGAGTACTGAAATGCTGTTGCGGAGCTGTTCGAGCCGCACTGTGTCTGTTGTCTTGGTTAATGTGGTTATGTATTGATCTCTCATGGTAGTTTTGTGATGTTGATAAGAGGCTCTCGAGCCGGATGTAATACTATACTGCTGCATGGATTAATAGAAAAGGGAGTTTGTTGGGATATTTGTATAGTGTATGGATGGTTACATGGTTTCTTAAAATTTTTAATATGATCATATCTGTATTGTATTTATCCTCTGTATGTTCATGATCTGTTGCGATTAGATGTCTAATTGATATAGTTCGGGGCTCTTTGACTCCTGCATCCCTCATGTGACTCTAGCCTGATATCGGACTCCCACCCCCCATTTGACCAGGGTCACGACACGCCTCGGGTGAGACTTGTGAAAATGCTGGCGTTATGCTAGACTATAGCGGAGCTTTGCTGGTCCCTGTGCCTGGACCTGGGGTCTCAACCCTGTTAATATTTTTGCGCCAACAAATGGTTCCGTTGCCGGGACCTGAAATTTCAAAAAGGGGTTTGGAATATGGTATCGAGGATCTTTAAGAAGGAGTTGCAAGACTGGTGGCACGAACAAATGGAATGGTTCGTCTCTCAACAAGCTCAACTCCGTCGACAAGGTGTGGAGAAGTTGAAGGAAGAGATCCTATACGCGGAACTGACTAGCAATCAATACGAGATTTTCTGGTGCAAATTCTCAGAGGAGCTCTACAACTGGTTGCGGAGAGTGCAAGTAAAAGGAAAGACAAGCGGACAAAACCGATCTTGCCGTACCTAGACTCGAGCGGATTTTGTCGAGCTACATCGACTTGACACAGATTTGACGCGAGTTGTGGATTTCTGGGTGCAGACCACGTTGTAGGGAGTCATCAATCCTTTTCGAAAGCTGAGGCCATGTTCAAGGTAGGATTGAGAGGAAGACTGCTAAGGGAAATCCCGTTGTGGGTTAAGGCTCTAATGGTGGAGGAGAACTTGTTGGTGTTTCAGAACCCGAACATGGTAGCTTAACCGCCGAGTACTGGGGGAAGGACTTAAAGGGAGGGGTGCTACTAAGCGGGGAACTATGAGAATATCAAAGAAATGGATGTAGATGACCTTTGAAAGGCTAGGGATCTAAGGGCGCAGATAATTGAGAAATGGCGGGAGAGTGCTCTACCGGAAATTAATAGACGACAGAAGAGTTTACACCAAGCAGGAGCGGTGTTAGGAGGCTTAAAAGAGGAAGAAAGAGTGGAAGTTGGTCCATTGGGAAGAGCAGAGATGGTCGTAACGACTGTGTGGGTTAGGAGGGTGACAGGAACCCATCCCCGCCAGTGGAAATGGAAACGTTGGATGGAATGGGATACACAGGCTCCAAGGAAGGCCTGGATGATGACATGCACTTTGCCATGAGGAGATTATTTGCAGAAAATGATGCGTCCACTATAAGCAATGACTCGCCTCCCCATAGCTCAGGTAGGTAGATTCCCCAACCTTCCCTTGGTACTCTATCATAACCCTGATAAATTTTTGTTTAAGTTAATCAAAGTCATAAGAGTTCACAGTGTGCATGCTACCTACAAAGCTGGTGTTGGTGGTAGTAGAACTAGTAATAGTAGTGCTAACTTACAAGGATCATTGCAGCCTGGGTCGCAAGGATTTATACTCCTCTCACAAGTTCAGTCAAATATGGTGGGATCGTTCACCAAATATCCCGAGTTCTCTAGTAAAGGGAACGATGATGTAGAGTAGCATTGGTATATATGCGAAGCCATTTGGAGGGCCTGCCAGACACCTGATGCTGTAAAGTTAATTGAATTCCAAACCACTCTCAAAGAAAGAGTGTTCAGATTGTTCATTAAGTGGCTGGAATTGCACCAAAATCCAACGGTAGATGATGTCAAGCGGGAATTTGTGCAGGAATTTAAGCTTCCTCAGACCAACCAGCAGGGGTTGTCTGAGCTATGGGAAATCAAGCAGCGGGAAGGAGAAATTGCTTGGGAGCTAATGCAAAGATTCAAGGATGCGATTGGCAAGCTGAGCTATTCGATAGACCCAAATCATCAATGGGATTGGTTCATTAAAGCATTATTGCCACTTATTTGCACACCGTTGACTCAACAGAAAATTGATACGCTGCAAGACGCTTTGGAGTAGGTGACTTAGATTGAGGCTATGGCAGGATATCCACATGAGTATTGGGGGGGGGGGGGGGGGGTGCAACACCTCATGACCCGTCCATATTTGGTCTGCAACATCAAATTGCGAACTTGACAGAGAAGCTGAGGGATCTACAACCAGCACGGCCGACGCAACCGAA
Organism: Pinus tabuliformis; assembly: GCA_031772625.1. NCBI lineage: Eukaryota > Viridiplantae > Streptophyta > Pinopsida > Pinales > Pinaceae > Pinus > Pinus tabuliformis. The sequence continues at coordinate 1,584,010,149 of CM062817.1, forward strand.
TGTATGGTGTACTAATTGTCTGGTAGAGGGCCATCTTGCTACAGAGTGCCCAAGGTTGCAGGGCCCAACCACTACACCTACACTAGTGGGACCATTTGGATCTACCCCCACTGCAGAAGTTGCACAGATAGGGACGCAAGGATTATACACAAGTCGCAACCAATTTCATGCGTTTCCAAGTCAATAGAATTCAACACCGAGTACTGTGAGATATGCAGAGGATATGGGCATCTCCCTCGTCTCTGTCCAATACTATAGAAGTATTCCAATGTTCCAAACAACACCTTTTGCAAATTCTGTGCTTCACCAACTCATCATACTGATCAGTGTAGAGCACTGGATGCCCTACCTGATTGGTTGGACCGATTGGCCTACCGAATCAATGAGGCTCCTCGAGGACAAGGAGGAGGAGGAACAAGGGGAGGCAGGATATGAGGTAGAGGCCTGATTCGTTGTTATAACTGTGATCAGGAAGGGCACGTTGCTTGAGATTTCCCACTACCCAGAATACCAAGGTGCTTTGAGTGCAGGGTTAACATGCATGCAACAAAGGACTGCCCAGAGTTGATTGCTAGATGGGAAGAACGCAACCGCCAAAGGGGAGAAAACTTAATCAATGCGGAGCCAAGGCTGCGAGAGACAACTCCCCTCTCAAACATCAACATAGTCACTGAGGGAAAAAGACTGGAGTTGACATGGGAGCCACTGAACAACCCAGGATTATAAGACCGACTTCACCAAAGTGCTCGTCTGACCCTAAATAACAGAAGCGATACTACAAGGAAGCTGCAAAAACTTTTAACAATAAAAGATGTAAATTTTTTTAACAATAGAAGTTGCTTCTATTGCTCGGCTGTTAGTATTCTTCTCCGCTTGGCTATGGTTGTGTTCTTCCGCCATTCCTCCACAACTGTTAGTTCTCAGCGGGTTCCTTCCTCCTTTCTGGTTGTCTCCCTCACAACTTCCGAACAACTATCTCCGCAAAATGTCATCAACCTTCCAACTTGTCATCTAAGTTCTTTAGTTCCCCAAAACAAAGGAGCCAACAGGTCCCGACCACAGTTCATTGACTCGTCCTCGAGTCAATCTCTTGCCGACGTTGTTGATGCTACTGGTGCTGCTGATGCTTTTGGTGCTGTTGATGCTTCTAGTGCTCCTTCCTGCGTTGCTTCCCCTTGGCTGGTCCCTTCAAACGAAGGACCCAACTCAAGAACAGATTTGATGGCCGCCTTTCTGAACTAAGTGTAAGCGTTGAGTGCTTCCTGTCATGTGCCTATGAGAGTCGCTGTATCTGCTTGGTCTTGGCTGATTCATCTTCGATCCGCTGGATTTGGTTCTCGAGATCGTTCACCTGTGCTAGAATCTCCTTTCGCTGGCACTTGTCCCTGGTACCCCTGGCTTCATTGAGTAGGTGATTGACACAGGTGTGTAGAGGGTAGATAGGCTAGTTCTTCTTTGCTAGACAGCCAGACCAGTCGTGAACTTGCTGTAGAAGGGTGAGAGCTTCTTCCACGACATTGATGAGTGAATCTTTGAGGTTTGCTGCATTTGCTAGTTTCTGCTTGATCTCGGCTGCGTACTGGGTGGTAGGGCCTGGCAGTGCCCTTTGGGTGTCAACAAGGTTTCGCTTGAGCTCGCAATTTGTTGAGATCAGATCAGCACATGCTGCTTGAATGTGATCACAACATTCGACAAGGGTACAGGCAGAAAAATATTCCGGGGCATTAAGCACTACTTCTGAGATTGAGGGTCATAGTACTTGGAACTTTTCAATTATGTAATCAAGCTGACTCTGGAGATGTTTCTTTTCTTGGAGCAGGTGATCACGTTCTGTGGTGAGGGTAAGGATCTGCTGTTGTTGCTGCTCATGTTCGGTTGCTAGAACGTTGTGCAACACCTCTGCTCGGCGTGCAACTAGTTGAATAAAATTAAATAGTTGGGTTGAGGACCAGCGCTAGAGATCATCGTGGCTCATTGTTGATGGTTCGAGAAACCGACTTTGCAACCACTGCCCATGGGCGACAAACTTCTTAGAATGCCCCTAGGGTGATGTGGCCTGCTGCAAGGGTTCGACTGTCGGCAGATTGGTATGGATGGGAGCGGGGTGGGATGGTACTGAAGAAGGGGAATGAAAGGGCAACGATACTGTATGGACTGCAGCGGAAAGGGGAGGGGTAATTATCTGTCCCGTGACGGTGAGTGGACCCGACTCAAGCAATAAAGATAACATGGACATTGGAGCGGCTTCTGTGATAGTAACTGCAGTAATGGACTGGACAACGGAGTCAACCTCCATTTCCGTTTTTGTTCCTAGCAGTGTTTCGGAGGGTAAGGTGTTTGAGATGGTGGCAGATGTGGAGGTTGTATGAGGAGATGGATTGTGTGATCGGGGTGACGCAACGAAAGTGGAAGGTGGATGTTCTTCAAGAATGGGTGCCGCAGTATATGACTGGGGTTCTTCATCTGTAAGATCAACAATTTGGGTGGAGGTGGTCGTGTTCTTTCTCTTGGACCTGGTTGGAGATTTTGCAGGTTTCAGTCGTCGGGGTTTTGGGATTTCCGGTTTTGATTGGGAATGGTGGCCCACTATAGGGAGCGAAGCGACGAGGGGAGCACCAATCACAGAATCATACAACCTTGAACTTTGAAATTCAAAGAAAGTGGGGAACGAATCTACCGAGACTTTGATGCTCACCATGGTTTCCTGAATAGAGTGCGTTTGCGGCATCAAGGAGCCTTATACAATTGGAACCAGTCATCAAGAGGCTCAAAACATATCATTCGAAATGGGCAATGATATGCCTTAAATGTAGGGTTGATTTGTCAAATCAAAGCCAATACAAATAAAACAATTTTTCATGAATATAAATGCAACAATCGATGTTGTCTTTCAATGTTTAATTTTCGAGCTGCTTGACCACACACTTGGCGCAAATGTCTCTCCCAGTAGTGGCTGTGGCATTGTCACTCCAAACAAATATATATGCTTCCCCTCTCGAACTTCTCCGACGATCCTCGGCCAGGAACTGACCTCCGTGTGGAAAGCTTCTTCAGTCAATATGAACTTTTGGGCCCTCATTTGAAATGTGTCAGGATGGACACATTTCGGCCGTATCCAGGTATTGCCATGACTGATGCCGAACCATATTTCCAACGAGTAATCATCCAATAACATCTTTGGGATCCTTTCCATGGCCTTGACGAGCTCCAACATCTTCTTGTACCATCCAGTAAAGGAGGCCTCATTGATTTCTTTGCTGCTTGGGTCCCCCGAGGTTCACCAAGGTGTATACCAGAGGGCCAGTGGTTGGTCTTCCACAATTAGAGCCAATTATCGACCCTCTAGTGGGCACCATTTCCACATGGCTAGTGTAACAACAATATATCCATAAATGAAGTGAGTGGCTCTCTTATATACATCCTTGCAAGCCTCAAACAACTCTTGAAGTAGAAAACTGCACCAGTTCAACTGTGCGCCTTGTACACAGTTCTCCGCCACTGAAATAGTATCCAATGTGCACTCGTTCCTCGAGAAATGTCGCATGAGCTTCCCGACAATAATATAACATCCGAATTTGACATTGGGTGTGTTGATTGGTTCTATTAACACACCCTTGCCCCCTCTCTGGGTATTGTACTTGTTATAGTAGTTATCATTCGCCGTCTTCCTCATGTTGGAAATTGTTTGAAATGCAGTGGATATAGTGACCCCAACAACAGATAGGCCTGTGAGCCTCTAAAGGTCAACCACATGTATTGGATACTCCTTGTTGAGCCATAACAATCCTCCATGCATCCAGCTAATAAGAAGCTTTGTACACTGCATGGCGGCTCCCGTCGTCCCAAACACAGGAAGACTCCTCAGGTTCAGCAACGTTGACCTTTGAATTCCCCTAAAGTCCTCTGCAACTTGATGGATTGACTTCCATCAACCTTGACTACTGGTTCGGTGTAGACCTCTTGCTTAAGTGCTAGAAATTGAAAGGAGTCTGAGAGGTTGTTGTCAACAAGCACTACCTTATCATATTTTCCATAGAGAGGCTCTCTCTTCGTGATTCTTTCATCGAATTCGACCTCTGGGACAAAGATCACAACCTTCGTCATTGTTTTAGAACAACATTGATATACACAAAACATAGGGGGCTTGAACTTGGGCTTGAGACAATGGAAATTGGAAACAAACTCCAGATTTGGCAATTCTATCTCCTCAGCTCCGAGTTCTGAAAAACTTGTCGTTGCGATGCAGATCAAGTAGAAAAGATCGACATGACGTTTTTGACTAGACCGCTTAACTAATTACTATGACAACTTTCCCCACTGGGTCTTAATCGTGTTAACTGATGACGGTTGAGCTGGACTTGACTCAGATGATGCAAAACTTAAAAAGGAGCGTGTAGTTGATGGGTAATTATGGCGATGTGATGGGAGGCACTTAGGAGTTGATGATGGGTATTATGGGAAAGATTTAACACAAATTTAAACTGACACTGGGTATTGTTGCCTAATTATTACGAATACGACCCCTGACACATGTGGCTCCCCGACCACAAACAGTTGCGGTGGGGTGGAAATACCTCCGCAACTGGAAGAGACCTGACAAGAGATTTATTCTAGACTAACTTCAACTGAAATAGATGACCAACCAGTTTAACAGACACAACTAATACATGACAAAGAACTAATTGCCTCTACTTAATCCTACCTATGGCCTCCTTTTGGAGATGCATCAATTTGGAGTGGAATTGTTTGATCCCTGGAAGGGTTTCAAGCGTGCATCACTCACCCATCCTAGCAGTAAGACACCATCCAGTTGCGCAAGCTTGACAGCTCTTGATTCCTTCACTTCTGCAACAATAAAAGGTCCCAACCAATGCATCTGCAACTTTTCGGGAAACTTCAAGAATTTGCTATCATATAGTAGAACATGTCCTCCGGTCGTAAATGATTTTTTCTTAATATGCTTGTCGTGCCATGCCTTCTCCCTCTGCTTTTCGACCATTTGATGGAAATCTGCCATGAACCTAACCTCATCCAGTTCCCAAAGTTCCTCCAACTGCTTCAGAATTGATTCTTCCTCCATCATATGAGTGGCCTGCACAATGAAAAGGCTGGGAATAGTTAACTCGGTGGGTATTATAGCCTTTTGTCCATATACTAGTTGGAAAGGCATATGTTTGTGTAAGTGTTTAATAGTTATGTGATAGGCCTCTCTCTAAGATCTTGTTGAAAGCCTCCACTGAGGGCGATACAGGCTACTCCTATGGTGTTGTAGCATGAAGTTTTGGAGTAATGAGGCAACTGTTTCATTAATGAAATGGGTCCCCTGATCACTAGTGAGGCTTCGAGGGAACCCAAATCGGGTGATGATATTCTCAAAAATAAATCTGGCAGCGGTATTTGCAGTACAATCTTTAACTAGTGCGGCTCTTGCCCATCTGGTAAGGTACTCTGTGGCGGTGATGATATATCTGGTGTGGGAGTGGTGTGCCAATGGATTGATAGGTCTTATAAAGTCAATTGCCCATTTCTCAAAAACTTGCAGTGCTCGTATTGGTTGTAGAGGCAGTTCATCTCGGTGTGATGGCTTTCCAACCCTTTGGCAAACATCACACCTTTTGGCATATTCCTTTGCATCTCTGAAAACTCTGGGCCACCAGAGCCCCGCTTGCAATACTTTCCTTGTGGTGGCCTTCCCTCCAACATGACCTCTTGCAACCCTTGAATGACACTCCCACAATACATCCTGCCTCTCGTGGTCTAGGACACATCTGCACAATACTTGATCAAGGCCTAATTTGTACAGTTGCCTCGCAATCAACTGATAATCTGTAGCACGGACAACCATGTGTCTCCGTTGTGTTGTTGTGTATTCCTTCGGGCATTTACATGTAGCTAGAAAAACTGATAACTTGCAGCACGGACAACCATGTGTCTTCGTTGTGTTGTTGTGTATTCTTCTGGGCATTTACCTGTAGCTAGAAATGTTGCTATATCCTCCAAGTAGTATGGTACAACTTCAACTCGAAACAAATCGACGTCTGGCAACTGATCATTAATGGATCCTCCACTTTCACTTGACTCTAGCCGAGAGAGGTGATCGGGCCCCACATTCAGTCGGCCTGGCTTGACAATTACTTCAAATGTGAATTCTTGGAATAACAAAATCCATCTGCAAATCCTACCTTGAAAACACTACAATGAGTTCAAGGGTTTTTGCAAGGAGATAGGAATCAAGAAATAATAATAATAATTATTATCCAATTTTAAGGTCACGGCCAAGCTCGACACCACATTGGTGTATGAGATCCCCTTGTTTGCGGGACAAGGGACCCACTTCTGCGCAATGATTTGATTGCTAAGTCGATGAAGGCATACATACTCTACCCCCTCTCATTTTGAATCTGTGACCTTGTAGGAAGAAACACATGCTCTTAACCATTAGGCCCACTCAAGTTGTGTCCATAGTAGAATGTTGTGGCAGAGAGGAAGAACAGGGTTATAGTCGGAGAAACAAAGGCAATGATCCATGATTAGGATGCCTATGTTCTTGTGGGTGGAGGCTTGTAACACAACAATGTACCTACATAATATGATTCCTCACAAGGCAATGGAGGACAAGACTCTTGAGGAGGCATTTACAGGAGTGAGATCGATGGTGAGCCACCTTTGCATCTTCGGTAGCCTAGTGTATGTCCATATTCTATCAAGAAGAGGACTAAGCTAGAGCCCTCATCTGAGAGAGAGGTTTTTGTTGCATACAGTGAGATCTCAAAAGACTACAAGGTCTACACTTCAAGGCAAAGGAAGATAGTAGTTAGCTAAGATGTCAAGTTTGAGGAGGGTAGGACCTTTAGGAGTTTGCATGAGACCAATCCTCTAGTGTCAAAGGATTGGGAGAAAGAGGCTCCCAAGGTCAAGTAGGGACCAATAACACTAATGAGAGGGTCACAACCTTCTGATTAGGAGGAGCGAGATGTTTGTTTGAGCTCTACTAGGAGGAGGCCAAGATGCGCTGAGCGGACCTTGAGGGATGCAAAGGAACATGTAGAGGCTCCTAGTAGGACCTTTAGGGAAACTAGACCACCAACTAGATTTTCTAGTTATATTGCCTTGATGAGCACCATTAGTGAGTCCCAACCTTCTACCTTTGAGGAGGCAACAAACTAGTAGGTTTGGAGGGACACCATGGTTGAAGAGTATAGTTCTAGCATGAGAGATGATGTGTGGGAGATAGTACCAAGGCTTGAGGGGAAGTCAGTGGTTGCTTTTCGATGGATCTACAAGATAAAAAATGCAATAGATGGCAATGTCGAGAAGTACAAAGCAAGGTTCGTGGCGAGAGGGTTCTCCCAGGAGGGAGTGGATTATGAGGAGACATTTGCATCTATCACTAGATATACATTTATTAACACAGGTATATCTATTGCCTTAGAGATGGGGTGGAGGGTTCATCAAATGGATTTGAAGACTGCCTTCCTTAATGAGGCAATTGAGGAAGAGGTGCATAGTGAGCAGCCTCAGGCATTTGAGGTGCATGGGAGGGAGTCCCATGTATGTAGACTGAAGAAGGCCTTATACAGACTTAAGCAAGCACCTCACGCATGGTAATGTAGTATTGATGGTTACGTACTTGGATTGGGCTTCACCAAGAGTGAGGTGGACTCCAACTTGTACTATGTACCTGTTGATGGTGAGCCGTTTATCTTGGTATTGTATGTTGACGATCTCTTTTTGATAGGATTGGAGAGGCTCATAAAGATGTGCAAGGAGGACCTTGCTTCAAACTTCAAGATGAAGGATATTGGATTGATGCACTACTTTTGGAATTGGAGGTGTGGTAGCAACTAAGAGAGATTTTCCTAGGACAGAGCAAGTATGCAGTTGATATCTTGAAGAGATTCATGATGGAGGATTGCAGGACAATGTTCCCACCCATAATTACCAACTTGAGGAAGCTTACTGCTTTTAAGGGTGAGTTGGTGTATCCCACATTGTACAAGTAGTTGGTCGAGTCGTTGATGTATTTGGTTAATAGTAGGTCGAATATATGTTTTGCTATGAATACACACAACCAATTCATGATGGAATCGAGGTATTTGCGTAGTACAATGGACTTTGGACTGAGATATGTGAGTTGGTGGAGTGCAGTTGCAGGGCTATATAGATTCAGACTAGGCTGCGAGTGCAATGGATAAGAAGAGCACATTTGGATGTCGTTTTAGCTTGGGGTCAACATTGATCTTGTGTTTTAGTAAGAAGCAATACCTAATGGCACTTAGCTCAGTAGAGGTCAAGTACATGGCAATGAGTTTGGTGAGTTGTGAGGCGATATGGCTTTGCAAGATGCTCTTAGGTTTGTTTGGTCTTGGGATGGGGCCTACAATGATTCACTGTGACAATCAAAGCTGCATCAAGCTTTTGAAGAATCTAGTGTTTCATAATAGGTCTAAGTATATAGAGATCACGTACCATTTCACCAAAGATAGGGTCCAAGTAGGTGCTGTGAGATTGTAGTATGTTTCCATAGGGTAGCAGGTAGTATATGTTCTCAACAAGCCTCTGGTGAAGGGGAAATTAGTTTTCTATAGAGACAAGATTGGGGTTGTGAAGAATCCCTTCCTTGCTAGGAGGGAGTGTTGATTTTGTATCTTTAGAGGGTATTCTGCATAGTCTTGTGTCTAGCATGCAAGAGAAAAAGTCCTCTTTAGGTGGTTGTTCGAGAGGAGCAACTAATATGATCTCGTTCCTGTTTTTTTTAACTTAGGAAAGAGTACATTTTGATTAATTATTTAATTAATGTTGAATTTGCGATAATGTTTATCTAAGTATAAATATTAAATTATTTAAGTGGCTTAGATCTAATCTCCACCATTGATCTAACAATGCTGGGATTTAATCTTATTTGTCTATCACTTTGGAGATTATGGATTTGGCCCATGGAGAAATTATAAAGAGAACCTATGGAAAGCATGAAGATACATTGCTATTATTGAGAGAGGGAAAAGAAGGGAAAAGGATTGCAACAATGAAATTTCAGGAGCAAAATTTAGGGAGGCCGAGTCTAGGAGAGTGAGGCCGAAATATCTAGGGGCTGATTTTTCTCATGTGTGACAGGGGCATACAAGAGGAGGAGGGGTTGATTTGCTGGTGAGGGAGGCCGAATTCTCCAAGGGCCAACTTCTTCTCAGAGGGTAGATTTCCAAGCGCTGAATTTCTTGAGGCCGATTTCCAGGTTCCAAGCAGCTGTGCTTTTTTTGTGTATTCTTTGAGGGACTAGGCCCTAATTTTCTTGAGTAATATAAAGTGAAGGGAGATCGTTTTGGACAGAGTTTTCTGCTATTGTGCGATTTATTTCCCTATTTTATTTTCGTTGCAAATTTAATTTTTGAAAGTTAAAATAACATTGAATTTATTCTCCAACAATTTTCAGATTTTATTGAGTAAAGAATAGGGTATAAAATAATTGTTGAGGTATAAATAAATCAAACCTGGTATTGGAGATTTAACATGGTATCAAAGAAGTAGAAACTCTGTGGGGGAGATCATGCAACACAAAAGTTCTACAAAAAATAAATTAGTTTTCTAGCATAATTTCTATTTTGCAACTAGGGTTTTGTGGCTGAAATTGATCTAGTGAGATGGCATCATCAAGTCTGATATTTGAAGACAGGTTGGGGGCATATATGGAAAGTCAAGGGTCATTCCCTTATAGTTAATAAGACTTCAAAGAAAGAAAAAGGAGTTATCTTTTTGGCATTGTAAGCTATCATCATATTTTAATAAAGAGATTGTTGTTAGCTTGTATATTTGTACTATCATAGAACTATATTGGTTGCGGAATATTCTTTTCTTTTATGGTTCTCTTGGTGCTTGCTGGCGGGAGCATTTTAACTTGTAGCCATATGTCTTGTTTGTGAAGTTTATTCTCACTTATCTTATTCTTGCTAACAATTTATGTGAAGGAGGGAGTTTCTCAACATTTTGTGGACTATTTTTGGTTGCTACAAGTCTTGTATTTTTCATATACTTTTTCTAGTGGACTTTTCTGCCTATAATGCTATATGCCTAATTATGTTTGAACTTTACTTGGTTAATAACTAGGTTCGTGGCAAAGAAGTGATTCAAAACAACAACATTTCACTTTAGTAAGGAGTTGGGAGGTTTTGATTTGGATTCATTAATGACAATGGTTGATATTCTCCTAGTATCAGTTGCACCTTTAGGCCTTGTTCTTTGATCCTCCAATTAGCTGCTTTTGCATCTCGCATTTGCTGCACTTCATTCTCTATATTCACCCTATTACCGTTCAATCTAGCAGGGGACCTAAGGGGAATCCCTAAAGGGTAAATGGTAGGCCAAGGGCAACAAATGGAGTCTTAGCCCACTGTCACCTCAGCTAAGGCTCCCTTCTATTTACGGACTTTCATCGATGGGAGGAGACCCGATATGTATGGAGTCACTAATGAATGATAAGTCAATGGATATGAGTGACCCAGACCCTTTCCGAGAAGGTTTTGAAGGATGGAGCTTGCTTGCTTTCTAAGCAAGGTACTATGTGCTTCTAGGGAAAGGAAGAGGATTTTGGGGGTTAGGTGTATGAGAATAGGCTTTGAAAGGAGTTCCCCACACCCTAAATCCTTGTTAAAGTTGGTATCCTGGATGGTTCTTGAAGAATGGTCCTTTGAAGGAGCGGACCACATAGGGCCAAGTGGACCCGGTCTAGGGTATGAGGAAGGTATGAAATAATCAATGATTTTCTTACCCTAGACAAGGTGGGAAGGATCAAAGAAAGTATTTCACTCAATGATGTTGTTTTGACCCTGGGAAGTGCTAGCCTTGGGGATGGCAGGGTAAGTTTTGGTCCCGAAGCTAGGGCTTGGCTTTTCTCCCAACTCCACTGTCGGAATGTCTTCAAATTTGGAGGAGGGCTAGAGGAAAGGCCAACGCAAGAGACCCTAGGAGATTGAACTTTTTCAATGGCTAACTTGTCAGGAAATTGATGCCCTAGGCACCCCAATGTGACTAGACTTGGGAGAAGGTGAAAGAATAAGTGTTTTGGTGACCACCCTTGGTAGATCAATGCCTTAATCCTTGGGAGAATGGAGTCTATGTTGATTATGTGTAAGATTTCTTGGTTCCCAGTCAAGGAGGCCTCAAATTACTTTACAAACCCCTCTAGGTCAAGTGAAAGCAATCATGTTTCTTTATACTTCAAATGTACAAGAGGAATGGCTTATCAAGGTCAGATTTACTCCTTGGAGATTTCGCTTATACTACATCGGCCAATACATGGAGAGAATGTTATAATAGAGACAATCTCACAATATTAAGTAACAATTTGCATGCAGTAATTAGCCTTAAAACAACAAAAATCCCATCCAACATATGTGACAAAAGTAACAAGAATAACATCAAAAATTCGTACTTACATGCATTAGAGTATATCCAACCATTCACAAATGACAATAGAGAAGCTCCAAGAGAAGATAGACCAATAACCATACATCAAAATTCATCCATAAATGCTCCAATTCTTCCTCTATAAAAAGGTGTGAATTTCTCTAAAGAAGAGAGAGATCCAATCCAAAGTGATGGTGAGAAATGATCTCACCTCACTTGTATTTATACACATCTAAGGAGTTCAAATTAGCCTCCTTGGCCTACATAAGCCCCAAAAATAAAATAATGTGCTAATAATACAACTTTTGGTGACAAGCCCACCAAACTAGCTCATGAATGAAAAGATAAGCCTCTCAAGAGGTCAAATAATAATCTATGCATGTCGTAGGGCCCTCTAAGAGGCCTAATGAGGTCCATGGGTGCCATAATGAAGAGAAGGACCCTCAAAAGCAGTGGACAAGGGGGTGGCCCCTTGTGATAACCTATGGTGCTCCAAATGACATCTGGGGGCACACAAGTGTCCTCATGGGTCTCCAAACAAATCAAAGATGCCTGTAGGTTGCCCTCAAGGGCTAGGATGATGGTGTAGGTGATGCCACATCATCGTGGAAGTCCTGGATCATCTGCCAAGTGTATGGTGTAGATTTGGGGCCGATTGGGCATGATGGATCAAGTGCATCCTCCTCATCCAATAGGTGAACCACGAGCAATCTCTGAATGGTTGTGGGGATCCATGGAGTGTACTCTGCTGCTATGGAGGCCCATGGCTCTCAACGCTCACCCTACATGTGCCAATGTAGCCCTCTGGAGGATTAGGACCTCATATAGGGAGACCAAATTCCAAATGGAAAGCATCTGCAATCTTGCATAAGATCTAATGCGTCCCCTAGCCTTCCAGTACAACAAGTCGTTAGAGAAATCGAGTAAATGAGCTTACCTAATCATGGACCACAGGTGGGGACTTCATAATGGCCTGCCCTTCCATAATGGGCTTCAGGATGTGCCAATGTCTCCTAAACTTCAAATGGGTTAACCAAGCACCCTATTAGGTGGTTTTTACCTCTAAAGGGGATAATATAGTCAAGGTACATCTGTCAAAAGGTGGTGGCATGTGATAGATAGGTGGATGAAGTAGGGGATGAGAAGGGGCAGCCTTGGGTCACATGTTGGGGTACAAGGGTAACTAATAAGAGGGAAGCCCACACTTGGGTTTACAATGTGTAGGAAGAAGCAATTGTGGTACATGAGGTGCCCCGATCTTGATTTTTCCACCCTTATTTATATGCCTTTTGCCTTTTTATGATTTTCTTTGATTAATTGCTCGGGGCTCAAGGGGTTAGAGCATGATGTGTGAGATATAGCAGTGGAATCCCCCCTTTTAAGGTGGGGCGGTTCATCACCCACCAGAGGTTGGGATAATCATGGTTTTCTATATGATGAAGAATGCTCATAGAACCTATAGGAACCAGGGTGTTGGCCATGATAATGGGGTAGAGCTCATGTATTGGCTTTTGCCCATGTGCTAAAATGTTTTTGTCTCGACCATCTTTTGCATTTTGCGGTACTTTTCCTGTTAAATGTGGCCATATATGCTTTTAACTTTCTTTTCAGCTGCATCAACCTCCGAGCTTCATTCTAGGCCATGACCCAAGGTGTGGGCAAGGGGAAGGGGCAAGCTAACCCTATGTGGACCCAATGGAGGGATGTGGACCCAGGCGGGAAAAATGATGAATGGGGCAATAACGGATGGAAAGAGGGTAATATAAGCGGATAAGGGAGCGAGACCACGCAACCAAAATCAGTATTTCCTGTGAAATATCATCCCTGAAACCAAATGGTCAATAAAAGAGATCCCACAGGACTAAAATCCAAGGTTAATCCCTAGAAGGGTTCTAGGGTACAGAAGCACAGACCTAGCCCATTCCTTCCGCTGAATCCCCCCATTAATCCATTCTGAGAAGTGTCCATGATAAACAAACCACAATACTTAATTTCAAAATGACAAGGCATACCTTTAGATTTAGGAGGCCCACCTTCAAACATAGGATCATGGCAGATGGGCGAGAGACCACATGGCTGGCTTAGGTGGCGGAGAAATGGCACAATGAGCTAGTTGATGGTTGCTGATTGAGGACCATCTTGGACTACCCACAAAATGGTGGGTAACACACCCCATCCTCATTTCTATTTTAACACTTACATTTGTTAGTTTACATTAGATTAGATAAAGAACATTAGAATAACTTACCTTGCATACAACACTTGGGTCATAATTAGAGGGATTGCCATTTCAATATGGGAAGGTCTACTTGGGCCCTTTTGTCGAGTAAGCCTATGTGGTTGATGAGGGTTATTTTCCCGTGTCTTGTTCGACATAATGATAAATCAGTTAAGAAAAAGACTAATATTTGGATTCCATTTCATACATTAGCTCTTCTTGAGTGAAAGAGCTTGAGGCATAATTTTGACTAGGATCAATAATATTATGATTATTTTAATTTGAATTGCTTTTAGTGAATGTTGTGGGCTTGTGGAATCAATTCTTATCTAAGTAGTTCTATTAGGGGGGAATTTAACATGTCAAAGGACTCTAGGATGTCAAATTTGGCCCCATTCACATGATACAGATCATAGGTGGGGTCAAATCAGCCCATGAAGGGCAATCATGTCATAAGTGGGAGTCGAACTTGGGTGGGGAGGAAAACAATCCCTCACTTTAACTACCCAAGCTAGACCCCTTTGTCAAATAAAATGTATTATGACTATGACCTTTAAACATCTTTTTGCATTTGCTTGCAACACCTCCAAAGGTAACTTATTTGCATGATCATCTTGAGAATCACAACAATAATTGCACAAATGTGTAACCATGCCAAACCATTGGTCAAAGATGGATTATTGGGAGACCCCTTACTTGAATCACTGCATGCGTTGAGCATGAAATCCACAACAAGCATTGTATGGCCTAAGGCTACCTCAACCAATTTGCCATTGACATGCATCAGGTTGGAGATCTTAGTGCTTGATTGAATGGCATGTGAACTTGACAAATGTGGAGAAGTCAATGTTGAATGGGAGGCTAATGAGCCTCCCTACAAGTGGATTTGGGTTTGACAATATCTATAGACCAATTTCTAAATAGAATTGAAGCCACTATCTCCCTTGAGCTTGGGGAACATGCAATTGTAGTTATTGATGTACTTAAGCAATGTGCTAGGAAGATTGCTAAGGAAGTCCATTTATGGTGTATCAACTATGTGACAATGAACCTCAAACCTATGAGGCCTTCTTAATTGGATCCACCACTATGAGAGCTACTACCTTGGGGGATAGATGCGAACTCCATTTGATCATTGGATGCACCTAAAAGCTTGTTATGTTCTATTGAATGCTTTTTAGTTTTGGCATGCTTGTCAACTCTCCCTAAGGGAGTGCCCATATTGTGTACTCTTCTTGAGGAAGGCTTGGGCTTCTCTCACTTTTTGAGTGTATTCTTCTTCTTGTAGAATTCACAGATAATATGCCAATATTGACAACAATCAAACATCTAAATGGGATGCCTTCATAGTTGATCTACTTCTTCTACTAAGAAGCATTGCATTCCAAAAAAATATAATCTGGGAATTGGGATGCCCTCATTTGTTGGCATTAGAACCAAATATTTGGGGCACTGTCCTTTGCTAGGTTCTCTGATTATCACATTGAAAAACACCTAATGTGTTGCCGATATTCTTCATTACCCTTGGATTGTAAAGAAGGACAGGTAAGCTCGAGAACTGAATCCACAAATACAAGCTACCCCTCTAGTTGTGCTTGAGTTAAAATAGTCTTTCTATAGCAATAGAACTTGCTCCAAATCATTGAGAATTCATGTCCCTCCTCTCCAAAACTAAGTTTAGGTTTGTTAGATATTCAAAGAAGAAAGAAAACAACCCGTGATAGAGAGGATGGATTTGTAACTTGCCCTTGGAAATCAATGCCCACATATTATTGATCATATCCATGGAGCTAGCTTAGGTAGTGAAGGTTTTGTTGGTTGAAATATCTAATTAATTCATCTTCCAACGCCTTTATAGATTTTGAGAGTAAGTGATAAATGTGAGCCATTGTTGCAAGCTCCCTCCCTATTTTATGCTTGGAGAGTTCCTTGGCACTTTCAACAATCCATTCCATTAGAAAGGAACCTTAATTTGTTAAAATTGGCAACTAGGGCCAAAACTCCATGTGGGTCATCTTATTTATGGCAACTGATATTTTTATTGGATCCCTCTCATTGAGAGGTGTAGGATTGATCTAAAGATCATCCAATTCCGATAAGTATTTATGAAGATATGAATTTATTTAGATTATGGACAAATTGTTAAGTCGGCCAACAACTTATGTAGGCTCAGAAGCCCAACCGACATGTCTATTCAACCTCTACGTTTTTAGTATAAATAGAAGAGGACTTGAAGTCATTTGATACACTAACTCTTCATGTGATCTCCTCCTCTCCACGTCTTTGGGTTTTTGGTGAAGGAGAGACGCATAGAGGATACGCTGGCCTATGTACGAATGATGCCCTAGATCTAAACGCAGAAGCCCTAGAAACTGTCATGGAGAAGTCTATACGCAGCAAGAAGAAGGCTCATCATTCCGTCTACAATTGATGCAAAGGAGACTGTGCTTGGGGGCAAAGAAAAGGAGACAAAGCTAGCCGCAGTGATGCCCTAGCCACAGCCGCAGTGATGCCCTAGCAGCAGTAAGCCGTAGGCTTAACACGCAGAAATCTTCGCATAAGGGAGCCGCTGTTAAGGAAGCCGCAGTCTCCGCAGTAAGGTATTGACTGCACCGTGGTGCAGTCATGGCACTCTCAGCATCCTGTGATGTTCTCTGATCTGGCAGCGTGGGATCTGGCAGCATAGATCAGGCAACGTAGATCAAGCAGCATGTGATCTGGCGGAGTAGATCAGGGAGCGTGTATTTAAGTGATGATTCTTGGCATAAGGACGCAGTCACCATGAATAAAATACCCTTGGCCTTCACACATCTATGATATACCTGTAGCTGATCTATTATAAAGCAGTGATACTACAGCGTGAAGGATCCGTGTTAATGCCACGTAGCTGTAGGTGACAGCGTGGTAAAATCCAAGGCTATTTATGGAAAGAAGCAGTCTTGACACCAGATCTCGGTGGTTCTTCTGTAGCTGCTTAAGCATATTGGATAGCAGTATGAAGATGATCCAAGTAACGTATCTATTGCATAATACAAACAGTGATCTGAATTACAAGAAGTGACAAGGGTAACATCCCTGCATCTATGTCTTAACATTCAGATCTGTATAGGCATATCACATGGCCTCGGCATACTTGTAAGGATCTCGGTTGGATGAAAATCTCGGATGAAGGGACTGTGTTATCTCACACAGCAGTCCTGAGATATAGATCTCGGTGAAATCCTTATGGCAGTACAAACATCTTGTACAACAGTGACGTGGAGTATTAAATGATGTTCTAATATGCAGTCACAATGACCAGGATCATAAGCAGTAATGTTTATGATGGTTACAGTCTCAACATAATGAGAATGATAAGGATGAACAGTCTCAGATCATGATGATGAATGATGCAGCATGATGGGCATGTTAGTAAAGGGCAGCATGATGGGCATGTTAGTAAAGGGCAGCATGATGATAGCAGATGGGAGCAGTTCAGTGACTAGGTGCAGCACAGTGACGGGTGCAACATGAGTACAAGTTGCAACACTATGTTAGGTGAAGCCGTTACCTTGGAGAATCAGTTGAAGCAGAATGTCTTCAACTGATCTCATGTATCATCATGATAGAAGATGATCTATGCTCATATCTAGACAAGTCAAAGTGTTGACTTCTGTTGTAAATGTACTATCTCTCTCTCTGCTGAACTTTGAAGAACATAAAAGAAGAATTGATCAAGGGTTTCCTCACATTGGGGTTTGTCCTTGGCTAGCGCCATATCTTGTGTCCTCTTGTCTTGGCTTGTCTTCTGCGATTTATGTTTATGTTCTATCTGCAGTTTACTTTAATGTTGATGTGATTGCTAATTTGGAAAAGATATTGAGCTAACTGTGAAAATTCAAATAAATTGCTCTAGCATAGAACATACCTAAAATTAACATAATTGAAGTCAAAGTCTATAAACAACATTTTTTCCCCTTGGATGCTGCCATTGAAAGCCATAACATCATGCAATCCTTGCTTTCGTCATCAAAATCCTTAGTTGCTTACCATCCTACTCTTTTGGTTCCATCTTTTGCGAAAAGTTTTGGGCTATGCCTAAAAACAAAGTAGTGTTTGTTCCCAAAGCAAAGGTTACACGTTGGGCTTGACTTTGATCAAGTTACCTGTGCCCGGGTCATAAGATCATTTAATAAAATTCCTCTAGGTGCAACCACATTTGTGACCACTACCTCAAAGTGATCCTATGGTTCCCATATATATGTATGTATGTATATGAAAGAAACTGGGGCACAAAATTTTCATATCATTCATGAATCTCGGACTTGGAATAAATCCAAAAAATAGAGTTGCCCTTAAGAGAGGTCCAAGCCCTCTATAAGAAATTAGTGTTAGCATTTTGTTTTGTTTTTTTTTTTGTAAGTGTTTTTGTTTTTTGTTTTCATTCATTTTTAGTGACCTTTCATGCCATTTGAAATGATTGGTACGTTAATGAAAAAATCCCACTGAGACAAAAGATATGTTGTTTGAAACGGTTGATATGTTGACCAAAACAACCCATTGAAACAAAAGATATGTTGTTTGAAACAATTGATATAACAGTTAAAAAATTTGAAATGCCACTGAAATGTTTCAATGATGTTTTAGACAAGGATACATTTTCAAAACATCGAAACAGGTTTCCAACACTTCAAGGTGGAGTTTTTAGTAACACAGTGTTGAAATGATAGGAAGCTTTAAATCATGAGTTGGTGCTCCAAGATGATGCAACTTGGCTTATCGAGTCGCTGTTGGCCAAGAAAACGAGTGGACATTTATTAGAAGCTATGTTCCTTGAAATGAGAAGGAGAAAACAAAAGCCAAAACACCACTAAAATGTTCTAGTCATGTTTCAAAGATGTTTTGATATAGGGAAATGTTTTCAAAATGTTGGAATGAGTTTCCAACGCATCAAGGTAAAGTTTTTCGTAACATAGTGTTAGAGTGATAGGAAGCTCTGATTCATGAGCAAATAACTCCACGATAATGCGACTAGGCTTATCAAGTCGTGAACAACCAAGACATCTAATAGACAATTATTAGAAGCTATGTTACTAGAAATCAAAAGTACGAAACAAAAAACATGTTTAGAGCAGGGAACATAAATTCTTCGTTTTTGAGATAAGAAATATTTTAGGTTTTTAAAATAAATATGCAAGAATAATTAAAATTTGTAACTGGCAATACTCATCATACAAGGTTTTTTGCAAATCATTCAAATTCATAAAATTAAAAAGCGATCATATCAATATTCATAACAAAAGCTAGGGCATCAATAACATGATATATGTTCACAACATGAAGTTTGTAACAATGCAAATATCAAAATGTTCACTGTGTAGTTCATGAATGATAAATTAGTTTGCGAAGTGACTTATATTTGTATTCCAACTCCTCACTCTTAACAATCCGAGTTAG
This sequence comes from Pinus tabuliformis, assembly GCA_031772625.1. Taxonomy (NCBI): domain Eukaryota; kingdom Viridiplantae; phylum Streptophyta; class Pinopsida; order Pinales; family Pinaceae; genus Pinus; species Pinus tabuliformis. The sequence continues at coordinate 1,584,029,203 of CM062817.1, forward strand.
ATCCTGTTCATAGATCAATAGTATTATGGCTAAGATGTTCTAACATATCTTTGCATTTCCTTTCAACACATCTGAAGGCGTCTCATCCTCACTATCATCTTAAGAACTGCCATAATCCAATAAAGTGGGTCAAACCAGGTACTCTGTCTATTGTCAAGATAGAAGGTGAAGATTGAGTGAGCCTTCCAAATATTTAACCTTTTGGAAGGCAAGGTGATTTCTATTCACATAATGAATGGAGGGATACTCAACCGAATTTTGCTCACATGCCAATGGCTAGTCACATCTTTAGCAAAATGGGAATGGTGTGATTAACATTTAATGATAAAAACTTGAATAAGGAACTTACACTATATTTCTTTTAAATTTAATGAGACTAGAAGCCAATATATTAATGACACGTCTATGGATCATATCTGTCCAACTATCTCAGATAATAGACGCCCTGGAATCCCTCCAATTCTATCTAATGTAATGAAATCTTTCAATGTGAGCACTCTTTTTTCCCCCCAATATTGATGTCCTCATTTTCTCCAAAATAGGTGTGTGTAGTCTCTGGGTGTATCCTTGACCAAATTGTGTGCCATCTTCTTGTTAAATGAAGTTAGAGGAGGAAGGGTTCAACCAGATTTAGCAGGTGTACTAAATTTGGTAGAGGGACCCACAAGTGGGGCCAAGGCTCACTTTTTTATTATTCCTTGACCTAGGAAAATGTAAATTTTCCTATAGTCAATAGTTGGAGCGATCTCAATTGTCCAAGGAGACTTAATCTCAGCCCTTTGTGGGACTGGTGGGCCTAGGTTGATTTCAAAGAGGTAAAAGGGCACAAACTTGGTAATTATGCACTAGAGAGAATGGTGTTCTGCTCAACAAAGACGAAGGGTTTTCTGTTCAACGACTAGGGCTTCAGATTAGTGCAATTAGACGTAGAAAGAGAGGCCGATTCAGCGTTAGATCTTTTCCAACTAGCGTAGACTTCTTCTAGGGGCCGCATTCAGTGCGTAAGAGGGTCGTATAAGCCGTGCGAGTTCGTATAGGGCGCAGATGAGAGGTCGAGTTGGTGTGAAGGGCGCTAATAAATTGTGCAGAGGGTTAGTTGAGTGAGGGAGGCTTTCCCTCATGTTTGTAATAATTTTTCTGAAGATCTTTGCTAAGCATAATAAGAAGAACACCAAGTTTGTAGGTTTTCCCCAAATGGGGTTTCTTGGGTAGATTTGTTGTGTATGTTTTTATGGTGTGTTTGTCTTCATTTGTTCCTTATTTATGCTGCATGCTAGTCAGTAAACTTAGTATATTTGTGGGTTAAAAGTTAAAGTTCAGATTTCAATTCTTTGCTTGGTAAAATTCACAAATTATATAGCTCGGTTTTAAGAATTTGACCAGTAGAATGTATTACCAAGGCTTGAGACTAGAGCAAAGTTTGGAGGGAGTAATGAATTTATGTTCATGGAAGGAAAAAAATTCTGTGGTGCTTGAGGAGCAAGGTGTGAAGGAGATTGTGGAAAACCCACCAGCCACACCAACTCACCCCCAGTTGGTTCCGCATAACAAGAATGATGCAAGAGCGAGAAGGATCATTCTTGAGGGAGTCAAAGGCCACATTGTGCCACATCTTTTCGGCAAGAAGACTGCTAGAGATATTTGGACAATCATTTTGAACCTACCAAGACACAAGTGAGGCCAAAAAACTCGCGTTGAAGGACAAACTTAGAAATATCTGGATGGGCAAGTCTGAGCCCATAATTTCTTACCTCTCCAGGTTCACCTAGGTGAAGGACGAGTTGGTCAGTGTGGGAGAGACAATACCTGAAGCAGACATGGTGAGTCTTGCCCTATTAGGGCTTCACAAATCATGGGATAACTTCCAGGACGTAGTGAGGGACAGAGAAAAGCTTCTAGATTGGGAGTCGTTGTGGGGTGACTGTGTTTAGGAGGAGATTTAGAGGTAGGCTAGTTCTGGAGCTCATGTTAAGCATGGGGACAAGGAGAAATTTTCCCTAGCTGGCAAAGCCAAGAGCAAGAAGAGCGCAAGAGGGGCCAAGTCTAGTTTCAAAGGCAAGAAAGAAAAGAAGGATCTTAGCAAGATGAAATGCTTCTAGTGTCATCAATTTAGACCAGGGTTGCAGGGGAGCACCCACCCCCTCGAGCCCGCTCCCGGAGCGCTCTCACTTAAAAATAATTCGCTCCTTCATTTTTCGAGAGCGAACAAGGGAGCGGTCGAGGAGTGTTCGCTCTCGTTCGTTTCGGGAGCGATATTTTTTAGGTGGGAGCAGTGAGGGAGCAATTGCTCTTGACTGCTCTCGCCTAAAAAAATTGCTCCTAGTGGGCGAAAAAGGCACAACCGTGCAGAGGGGGGTTTTGGAGGGAGGGGAGGGGCAAAAGAAATAAAAGGCCCTCCTCCCCTCCCACAATTCACCATTTGCATATGAGAGAGCAAGGAGAGGGATTTTGGAATTGGAGCAAGAGTTGAGGAGGAAGATTGAGAGGGTTACTTGGGTGCTTGGGAGCTTGCAAGGGAGATTGGAGCTTGGGATTGAAGACCAAAGAGGTAGGATCTAGACTCTAATCTAGCATTTGTGTTTTTTATATGTTCATTGTTAAATGAAAATATTCTCTTCTTTCTTTCAAGTTTCCCATTCCCATTCTTCCATTTTACTGCAGGCAAGAAACTATAACTCCACCAAAGTTCAAAGAATCAAAACTTCAAACATCATGGCTATATGGCTTGGCATTCTCTTGATGTTGGTTTCTTTTTTTGTTATTATGGTGTTGGAGAGTAGGAGGAGGGTTGATGAAGAGGATGAAGAAGTGGGTAGTGGTGGATTTGAAAACCCTGGAGAGGAGTACCTTGGTGAGGAGGAGGAGGAGGAGAGTGGAGATGATGAGGGCACAAAAACCAAATCAGACCAAACCCCATTGTGGAAATATGTTTCTAGGCCTGAAGGAGGGAAAGGGGGTGGAACCACTAAATTTACATGCCTCCATTGCAAAAAGACTTACACAGGTTCATACACCCGTGCCAAAAAGCATCTCTGTGGGAAAATGCCATGGGATGGAAATAAACAAATAGGAATCAAAACTTGTGGAAGTGTGTCACAACATCAAAGAGCCAAATACATAAGGGAAGAGGAGGAAGCCCAATACAAATCTAAAAGATCAAAGGGTGACTTTGAACATGACACCACTAGCCCACATTCACATAGACTAAGAACTCCATTAACATCCTCCCATGGTAGTGGATATGGAGGCACAAGAACAAACATCCCTTTAAGGCGTAGAACCATATCAGATTTCCTTGACGAAGGGTGTAGGAATGATGTGGATTAAAAAATTTACCGGTTTCTCTATGCATGTGGGATACCATTCAATGTTCTTCACTTACCTTATTGGCATGAAATGGTTTCTGCCATTAATGATGTCCCTAAAGGATACAAGAGCTCTGCGTATGACAAGGCTAAAACTGTGGGACTTGATCATGAAAAAGCAAAAATAGAACATATTTTGGGTAAAATGATAAGCTCTTGGAATGACCATTGTGTATCCATTGTATCTTATGGCTGGACAAATGTAAAAGGCAAGCCATTGATAAGTGTTCTTGCTGTGTCTACTAGTGGTGCAGTCTTCCTTTCAGCATATGATTACTTAGAAAAGTTCAAGACTGCCATCAACATTGCAGAACCATTACTTCAAACAATTGAAAGAATTGGGCCATACAATGTCATCCAAATCATCATTGATACTGCTTCTAATTGTAAGGCAATGCGAGCAATTATTGAGGATAGATACCCCAACATATTTTGGTCTGGGTGTTTGGTTCACACAATGAACCTTTTGATGCATGATATTATTAAGAACAAACACCCTCAATACAAATGGATTGGTGATTTTTACAAGAGAGACAAGAGAATGATAACATTTATTACCAATCATAGCAATACCCATGGGATTTTTCGCAGTCACTCAAGTTTGGCGCTGTTGAAGATGGCGAAGATTAGATTTGCTAACTATTACCTCACCTTCAAGTGCCTTGTGAAGGTAAGAGAGTCATTGACTAGCATGGTATCAAGTCAACACTGATAGGTATTAAAGGACAAGGCTCCAATCGCAGTTGACAAGCAAGGTTTTGAAGAGGTGGAGAACATCGCTCTTGATGGTTTGTTTTGGGCACGTGTGAGGGAAGTTTTGCAATTCACCAAGCCCATTTATAACATGATTCGTTTTGCAGATACAAATGCACCAGTGATAGGGGAGGTGTATGAGCAAATGAATAACATGTTGGGGCAAATAAAAGATATTGTTCAGGAAAAAGATCCCAACTTGTATGATATTATTCACAAATTTGTGTGTGCATAGTGGGATAAACTTGATGTTCCACTACATGCCTTAGCGTATATCCTTACGCCAAAATACTACTCTCCATCTTGGTTGAGCAAACTTGCACCTAGGGGTGGGGTTAGGGCCAAACCCCATACAAATCCAGAGGTACAAAATGGGTATATGACAACATTAGACAAGTTGGTCCTTGACAGGGAGGAGTGTGCTAGATTGCGTCTTGAATTATGTAGATACTTCACTAGCACTGGAGTGTTTGGTTCTTTGCATGCAATGGAAGATATGGACAAATTTGATGCTATCACATGGTGGGATGTGTATGGCGACCAGGGCATTTTTCCAAAACTGGCAAGAAAAGTCATTTCACAAGTTGTAAAAACTTCTTCTGTAGAGAGGTGTTGGAGCACCTATAGCTTCATCATAATGTTAGAAGAAGCAAACTCAATGAAAACCAGGCAAAAAGCTTGGTTTATGTGCACTACAACTTGAGGTTGTTGAGTCATTATTGTGATTGGGCTCGAGATGATACATCATATACAACTTGGGACAACAACCCAGAGGAAAAGAATTTGGAGGATGGTGCTCTACATCTAGAAGAATTAGAAACAAAACTTTTGAAAGTTGATGAAGAAGCAACAACAACCATGCCACCCCCATCATCCAGTAGCAGTGCTCGAGTTCCACAATCTTTGCCTTTGCTGCCGCTACCTCCATCTTACATCTACATCTTCATGTGGAGGTCATGTGCCTTCTGGTTTTGGTCATCCGACTATGTGGGAGAGACTCCCAGTAGACCATCATGACCTTCTCAGAAATTAGACATTTCTTGTGGCAGGAGGCCTAAACATTAGCAGTAGATAATGGATTTACTTGTATTTTCTAGTTTCTAGTAGTTTTTATAATTGTTGACTCTGTCATATTTATTATGATATTTTTTGTAAACAATATATGACAATTTAAGTTTGAAGTTGGCAATTTTAACTCATTTGTAATGAATTATGAATATATTATATGATGCGTCGTGAAAGTTGAAACATTTCATTTCATGTTAGATATTCTTTGTTATCGTTTGGTTACTTGGTAATGATAATGGTTACAAGTTACAATTTTTAGTGATCAATGATGACAAATGTTATATTGAATTTTGAAAGCTTGAAACTTTAAGATTGATGAATCATGAGACTCGATATGTTGTATGTTACAAACTTTTGGACATGGTTGATGAAGATTATAACTTCTATATGATTGATGTTATATGGTTCAATCCATGTTTTTATGCTTTTCATATCTAATTTATCATTCTATATGTTTTTGTTGACATATATGCATCAAAATATAAAAATTCTCTCCCAATTCGCTCCCGAACTGAGAGCTTTTGAAAATGTCGCTCCTCGCTCCTGCTTCCAGTCTTGCTCCCCGCTTCCACTCCCGCTCCCGCTCCCAAGTAACCTTGGTTTGGACAATACGCCACCAAATGTCCTCAGAGGAAGAAGGGGTCCAAGAAGGACCAAGTGGTAGCTTCGGTAGAGGTGGACAAGTTTAGTTCCAGGTTGAGAAGGAGTTCTCGCTCATAGCTTGCATGGCAAGCTCAATAGCCAACAACATATGGTACATTGATAATGGAGCATCCAACCATATGGCTGGGAAGAAGGAATATTTCAACTATTTGATGGAGAAGGACATGTACTTTCACATTGAGCTAGGAGATGATGGCAGGTACTTGACCAAGGGCGTGAGTACTGTCAGATTTGAGAGGGAGTCTGGTAACCCTCTTCATCTCAAGGATGTCCTTTATGTTCTAGGTCTTAAGAAGAACCTTGTTTCAGTTTCAGCCCTAGAGGACAAGGGTTATGATGTTATCTTCAATAGGAGAAAGGCATTCCTCAAGCCCTTAAATTATGGAGCCATGAAGTAGATTGGAGTGAGGGTGAAGAACCTCTATAGGCTACAATTTGAGATAGCCACGACCTTGACCAATAGAGAGGGCCGTGAGTAAGGCTGAGACCTTGGGGTGCTATAGCATAAGCATATGGGCCATTTACACCATGGAGCATTGAAAATCCTCAGGGAGATAGCCACAGATTGCCATAGTGCAACATGGACATCCTTTCCCAACAATGAAAACCAAGCCAAGGGCATCTTGGACTTGGTTCATTCAGACGTATGTGGTCCATTCTCTTCTCCATCCCTCATGGGAAAGAAGTACTACATCACCTTCATTGATGACCATTCGAGGAAGACATGGATCTTCTTCATGAAGAAGAAGGATGAGGTGTTCTTGAAGTTTCAGGAGTTCAAAGCATTGGTGGAGAACCAGATAAGAAAGAAGGTCAAAGCACTGAGATTAAATAACGAAGGGGAGTATCTCTCTAATGCCTTCAAGGATTTATGTGCCAAGGAGGGCATAAGGAGGGAGCTCACCACACCCTATAACCCTCAACAAATCGAGGTGGCAGAGCGCAATAATAGGAGCATTGTTGGAGCGGCCAAGGCCATGTTTCATGACTAGGGACTGCCTTATTTCTTTGGGCAGAGGCATGCAACACTATAGTCTTTTTGTAGAACAGGAGTCCACATAAGGTTCTTGGACGAGTTACACCAGAGGAGGCATTCACCGACAAGAAGTCGGATGTTTTCTCACTTCTGTATTTTTGGTGGTTTGGTCTACTGCCACTTGCCCTCAGAGAGCCAGAAGAAGCTGGAGCCTACAACAAAAAAAAGGCATTTTCGTGGGCTGCAGTGAGACATCTAAGGCGTACAAGGTGTACGTACTAGCATTGAGGAAGACAGTTATCAGGCGTGATGCCAAGTTTGGGTAGGAAAGGGCTCTCAGGAAGTCCTTAGAGCGTGAGTAGGCTACAACACAGGTTGAGGAGTTGCAGGCTTAGTTATCCCCTCAGGCCATGTCACATCCAACTGTTGAGTAGGACATACAATAGTTAGTTGAGGAGGCAGCATAGGAGCAGGATGAGAGAGAGGAGCGAGCAAGGCCCACTCCAACAATGATACTTAGCACAGGCAAAAGAAAGTCGAAGTGGGTTGATCAGTTGATTCAGGAGGCTCAGGACAGGGTTGTGGCACCCAACTCCATATTTAGGCAGAGCAAACAACGACAAAGATACACAATTTATTTGGCATTGATAACTGAGGCTTTAGACTCAGGGCCTTCTAGTTACAAGGTGGCAACTTCTCAACAGGTTTGGTTTGATGCTTTGGTGGAAGCGTACTCTTCCATCATGCAAAATGATGTCTAGGAGATCATGCCAAGGCTGAAGGGCAAATTTGTGATTAGATCTAGGTGGGTCTACAAGATTAAGCACTGAGTTGACGGGGGCGTGGAGAAGTACAAGGCTAGATTCATAGCCAAAGGGTTCTCTCAGGTGGAGGGCATTGACTACAACGAGACTTTTGCACCCATGGCTCGCTATTCGTCCATTAGGACCATATTGGCACTAACAGAGCAGATGGGGTGGAAGATCCACCAAATGGACGTGAAGACTGCCTTCCTTAACGAAGTTGTTGAGGAAGAGATTTACATTGAGCAACCAGAGGGGTTTGAGGCACATAGTAGGGAGACACATGTGTGTAGGCTCAAGAGAGCTCTTTATGGGCTCAAGCAGGCCCCATAAGCATGGTACTCTTGCATTGACAACTATCTTCTGGGACTAGGCTTCTCCAAGAGTGAAGTTGACCCTAACCTATACTACATTGTGGTTGGGGGGTAGCCTCTCATTCTTGTGTTGTACATAGATGACTCATACTGACAGGGGACGAGAAGCTCATTAGTGACTGCAAGAAGGATCTTGCAACAGAGTTTGACATGAAGGATATAAGGCTTGTGCACTATTTCTTGGGCTGGAGGTATGGCAGGGTGACAGATAGATTTTCTTGGGACAAGGCAAGTATGCTCTAGAGATTCTCAAGAGGTTTCACATGCAGGAGTGCAGGCCATGGTCATGCCTCTAGTGACAAACTGGAGGAAGATAGATGCTAGTAGAGCAAAGCAAGTTGATTCTACACTTTTTACACAATTAATTGGTTTTACTGACGTGTCTTGTGAATACCTGACCTGATATTTGTTATGTAGTGAACAATTGAGGCACCTCATGATTGAACCTACTAGAGTACACTGGGTAGCTTCCAGAATCCAAACATATACCTAAGTACCTGTTAAAATTGGCAACTAGGGCCAAATTCCACTCTGGACACTCATTTGATGGAGATGATGATTGCATTGAATTTCTCTTTTTGAGACCAAAATTGACCTAAAGATCATCAAATTTGGACATGCAGAATTGTGGTTTTGAATTTATGCCCACACATGTGCAAATTGTAAGGTAGCCACTCATCATGTAGGCTCATGAAGCCAAGAGATATGTCACTTCACCCTCAACGACTTGTATATATATAAGTGACCTCCAACGTCATTGGCACCTCACTCACTCACTCACTCATTCTTCTCTCTCCTTCTCTCATTGGTTTGTATAGCTATTGGGCATATCTTTTTTCTCTCCCACGTGGCAAGGAGGACGAATTTTAGAAAGAATTACAGGGTGAAAATTTCAGATTTTCCTGCAATTTGACCATGTTGACCTACGTTGACTTTGACTTTCCAGGCAAATTTTGACTTCGATCTTTTGGGAGGAGCTCTGTCTCAACAGTCCGCATTTATTGGCACAAAACGGAGGCTTCTGTTGACTTTGATTGTGTGAACTTCAGACCTGAAACTAGGGTTTCTGTAGCAGATTTGATTTTGATTTTAACACCGAGTTTAAGGAGGAATTTTGGGATTGTTTTAAGGCATCTTGACCATTTGATAGGTCGCATTTGACCAAGGTTGACCAAGCTCTTTTGTGCACTGTTTGCTGCTGCACCATTGACTGGTTAGGGGCCAGGGATGATTTGACAACTTGGCTGAGAACAACATCGCAGATTTTGACAGGGATGTTTTTGATATCTATTGGCAAGTCAATTTTGACTTTTTGTTCCTTCTCTTCTGCTGAACATCTGATATAATAATAAAAGAATTGATCAAAGGTTTTCCCCATCTTGGGTTTTTTCCCTAACATCTGCCAAATCT